>JARVJO010000394.1:15347151-15404544 GCA_031762555.1 Cynodonichthys magdalenae | reverse complement strand
AGAAAGAAAGAAAGAAAGAAAGAAAGAAAGAAAGAAAGAAAGAAAGAAAGAAAGAAAGAAAGAAAGAAAGAAAATCAAAAATCCAACAACAGTATTTAGGGCACAGCCACAGCTTTGGTGTGACAAAGCCAAAAGTTCATTGTAATATTTATTCTGACTCGCTGTCTCTTTTCATTTTTAACGCTCTGAACTTCCGCATCTGCGCTTCACAATAATACATGAAGTGAGCATACTTGAGTCGACTCTGAAGTTAGTTTCACTCTATTTCAGTTGCAGTAATTACAGACCGAGACTACTGAGGCTCCTCTACTACAGTGAGAGCTGCAGCTCTGTTTTCCTCATCCGTCCCCCTGCAGCTCCCAGGTCTAATGAGTGGAAAGGAAAATAAAAAAAGAGAGAGCAACTGCTGACGTTAGTGGCTGAGCATTAGCTTGAACCAGGCCCCATGCAGACCCACTTATCTGAAAATCACCTGTGTTCTGCAGACATTCAGGACAATTATGTTGAGCCAAACCAGTACCTCAGAAACAAATCAGAGCACCGTCTTGTCATCCGCTTGTTCCCTGATCCAAAACAAATACATCTTATTTTAGTGTAACTTTACCTGCTCATAGAGGATAATCTTATTTAGAAATAATGTAGTTTTCAAGATCGAGTTTTGCCTTTAGGTGCCCAATGGAGTTAACCACTGCAGCAACAGGAAGAAGAGAGCGATGTTCACTGGGTCTGTGAAGCTGCTCCGAGTCCTTAATAGTTTTCTTTCGGTTTGATAATATTGAGTTTATTTAGCACCCAGAAAAACCTTGCATCAATTCAGTCTCTGCAGTATTTTCCCAAGTTATGAAGCTCAGTGCAGTATAAAAATAAGTTTTCTTAAAGTTCACAAGACACAAGAGGAAATTCTCCCAGCAGCTTCTAATCCTGAGTCTCTTTAAACTTTTGACTCTTAGCCTTAGCCTAACCATGACAATAGGGTCTCCTTAAACACAAATTGACCGTCTGCACAAAAAAAAAAAAAAGAGACAGAGATAACATGGCTTTATGTCAAGTAATTTTATGGTTAAACTTGCAAAAAATGATTGGCAGTTTAAAGGGATTCTTATTAAGGTTTCATAGCCTTCCCCGTTCATCAAGATTAAATGCATGAAAGTGAGACTGTCTGCGCAGATAAATGGAAGCTCTCAGAGAATGTTTGATGTTGGACTTAACTTTTTTTACCCATGAAGGGAGAGAGACAATTTAGAACAAAACCCATTTTCTTAAAAAGAAAAAAAAACTGTCTTTGAGACGAAAGAAAGTAATCGGCTCAGCAGTGGGTGAAACGTGTCACAATGTGTGCGTGTGTGTGTGTGTGTACGCACCTGTGTTTGTGATGCTCTCCCGTAGTGGTCAACTCAAATTACACACTCTATTATCTGGTCCCTCCAGCCAGCAAGCTCATTTGGAAATGAGATTTGAAACAGCAATAAATATAGAATTATGTTGGGAAGACAAGGGGGGAAGAGGGAGTGATTTTAAAATTATTTTGTCAGGGGTTGTTCCAGCTCGCCACTGGGCATTTGGAAAGGGCCTGATAGACAGACGTAATGGCAGTGACTAACTGCTCGCCAGTGTTTTTGTGCATTCAGGCCCCCTTGCTGAAAGCAGTATTTTCTCCACAGTTTGAAATCCTTTTCCCAGGATAATTATCCATTGTAGATGCCCATCCTCAGATAATGACTGCATTGCCACTGAGCTCGGAAATTAACAGGGAGCAAAGAGTGCTGCAAGCACAATGGAGGAACTGCCCCCCCTGTATCAGCACTCAGCTAATTTTAAACAAGAAAAAAAGGGGGAGGGGAGGGGGGGTGGGGGGTTGTTGTTGTTAATACTTCCTCCTTGCTTATAAGGAATAACATAATTTCATTTTGTGTGTGATATCTTCTAAAAAAACGGAGAAGATGAGAAAATAAAGCTGGAAAGGTCCAGAGTTTATGAAGTAAATGGCAACAGTGCCCCCTTGTGAAACGGACCAGCAACTTCTCTGCATTCAGTAACACTGCAGTTGAAGATTTGCAGTAGCTCTGATTTTTTTTTTTTTCTCTTTCTCACTCTCTCATTCTCTCTCTCTCTCTCTCCCTCACATGATTTGAGCAGTTTCTTTAGCTGTGCTCTAAAGGATAAAGTGATCAGGAAACACAAGGACTAGCCAAATAAGATAAGGCAATTGGGTGAAGAGAATTTATTTTAAGGCACGCGGCAAAGAATAAAGTGTTCGCATAAAATCACAGGATGCCATCATGTCTGTAGCATGGTGTGACAGGGTCTCTGCATTAGTCAGACATAGAAGCAGAGTAGACATTTTCTGTAATTTAATTCAGAGACTTGTTGGGATTTGACATATGGCCAGAAGGCCAGTTGTAAGTTAGCTATTACTACAATTTACATCCATTACACAATCAAACTTTAAAAGAATCAAAGCAAAGCAATAAAACTGTCAGTGAGCCCTAACATCATCAAACGGCGCGGTGCAAAACAAAGATTTGGGAAGAAATAGATGCTTAGTACACTCTGCTATTCTGTTCACGATGCCTGACTGCGCACCTCGCTGCAATTTATAGCCCAGTTCCACTCCATATAATCCCTATTAGCAGATGCTTAAGACTTCTCAAAGCAGTTAACTGTTGTTAGCCTCTGAGATGTTAACCACGGGGAGAGAGAGGGATGACTTTATATGTGAAATTTATACTATGCAAATCACACCTGCAGGGCAAAACGAGCGGGGACTTCAGCAGTGATCTATCGGCGCCACATGTGGACACAGTTAACCTGCAACTCAACGACTATGCATCACAGACGTAAATCATCCACAGCAGTTCCTAATAGGATTAGGTAAAAATCTACTTTCAAAGGTGAAATATGGTTGAGGTAAAAAAAAAAATGAAATAAAGTAAAATAAATAGGCAGCGGGAAGCTTCAAACAAAGATTTTGTGTGTTGCAGAGACAAACCCTCTGTCCTACTATTAACCTCTCATGCCTTCAGATTTCTCCGGGATCAGGACGTAACACAGAGGAGGAGATGTGTACGTAATTGCGCCTCTGCTTTTATCTAGAGTTAGTTAATCCTTCTTCGTCTTTGAAGACAATGCCTTGGCTCCGAGCCTGAAACCTTCAGCTCGGTGAGTACGTTCACGAATTAAAGCCTCATCAAACTCTGGCTTAAAAGAGTTGAGCGGGGTTCGTCAGATCAATACTAATAACTCCCTAATGCGTTTGTGTGCGGGGGTCTGGGTAACAACAGTACCTGCTTTGCGTACTGCCTCAACCCACCTGGCGTGTAGGTCAGGGTGACAACTTCATTGTCCTCATCTGAGCTGCTGTGCTCTCTGACCGCTTCATTTTAGGCTTATTTATATTCCACCTGAGAAGGAGATCTTGGGGAAAGAGACAGCCATCACTTCCCTGGGGCATCTCTTGCATTGGGCATTTGAAAGTGTGCTCGTTTATAAAAATCTATTCTTGGGTTTTATTTATTGATGGTAAGTATTTTCTCCAGCTGAAAGAGACGCAGATTAATCAACTAAAGCAGGTAGAAGTGTTCCAAAAGGTCAACGCGCAGGTGAGTGTCTGTCCTGCTTTCTCTGGCTCACATCAGCTCTCAGCGGAGTAATGATGAACAGGCCTCAGAGGGCCGCCCTGCCCCTGATCTACCAGCAGCGTAACACAAGGTCCCCGTTGTGCCTGACTCCCTGACTCGTGTCCCTCGCTGCAGCGGCAGCAAATGAAACAGCCATACATCATAGGCCAACTGTGTCCTCTGGGGCGGTGACAGGCAAAGCCAACAGAATCAATAAAGCCTTAGCTCAAGCCCTACTTGTGTGCACTCAGACCTCTTTACCCTCCTTTCTGCTTCAAATTTCATCTCTTTTCTCTCCTTACACCTTAAATTTCTTGTGCAATTTTCTCTTCAGTCGTGCTTTTGTTGGAGGGAGGTGGAGGAGGGGGGAGGTTTGCAGGTGACATTATTTATCTGCAGTTGACTGCAACTACTGCCAATATTATCTTTATCTGCCATTTGCTCTGCTTCAGGTGAACATGCTCAAACACAGTGTGGCTGTCAGCCTTGACAGGAAATTTGAAAAAAGAAGAAAAAAAAAAACAGAAAAGCCGCTTCAGACAAAAAAAATAAGACCAAGGTCTGCAGAGTACCGAAGGCCATTCAGCTTGTTAGTGCAGAGGCACCGACATCAGGAAAACGCATACTTAATACATTTCACAGGGGCTGAGTGTTTGAAGTTCTAAAGGGGTGAAAGTTCCCACAAAGTGACAGTTTAGATGATGAAGGGGTTTGTGTAGAACCCACAAACCATTTTTTGACCGTAGCAAAAATGTTGTTAGAGAGCTCCTGGGAGCAGTTCACTGCAATTAAACTGGAGCGTCGATGTTATGGTGCTGCTTGATGCATTTGAAGAGAAGTGCAAAATCAGTGGCCAACAGCTTTGGTTTTTATTTATTGATGTTGATTCCCATTATGATATAAACCCACAGATAATTTGAGTTTTAGCTTAGGGAAAATGGCACCTCTGATCTGTCTTGGAAGAAGTTTCCTTGTTGATTGTTTCTCAGAGATAACAGTGAAGTTGCAAAGCACTGATAACAGCCTTGTACCTAAAATGTTACATTCTTATGATGAGATTTAAAAAGAAAAAAATTTGTTTTAAACTTTTTTTTATCTCGTTTGGTGTGAGTTTGTGAGTACTCAAGCTATTTTACCATATTTCCAAACATTTTATGTTTACAGATTGCTCACAAAAGACACTTCCATTTCCCCGACTGCAATGTCTTATATGAGAGGTCCAACCTTTTCCTTTTCAACATCAAATTTGCTTACAACCTACCAACAAGACTGTATATTGGCACAACTAAACTACATAATGAGGTGTTGTGATTATGTGATTTTCAGCTGTCCAATCAGAGCAAAATGAAGACGAAAAAAATGCTGCTACATTTGACAGAACATGAAGGAGCATTGTGTTTTTTGAACTTTTGGAGTAGGAGTGTCAAACTGATTTTCACCAACGACCACATGATATGGTGGTCCTCAAAGGACCAGCTGTAATTACTTTTAATGTTTTGTGTTTAACTTTGACTAAAAACATGAAACGTCACATTCCTTATCTTGTTGAGCACTGCTAACAAACAATAACTGAGCTCATGATAATATTTCCTTCAAAGAAACAGCATTTTAACATAACCGTGGACATCATCAACACTACTAACTAAATGTGAAATAAGTAATACAGAAATTAAATCAGAGAGCTTTACTCACTGTCGAGTCGTGGTGAGTAGCTGTCATCTTGAATTCTGAACTCTCCTACTGGGGCGTTTAATTTTATGGTTTGTAAGTGGGAAATTCCCACTTCCCAATACAACTGGGCCAAAGTAAAAGTAGCCAGCGAAAATGCAGTGAAATGAAGATTTTACACAGTGAATTTCATTGGCTGATGACTTCTTTTGAACCCTGTGCACCTCCACCTAGTGATGGGTTGCCATCATTTCAAGGGTAAAATAATCAACATGCATTATGGGAAATGAAGTTTATTGTCAATTCTGTCTTTAAAGCAGCAAACGCTTGTTTTAAGACATTAAAATATTTTTGCAAGCTCTCGGGGGCCACATAATGTGGTGGGCCACATTTGGCCCATGGACCTTGATTTGACATGTGTTTTAGAGAATGAAAAGATCTACTATAGACCTCTGAAAAATACAAAGATGAAAATGAAAGTTGTTTAGGTGTTTTAAACAAGCTAAGCTTACAGTAAGTGTGGATCCCACATTTATGCCCAGTTTCTATAGTGATAATTGATGTCTTTAAGGTAAACCTGAGTATCTCAAGCAAAATTTCTGAAAACCATGTGGGTATGCAATCTGAAATCACGCAACATGGTGGCACTGGGTTGTACTGTGCGATCTCATCACAATCATTACAGTTAGATATCTTGCACATTTTTAATCTAATATAATCAGCATTTCATTTGCTCTTATTTTATTAAAACATATTTAACAACAAATTGTCATTCAATTTAATACAAATTGTACCTAATATAAAGCCTGAATGTTTCAACTTTAAAAAAGATGTTAGGTTATTACTGATTTCTGTTACCGTTTATTTTAACAGTGTACTGAAAGAGTTTTAATCTGTTCAGCTGTTTGAAACGAGGTCTGTGATTACTATGATTGTCTCATGTGTAAGAGACTGCTGACTAGACAGTGTCTGTTTGAATTCATTCAGCTGCCCACATCCAGCTCCATCGCTGCCAAAAAGAGCTGGTGTTCAAACACTGAACCAGCTCACAGAAAACACTGGGTTTGAAAATCACCGGAGCATGTGCACATACAGTATGCGTGTGTTTGCCTTGCGCTCTTTTCGCTTTCTCAAGCACTGCTTTCAACAAAATTACACATAAATTCGATGTTTGGTGCTGAAAGATTTGATGTGAGCACATATTTACAGAAGTGAATGTGTGTGTTGCTGCAGGGCAGTTATTGTTGGCTATGTATTGCCAGCTTGGTCACAAGCATTATATTTGGGATTCTTACTCCACAAGGTATTGAGCTTAATCCTTGTGTTTATCTATCTGTGTGTGTGAAGGTGTGTGTGTGTGTGTGTGTGTGTGTGGACGTTTGTGAATGTTGTGAATGAAGATGAGCAGAAAAATGAGGGGCAAGCCAAGAACAAGGAAGTATGTTCTGGAAGAGCAAATTTGACATAAAAATCCAATCATTTCCCGCAGCCCAGTGTGACAGCCAGAGCATAAAAAAATACAAAACTCACTCCAGTTCATTTACTTTCCAGTAAATACAAATATCTCCTGAGTGTTTTCTTGTATTGCTGTCTTCAGAGACACACTATAAGGGTATGTGTGGGTCAAAGTAAATACACAGACAGCCGTTCACACAAGAAAGGATGCCAAAGAATTTATTTTACTAACCTAGCTCACGATTTTTGGTACACCAACAAATTAACTTGATTTGTCATTATGTCCCACTGAAACAACCTGGGGGATGTTTTGCCATGCGACATAAAAAAAACAGTAAATAACACTGCGTAGTACTAAAATAAGATCTTTCAAAGCCTCTTTCGACTCAGCTGAAATTACAGGTTTGTATCAAGCACTGGGAAACACCTTTAAATACTGCACCTGCTGAGTGTAAAGGCATCTGTCTGTATTTCTGGCTGCTGATTCCATATCATTATCCAGTCTGAACAATAGAATATCATTTTGAGACAAATTGTCACACCAGGAGAGATGGAAAAAGTCTTGATATCACCACCAAACAGGCCTCCGTTTCTGACTTTTTTTTTGCAATCTGTAAGAGATTGTGCGCCGTAATGTCATTTATTGGAAAGAAAAGACAAAGAAATAGTTCCGCAGCTAAATGTTTAAATGAGTTGGCCAAGACATAACAAGCAAAAGGAGGGGTGGGACGAGACGGAGCGGTGGATGTTCAGAGGAAAGGAGTGAGTGGGAGAGAGTTCAGCAGGGATACAGTGCACAGAGAGAAAGAAGGAGAGAAAGAGGAGTGTTTATGGAGGAATGTGACAGTGCGAGAGGAGGCGGGACGGACCGAACCAACTGCTGAACAAGTGTAACGAGTGGATCCATCAGCAACAATAACAGACACTTCTTTGTTTTTAATTAGTCTTTCCACATTAGCTCTGCTGACTTCTGCCCAGCTAATGATGGTTTGTCCACGGTAATCCACTGAAAGACCAGCAGCAGCACAGTGATTGTTCCTGTGTGTGGGGGCAGACAGACTATAATGGAGGTAAGTCATCTCCAGAGGGACTTGAAGTTAGCATGGTTGATTGACTGGATTTAAAATGGGATAAATGATGGCAGAAGCTCACTTAGGGCTTTTTAAGTACATGTAAACTAGCTTTCTTTTAGTACCATGCAGATCTATGGTTGTTTGTCTGATTATTTACTCTGACTTGCAAAAGGTTTCACAGCAGATGGGCACTTGAAACCTTAAAAAAAGAAGAAAAAATACACAGGAATCTACTTCTGCTTTGATTTATTTGATCTTTTTTTTGTATAAAAGTGCTATTAGGTCTAATATCTTTAACTTTTACCTAGTCATTGCTGAATAAACCTTTTCAGTTTCAATTAATGTTGCAATTTCAGAAAGTACAGAATGTACACTAATATTAGACATTTCTGACATAAATAAGACCATTTTTTTTCTTACATTACTACTGTTGTAATGGTTTGCAACACAGATAGGATATCTTGTGTTGGAAAAAGAATATTCTTTGTCACACCTGCATACATTTAGGATATGTGCTGAGACATGCAGAGATCCCGAATTGCTCCACAATATGGTGGTGACAAAAGTGAGTGGGCAGGAATAAACAGCCTGTTCAGACATGTCCTGCTTAGACCTGTTTTGTATTATAATGTAGAGTGAAAACAGATACTGGGACAGTTTGTTCTTCCTTTTATTTTCAGTATTCATTTCTTTTGGTTTCCAAATGTGAAGTGAAAAAATGTTTTTGCTGAGGTTGATATTTGGTATTCACAAACCACTATATTATGTAGGTGCTTTAGATTATTTTGAGTCACTATCAGAGAGATATGAGGAGGCAGACTTCAAATAATATTATTTCAGTAAACAAAGATCAGAGAGTATTCTTTCTTAAAGAGTTCTCCTTTGATGTCACTTCCTTTTTCACTTAAACCAAGTTCAAAATAAAATATGATAATTATGCGACAAAATTGATAAAATCATTTATGCCAAGTTTCTTAAATATTGCTTTTTTTTTTTACTTTTTGTATTTAAAGGTTATGCATGTCACAGGCACTTTAAAATAACTCTACCAGAAACCCTGAATGCAGCATCACCCAATGGATGGAGGCGCTGTCAGGACAGAGCAGCATCCCTGCATCATTGGAAATCTGAACTCATTCTGATGTTGTGAAATGAAACTTTTCTTCACTAATTCCTACGCTTTAAATAAAAAAAGAAAAAAGAAAAGAAAGCAAACATCGGCAATTTCACCTAAAAACAGAGTTTGCCTTACAGTGAACAGTTTAGTATTGCAAAATCATAGCACTTTTTGGAGCTGAGCGCAGGTATCGCCTGCAGCACAGATTTCCAGCTGCTTTTGGATGATATAGAGCCCTAAAAGTGAGCTCATTGTGTCTTCTTGTACTCCCATATTACACCACGCACACACACACACTCAGCCTCAGAAAGATTAGGAGGATTGGAGGATGGTTACGCTCAAAAATGACAACCTTATCACTGAGTTCTCAGCTTGCAGGTCAGTGGGTCCCGGTGCCAGGAAAGACTTCATTCTTTCCCACTTACCTATAAACTTCATCATCCTCCAGAACTGGGACGTAATAAAGAACTATTTCACATGGAGTGAAGGGACTGTATGTGTATGGGACATTCCAACATTTATAAAAATTTATAAAAAAAGGTTCTGTAGTGTTTCACAAAAATACTGGCAATGAAAATGCATTACAAGTTTAGGACAAAAATGATTACATAAAGTTAGATGTTTCAAAAGTTGTAAGGAAAAATCAGTAAATTTAATTCAAGGTCTATCATTCTGTGAATGAATGTATACCATCCTGCACCTTTTATGTCAGAGTTTTAGACTAAAGTAGTCATGCACTGAGAGGAAACAGAGTTATAGATTAATTGTATTAGTCCGATTTTGCTAATCGGACTAATACAATTGTGAAAAACAACTTTTTGAAATATAATGTATAAAACTGTGTCGTGACTTTAATAATGGACAGATTCTGTTTAAAGCAAATGATGAGTAATGGAAAAGGTGTATGTTCATGGATAATTAATGAGGAGCCCTTCAGAATGTCTAAAAATACAGCTTCTTGTTATAGTACACTTTTACTGACGTTTCTTAGAGCAGAATAAAAGCTCAATAAGTAAATATTTTATGACAGGAGAGCTGAACTTGGTCTGCAGAATCCAACATAAAGTTACATACATAGATATATAGAGTTCTTTATAACCATTCTGAACAGTATTTTAAAACACTGTTTGCCATCTGTTCAGATCTATTCTAAATAAAATTCATTGTTTTTTTTACTGTTGGATGAAGTGTCATTAAGAAATATAAAAGGCCATTTCACATATTTGATTGTAGGACTCCTTTAATTTCAGGGCATGAGTTCCAGATCTTGTTGAAGCTCTAAAAGCTCTCATTTAGACTCCATTAAAACAAGTGATTTCAGCTATAACTGCCAACGTTATGCAAATACATGCACTTCAGGAGCAGCATTTGGTCAGCTGCACAGGTGATGCACTGAAGCTCCTTATCTATTTACACCCAAGGAGGTGGATCGTTTAGTCCACCTAATGCCTCATCTGGATGCACAGAACGGCGTTTGAATGCAATCTAATTTCACCGGGAGGGGTCTTTTAGTAAAAGCTGGCCTCTTATCAAAGATTCAGCCATGCCTGCAGAAGACACACAGCTCAAAATAATGACTTATAAATGTTTACTCTCTGATTTATGATGAATCTTTTTTTTTGTGAATATAAACCTTTACTCTGTAGAAGAATTCATTGACTGCAGCAGCTATCAATATATAAAGGCGTGTTAGCCTCCTAGAATCTAAATCTCCCTCACACACTCTCCATGTCTCCATGTCCGTCTCTTTCTCTTTCTGCTCGTGTCCCTCACTCTGTGCCTGGTACTCCATCTCCTTTACTCTGGGGCAGTAATGAGTGTCTGGTATTCTGCACTTCACAACTGAAGCCCCATTCATGCTCAATCTCCTTTACAATGCACTAAAAGGATTACCCAATTAGTTAATATTGGATGCCACTGTGTGCGTGCGTGTATGTGTGTGAACTTGGTCACTAGATAGACATGTTAGCAGCGAATGTGAAAGATGGATGACTGTCTCTATCTCATACTTCATTCTTAGTTGATTTTATGCTGGAGGCCATATTACTCATCCCTGTGTGTTTGTGTGTGTGTGTGTGTGTGTGAGAGAGAGAGAGAGAGATACTGAGGCCTTGACAGGCTATAGAAGATGACAGAGAAAAAGAGCGTATTACCTCTCAATAATTCAACCTCTTTGCCCATCATTCTTTCGCAATATACGCTCTGCTGTCATACATGAGCTGCTTCCTTTTCTTCTCATCACATTTTTTTTCTTTAGTTTGATTTATTCTGTCACGCCTGGGATGATAGGAAACTCCTGCGTCAATCAGTAGTCTGTGTGTGTTTGAACGACAGATCGATTCCAGTTATCTAATGTGTTACATCATAGTGGCAGGATTATGTTCAGCATTCTGTGTTTATGGAATCAAACAGGATAAAAATAAACTTACTTGATTCAAACTGGTACTTACTGTACGTATACAGTAAAAGCAAAAGCGTTTGCGGGTTTTAAATACAATTTTAGCAGTAGGTTTTCCTAACAAACATTGATTGTAAAGTATTATGACACATTAAAATGAATCAAAAACCAATCTTTGGAAATTAGATTATTTTTGACACTGTTGATGTACAAAGTTGCTCCTCAAAAGTCAAAACTTCCAAAAAAAAGCTTACAATCCCAAACATTCAAAAAGAAAATATGTAGTTTTAAAAATGCAAACACCCCCATGATTTTACATAAGTGGTGGTTTCAGTAAACTGGAAAAAAAAACTGAAGAGACTTAAGTCAAATTTATTCATTCATTCATTGTTCAAACTTGTTTTGTCCTGTTCAGGGTCACGGGAGGCTGGGGTCCAGCTGTCACCAGGGGAAAGGTTGGGGTGGTGGGGGTGGTTAAAAGGGGGTTTTAATAAATCAGATTTCTAATCCAACACAGGGACATCCAACCAGAGAGTCCAAAAAATAATATTCTGCTATTTAGTGAAATATGAAAATGTTGGTTGATCAAATTTTAAAGTGTTAAAAAAAAAAAAACTCCAGTATTACATAACATAAGTTGTTGTGTCCTTGGGCAAGACATTTCACCCAACTTGCCTACTGATGGTGGTCAGAGGGTCCGGCGGCGCCATTGCATGGCAGCCCCGCCTCTGTCAGAGTGCCCCAGGGCAGCTGTGGCTGGAGCTTACCGCCATCAGTGTGTGAATGTGAGTGTGAATGGGTGAATGCATGAAGTGTAGTGGGGTCCACATGGACTTATAAGTTGTTGTAATAAGCTATAAGTTCAAGCCATTTTCCTAGATTTACTTTGGATTTCAGACCCTTAAACTTGGCAGAAATTCTGCTTTTCAAGACAGCAGAAGCTTGTCAGACAGTTTAAAGGGAGAAGTAAATACAGTAAAGAAGCTGTAAATGTGTGTAAATTTATGACTCTTCTGTGCTCATGTCCACTTTTTATTAAAATCGTAGACAACTTTTTACTTGACCTTAAAAAAATTGGGGGAAAATATTTCATGTTTTACGTTAATTTACTTTACTTTTCCAATTTAGTTAAAAACTTCAAGTAAAGCTAAGTTTAGTCATTTTAAGCTAAGTTGTAGTTTAAATAGATAATCTTGTATTGAATGAATTTAGTTTTTTAGTGTAAAATGGACCTGCATGTTGTGCCCTTAATTAAAGAGACAACTTATAAGGTTTAGGATACAGTTAGGTCTGGACACACCAAGAACAATAAACAGAGACTGACCTAAATAAACAGACACTGAACCTGATAGATTACACGTGCATCTGTTAGAAATTACCATATAGACAGTGTGAATTAAAGCGAAGCCATCTGGTGGAGCGGCAGGGTGTGGAGGGACAGTGAGAACAGAGGAGAGAGTTTCATGGTCATTGTGGGTCAGGTATAAATCCTGGACCTTTGTAATATACTGTTCCCTATACCTCTGTCTGTGCTAATGGATTGTTCATGCTTTGTGAGTGTGTGTTGATAATGGGTATGAGTGTGTGTCTTTGGTGGGTTGGAGACAGTGGGGGTGTATTGTACGCATTTCTTAGGCGGGGAAAGAGCTTTGTGTCAGGCAGATCAGCTGGGGCCCAAAAGCGAGGTTGACACCCTACTGCCCAACCCCACCCACTGCCCGAACCCCCTATCCGCACACACACAGACATAAACACTTGCATTACCCCCTGCCTGAAGACACACACACACACACTACAGTAAATGAGTGCACAACACTGTTTTGTTCAGACACACATCAGACATATGCTCCATAACAAACATGGAGCCAGTCAGATATGAGATTAGACATATGCTAACACACACACATGTCCCAACTCGCCAGAGGTCTTCAACCAAACAGTAACCACCCTTAAAATCTGGGAGATCAGAGCATTTGTTCTACTCAGTAGAGTTTGCAAAACTATAGAGATGAAAAGACTCTAAAATCACTTCAGAATTTGCATCACATCGATGTAAAACAGGCCACTTGTGAGTGACTATAAAAGTGAAATGTCCGAATTACTTTTCTGACAGGCTTCAGGGTCTGAATGGGACTAATCGAGGAACAGGGGCAGTCAGCTGAAAGGGTGAGTGAAGAGTGTTGCTGAGAAAAAGTCAGACAGATCTTCAGAGACATTTTATAATGTTCTATAAGTGGGTCAAAGGACTGTAAAAAAAAAGAAAACTAACTTTACGATAAGAGGTTTAGAACACTAAGATGTATGTATGAGGTAAACTTTGGTGCACATCTTGAGACACAGCAGTCTATGATGCCATTTAGCACAGTTTATTCAACATTTGCTTTTTATAATGTCAATAAATCTGTAATGTTGTGTGTCTAAGATGCATAATTGGGCACTTTGTTGCTTCACATCTGCCTGCAGAGCAATTGTTTCTCCTTTCATTTATTCATTAGAAATGTAGTGCCTTGCTTTCATTTTTAGTGTGTGTCATTGTGTTTCATCCACAAAGTGTTTTGTCAAGAGTGCTCTACGGGATGCTGAGTGTTTTACCGCCACTGTAACACTGTCAAATTTGTATGGACATGTAAAAGTGTGTTTAAAAGCAAAGGGCTGGCATAGGTGTTCGTCTGAACAAAGGGCATAAAGGCAGGTATAAAACTAATGTTCTCTGGCTCTCTTATTGTTAGGACTAGTCATTTATTTAACACTAAAATATGGTCCTGGGCTGTTTAGGGAGAATACATCAACCGGCACACAAGCGTTCGCACAAAGAGGGCACACTTCACCAGACAAAGAGCAAAAAGATAGAGGCCAAGCGCTCTTTTTTTCCCCTTCTTTCTCCTCCTCCTTCAGATGAACTGTTTGTTCAGGGTGGGTGCAGGGCACCAAGTGGGATGGATGGGTAGAGGGAGGGACTGAAGAATAAGGGAGGGAGGGAAGGATGAATGGTTATTACACAGTTAGTCGATGCACAAACAAGTGTGTGTGTGTATGTGTGTGTGTGTTAGGCAGGGGGTGGGATGGGGGTGTTGCACAGAGGGTGTAAAAGATCTTTTGTGAAAGCTGAGAGTTAATCACTTGAGCGGCACACGCCAATTGTATGAGAGCACATGTTAGACACTGGGTCCCCTGAGAAAAGAGGGAGGTCTCTCTCTGTCTCTCACACACACACACACACACACAGAGCTGAATTTACATATCAGTTATGATGCAAAACTGGGGACAAGCTGACGGGACAAGCAGGAGGACCCACCCCCTGAACAGAACTGTTAGCTGACCGTCCTGGCCGAGGTGATAGTGTTCGCATTTGTCGCCTGTTCACTCAGACAGACACACACACACGTCTGTTTGTTTCCTCCAAGACTGGATAGATGACTCTGCAGGGGCTTTGTAAAAGATGGGTGCTTAGTTTGGCCTGGCAGTAAGTAAAATCTATTGTTTCATTACACAGGTCCCTTGTCAGAGGTGGATGTTGATATCTGAGAGTGATAGTCTCCAGTTTGTATTTAGTGGCAGACATGCAGGCACAATAAGACACAGACAGACACGGCAGCGTCAGAGGCTATTTACCACGTTGACACAGAGGATTGCTTTTGCTGTGTGTTTGTGCTGCCTGAATTTTATTATCACATTTCATCAAGCAACATCTACAGAGGCTGTTTACTTTGATTTAATTTGAGCTTCAATTTGAACTTTAAAAAGAATAAACCGAAGCGTTGCGTTTTGTGATACTTATGTGGTTAAACTTGTCTTCCTGTGCTGTTCAAAAAGATTGAAAAGTTTTTTCTGTTTGTTTGTTTCTCTTTCACCACTTGTCTGTACTAAACTTGTACTGCTCCACTTTCTGTCCCACTGATTTGATTCCTCCCAACGTGACACATTCGCTTTGTTTCTCTCTCCCTCACATCACTTGTTTTTGGGGGTAATGAAATGTGACAGTCTTGATCTTGATCTTCCCTCTTCATTCAGACTTTTTTACTCCTTTGTTTCATCCCAGCACAACAGGACAATGAATGCAATTTAGCTCCAACCCCTGAGTCAAATGTAGTGTAAACTAATATGTTCCAGGCTTTGTTGCTGTGGACATTATTAAATGCTTAAAGGCTGAAGACCAGGTGGTTCTAAAAGAATAAATCAGCCAGTGTGGAGCCCTTTGCCATAAAAAATCACTACTGAGCTGACTTTTCCCCTGTGGGTTAGAGATCATGATTGCAGCATCTGGGGTCTTGGTTGTCTTTTGAAGGAGGTGGGGACAGTGTGGCAGCGTGGTTAGTAATGATATGAGCTCAATAAATAAATAATGAGGGTTGTCAACTATAATCAGGAATGTTAGCCTCATGATTTTCTTTAGCTTTCATGCGGTGAAACTGTTTTTATAGATGAAAGTCGTCAGTGTTGCTCTGTGCCAAGCATTATTCAGAAAGCTGCACCACACAAGTGTTGAACTGACATGGGTTAGTCAATAGTTGGATTCTGAAGAACACTATCCAAAGAATAGACCATTTTGTAGTTAGGAGTACTAGCGGAGCCTAACTCTTCCGGGTTACAGGTCAACCAAGACAACACAGAGGTTGTTACGGAAACACCAATGGAATCGAAAAAAATTAACAAGCTTATCTTTATAGCTTAGATATTTATGGCAAATATCATCTATGATCCTAAAGGAAAGTTTAACGCAAATCAGTTTAGAGAAAAAAACACTGGGTCTGTATAATGGCGTAAATGTGCCAGTTGAATTTGTTCAACTCCAATGGCGTTTCCACAGCAACCTCTGCATTTCCCGAAAAGCACGTGAGCTCAGCTCACTTTGCACATTTGTAACAACTTTTAAATACAAAATAGTCTATTAAATGTTGAATTTTATAGCTGACTATACATTTAAATGCACAAAGCAAAGCAAAATACCAAATAGACATTTTGTTTGGCAAATGTGAGCACACCTGTTTCTAGATCATACTAAGCAGAAGGGATGGACACAATAGCCTATTTTTACTTTTCAGATATACACTCACAAGCCACTTCATTAGGTCCACCTGTTCAAATGCTTGTTAATACCAATAGCTAATCAGCCATCACATGGCAGCAACTCAATGCATCTAACCATGTAAAAGGGGTGAAAACAACTTCCTGAAGTTTAACCCGAGCATCAGAAAAGGGAAGGAAGGGGATTCAAGGGATTTTGAAAATGCATGAAAATCTCAGTACACTCTAAAAATAAAATGTTGGTTTTGCTTACCATGCTATGTCAACTGGCTCCACTTAACTGAGTTGAGTAAATTCAAGGCGACATACTCATGTTCTTTGGTTAAAAAACTGCTATATTGCTTTGAATTTACTGAACTCAGTTAAGTGGAACCAGTTGACATAACATGGTTAAGTAAATCCAACATTTTATTTTTTTAGAGTGTAGATCAACAGTTTCTAAAAATCTCAAACCAGCCCATCTGGTACCAACAACATTGCCACGTTCAGAGTCACTTAAATTCCTTTTCTTTTCCTCATTCTGATGTTCAGGTTTAACTTCAGCAAGCTGTCATCACCACATCTAGATGCCTAAATGTACTGAGTTGCTGCCATGTGATTAGCTGATGAGATATTTGTCTTAGCAAGTAATTGAGCAGGCGTACCTAATGAAGTAGGCCATGATTGTTTAAAACAGAATCTCTGTGACATTTGCAATAGACAGCAGCTTGCAGCATTTCTTCCAGTAAATAAAAGGGGTGTTTTCATTATTTGTTTCCTTTGAGCTGCTGTGCATGAAGATGATGTAAATCCTTCAACAGCAACCACCATTACATACAATAACTGTGCTCAAATTTTAAATACTATTGTGAATTAGTTGGTCATTGGATCAAGTGCAGCTAGTGCAGTTTGTTGAGTCTTTTCTATACTTTTAGACCACACAAGCAGCTGCTTGTCTCTTCCTCATGTTGTATGCCCTTTTTCACTTTGTTGTTGGCATTTTGCCTTTAAATGGAGAAACAAGGTGTTTGGTATTTAACATTAAATTTTACCAGTTTTCTAGTATATTTTACAAAATATTGCACTTTATTGGGGGTCAGTCTTTGTATAGCCAAACTTCTTATTCTTCCTTCCATATTGATGCACTGACATACCCAAAAATCATTTCAGTCCTGGCACTGAATATGTTAGAGGTAGACTACATGCTTTGTCATTGCATAAGGAAAATACCA
Source organism: Cynodonichthys magdalenae (assembly GCA_031762555.1). Lineage (NCBI taxonomy): Eukaryota > Metazoa > Chordata > Actinopteri > Cyprinodontiformes > Rivulidae > Cynodonichthys > Cynodonichthys magdalenae. Next base: position 15,386,980 of record JARVJO010000394.1, on the reverse strand, counting down.
TTTACAGTTCTAATAATTTATTAAATTTATATTTTTAATGTATATTTTTCCTGTTTTGTAGATGAAGCCACTGAAAGGAATGTTCTGGGGTCATGAAACGAGTCCTCCTGTCACCTCTCTATAACTTGACCATTTGGACCTCAGACCCATTCTGCCCTCGCCGATGCTTGCAGGATCATGGGTAGCGTCAGCAGCCTCATTAATGGCAACAGCCTCAACAGCAAATACTGTAAGGCTTCAGAGCACAGGTTAAAAGAGGGAGCGAGTCACCACAGAAAGAGCGGAGGCTGCAATCTTGACGGGCTGCTAAAGTGTGGCTTTGCTCAAGGCTCCTCATCCTCCACTCATCATTCTAAAGGCCTCTCGCACTCCAGGTCAGGGAGAAGTGAGGATTTCTTTTACATTAAGGTAAGATCACACAAACAGACAATGTTATCTCTCTGAATCGACTATGTTCTTTTTTTTCACTATTTATGTGTGAAATGTTTTTTTTTTTCTTTTTGTATGTTTGTTTTTCACAAGGTGAGTAACAAGACAAAGTCAGGGTATCACAAGGAACGATCACTGGAGGAAGCTGGGACCAGAGATGGAAAATCAGATGGTCGGCAGCAACCAAAACCAAAACTCCTGCTCATGCCTGGAAAATCAGAACGAGGGAGCTTGGTATGATAAAATTGCAATAACAAGTTTCATCTGTGGTTGCTTCGTATACATAGCACTTGACTCTTGGTAAATTGCTGTTTATTTGTGAGCTTTGATGATGCAAGTCCTCCTCTCCAGCAAACTATCTGCTGTTAGCCTCATATTTAACATACTGACATGAAAGAAGCATAATTCAACTCATTGAACTCTCTAAATGTAGCGGCTTCAAAAGACTCTGAAAGCCCCAAAGCGATGTGAAGGATGACAAATAAATCAACAGCAGTAATTTAATAAGTAGCAGCCATCTTTCACAACTCGTGTTAAAAACTTCATAGCTTTTTAATCACTCCTCTCCTCAGATTAATGACCTATGAATGCCTTGATCTTCTCACAGAGGTAATTTCTTGTCAAAAAAACATGAGCCAAAGCATCTTCTTCAATAAGTTTTTGTTCTTCTGGGTAGAGACAGTGCAGATAAAGGGGGGAAAACGTTGAAAAAGAGATCGAGGGCCAGCAAGTATTTGACAGATTGAAAGAGGAAAAAAAAAAATGAAGGAAAGAGGCATCCCGGCCATGAAGTTGGTGTGAAGGAATGCTGAGCTCACAAGCCTTGCCTCTTACACTTCAGCAATAGCTCATATTATTAATATCTAGGAGGGGAGCTATTCATCTTCTCTTAGACAGCACATGGAGTGGAAATGTAGGCTGCCGAGGAGAAAAGAGGAGCACAGAAGGGAAGGGAGGTATGGTCTGGCTAGTGACAGTCCTGAACAGCACAGATGGGGCCTGCGGAGTATAGGTTCATCTCAGAAATGAGTTTTCTCTTTCTTTACGACAGTCTAGTGAGTTTTACTTGCAGTTACGGTTGTGAGGCTTTTAATAGTGTCGTCTTGTGGTGAAGCAAGACTCACATGCTTCAGTGGTTCCATTTTTAATATGAAGTGACACAAGAGAAGAAAAGCCCATCGTTTTATTTGAACAAACTTCCAGCATGTGATAATAAATATTGTAAGAATGAGCTGTGATTTTTCAGAGGCTTTAATGCAACTGCTTTCCTAACTTTTTTTTCACGTCCTTGCAGCTGTGCTGTCAGCTAAGGGAAGTGATTGAAAATAAAAATGTAAACAATGTAATTTTATTCTTCTAGACTTCTGCTGAAAAGTCGTTGGTCCATTCCACTGCCTTCAAGTCTGCAAATCCCTCAAGGCCTTCATCCACAGAGATTGGCCACAACAGCCTGGACCACATCCTTTGTCCCCTGAGGAAAGCAAGAAGTCCAAATGTTGGACACAAGCAAGACACCTTAGGTTTCTGTCAGTATGCTAAAATAGTTGCCTTAAAAGTGGACAATCTAAAGTGAACCACAAACAACTCAAATGTAATCTCTGTCTTTCAGGGACTCTCTCTGACTCTGGACGTAACTCCATGTCTAGCCTGCCTACCCACAGCACCAGTGGCAGTCTCAGAACTTCCACAGGCCCCGTCTGTCAGAGTGATGGCAGCTCAGCTCTTGCAAACAGCCTCAGCAGAGGACAACTCAATTTTCCTCCATGGGTCAACGGAAATAATGCCAACCCCGACTGCAGCTCCAAGTCATGTTGGAATAGCAACATTTTGGCTTCTAAAACTAATGAGAATTCTGGCTCCCCACTGTCTGCAGATGAGCCAAGATCTGTCTCTGAAACCACAGGTGGGATTCGGTCCCCGGTAACGACGGACGAGTCTCTGATTGAGCTTCTAGAACAGAGGCTGCTAGAGAGAGAAACAGAACTGCAGGAGCTACAGGTACCAAACGTTTAACATGGCAAAGTAAAATTACAGTTCAGTAGAGACTGGCACTTGTGTAGACCTCTGACACCTGAACTATCCAACAGGTGAGTTTAGAGGAGAAGGAAACAGACACCTGCCAGTTGTTTCAGGAGAGACAAAGGTACTGTGCAGAGGAGATAGAGGGCCTGAAGCAACACTGCTCCACAAAGTTACTGCAAGTGTCACAAATGGCTGCGAAAACGCACCATGCTCTGCAGCTGCAAGTCAGCCAGCTCCAGGTCAGAGTCCATCTGTCTAACAATCACCATATCCATTATGATACTAGATCTTAGCACATAAATTTACTTAAAATACAAAGATAGATAGATTGTGTGCACTCTAATTACATAGAATTGCAAATAAACTCCTGTGCAGGCAAAGAACGACAAGCTGCAAGAAGATGTCTTCAAGCTAACTCAAGAGAAGAATCTTGTTGAACTCAGACTGAGGTCGTATGAAAATGAGAGCACACAACTCGTACCAACACTTGAGGAAACTCAGTGGGAGGTGGGTCACATGTGATGATATTTTCTCCTATGCCACCAAATGGACTATTTTACATATTTATTACAGATGCATTAGTGGTACTGAAAATACATCAGTGATATTTTACCTTCACAATGCTCAGTTTTATTTCAGTATTTGCACATGAGCAAAACAGCAGCAAGTACAACATTAATATTTGATAAAACTGTTACCATTGTGAAATCTTAAACCTGGAATACAGACAAATTCATTATTCTGTAAACTTAAATCTAAATAAATTGTCCAAGTTATTAAACATGTAGGTGTATTTGCAACTTTTTTAAGGATCTGTATTTGGGTAGCCTTCATTTTTTTAGACCAATCCTGGTCCTCAAAGCCCACTTTGCTGCATGTTTTACAGTTTTCCCTGCTCCAACACACCTGTTTCAATGATTGAATTATCTCTACATGATCTGCAGAAACCTAGAAGTCACCTGTTCATTTAAATCAGGTGTGTTGGAGCAGAGAAAACTCTAGGATAGTGGCCCTCGAGAACCACATTAGACCAAATTTAGATCAGTTTCTGTTAGAACTTTACATTAATATACTGGTTAGAAGTTAGAAGTTCTGGACACTGCATAAAAAAGTTTCAGGACATCAAAATATTATAATTTATTTAAGAAAACTATATTTTTTAAGCTTCCACATTTCTTTTCTAATTGAGGGTCAATCTTTGCTGGAATTGGAGGTTCGTTTTTGGTCATTTCAGATCAACCATAGTTTTGCTGATTGTACCAAGTTAAAGTTTAACAAGTTTACAGATACTGTCATTACAGATAATACACAAACTAACAGCTGAAAAAATGTACATGATATATAAGATCACCCTGAAGGAACAATAATGTCAGATGATCCACAGATAAGACAGTGTTAGTTTACTGTTTTTTTTATTTCTCATCTTTACCCACCTATTAGAGAGCACATCATGGATAATATTTCACAGTTTTTTCACTATAATTGCCTCTATCTGACTGCAGGTATGCCAGAAGACAGGAGAAATCTCATTACTGAAGCAGCAACTGAGGGAAAGCCAAGCAGATGTCAGCCATAAGCTCAACGAGATCGTCAGTCTGAGAGCATCACTGAAGGAAAACATGACAAAGGTGGAGACGCTCGAGCAACAGAATAAAGAGTATGAGGGCAAACTCCAATCCTGCGCCAGGGAGGTTGAGGTTAGTCTGTTGTACGTTTTGATCATAAATGACCACAAAATTATCTCATTGTGCTTATTAAACAGTTTTAGGAGGCAAATTGGATAAAACACACTGAATTTTAGTTTTCTTCATTACCATCTTATGAGAGACAGCTTTAAAGTCTAATCTTACCTGATCTTTTGAACAAAAACATCTTTAATCTTCTAATCCTTTCTTTGCACAGGTGAGCCAAAATGAACTTCAGCGCAAAAAAAATGAGGCTGACTTTCTGAGGGAGAAAGTGAGCAAACTGGAGAGAGACATTCAGGAGAATAATCAGGATTTTACTACAGCCAAAGACAAGAGAATGCAGACAAGTTTGCAACTTGAAGGCCATTCATTGACCTTAGAAAACCCGATCCAGGAATCAGACTCTATGGAGCAAGACGTAGACATGAAGAAACACATCTCCAATGAAACGCTCCAAAGACAAGTGGAAAGACTGAAACAGCAGCTCAGAGAGGAGAAGAATGCTCAAGAGAAGCTGGTCAGCAGCTTCGAGCAAGAACGGCAGACGTGGAACAAGGAAAAAGACAGGGTTATCAAATATCAGAAGCAGCTCCAGATCAATTACCTGCAGATGCACAAGAAGAATCGGGACCTGGAGAGGGTCCTGAAGGAGCAGACGGCTGAGCTGGAGAGCCGGACTGAGCTAAACAAGAACATCAGATATGCCTCAGGGTTACAAACATATGATGACGTTATTGCCACAGAAATTTGAAGTGATCAGTAACTTTGAAAATTACTATTTGGGGGTGGTACCTGAGGTAACCAATCAGGTGCCAGAGGTGGCACCTGCCACTCTGGCCAGCCCTCTGGTTGAAAGTAAAATTATACGGAATACAGGAGATACGAGACAACACCAAATTCTGTGATAGCATCTGGCACAAGGACACAGTTAATAAAGTTTGAGTTTCACCATTATCTCACATTTCATTACAACACATCTCAATGTAACATCCCAACAGCTGGAGTTCTACGACTTTGTGTTTTTCTCATGTTATTTATTTATTAAAATGTGCATAATGTAGAGTATTTGTGTCCAGGCAATAATATTCACTACTACTAAAAATAGTTATTGAAGGTGTCAGTGTTCTTATTTGTTTAAAAGTAAATACCAAGGTTTTTAGCATTAAACAAATGGCATTATCTTTCATTAACAGTATTTTCTAAAAGGCTTAATTATCATTTAAATCATAATCAGTGTTTTGGTTTTGATGCCCTAGTTAATTGCTGGTAGGAAACAGTCATTAGTTTTTTAAATGTCAATATTACTGTTTTATAGTCACATGATAAGCATGATAATTGCTCAACATCTGTTCTCCCAGCATGACAAATTAGTCACTGATAAATTATCTTGTGCAAGTGAAGGTTTCTAAACTTTAGTGCATTTTTATTTGTGTCCATGTCACTGTAAGCCCACATTCTGTCTACACTTAATGTGGCTGAGCATAATAAATCATTTTAAACCATTTCAAAAATAAAGCCAAATTCATGTTGTGAACATTTGCCACAGACACTGATGTCAAATGTTTTCTTCTTCAACTAACATGTCAATGACAGCTCTATGCAGACAACAATGCAGTCAATGTTATAATAAAATTTGTGGTATATTTTTGTCACATTTTAGAGCTTGTGAGATGTACATGTTTATTTTAAATAAACATTCCAAAGATTTGGAAATTGTGTGTGCAAGGCTTTATGAAAATGTTTGATCAGGTGCCATGTGGATTTATGGGAATCCAAATATAAATTGTGACTTAAAGGGGTTCATTTTTGAAATGTCGCTCTGTAACATAGTCATTAGCATTTAACACTTTATCAAATGTGATGACAGTCACAGAGCATGGAATGTGGAGAAAAAGGCAAAAGTCTTCATCCAGGCTAGGGCAATGGCTAGCCAAACAGGCATGGTATATATTGTTTTTTTTTTTCAGGTTTATAAAAAAAAGAAAAAAAACTCAAACAAGGTGGTTGCATAAGTGTGCACAACCTCTTATAAATGGGGATGTGGGTGTTAGCTAACAGAATAAACTAATCACATTCAAGCTCATTTTAAATTGGAGTCAGTACACGCCTCCCATCATTTAAAGTGTCTCTGATGTCCCAAAGACATGAAAGTGTCCCAAAGAAAGTCCAGATATTATAGGAGGCTTTTCCTGACATTTTCTTACAGCATCTTACAGCCATGGTCCACAGAGAGCTTCCAAAGCATCAGAGGGTTCTCATTGTTAAAATATATTCTTCAGAAGGGTACAAAAGAATTTCCAAGCAGGCGTTAGACATACAATGGAACACAGTGAAAATAGTCATCATCAAGTGGAGAAAACATGACACAACAGTGACATTACCAAGAACTCAATGGCCATCCAAAATTGATGAAAAGACAAGAAGTAAACTGGTGAGGGAGGTTGTCAGGAGGCCTACAGCAACAATAAAGGAGCTACAGAAATTTCTCACAAGTATTGGCTGTGTAGTATGTGTCACAACAATCTCCTATATTCTGGGCTATGGGGTACGGTTGCATAACAGAAGCTTTTTCTTACAAAAAAAAACATCAAAGACTGGCTAAAATTTGCAAAAAAACCCATTTGAAGTTTCCCAAAGACATGCGGGAAAATGTGTCATGGTCTGATTAACTTTTTGACTATAATTACATAAAGTATGTTTGGCGCAAATTCAACATCACCAGAAGAACACCATACCCACAGTAAAGCTATTAAGTATTAGCTATTAATAACTATTTACCAGACCATCACTTTAGACTACTGCTTAACTTTGTACATTTTTATGTGACAAATCTGATTTGTTTGCTACAACATTATCGATGTACACACTTAGGTGTTAAAACCTACTAAAAGTAAACAATCAGTGATTTGGACCTAAACAGAGCCTAATGCCTGAAACAAATTTAGGAATATTTTTTTAAACTTTCCATATGTAATGTTATTTCCAGACACAGAAATCCAGACAACATCATAAAGAGAGGATGCCTTTCAGATCAGTTTTTATGGAACCTGAGCACAAATACTGATTCCCTTTGTGTGTTTGTTGAAATATTTCAGAAGAATACAGAGGAAAGATAAGGTGATGACTCACTTATGTCTTTTTGTCTACTTGCTCTATTCACTGGAAGTTAGATGACAGTATTCTACAGTGGAAAAAAACAAAAAAGTATGGGATTTTCCACTCTTTGTGAGAGCATGACAAGAGCATGCAGGAAGAAATATAAGCACATTACTTTACAAATCTGTTAACAGGAAGGTTTAAGATTGCTTAGCTACCCATCATTGACGTATATTAGCTCAAACAGTCGGGACATTTAAAGTCCAACAGACCGAGTGAAACTGAGGTGATCTGTGTTCAAACTTAAGTGGCCGATAAATCCTTTGCATCCAATGCTTATATAGCACAGAAAAGTGATAAAATAGAGGATGGTATTGAAGATTAAAACTGCAAATCATAAGGCTCAGAGCAGGTTGCAAACTTTGAAGAATACCTTAAAATGATGGTTTGGATGCAAATTTGTGAAAAGGTTAGAAAATGAAATATCTTTGCTGTTTCAGATAGCTCTCTGAACAGCCTCAGATTAGAGGAAGTTTGTAAATCAGTGCCGATTGAAGAGCTAATGGCATGTTTGTGTGGGGCTAAAACTAACAAGGATTACTGCCATTCGACAACAATTAAAACCTCCACCACCATCTATAACACACATAATTTCTGCCAGAAGTGCCCTGAACTGAATCTGACATGCTATAGGTCGCTTCTGTTGCTGCTACATTTGTGTTTGCAAATAACCACAGAATTTAACATAAATAATTGCACAATGAAAAAGGTTTATTAAGTTGCGTTTGTGTTTTGAACAATCCATTTGAGCTTAGTCACTTTCTGATTAGCTCATCGATCCTGTCAGATTTAATCTGTTTCTCCAAGCTGAGGTTCACTAAAAACTATCTATAACAGGTAAGATATTAATTATTCATGTCCTTTTCTCAAAGCCCTACTTCAAAAGATTTAAATTAATGCTTTAAGAATGTGTGTGTGAGTGTCCAAACAGCAACAAAGATCTTGCAATGATCCCTTTCTAATTCTCTTTTATGTTTTTTTTTTTTGTAGCAAGGTTGACAGGTGAAAAATGTTTTTTTATACTGTGTTGCAGTTTTACATGTGTAGAGGAGTTATATTCAGAAACTAATATGTGAAGCCCAACTTGTCAAGCGTATAGATGTAAACTCACTCAAAGCCCTCTTCATCTGCACTCTTTGTCAATCCCTCATTACCATTCTTCCTTCCTCTTGGAATTTAAATAATGACAATATTGTTTCCCTCCCTGATCTAATTATATAATTTCTGCCTTTTTACAGTGCTTCCTTCCTCGCACAACAGCCCTTTGCGTCTCGGCTCTTGTCATAAATGAGCTGATGGGACCAAATCAACACTGAAATCAAATTAAGGCCCCATTGTTGGAGTGTGTGCCTCTGTCACTGACATGAAAATGGGGGGCCACACTAAAGAGATAACACAAATTGGTTTGGCATGAAAGAAAATAATGGAGCTGGGGGGGTTGGGGGTTCTTCTTCAAAATATTGTTTGAAACATCACCATTACTTTAACAATGGCACAAAATGCGGGGTTTTATGCAACCTGTTAATATTTTTCTAGAAAAATACGTCAGCTGTGTTACCGTGGATCAGTTTAATTAAATACTGTCAGAAGTAATTCATAATATATATATAGGATAGTTATAGTGACCATACCTTTTCATGGACCTATTTTTTTGGACTAGCAGATGTCCCAGTGTGATTGGACAGCAGTCAATCAGAGAAAACAGGGTGATAATCTGGCTCTGCCCGCCCTGCTGTGACATGATAATAATGCACTCATATCCTGCTGAGATTCTTCTGATCGGCTGACAGTTAAGCACAAAAAAGGGCCAGAATTCATTAGTTACAGGAAGGTGCTGTGGCAAACCTGTTCAGCATACAAAAACAGATTTTTACTTCAACATTTGCGGCAAACAAATGTAACACATTCATAATTCAAAGATAAAATAGTACTCATATTAAACAGAAGTTTGAACTTTATTCCATAGCCAAAGCTTCACCTCTGAGATGACAGTAAATATTCCACACTGGTAAATAATGAAAGAGTCAATAACACTGTTTTGGTTTCTACCTTGCCCTCATTATTCACCACACACTCACATACTCAAATGTGCTCCAACCCGGTCGTATCCCTGAGCAATTAGTTGCTCCGAAATATCAGGGGGCCAGTTATTCAGGCATGTATTTCATATTTTATTGGTTTACTTGGAGTCTTGTATGCAGACCAAGCTTTAGCAAACACTGCCTCTGCAAATTTCCCGAGCTCCTCTGCAGTCAGCAAGTAATTGGAGAGGGAGTCCCAAAGGGTCCTCATATGCCGCCAAAGCTTTTGCCACCGACAAGTCAAAATGGCAATGAGGTGAGTAGGAGTCAGTGTTTGTGTTTCTGTGCAAGCATGTGTACAAGGCGTATATGTGTAGGTGCTTGCTGGAGGACTTTGTGTAAATAAGCCCTCAGCCTGTGGTTAGACATTCACTGGTTGATTGAGATGCCATCTGGTCCCTGCTCCCGCCTCCCCACCCCCACCAAAAAAGCGATATGACCCATGATTATTCATGTCCGTGGGGATGTTGAATTCAGCTCATGGGGAAGAGGCTGACGGGTGGTGAGGAGCACTGTACCAACGCCAATTTAAACCCCTGCTGCTCAAAATTAGTTAATTAACTCTATCTCTCTCGTAGGGAGAAAGTCCCTTTGTAAGTAATTCTGCCAATCAACACAATCCGACTCATTTATTCTAAAGCCGTGCCAACTATCTGCTTGTGAAATTAGCAGGAACAGTCAAATGTGCATGGGCTAAAAGCTTCATAAGTAAATCCATAACATTGCATAAGCAAAATCAACAGAAACGGTTTGAAGAAAATGTTGGAATTAGATGCAGGGTTTAAAAATCCTGCACAGCTTTCAATCATACAGTTTGTTTGTACTGGTACTTCTGCAAATATATATTGAGAGAATTACAGTATAATATATTGATTTACTTCCACACAATGGCACAAAGCGACATTTGTATATTTAAATTATGATAATTTAATTGTTCCAGTTATACAAATATGTCAGTTTTTTACTGTGACTCTGTGCACTGATACAAAGTGGTCAAAACCTGAGGTGATGACAAAACGAAGGTGGGTTGCACTGTTGACATTTAGCTGAAAGAGAAAAACACATTAATAGTTTACTAAGATTAAAAATGATAATCAGTTATTTGAAAAGGATTTTGCATTCCAACTTACAGAAATAACATTTGACTGAAGGTGTCCCTCAGTTCTTTCAAATTCTGCAAGTGAAAAGAACTTGTGAGTCTTGATTAGATTTCATTTTGTTTGAATAAAAATGTAAAAACAAACGCCACCAAAAAATGTTTTTTCTCACCTTTTTCTGTGATCGACTCAAAGTGAGAAACATTTGGTGAGTTATTCTTTTCAATTTTTAGGTGTTTGACTGAAAACAAAATGGGAAAAAAACTGATTGATTAAAATAGAGCCAGACACTGTAAACAGCACAGAATAAGTAAATTGTATTTCTGACAAAAAATATTATAATCAACATATTTTGGGTCATCAAAATAAAAGATTTTTTGTGGTAGAAAGAAAGAAAGAAAGAAAGAAAGAAAGAAAGAAAGAAAGAAAGAAAGAAAGAAAGAAAGAAAGAAAGAAAGAAAGAAGTAAAAGTTTCAGTTTGTGACAGTGTGCTACTATTCAATTTCATTTATTCATTTCATTTAAAAAAATAATTATACAGAAAAAATACAAATCACAATTAAAATGAAAGGAGGCAGAAAGAAGAAAAAATCTTATATCTGCGTCTTTTTCCCAAAAATAATTTCAAGCAATAATAATCAAGAAACAAAACAAAATAAAAGCTTCAATTTCTTCTCAAACAACAGCTTTGGATTTACATTATAAAATTTTATATTTTTTAACAAACTTATTTTTATCACTCTCTTAAACAAATACATTGAACCAGCATTTTTATAATCACTCTCCAGATTATTCCACAATCTTATTCCTTGAACGATACATCGGTCCTTCAAATTTGTTCGAATTTTAGGTCTTACAAACATCTTTACATCTCCGTTAACAAAGTGTAACTGGAGGTGTAAAGGTAGAAAAAAATTATGAACCTTATACAGTACATAATCTGCAATATATTATAATTAACTGACTCATAACATTTTAATAATTTCAATTTACAAAACAATATATTTGATGGGTGAATGTAATGTTTTGTGGTGATAATTCTTACGGCTCTTTTCTGTAAAATAAAAAAAGGATTTGTGATTTTTTTGCACGCTTTACCCCAGACTTCAATACAGTATATCAAGTGTGGAAGAATTATTGTATTATACCAGGGGTGCCCAAACATTTTCTCTGAAAGGGCCAAAATTAAAAAACATTTTCCCTGAGAGGGCCAAAATTAAAATCAATCTAAGGGCCACGGGCCAAATGCAACAACATAGTATATAATACAAGTACTTCTTAAGTAAAGTTGTTTTATTTTTTTGATTAAGCTAACAGCCAGTACGGTTGCCCATACTATTTTGTTGTTTGTTCATTTTCAGCTAATGGACAAGGAGAAAATTCAACGTATGCTCGGGCAGCAAAGGCTCATGGGACTTTTCATAATTTAAAATTTGAGTATAAGTGGTCTTATAAAGTGTGCAAATCCAGATATGGGCTTAAATCTAATCTAAATGTCTCTTGTAGTTACTTGTATTTTATATTTAATCTTGACATTATTCAAAGATAAAGTGAGTACCATGAGTTACAACTGACTACAGCTTCTTGTACCTATAATTAAACCAATGATTGAAAAGTGGAAATATAGTGTTTCTTCATAAAACAGGAGATTACAATCTAGTAACCAGGATAACTGCTGGTGGGCCACTCTGTATTATACAATATAAACAGAGCTTTATCATTAAATAACTCCTTTACTTTGTGCAGTACTGCAATAGATTTAGCTATTTTTGTTTTTAAATGATTTATGTGAGATTTCCCTGTCAGCTCATCAATGTTAACCACCCAGAAAGTTCACCTCACTGACTCAAGAAATCTCAGCAGCATTGACTCTAAATGAAACATCATTAGTTTTCTTTCTATTACTGAATATTATGTAATTAGTTCCAGTTTAGTTCCAATTTTGGTTTATTAAAACATCTTTAAATTTGTCAAACACTTTTTTATGTGTTTATTAGTTTTCTTTTTTAATAGTGGGCATTTTGTAGATTTCTAGTCAAGTAGTTAAATTTTTATGTTTTTATGTTAAGTATTTTTTATTTTTATGTAGTCAACTAGTCAGCACAATTAGTTTCAGCTTAACAGCTAGGCATAACTTTTAAATTAGTGCAGCAAAATTACTGACTATAGCTTGTTCTCTAACTAGACAGGCAAGTCCCTCAAGTTGTAGTAAAAGTGTTTATTGAAAACTAGTGCAGTGTTCTCACAAACTAGTAGGAGATGCTTGACACCAAGATTAACGAATAAATGCACAAACGTGTTGCCATATTTTGTGTCGCTCATACCATTGTAGCTATCCACTGTCACAGCAGTAATCCCCGTGGTTTCAGCAAAGCGAATAATGAACTCCTGGGGAAACATCCCGGTGGACATCCAAAATGTGTTTGTGTTTCTGGGAGGAAGAAGAAAACACGACTTTGTTTTAAACTCTAATGCTATGGTCGTTAAAACCATCGTTGTAGTTGTCGAGAGAAGTAGCACTGACCCATCGATGATGTTTTCTGGAGGGTGATTCTCATCGCTGGATGAAACAAGGACGACTTGTTTATCCGAAGAGCTAAAAGAAGAGTCAGTCATAACGACCTGTTCACGCGGTACCCAACTTTAAAAGGAAATAGCAGCAGTTTTATCAGTAAATTGTGTTTTTACTTCTGGTCTATATGAAGCGCTCGCCGTTGCCAAGCCAACCACAGCGTCGCATGATATATACGTCACATTTTGTCACCCGTTTCCGACGCACGTTTTTTTTTAGGGTAGTGCAAATAACAACTGGAACTTAATTAATTTTTTTCACATGGCGAATGGATGCAAGGACGTATTATTTACCCGTGGGACTGGACAGGTGAGTTTGAAGCATTCGTGAGCAGAACGGGACGACATGTGCGAGCTATTTTCAGGTTGTTTTTGATGCATTTGAGGTTGGGAGCTAACAAGCTAAGCTACAAATCAACGTTGAGTTCAGCAAATTGAATAACAACAGATGACGAGCATAAAACATGCAATGCACCTGACTGATTTTATTAGACTTGTACCGAAATTAACGAAAGAATAACTAAAGCCACACAGAGATATTCAAAGTTAAGCAGCACAAGCTCTAAATCGTTCTCTTTTTCAGAGTGATGATTCGGATATATGGGATGACACCGCACTGATAAAGGCATATGACAAGGCAGTTGCATCGTTTAAGGTAAATTTGGGGACTTTTGGTGTCTCTTTATCATGCACCGTATTAATGATTTTCCCCTTTCATGCCTGTGCTCCTTTTTGTGTTTGCCAGACTGCTCTCAAGGGTGAAGATGAACCTCAAACTGCCAAGAAAAATAAACCAGGGAAAAAGCGAAAGAACAACAAAAAGAACCAGACCAGAAAAAGAACCAATGCAGCACCAGAGAAAGAGGTAAATAACTAAAATAAGATTAATTTTACAAGTAAGAGTGCATTTTTTAAAAATCCTAATTCACCATTGGATACAGATGTCATCCAGTGCCACAGTGCCACAACCTCAACCTCTAATTGACCATAAATCAACTTAAACCAAATAAACCTCAAAATTGTGTGTTTGTAGTTTATTGTGGTGTTATTTTATTGTTGAGCCTTAAAGCTAAGTCGACTGGACATGAGAAATGCACTTTTGGGATTTACTTGATTTGAAGTCGATGTTGTCATTTTATACAAGCTTACACACTTAATCTTTTGACTTGATAAAAAATAATTCAAATCATATCCGTGGGAAATTGTTTCACCACACTTCAATGAAGTAAATTTGAGTTTCATTAACTTTTTGGAACATTTGAATTCGAACCAAGAGATAACCAATACAAATTGACTTTATCTACCCTTTATGTTGTATTTTAGTGGCAGGTTGGGGACTCCTGCTGTGCTTACTGGTCAGAAGATGGCCAGCTGTATGCAGCCACTATCTCTGCTATAGACCAGAAGAGGGGCACTTGTATTGTGGTTTATACTGATTATGGCAATGAGGAAGAGCAGAACCTTGAAGACTTATTGTCAGAAATGTCTGAGGCTGATGAAGAAACAAATACCAAGGTGAAGGATTGCAAATCATTTGTGTTCATGACAGTATTATTCTTAAAGTATATTTAAGTTAACATTTTCATCAGTGTATCGATGTATGCTGTTGTTTTGTAATGTTTACTCATGAAACAACAGTATTCCCTGCAACTGTTATATTTTAATTTTTTTTATTCAGAAACGTGTTTTATTTGGCACATGATGCTAATGCTTTTTCTTAAAAAATATCCATATTCTGTAAGGATTAAAAAATAGCTAAATTAATTATTTTTTTTCTTTCCCGTCTGTCTTGTTAATGTTGTTTTTTTCTAACTTTTGAAAACACATGGCTTAGTCTTGAAGTGTGTCCGTTTTCAGTTGTTCAAAAAAATGATGAGATAAGATTTCTCTGCCATCTGTAGGTCAATGAGGAAGAATCTTCCACAGAAGAAAGCGACCTGTCGGCCACACCAAACCAGTACAAACACCAGCCTCACAGTAAAACCCAAAAATCCAAGGCTCACAAAGAACCACCTTCTATGAGGGCTCCTGGTTTTCCTGGATTTCCCCCAGGCCCCCCTCCCATGTATAATTTCCGACAGGTAAGGAAACCAGTGTATTAGAGGACTTACTTCCTCATTAGTCATTCAACAAATCAAACAATTGGCTAATAATTAATATATTTGTTTTATTATTGTAGTCACATTTTAATCTGTCAGGTTACCTTTACTCTGCACTGTGTAAAGTGTAAACAGTAAATTGTTTACAATGAGTGCAGTGAAAAGAGCCAATAAACAAACCCCCCCAGAGTTGGCATTTATTGCAGAGGTATCGGATTGCAATAAATAGAACTTGGATTTGTCTCGATCTTTCTTCCTGCCAACTTTTTCATGCTTATGATTTATTTTATCAGTTTTTGCTATAAAAAGAGGCAAAATATCTCAGGTTGCACTTGTTTTAAGCCAGATGAAATTTACAGAAGAAGGTTCATAAAACTTCCCTTTTTTAATACAAAGCTTTTAGATGTATTACATGGATGTGGTGGGATCAAATTGTTTACATGTTTTCTAACAGGGGGAAAGCAGGCAGTCTGGTGGACATGGACCCATGCCTCCCTCCTGGCCTCCCATGATGCCTTTTGGTCCACCTGTAAGTTTGAAAATACTGTCTTGTCACAAATGATTAAAATTTCAGAAAACACCAAAAACTGTTTTTAAATTTAGGCTTTAACATCATCTAAATGTTAAAAAGTGGTTAATATTTAAAGGTCAGGGATCCTCGCTGTAGTAAAGAAACAAATGAGGATTATTCAGTGAAAGAATAAACTTGACATTTTATAGGTGTTACAAAGAAGGAACCTACAGGAATAGCCCATATTCACCACAGAGGAGTAAAATGCATTGAGAAAGATTTGATTTGATTGAATTTGCATTGAAAAGAAGAGGTGTCAAACATATTCACAATTACTTCACAAGAAGTATAGATACTAGGGATTAAAAATACTTTTATAGAAGTTGAATTATCAACTCAAGTAAAAGTGTAGAAGTACTGATTTTTAAAACAACTATAAAAGTAATAGTAATGTTTGGGGGTAAATCCATTAAGAATAAAAGCTTAGGCTGCACCACAGAGAGCTGTAGTGCACAACCCCACCTCCCTCAAAAAATTCTAAAAGGTAATAATGACTATAAAATATAATAAAATGTTAATGTTGAAATATTTTGGATGCACTGGTCTACTTGTTTCAGCTGCAGATTTATCTCTGCCACGGTCGTCTTTATACTCGGCTACATATGTTCTGCTGGAGTGTGAGTGTCAGAATGGTATACATTTATACTTCTCATCCAACCACAGTTAAATTCACTATCAGGGAGGTGCTATATATCTGAATAGATTTTATTTTCTGAACAATGACAAGCTGGAATGAAAAGAAGCCTAAGTGAAACAGAATAAAAAGTACTTTCTGCATTTTTTTTAAATGTCAGGAGTAGATAGTACATAAAATTGCATGAAAATGTAAGGAGTGGAATTACAAAGGCGGCTGAAAAATAATTATTCCAGTAAAGTATAAATAACTAAAATTGGTTGAATTTTGAAGCCAGTCATTATAGGTTGTTAATTTACAACAATTGTTTCAGCTTCTGCATTCTGATCAAGCTTTTCTGTGCCTCAGATGATCCCACCTCCTCCACCCTTGAGTCCAGACATGATGGATGATGAAGCCTTGGGTAGTGTGCTCATATCCTGGTACATGAGTGGATATCACACAGGATACTACCTGGTATGTCCACAGAGGCTCACTGGTTTAGCATGGTTCATAACAACGATGTAACAAAGTGCTAATTGATGAAAAGTCCTTTGAAGACGTTAATGTCTCTTTTTTTTTTTTCGTCTCTTTTTTTTTTTTTCTCCCCAGGGATTAAAACAAGGACGCAAAGAAGCTGGCAAGTGGGCGAAAATGCACCACAAATGAAATTAACTCATAAGTTACTTTGGTTCTTAAAAGGACCAAGAGCCATCAAATGTAATTTGTATGTGTGTCTTTTCAATGAAAGTTTTGTATTCTTTGTAAATAGAATGAATAAATGCTGTCAAGACAAAACAGGCTCAATTTTTTATTGATATTGTATTACATAAGAAACTTTTTTAATGAAAATATACAGGAATGACAGTTTAAAAATTGAAGCTCATTGTTTCTGACTTTATTATTTAAAACTAAAAATCCATTAAAGTAAAACAAGTTGGAGTGGTTTGTTTATTGAAAATAAAGTGACAAAATGTTCTGTATGCATTTTCAGACCCTTTACTTGGTAAAAACTCTTTTGACAGTAGGGCAACCTCAAACCTTGGTAATAATCCTGCAAACTTGGCACTTTTTTGATCCCCCGGATTATCTCCCATTTTTGGCAGGAAAAAAAAAATCAAGCCCAATTAGACTGGAAGGGGGAGCGTCGGCATCATTTAGGTTATTCCAAAGACGCTTTTCTAGGTTAAGGTTCAGACTTTGGCTGAGCCTGTTAAGCAGAAGATTTCGAAAGCCACTTGTCCTTTCTTGGTTATATAAAGTAATTCAGACATTTTTTATATGAATTGTCAGGACACTGGTAATGTTTTTACTTTGTGAAAATAGGGTTCAAAATGATAATCAGCAAATAACAAAAATGTTTAAAATTTATGTAGATCCTCTTTCACGTACTGAAAATAAATATTTCCTATGAATTTACATTAAAAGACTAAATCATTTAATGAGAAACCACATGATTGTGCATGTCATGGGCTCAGTCATTTGTAGCTGTAATGGCAAATATTGTCCAGCAGAAGTCAGAATAGTGTAATAAATTCTCATTGTAACAAAGCTTGTGAATAAATGAGACTTATTTTAAGCCATGCATAGTCACGGTGAAACACAAAAGGCTCTCCTCTTCCATCTCTCTTGACATGCTGGTGTGATTGCGAGCCAGACTTGAGTACAGTTTTAGTCCCCCCAGACTCGTCCCACACAGTAAATTTCAAGAATCGTTCCAGTTTTATGCTCTGCGTCCAAGCTCTCTGTTTTCCCCGAGGTGTCCCCTCATCTCCCAGCCCATACAGGAACCCATCCATCATAATGTTTTTCAACTCACATCAGATGACTTTATACTCCAGGGTGATAGCAGCTACAGATATTAAGCCATATTGAACTGAATGCACAGATTTGAAAACAAAAAAGAAGGATGATTGAAATTAGTGGGAAATTCTCATTTAAACAAAAACCTCAGCCCAAAACTTTGCTGTCTTAATTTAGGGTTTAGTGTGTATGTTTTTCCTACACTACACCCCCCTCCCCCACCCCCCACCAATGTTCTGCAATCTGATTCAGTGATGTTGGAGTTTTAATAATGCAAGAACACATAGGAAGGTAGCTCTGTGGCTGCAGATACTTTGTGCATGTTTATATTTAGAATCCAGAGAACCACATGTAATTACAGTGGGGAAGAGAAACACTCTTTCTGCTCAGCCTTTTATTCCACAAAGAAAAAAGAAAAGAAAAAGGCCTAACAAATTCCCAGATTTCCTCGACTTTGCTGCCCACTTACACCCACTCCTCTGGTTTGAAACTGGCAGGCGCTGGATCAGATCATGTATATGTTTGTGCGCAGCGCTCCAGAGAAACAAACATAATGGGTTTTTGTGTTAGGGATGTAACAGCACGATTGTCCCTCCTTTTTTTTTTTTTTTTGTTTTAGCATGTGATTTTATTTATTTTTTCTCCAGCTGCTCCACTGTCATTGCTTTCTGAGTGAAGAGCGGTCCCCTTTGTATACCGACTGTGGCTGACATTTTATAGCCCACTGTGACTGCCCATATTTACGGCTGCGTTTGATTCTCGCTGAAGCCAACACTTTTGTCTTTGCTGCTTTATGTACGAATGTGTGGGGGGCAAAAAAAAAAAGAAAGAAAACTGGAGAAAAGGGAAAAGATGTTAAAAGGAGAAAATGTAGTCTGTGATGTTTACAAATAGAATATGCACGATACACACAAAAAGTGATAAGCAAAACCTATCTTTTCCCCACAGATGGGTTTAAAATCTGCCACGGCGAAGCCTGCGCATAAACCAATTGCTTGCCTGACTCTGCAGCAAAACTAAAGCTGCCCAAAGGGCCCCCGGGTGGAACCCACGAGGAGTATAAAGGAGGAGGGGGTCTGACCTTGCTTGAGGAAAGCACTACTCCCCTCTATACCCCCTACTGACCACCGAGGCATGAAACGTGCAAACATAATCTGCATTTTGCATAGTCCTCTTCTAGGAAACAGACATCTGAGTGAGATCACATTGCTGCATGAGTTTCAGGGGGCCCTCAGCTATCTGCTCAACCTTCCCACATCAACAAAAATTCTGCTTTTATGTAAGCAACTTTGGGATTATTTGACAAATAGAGTTGTGCAAGCCTTTTCTGCTCGCATTGAAAGAGGCAGAGCACCAAGGCTTCCCTGAAACACCAGTCTACAGTAAGTGTTTATTGATGCAGGACAGAACTAATGTGATCTATTAGGCATAATTGTTAGGAGGTGTGTCTGCGCTCAGGCTGAAGTGGCTGGGAGGCTGTTTTCGCAGTCAGAACGGCACTCCAGTCTGTTGAATAATGCTTTTGAAATCCTGTACTTTTTATTCTTTGTTTTCCAGTAAAAGACCAGACCTAAAAAAAATGTCTCAAAAATATGACAACTTGGTGTCAGGCTGTGGAATTTCAAAGCTTGTTGTCTGCCTTCCACTGAAGCAGCTGTAAAAGTTGCAAACAGAATGTAAATAACTGTGGTGTACATTTTTTATCTTTTTGCTGGTTTCCAGCTGAAATCCCACAGGCTGACTTTGTTAATCCTACTTCTGGGAAAATCTTTGATCTTTAACTTGTTTTTTTTTTTTTTTGGAAGATTGAAAATGAAACATTTGATCAGGTTTGGGGTCACATGGCGTGTAAAATGAGGACATATTGTTTTTGGTCAAGCAATTGCAATATCAGCCCAGAATTTTCCAACATCGCAGAAAATATGTTTTTTTTAATGTTTTTTGTTTGCTTGTTTAAGGGCTTTTCCAAACATTTTAAAACACAGTTCAGTTTATTTATCTGAGGGTCATATGAGCTATGTGAAAGATCCTGTTTTTTTCTTTCTGAGATGTATTCATAAATCCCCCCTCTGCCACAGAAGCTGACCTCAGTGCCAGCTGAATAAAATCTGACCTTTTAGAATTCCTGTCACAGTGGATTCAGAAACGTTACGATGCCTCCACAAGTTGGGATTCACATTCCTGTTGGATCTTCATGCTCTGCTGCAGATGCTCATAAATAAAAACGGCTCTACAATGAGAGTAAAGCTAATTCCACCTGGTTTCCAACCCCTTAAACAGCATGCAGCACTGGTACTAAGGAAATGAACATTTTCAGAGGCCAAACAGGAGCAAATATTACAAAATATAATATGAAAGTTATATATGCCACATGCTTTGATGTCAACAGGTTCACCGATGGACTGAATAGAACTTCTTTAAAAAAATAGTCATATTGTCTCTGCCATATACATAAAATGCTGCAATTTAACACATCACAAAATAACATGCTATAAATACTAAAACTATTTTAAAAACTGTTCAAGTGTTTCTAAAATTCTAAACTTTAAAAAGATTTATTTTACATCATTTTCACCACTCGTCCTAATAAAACTTAGTGTCCCTGAAGAAGCAGAATGTTTTCTTTGTCCTACATGATACAAGTTTTGTTAAAATCTTACTTGTTCATTTTTTTCTTACTCTTATCACAGAGAATGTTTTCAAGTGGTCACAGGTCTGGTCTGAAGGCAGCAGGTCAGTTTATAATGAAGCCATGTGACTTGGCACTGCCTTACTGAAATAATCAACTCTCTCCCTGCAGACAATGTAGTCCAGATGGCAGCAAAGGTTTCTGTAATATCTGTGTAAATAAATCCATTGGTGATACTGGTGCTTTCACAGATGTGCAAATTATTTACGTCCCGTGTAATAATGAACCGCCATCGTGAACGATGGCTTTTGAACGAAGCACAAACAACGCGGCAGATGGCTCTTCTCAGTAGAACAGCATTTCAGTTTTATTGAATGTATCAGGACAACTTTACACTTTGTCTCAGTCTGTCAGTCATTATGTTATTCATTCATTCATTTAGTCATTCTACATGGCATTACACACACATCAGTATTCCTGAAGCCATGCAGTGGTAACTTAAAAAATTTCATGTAACTTTCTTAAAATAGATTTCAGTGGGAAGCGTGGTGATTTGATGGTTAGCACTGTTACCTCACAGGAAGAAGGTCCTGGGTTTGAGCTCTGGGATTGTGCGTTTGTGTGGGTTTCCTCCTACAGTCCAAAAATATGCATGTTTAGGCTGCCTTCAGGCCCAGGTCTCCCTTGAAAAGAAAAACAGTGATCACAATAGGATTTGCCTGGTTGAATAAATTTTAAAAACTTTGATTGATGTATAATATTGGAGGAAGGCAAGGTTATGACCCATCACATCGAATCAAGAAGTTAGTCGCCAAGTGATATGTGGAGAAATAGGCTGCTATAGTGCATTGGTTAAAACATTTGAAGGAAATGCATTAAGACAAAAAAATAATGAATTAATACATTATTTGAATCAATTAAAGGAGACATATGCTTTTTAATCCTTCCTGTTCACATTTAAATCATTCAGTTGGGGTCTATATAAAGTGGAACTGCAATGCTTTGGTCTAAAATCTTTTTTGTAACTCCACAAACCCCTCTTTCACTTATGAGGTGCGTCTTAGATTAACTCATTTTGATGCTGTCTCTTTAAATCTAAATAAGATGCTTCGCCCCCGCCCCCCACCAACCTCCACACCTGCCCATTCCAGTTTGAGAGAGGGGTTTACGACTACATAGCAGTGCAGAATAATTTTATTTACAAATTTACATAGTAGTTCAGAAACGTCATTGAAAATAGTAAAAACTGAACGGGTTGAAAAGCATGACCCAATCAGAATATAACAATATGTTTGCAGAGAAACAGTCTTTGGGAGAAACAAAGTTAAACTTTTATAGAGACTCCAGGTACACAATAAGATACATTTAACAGCTAAAAAGTGGATTTTTGCATAATATGTCTTCTTTAAATAACATATCTGAAATATATTCTTAAAAAATATGTGAAGCTCTTTTGAGCAGTAGCTAAAGAACATTACTTTGACCAGAAAAGCCTTCAATTTTTGTCATTTTCCCTGCAAGCTTTCCAGCTGATAAATCTTAATAACCAACAATTGTGGTTTCCTCTTTAAAATGACATCAAAATTTGTAATAGGAAAAACCTAAACATAAGATTTAGACCAATATCAGTGGGTAATCCTGATTAACAAGTCAAATCAAGGCATATCTCTGGAACTGCTCATGCTCAGGATGATCCAGGTATTAAAATGTAGCTTCAAAAGCAGGAACCTAAAAAATGTGCTGAGGTCACTTTGACTAAATTTGTCTTAATCCTCAGTTTGATGTGACGGGCCATATGTAAACCATTCAACGATCTGATCATGAAGTTTATAGAGTGGAAATCCCATCACAACTATACCCTACAGTCCTACAGTCAACAGACGGACAGGAACAGGCTTGAGGTAATTACCAGACTGAAACCAACACAGGGAGGATTTTAGTGCCCAAATCATTCCTGCTGAGTGTCTCTCATTAACAAGGCTGCAAAAAGGCAGATTATTGCTGTTGTAAATCTCGGCCGTTCATCACCGGCAGAGGTCTCCAGATGAAGGACAGCAAAGTTGGGTCTCAGCTGCGCACCACATGGAGCGTCACCGCGTCACTTTAACGCACTCAGGACTCAGTTCAGAGAAATGGGAGTCAGCTGTGAAGAAAGACTCTGCTCGTCTCCTCCAAGCGAGGAAACTTGTCGAACTTTGGAGAAACGCGCAAATCAGGCTGTTTAAGTCTTGTTTCTGTCGAAATAATCTGTTGGGAGTTTTTTTTTTTTTTTGTCTGCTCTGCTCGTCTGGGAACTTTTTGAAGCAGCTCCTCCCTTATGCGCTCTTTATTTTATTATTATTCTTGCTGCCTAGGACCATCTGTTCTGAGAAAAGTTTGTCGAGAAAATAAATGAGAAGATGATGTTTTGCCGAAATCAAAAGGCGCGAGCCACGGTTGCCCGGGGTTCTGCTCTGGAGATGGAGATCCGCCGGGGGAAGTTCAGAAGGAACGAGTTCCAGGACGCACCAACATCACAGGTAATCCGAAACGCACCATAACGTCTATGTTTACAGCTGGGACTGTGTTTTCTCTCTCTTAATCTGTGTGGTACACTTTATATCTGTTCTGAGGGTTTACATGTTTTTGCCCTGCGCTGTGCTTTAATTAAATTACACCAGGAAACTGTTAAGCTCCCAAATGCGCCAAACCACATCTCCAACTTTACTAATTAATGTTCTCACAGGAGCTTATGAGCTGTCTTGTTTGTACCTGTTTTATCTTTAAAGTCAACCACTTTCTAGAAGTGTTATAAATTCACCCAGCTTCTTCAAACCACCTGTTTGATCATTTTGACCTGCTTTCATGTTTCACTTCTGACTGCAGGCTTTTGGCCAGTCACACACACAAGTATGGGGTGCCAAGTGTAAATTAAAAATGGCACGAACACATTTTCATTATTCAGCTCATTTTCTGAGTGTTAAAAAAAATTCCATTCCATTCCAAAAATTCCAAATTCCCATTTTATTATTTAGTACAATGTTCTTACATTTTAACCCTCTTTGCAAACTTTTAAATTTAAATGTTATATCTAAATGTTAAATCTTAAATTTAAATATAAAAGTTGAATGTAAATGTGGCTTAATGTTGTTTTATAAGTCTGAAATTACATTCAAGTAATTCAGAATGGAATGCAGCCTTCACGCTGGTTTGCGACTTTTGTTATGATGTCATCATCCTGAGACAAAACGCTGCTAATGATGCTAACATCCCAAAGTCTTCCCTACAAGACATCAAACTTGCAGTTGCAGTCAGTGTCCTGCAGTTGAAACTACAGATAACATCCAAATTGCTTTTTAATGAACACATTTTTAATTTACTTTCAAATGCCATCTTTAGCAGCGTTAGCATTAGTTTTTGTCGTAGGATGATAACATCACAGCAAAAGCCATGTGCCAATGGCAAATGTAAGCTTTATCATTGCTGTAATATTTGAGATTTGATTTTTACATTTAGATGGGATTTAACATTTAGACCTAACATTTAAATTGAACATTTAGTACAACATTAGCAAAATGTAAGAACAGTGAACTAAATAACAATAAAATATTAGTGGAAATTCTTTAACTATATTTTTACACTCAGAAAGTGAGCTGTAATGAAAGTTTGTTGGTAACAGTTTTTTTTTACCATTTTATTTTATGCTTTGTGCCCCATACAGGGATGTTTCAAAATCTACATCCTAAAGTTCAGATCTGGGTCAAAGCTCATGTATTTATTTCTCTCAGCTGCTCTTTTATCATTTTACAAACTTGCATGTTTTTACTTTATCCTTCCTTTTCTGCAAAGCTCCTAATGTCAGCATCTGCTTCATATTAGCCACCGTTTGTCAGCAGCCCAGAAGTGACTTCTAGTCTAACCTCTAATTATTTTTGCTTGCTAGTCCACTTTAATCCTGCTTTTGGGATGATAGTTCCCCTGTTCCTTTTACTTTCCCTTAGAGTCACACACTACTTAGTTTTCATTTTGATTTTTTTTTTTTTAGAGAAAGGGAAGAGTGACAATTAATTAGTGATGGTTAGATGGATGCTTAAAAAATGGTAATGGTGCAATATGGACCATAAGACCGAGTATTGATCCTGCGTCTCCTTCTCCTCTTGGAATCTCTTTTTTTTTTTTTTTTTAGTCCATGAAGTCATTGGATAGGTCTGAGCAGACACTCTTAGATTATGTTGTTTATAATTCATGTCACAGGAAAAACCACCTATAGCTAACCCTCCCGGGAGGTCAGGCTCACTCCATCATATTGATCTGCTGTCAGAACAGACAGATGGAGAGTCTGAAGAGCTCATACCTGCCAAACAGGTCCACACTTGTTGTCACGCATGACCCCATCAGTGGAAGTGCAGTTCAGTCTGATTTATCAGGCAAAAAGAAACGTGGTGTCTATTTTTCTGCTGATGTGTCTTTTGACAGCTGAATGAAGCAATGTTCCTCAGAAGTGTTGTAAGAGAGATCAATCATTTTAAAGTGGTATGTGAATGTATGAATGCTGATTCAGAATTCACACAAATGTTTTTCTGTTTAATATTTTCCGTATCATTTTTTTTTTCCTTCATCTATCTACTTCTGTATATTAGCTATTTTAGCCATTCATAAATTAAACCATTCAGCTCATTCAGGAGAAGTTTGCTATGCGTTTTAGGTGGTGGAACCTTTATACTTTTCAAGATATTTAACTTTTATTTTGAAATATTTTCCCACAGAAATGCATTTAAAATAATAAATATATTTTAAAAATCTGCTTCAGCAAACTTGCTTTGATTTTGTATTCTTATGCTTGTTTTAGCTTCTGGCTAGACATTTGCTCCTTTTAGCTGTTATTTTGCTCTTTTTTTTTTACTTGAACTACTCAGTTTCAGCATCACATTTCAGCACAATCATACTCAGCATGTTCACAGAAAATGGTAATTCTCTAGTTAGCTAATAAATTTCTATTGATTCATTCCTTCTGCTAATTTTATTTTTTAGACTTTGTCACTTCCCCCTATTTGTTTTCTATAAGAGATATCTAAAAGGATAAAGACTTCCCTCTTCTTTCACAACAATAACAATATTCACTTCCGTACCTCTGTAAGTCGCTCTAAGCTGGTTCACATACAGGATTAGGTTGTGTCTCTGACTTTGTTGCCAATGTTAATGATCGTCTTCCAGGGACAGGGGACTTTCCTCTTGTTCTGCGCGTCCGGTCTCTCTCAGTGCTACACTGGAACCAGTGTGTGGCATTTCAATGAGGAGCTGTGAAAGCACCTTATAGTCACCCTGCCAGGGAATAACCTCTTTGTGTTTGAGCCCCTTAATTAGCCTCTAAAATGTGTGTTACTAAGATGAATTTAGCATGTGCCATTGCTCCTAATCAACATACTGGCTAACAAAATGCGTAGTGTATTAATTATCTTTATTTAAATTATTAAAAGTATGCGTTTAATAAAAAAAGGCCACTTACGTTATCTCTTCTCCCCCTGCCAAATGCTGAATTTTGCACGTACACCTCTGAAAGCAAACAAATGCAGGATCATGATTGAGATTAGCTCCTATAGTATGAAGCTTTAGAGACTTGCGTGAATTGTACGTCTTAGTACAACTAACAGTAGGATAAACAACAGATGAAGCAGTTTAAGGTATTTACAGGCATCTACTGTAACATTTTACCAGTACAGAGTGTTGCATAGACCCAAAGCCGCCTTTTGTTTCTTTGCTTTCCCTTGTGATCTTCTTAGGTCTGGTGCTAAAACTTTTTGCTGCGTGTGCATCACAGATTGATAGGATGATATGGTTTAGAGGCTGTAAAAATGCTGTGCACGCTTGCACAGTCTTTGGTTCAACAAAAAGAAAAAAAAAAAGTAGGTTTTGTGTTGTTCCCTTGCTTGCTGCTCTCAGTATGGGCACAGAACACATTTGCTTTCTCCATCCCTTCGGATCCACAAGGCCACCGTCGGTGTGTGTTAAAACTTGTATTCTGTCTCTGTCCGCACCAGATCAGGGATGGTCCACTCTCCAGGGGGGCTGCTGCTGGTTATACAAGGCCAGGAAGTGGTTTGATGAGTGTGACGACTTGCCCGTCCACCCACATGTGTTGGCACTTCTGGGAGAGTATGGAGGGCGAGATCTGCGAGTCTATCATGTTTGTTGCTTTTACAGCTTTGGGTAACCATGTGATTTGCTCTGGTCACCTCCCTGTAGATTTACACACTCTCTCCTGTAACTAACCAACCAAATAAGACTTTAGAAAATTTAAAATTTTTATTTAGGTCACCATTGTTTTCCTGTTTATAAATTCCTCTGTAAGTTTTTTTTTTTTCAAACTACTTCCACATACGTTGTTCCATTTGAACTATTCATAGGTCAAAACATTCAGCTCAACTAGAAACAGTGTTCTATGACTTTTAGTATTTGTAGCCTTCATACCAGGGGTGTTAAACACGTTTTCATAATCGACATGCATTATGGGAGATGTAGTCTATGGTCAATGCTGGCTTTAAAGCAGCTTATTTAACATTAATGTAGGTCTATTCAACAATTTCGCTCAGTGTGCCACGGGATAAGTATTATCTTTGACTTTTAAAATGGTTAGGGGAGTCGTCCTGGAACTGGAAGGTCACCGGTTCAATCCCCCGTTCCAGCTGTCTCAGTTGTTGTGTCCTTGGGCAAGACACTAAACCCACCTTGCCTACTGATGGTGGTCAGACGGTCCAGTGGCGCCTCTGCATGGCTCCGTTAGTGTGCCCCAGGGCAGCTGTGGCTACAATGTAGCTTACCACCATCAGTGTCTGAATGTGTGTGTGAATGGGTGAACGTCTGTAAATGTAAAGCGCTTTGTGGTCCATTTACCATTCCAAAGTTTACAATTGATAAAAAAAAACTAATTTTGTATTAAATTAAGAAAAGAAAAAAGCCCTCTCGTGGGCCAGGTGGGAGTCACGTGGCCCACGGGCCTTGAGTTTGACACATGCTTCATATTGTTTCAATTAATTTATTTTATTAAAAAAAATTCTCCATATAAATATTTTGCTCATTCTTTCAAATCCACTGATACACTAGTTTTTCTATTTTTTTGTTATGCTACGTGAAGCTTTTAGCTACTGTTTTGCTACATTTAGCTTTGTTTAGCCCAGTCAACAATTCGTACTTCAACAAAGTTCAGTAGTCATTCTGTAGCATGTAATGTTAAACATAATAAAAATACATTTATGATCAAATTAAACTTGGACTATTTGTACATGTTTTATTTCAATCATCTCAACAACTAAATATGATAATTTTCAACATGTTTGAGTCAAATACGACACTTTTTCTGGTAATTATAGACTCTGCATCTTCAAGGCAAAACGGAAGAAAGGACCATCTGGACTGGGCTCAGTTCAGAAACCAGTACTGCATGGGTGGCATCGGTTCGCTTCTCAAATAATAGATGTGCTGCAGCAATAAAAACACAGCCCAGTCCTTTTAAAATGCTGTGTTGCATCTAATTATAAATGAACATGAATGATATTATGCATTCAGGGGTGCACATGGTTTGCATGGAATTTCACTCACACTACATGTTAACGACAGAAACTACTTTTATTCATTTATTTTTTTTAACTACGTTTATTTGCCTGCCATGATCCAGGCCATGTTGTTTAAGCATTATGTCTTAATCTTTGTTCATTTTAAAATCTGTTTTCCACGGCGCATTTTGGAATATTATGCATTTATTAATGAAAACCAATTCCTCTTGGTGTTATGTCTCCCACATTTGCTGTATGAAAGCTTTTCTCTGGATCCCTAATAAGTGTGGTTTATAGTTCAGAGGCAGCCCGTGAGCAGTTTCATGCTCAGCAGCCTCTCTGTGTGGCTTCTTGCTGGTGCCTAATGTGGCTTGACATGAAAGTGCGATGAACTAAACCTGGCTTTATGTGAGCACATCTCCTAGCTCCCTGCATGCGCCAAAACAGGAGAGGTCATATAGATGTTGTCAGGATAATGCTGAGCAGTTCAGCCAGGAACTCACTGGGGGGAAATCCTTGCTCACAGGAAACGATGAAATATCCACAGCCTCGAGTTCAAAGCAACCCTACGCATGGAGAAAACTGTTCCTTTTTAGCTGCGTTTTTAACCCAGAAGTAGTTCTAAAACATGAGATGCTGAGGAAAAAGAATCTGTTCACAGGCCTGAGGGGCTCAGAAGAGTGGATGCACTCTGCTTTATTGATTACTCGGAACAACTGGGGTGCCAAGATTGGCCTGCACTGAACTGTGTGTGTGTATGTGTGTGTGTGTGTGTGTGTGTGTGTGTGTGAGCCCCACCCCCCTGAGGGCTTTCTGGCATGTTCAACTCTGCAGGGGTACAGAGAGAGGGGTTTTTTTTTCACACACCAGACTGGGCCACTGGAGTTTTCTGCTCGGAGGCTTCCTAGGTATGCTGAGGGATATTTTAACTCGCAAATGTTTAACTTTTTCTTATTACACAGGCTCTGAGCATAGCTCTGTTCACAGAGAGTCTCTGAATGAAAAATGCTTTAATCTGTTTCTTCAAGTGATGAGTAAAATTTAACCCATGCCCTGTTATTGCTCCCATGGTGCTGGCTGGACTCTTTTCTATGTGACTTTATTTGTATAGGAACCAAAACGTTGCTGTCTATACAAAGTGTTTAATAGCAACTTATTTTCACAAAATCATTGAACTCTCACACAGGCTTATCATCTGCTGCAGAAAGGGGAAGCTAAACATTAATGTTCTTGTCCATTTTTGTGTCCGTATGGTACCAAGAAACCTCATGAACCAGTGGAAAAAAAAACAATCATTGATACACATCTAAAACAAATAACCTTTGGGGACAGGTGTAAACAAAGATGTTTGCTGTAGCTAACTGACTTTAAAAACACAAAAATGGCCAAATTTAAAGATGTCACCCTAAAATTTGTTGTGGTGATGGATAAGACTAGTTTCAGTCTCGTTGAACTCGGCTTGGCTGAACATTTAGAACTCAGCTGGACAAACATCTAAAAGTTTGCTTTTTTTGTTTTTGTTTGTTTTAATCCAGCTCACTCATCTAATAAAATGTTTTGAGACAAAGTTTTTTGTTGTTGTTGTTTTGGTGTGTGTTTTTAGTATCTCTGTGTGGCAACTGTCAGGACACACTTTTAACAGCTGAGGGCCTGTTGCTCAACCTTGCATGTGAACCCCACCCAGTCACACATTTATAGGGCCCTTTACTCTGAACAAGTCGTGAACAGAAATAGCAGGCATGAACTCACACAGGAAGTGAGACGCACCCACTCTCAGTATCCAGTTCACACATGTCAGCATCTGGGTGTGTGTCTCCGCACACATCTGGGAGTCTGCCCCCTCTCTGCCACTCACCGCTACAAATCTTCATTCATGATACCTGTTTCGGTTGGTTTCTCTCTCTTGCGCACACGGATTCAGGTGGTGACTAAGCAGCATCTCACGAGCAAAGTCCATTGCGTATTGTCTGACACAGACCGGCTCTGTTCCCTCAGTCGTCCTGAGTGAAGCCATCACCGCCAGCAGACGGCGAGATGCGCAGAGGAGGATGAATCACCAAATCCGTTCTCACTCCTTCTTTCATGTATCATCAAACATGTCTCATTCACTCCATACCTTGAGTTAGTGAACTGAGTAAAGCTTTTTCATCACATTAGTTCTGATTTTATTTTATTTTTTCAAAAGAGCAGCTTTATGAGTGAACTAAGCTCTGCCAAACAATATAAGTGGATGGTTTGAAGTTTTACATTCAAAATTAAATATTTTTTCTATTATTCTGGATTAGGTGACATTATTAGTTTTAATCCTTTTTTTTAATCAGCCTCTGTGAACTGAATCTTTCATCCTGAACACTCTTTGTCCCGAGGGGAGCCTTTTTATGTCGACCACTTCAGGCTCAGGTCTCCCCCCATTCAGCAGGAAAACGGGTCGTTTTGTCGACTATTTCGGTGCTAACCCACTTTTTTGATCCAGATCAGAGGAAGTCTTCCTTTGTCTTTACCTCGACACAGACTCGTAGAGATTTACTATTTGTTTTTTGGGTTTTCTTTTTTTATTGTCCATTTCTGTTGGCGATTTCCACCAGAGGCTTTAAACTTAATCAAGCTTGACATGAGGACACTGTAAAACCTGATTTGACTGTGTCAAGGCAGGGGTATCTTCTTCCTGTGAACACAAGACCCCCCATTGAAGAGTTCTCTGTTAAACATTGACACACACACACATTCCAAAGTGTGGTGTCATTTTCAGTGCAGGACTCTTGCTGTCAACTCCTTTTATCAAAGATGGCTTAGAAACACGAGACGCTGTGTTTCTGTGAGGAAAAAATGTCCTCCTTTTGTCAGGAAAAACAAGACCAGAGAAAACGTTTGCTGAAGAAATTGAGTTGTAGATGCTTTTTTTTTTCTTCACCAAATAATGGCAAACTTTTAAAAGGTGAAACGGTTTCAAACACAAAGCAGATGTAGCTCAGGTTAGTCTTTTATTCCTAACTGTAAACTAGACAGGTCATTAAATAAAATAAAAAAAACATAATCTGTATAAATGTCATTAGGATATGTAATCTCACCAAGAATAAGTTGGTGACCTTTACCTAACACACACAGTTCTCCTGACGAATAAAGGGCAAGACTGTGTCAGCCCTCTGCAGCACCTTGCCTTCTCTCCTTTGTTTGCAGCTATTTTCCCCCACCATTTTCTTCTGCACAAAGAGGCTCTTTATCTCCTGCTCTATACATCACATGAACGGCTGACTTTACTGTGAAAATAGATGAAGTCAGGGCCTTGGTTTCCTTCAGAGTAATGCTTAGCGGAAGGAATCGATGCTGAGAAATGTTTAGAGGTGTGTGTTATTGTGTGAGTAAATGCTAAGGTGTGCTGCACATACCCGTCCCTACATTGACTCAGTTTTTTTTTATTTTGTGTGATCATATGTTTAATGATGAATCCAGCCAAACCCCAGCATGCCCTCTGACAGCAAACTGTGTGGAATAACTGATAAACTGTAGGCGATGCAGGTGTCAGTATTTCTGTTTAAGTTAATGCAGTGGTTCTTAATGATTTTCTGTCATGACTCAACCTCGGGAACTAAAATTTTTTTCATACCACCTCTAAATTGAAATACTATTGAAAACATGATATTTAATTATTTATCTGTACAAACAGTGTAAAACTTTCTGGCACCAGGGTTCAGCATATAATCACCTGATAATGGTAGGGGAAACTGCATTATGTAAACTAACAAGTATTTGTATTTTTTACCATTTAAATTTATGTTACTGCACTGAATCAATCATTTAAAATTTTAATACAATTATCTATTTTCATATTAAAATTAATAAAAATCTATATTTTTCCTTCAAGATACATGAGGTATCTTGATTTCTGTGATGATCTTTCAAAGCCAATGAATTCGTAAAAGATAAAAATATTTTTCCTTTCTTTTCAAGAACTAAAACTAATTTGCGCCCACCTGACCCCTTATTGTGCTTCTCCAGGGGGGTTGCACACCACTACTGTAGAAGCACTGAGTAACACGAAAGAGGCAGGCAACCTTTTGTTTTTGCTGAAGATGTTGGATTATTTAAGGCAATCAAAGAGTCACTTATTGTAATAAAAATATGTGTTTTTGGCACTACCTGCCTCATTTCTACACAATATATTATTTTACAAGCTTATCAATCAGAGAAAACGTCTTTGCAATATTGGCAGGTTTTTCGAATTTTGATCAAAAAATGATTTTTCTCATTGCCTATCAAAAGTACTATATAAAAATGTGCAAAGTGGCATATGATAAACTATTTTAATGTCCAATCATGGTTAAATATGTACCATTTAGAGAAACAGTCTCCTTGTTTTAAAGCATGTATCCTTCATCTAGTTTTACCACTGACACGAGAATAAAATAAAGCACATCTCAAGACTTCTAAAATGTTTCTGATTGTGTTCAGATGCACCCAATAAAAGCTTGTTTTCACAGTAAGTTTAGTTGCGTCGGATGGAAATGAAGGGCTCATGAATTGTATTTTGTACCTGGTCCGAGTTCACGAGATCAGTTGTTTTCAAAATATTTGGCTTGCAGCCCATAAAATAGCAGTTGCAGAAACATGTGACCCCATTACTGGTTTACAAATGCAAACTTTGCTAATAACTCTGTTAAACATAATAGCAAAACTAAAAACTGTGATACTAATCTTACTCATTTATTGTTATTGTACTTTTTGCAATCATTACGGTGAAAATAATCCATTAGCATTTTATCTGCATTTAAGTTGATATCTGGAAGTCATCTGAGGACCCTTTACTAGATGTTTCATGACCCACAGAGGGATCCCGGCCCCAACTTTGGGAACCACTGCCCTAAAAGACCAAGCCCTTTTTGCAATCCAGCCTGATCTAGCGAAGACTGCATGTTCCTGTTGAGAGAAGGTGGGGGGCAAAGGGGGCATGGGTGCCAATGCTGTCTGTTTAGTTGATGCTGAGCAGGTGTTTGACTTTATAAAAACAGATGGCTCTATTATTCCTGTTTACCTTCCCTGCATGATGCATAGGGTACCAGTCCCCGCCAGCATGCCCGTATTTGTTCTCGGAGCCTGGTGAAGCAGACGGTGGGGTGTCAGATCTTGTTCTATCATTGTGGCGTTCCTGCTGTCTCCGCAGCAAGTTTCTCCAGTTTTCCTTTATTGCAGGACTGCCAGCCTACAAGGCAAATTCAGATGTTTAATCATTTGGTCTGTTAATGAGACTGTAGGTCGCACCGTGAGTGACGGCAAAACGATATAATTTTCTCTTTATGGTGAAATTACATTAATGCAAATAAAAAGGTAGCCAACATATGAACTGACCCTACAGAACAAATAGCTGCAGACTTTCTTCTTCACTACTTGCTGTTCAAAACCCTTCAACCTACAAAGATGTTATGATTCCCTGTCAGTTTGAATTGTAGCTTCCTGCGTCTCTGTGCAAATGTTTAGAGTCACATATTACTTATGCAGATGTGTAGACCTGTGACTCCTATTTAGGTTATGGATATGTTTACAGCAGCCTGAAGCCTTATGGTGTGAGTTTTATTAAATATGTGCTGTATCCTGGCTGAAGTAACTAACTTATTCTAAATAAATAATGTAAAATGTTTAATGCAGTAATTCTTTTTTGTCTTTTGTTTTTTTACACTAATATCTGTAAAATGTATCAATCTTATTTTTTTTAGCTGGAAATGAATAATTATTTCTACATCCTTGAACATTTTTCTTTTTGCTCAGATTGCAAATATTCAGATATAATAAAATATCCTGTTTAGCACAATAAACAGCATTTTATAATGTAGCTATTCTGGCTTATGCCCTGCAGAGGGAGCCGTCGCTCCATTTTTGTTTTCACCATAAAGTTTCTTTTTTTCTCCTCCTCTTGCTCTCCTGTCTCTTTAAAATGTTGACATGACTTTATATTCCTTAAACCTACCAGCCATTAATAGTCTTTTTAGAAGATCATTCACACCATTAAGGTACAAATGAATTATCTTGACGCACCTGTGCTCCCATATTCACACACATCCTTCCTGATTCTGCACAGGCTGCACCCCCGGAGGCAGAAATCAATGGAGATGAATGTCCTAACGAGCAGGTTTCTCTTTCATTAAAGTGTCCACTCCGTCAGAGTGATGAGTTGCTGCAGACTCATGTGAACGGCTGAGGTAGCATTCCTGAAAGTCAGCAATGATTCTGGGAGGCAGGCAGGCAAACTGCTGAACTGTCTCCAAACCTCTGTGTGTGTGTGTGTGTGTGTGTGTGTGTGTGTGTGTGTGTGTGCGCGCGCGTGCACAAGAAGTATTGTTGAATTAGGCTCGTCCATGCTCCATTGCTCCAGTCAGAGACATCCACTCTCCATCTTTTCCTTCACCGTGGGATTTCCAGTGAAAGAAAAATATATATGGTGTGATTTGCAGGTCATCGTCAGACTTTGTTGTCCAAAATTTGCTCAAGCTTTGATGATTAAATGTTGCACACATCACACCGTCTCCTTAACCTAATCCTTTGAACCTTTTTGGACAGATTAGTTTTCTCTCTGCAGCTCATACACCAAATAGGAAGGCAGACTGCTGATGAGATTTACAGTGTTGTTACTGTGCCTCTGTGACTGACTTAGGCATGTTCAGCTGTCAGCGCAGGTTTGTTTTCATGCTTTCAACTGAGAAGTGACCTCTGAGGGGATTTCCCTCTGAAACGCCTGATTTCACACAGCTCACTGCAGCACGGTGACATCCCACCAAACAGATGTAGATTTATTTATTTTATGTGCATTTGCTTATATGTATCTACACTATTTTTTTTGTTTTGTTTTTTTTTGTTTTCTAATGAGTTGCAAGTGGTTTATGCACTAAGGCTTTTATTAAAGAAGCCCAGATTAACAGACACCAGTGAACTCTACTACTGCTTGGGGTCAATACAGTGAAGGCTGTTTTGAAAAATTCTATATATACCTTTTATCTGTTGACTCAATTAGTCTGATGATGGAATCATTTTAATACTAAACTAATACTGTTTACATGTTATACATCTGAACTTTGGAAACGCTGTCTGAAAGGATAGGATTTTGTAGTTTGTCTTTTTCTTTATTGTCTGTTTTTTATGTATTATGGACCATGAGTCTGCATATAAAGTACATCATCATTTCTTGTGTTCTTTTGTTTGTTTGCTTATTTTGACTGTGGAATCACCTGTGGACTCACCCCTGTATGTATGTTAGGAAAATACGTATATCATGAAACAGTGAATGGATTTTACAACTGATTACTGGAGTCAACTCAATTCAAGATGACCAGCACAAGTACTGACTTTATCAAGAACAAGGGTAAAAAAATAGCTGCTGTGCATAATATTATTTTCCAGATTTCACCAAAATGGCTA
Organism: Cynodonichthys magdalenae; assembly: GCA_031762555.1. Classification (NCBI taxonomy): domain Eukaryota; kingdom Metazoa; phylum Chordata; class Actinopteri; order Cyprinodontiformes; family Rivulidae; genus Cynodonichthys; species Cynodonichthys magdalenae. The sequence continues at coordinate 15,351,288 of JARVJO010000394.1, read as the reverse complement.
AAGTTCCATCATATTTCAAAATAGGTCGATCGTTTAAAGATGGCAGGTGATAAATTCTTTCACAAATGCCAGACAATTTTTTTTTTTTTTTCCAAATCACCTGAAAGTGTCCAGACAAAATGGCAATTGTCTCTTTCTTTGTGATAAAAAGAGGGAATGTGTCTATTTAGTGGGCTATAATCACAGGTGCACACATAAAAACAGGCCTTAATTATCTGTATTTGTATCATTTTGAGGAACTTTTCCTGTAGGGTGTGAGTTTGAGTGTATTAATTTCTATTTATACCCTGACTGTGTATTTGTGAGTGTAAGTACAACGTTGTGTGTGCATTGTAAGTGCTTGTGTGCTGGGCTCAGTTTTCAGATTGGATTTAGATGACAGTCAGGGTTCTTTGTTGTGGTTTTGGGTCTGGCTGCTGCCTGAGGCTCCTGAGTGTGTTTTTTGCCACCACACTGAGCAACAGACTAAAGACGCCTTTTTAACCTTAAAGTTGGCGATAAGACATTTAAAGTACCAATTAGGCCTAATTATGAGCTAAAACAGGACGTGTGTGGCAATAATCAGCTTTCTGTTTCTCTGGTTGTTATTAACATTTTATACAATATGCTTTTATCTGCAAACTTAAAGGGTGTGGTGCTAGAGTTATTTTAGTTTGTAACAAAACAAAAAAAAAGGTTTTGTTTATTTGTTTTTTTACGCAAATATCTGAATTAAAAGCTTAAATAAAAAGGAAGTTGCAGTTATTTAAGACTATTCAGAAAAATCCAAATTATACAAAGTGAAATTCTAATTTACATTTTCAGTTTTGAGCAGCATAGCAGCTTTTATTTTTATTTGAAAAAAGCCAAAATTTCCATAAAGAAATTAGCATTTTTTTTCCTGAAAATAATTTAAATCGGACAGTTCCTTCTTAGCACCCTTGCAGCATGTAGCAACACCTTCCTGAAATGTTCCCTTGGTGACCCTCAGCTCTGCTTCCTCCAGCTGATTAGGTGAATGGATGGGAAGTTTTCCGTATTCCTCCACACATCCGTTCCGAAAAAAAACAAAGCTCCGGTCATTGTCTTCAAAGCAGAGTCCAGCCCCCTCTGGGATCTTATTATGCAAGCCTGTGTTTAAGTGTGTTTATGTGTGAGCATGTGAATCCCCTGTTTAGATCAAACATCTGAGATTGAACTGGATTAACCATCCGTTGAGTGGATAACACAAAAAACTGGCTCACAGTCTCGGGTTACTAATCCTTCACTTTATCAATGGATAATCAAGTTTTAACAGTAAAATCTCAGTGAGGCTGAAAGGTGTTGGACTTTTTCCATCACACTTTGTCTCATTCCAGTGGGCCATAACTGTTCAAACTAGTTCCTTGTCTGCCTGTCAGCAAGTCCCACATCGTTGAGATAATAACTATTTTCTGTATTTTTAAGCCTCCAGGCTTTTGTCATGTTTGTATTTTGCTTTTCCTTCGGTGCACGCAGGGTTCAGGAAGCTGCTTTGGTGGAACAAAGCTTAAAAAAGCACACAATGGATTGGTTATTTTTTCTAAAAGAATTTATCTCACTGATTTGGAAAATAAATTCATATCTTATTGGGACAGAGTAAATGAGTCATTAAAGCAAAACCTGTTTTAACAGATGTTCAGCAAACTTGATTTCTTGTTAATTTTCTGGTTCTGCAGCAGCTCCTGTTTGTTTTTTCCCCCTTCTCCATTCAGGTAAAATATTTCTCCTCCAGGAAAAATAAATCTGCTGTCTCACTGCATTTGTCAGTCTGTTACAGATTAGGTTCTTGGGGTGGAGACCCCCGGGTTTCCTCCTTGGAGGTGAAAGGGCTCTCACAGCTCCTTTTTATTTTCACTGTTTGCATGAGTTAAAGCGTTCCAGGGTGCAGGGGAGCATGAAGAAGACTGTGGCCCCAAGGCTCAGAATATGAGGGATTTTCCTTTAACCGTGTGACATCTTAAATCTCCCCTCTCTGATATCCCACCAGTTCACTCTTGTTGAGCTTTTGGAGGCATAATTGAATTTTGCGTCATCTGTGCGCAACGTGACGCAGCCAGCTTCCTGTTGGAGGGGTCTGCTTGCGGTTGGCGCAGTTTGGACAGTCTCTCCCACGCCACGCCGAAGGATACACACTTCTCCCACAGAAACACACACACACAACAGCTGGAGCAATGTGAGCGCGCTGGAGAACACCAAAACTTTTGGGATTCTTTAATTTAGAAGATGTTAAACATTTGGAAACTCTGACAGGGGACTTTATTTATTGCCTATTATCTTTGTAATAGAGGAATTTCTCTTGGTTTAGAATTTGTCAAGCTACCGTTAACGATTGATCCTAAATTGCGCGTGACTTCGTTTTTTTTTCCACAAATCAACGCTTTTATCTCTGGATTTCAAAGAGAATTTGGGTTTATGACGTTTCAATAGATCTAATATCGAGTTTTATGACTTGAGTTCGAGTTTCTTGACATTTCATGATGCATTTCAGGCGTCTTCTCCTCATATTTCGCTTCTGCTGACACGGCTGTAATTCCCCCATTAAGCCCTGAAGACCAAAGCTCCCCACCCCCGTTATGCCTGCGCACTGGTGCGGTATTTGCTGTTTGTTTGTTCAAAGGGGCGTCGGTGCTGCCACGGTGTTTTCCTTTCTTCATCCAAACTTCATTATCCCCAGCAGCCGCGCGCGTCTCAGGGGTTAATTTAGCACCGTGTGGAGGGGGCGCGTCAGGGCGCACACAGTGAAGTGCTTGTCCTGATCGGCTACGGCAGAGCAGAGGCGATGCCCTTTTGTGGAGAGGTTGTCTTGTCACTGGACACACGGCATTTACAGTCGGGGAAACAAAGAAGAACTGATTTTTCATATTTTAAAGGGCTCCATTATCCTCGTGCCGCCGCTGGGTGTTGACTGTGGGTGTTTGTGAGGAGCTTTGTTGTCAGAAAAAGTAGAGAAGCAGCAGCAGCAGCTCCGGGAACAAGTTGAAGGAATCTCAGTAGCTGGGGGGATACACCAGTGCAGTCACTGCTGCTGTCAGTCTCTTCACCTCAGTCGGCTTCTTGTTTTTGGATGGAGAGTTTTTTTGCGCGTCGCTTTTACGCACAGATTGAACGCGTGGAGACGTCATTAAAACGGTTAAAATGAACTTTTTGTCAGCGGCTTCTGCGGGGTAGAGGTCTGAACTCTGTCACTTAAGCTTAAACAAGAACAAGTGAAGTTGCAGCTACCTGCCTGAAGCATGCCCAATGATAAATACGCGAACATGGAGGAAAAACTTTGGATACTGGAGGACCTTAACATGATGTACATCCGTCAGATTGCGCTCAGTTTGCAGGTAAAAACCGAAATATTTGGGTTCCACTTATATTCTGAGTTTTCGAATGTATTGTTGATAATTTTTCTAGCATTTCAAAACTTACCCTGCATGTGAGCTGGCCTGTCTTTTTTTTTTTTTTTTTTCCTTGACTAGTTTTCACAGAAAATGTAATCTATTTTTGGCCAGTTTCCCTGGTGCATCTCTATGCTAACTGACAGAACGCGCAGCTGGGCTTTGGCATGTTGTAAACTTTACAGAGAGACAGCTTTGGAAGAATGAGAAACTATGTGAGGCTGGTGTGGTCTCTGGCCTTACAGATGGCAACCAGAAAACAACACTGCATGTCATCCATCTCACTCTGTGGCTCCCCTTTCAGCTGGGGCTCACAGCTGCACATATGGGCCTCATATAGTCCTGGTGGGACTGTGTGTGTGTGCGCGTGCATTTAGGGAAGACAAAGCAAAGTTGTTTAACTTAAATGCACGTTTTTGTCCACACCATGTGGGTTTTTGTCGCTGTCAGAAAATATAACTGAAAAATTGGAAATGTTACAAGAGTTTTAAAAAAGGAAAATCTATTGTCTTATTTTCTGGCATTGTAAAAAAAACTATGCTGCAGCTGTTTAGGAGGTTAGAAAAACCCAACAATTTTTCATTAAATCAACTAAATCAGCTTTTTGCAGTATGCAGGCTTTATTGAGAAACTTAAAATTGTCATGTTTGAATTGGATCTCTTGTTCTGTGGCCAACATCAGGTTATATGGAGTCTATTTTTACTGTTTGGTTTGTTGTGGTGTCTGAATTCTTTTACTCTCTTTGAAACTCTG
>JARVJO010000394.1:15328615-15347141 GCA_031762555.1 Cynodonichthys magdalenae | reverse complement strand
TTCAACCCCCCCCCCCCCCCCCCCCCCACACACACACACACACACACACAACATGATGACAGAACCATCGAAACTAAAATAGTAACTTTTTCTGCATGTTGTTAAAGTTCTGGTGGCCTGAAACGCTCTAAAACAGACCAGCTATCACGAGTGTCTTTTCAGCAATGAGTTCATCAGTCATTAATGAATTTAGTCGCTGTTATGCTGCCATCTTTGATGATAAAATTGTTTACTGCTTGGCTGAAAAAGTGGGGCTTTGTCTGATTTTTTTTATTAGATCAGTGGTGGAATGAAGTCTTATCTGTAAATCTTTTGTGTGTTCAGGAGGTTTTGGTGTCCCACATTTCAGTTTTTGCTTACTTAGTTGAAGGGCTGGACTTGTGTAAGAATAAGGCTCTTATTTAACCCGGAGTGTGTGTGTGGTGGTGGTGGTGGGGAGGGTTAACCTCTGCTGTAGCTTTTCCCGCTTCACAGTTAAAATTTATCTGCATAGAACATTTTTAAAAACTTGCATTTATACCTGACATGTTTTTATGCCAACGTTTTTGACTAAGACCATCTCAGAGTGAGGAATTGTGGAGATGTAGCCGTATTTTGGTGAACCTTGCACAAACATACGTGATCATAATATCACGTGATGTCACACTCAGAGTACATGTTGTTAATGACTCTCAACTACCACCACATCAAATTTTACCTCAATATTTGAAAAAACTGAGTCACATCCATATTTGTGTAAGCCAAGTTTAATTATAGCCATTTTGGTTTGACCCCAAACATAATTTGTTGTATTTGTGTATCCGGTGATTGCTTTAGTTTTATTTAACTCTAAAAGCAATCCATTTCATGGGATATTTTGCTAACAGATAAACATTATCGCCCACCTTTAAGCCTATTGACAATAAAAACAACCCCACCATGTATAAACTAGAAAATAATGTGGGTTTATTAGATGTTTTTGCTTGTTTGCTCACATGATGGCTCACTAAGTCACCCTCTCTCCTTCCTTTCCTTGCCGGCTGTGTCTCCTCAGTCTGGGTGGGTTTATGAGACAGGGGGATTCTTTGTCTGTGACTGAGCTGCTCAGCCCACAGTCTAGCTGTATTCCAGCTATAGATGCTTTTAGCTGTAGGCTCTTTCACAAGCTCCATGTTGGGTGAGCTAGGTTTACACGTATTAAGCTGTAAACTTTCTCTTTCTCCTCCTGTTTTCCCTCCCATAGCATCATATCTAACACTCATATGTACATTTATGACGCACAGAAGTAAGTTTAATCACTACTGTTTCAAATATGTTTTTGACATTTTGAGGACAAATTAAATGTAACATTATGGATTGTGTCAGTCCCTGCATCCCTTATGTGTATTGCTGTTTAAGGGTGTATTCACACCAGCCCTGTTTAGTCTGCTTTAATCAAACTCTATGTATTTGTCTAGAAAATCTGGTTTGTTTGGGGAGGTGTGAATGCGTAATTGAACCCCAAAAAAAAAGCGAAATCTGGTCCGTCTGAAAACCTCGGTCTCTGTTCGGCTGAAGTGAATTCTGGTGTGGTTTGATTGCATGTGTGAACACCAAGTGGACCAGAGGCCGCTCCAAAAGCAGGAAGTGGACTATACCACATGACATTCTGAGTAATAGAAGGAATAAATTTACTTATATCATTTAAATACCTCGCTTGATGTCTGTATAAGGTAGACATCATGGCTGTGAAGCTGGATGCGCTCCTACTCTGTTAACACGGAGCTGCCTCAGCCGCCTTGTGTACAAAACAATATTCTCCGTAGTTCTGCCTCATCTTCCTCATGCTGAGCTCATTGTTGAAGACTATTTGTTTGGCACATTTGCCAAAAACAAAAAAATAAATCCTATAACCACTAAAATCAAATGTTACTATTGTTTGTGAAGGAAGGCAGTTGTGCTTCATGTCTTCTTCTCAGGGTTTTATGTCGATTTATTCAATGGTTCTTGGAGAATGCGAACTGCACCAACAGAAAATGTAAACAAATCTTGCAGTTTTGGTCTCCAATCGAACAGAGTCTAACAGACTATCAGATGTGAGTATGACCTAAGGAGAACATTGTTTTTTTTTCTTTTCTTTTTGTTGTTTTTTTCTTAAAGCTCAGTAGGAAGTAACTTTTCTGCTTTTCAGGTTTGAACAAGTCTGAAAGAGAAGCAATGGCTACATTATTTGTTCTGGTGCACTATTTTCTTCCCATTTGCCTTTTTTTAACTAAAAAAAAAAAACTATTTTCAGCACAGGATACAGGATTTGCCTCAAAGCAGAAGTGGTTGATGGGAAACAGGAAATAGTCGTGTAATTACAGTGCCCCATAGAGACTGAGACAAGATGTCATTGAAACTGCCAAATAATAGAATCATATATTTATCATTTCCTGTTGTAAAAACCTAAAGCCTTGTAGTTTTTTAACCCTCGTCACCTCTTCAGCCCTATATAACATCACTTTACATGTTTTTTTTTCACGCCTTCATAATTAAATGTTTACATTTGATAATGAGTGTGAGCTGACTTTTAAATTGCACTGATTTCATCATTCTCTCTTGACTTTTTTGTTTGTGAAGAAGAATTATCTCTCCATGCATGAGTGCATTTATCTAATTTTCAAAGACTGTGTCACAATTAGCAACAATTTAAGATATTTCTGTTTAGTACCAAAAACACAGGCGAGCAGAAAAAGTCTTGTACGTCATTAAAATTCTTTGTCAAACTTTTCTTTTTTCTATGGGTATACAGGCTTTTTAAAGAACATTTGGTCTTCACACTACTAAAAAAAAGTACTGCTAAATTCATCAACTTTGATGTTTGACATTTCTGTACAGCCCTGTAAAAGTCCTTTAAGCAGACTGAGACTAGTTGACCGTGACATGTTGTGGTAGATGTTGCTCTTTTTTAACCTCTGCTGACTGTGAGACTCGTGCTTGACCTCTCACACGCTCCAGAACTCCAAACTTAGCTCTGGCAAGGCCTCGGATATGTTTACAGATTCTGGATTCTACAGATGAGGGACATAATAACCATCGGCTGGTGTTAATTCAGTGTCTTCTCATCTGATTTCAGAATGAGTCAAGCTGCCTCGATCGTTTACTCGACTAAGACTCATCAGAAGCAACACTCAGTCAGATGATTGCATTCTCTGTCTAAAACTGTCCTGATGTCACTGCACAGGAATGAATCTTCTCTATGATTTAGTTTGTTCCCTTGTATTTTATATATGATGTCATGTGTCTGAAAACATGCTGTAACCATTTCACCACTTCCCCTGGGAATCTGAAGCTCATCCATATGTTCATGTTAGCGTGGGTAACAGATATCACTCAACTATTTCCCCTTCAGACTCAACAGATCTCTTTTTTTTTTCTAAACAGAAGGGGTCTTTAAAGAGGCAAAACCCAAATGAGCAGCTGTTAATCCCTGCCTGTTTTTGCACAGTTAAGTGTTTTCTGTAGCTAAACTAATAAATCTCCTCTCTGGTGATTAACTGCAGTCAGTGCAAAATTAGATCTATAATGAGACTATAAAACAGTAGGGTTTAGCGTAAATTCATGAACATGTCCACCTGATTAATAAGGGTTGTTTGGTATGTTTTTTTATATTTGTAACTTTTATTTTTGTATTCATAAACATATTTATTTGAATTACTTAGGTTTGTGCTTAAAATGTACATAAAACCAGAAATTGAAGGCTAAGACTGAAGACTATCTGAAGACTATCTTAATAGAATCATGCTAGGTTGGAATTTGGCGCTCAACCTCTAAAGATAAAAATGAAATATTTTTGTTTTCAGCAAGATCCTGAAAAACTACATACAGACATTTCCTCATGCCCTCTAAATTGTCAAATTACTCAGGGGTTATGGTAACTCAGTGGTCAGTACTGCGGTAAACTTGAGGCTGCAGGTTTGAGCCCAGGTTGCATCAGGTGCCAAACTGTTGCCAAATGTTAAATGCTAGTTTGCTCTCTGTGGCAACCTCTGCAGAAGGGAACAGCTAAAAGAACATATATTTTTTTTAAAATATGGTACAATATAGTTGACAAATGTCCCCATTTTTTTATTCTTATGATAATAAATGTGCTTAAAGGCCTGGTTATACTTCCCAAGACGATTTAGTTCTGTTTGGTAAATACGTTACAAAGAAACCATCCCCATTTCCAACAAAAGTTCTCAGTAATGTGTCCTCGTGCAGCTTAGCCAAGGCCCACTTTCTTCCAGTCAGCACAGCCAGATTCCCCTGTGTCTCTGTGCTGTCTCCTCCATTTACAAGACAGTTTACTACTCCCAGAAACACTTCCAAGTGTTCTGGAAGTGCTTTTTTTTTTTTTTACTTTTTTTTTTACAAAACTAGTTTGAACTGTTGCCAGTTAATAGTACCTGACTTTTCTTATAACACAATCATGTCAATCTTTTGTCTGCTCTAGTTCAAGGTATGTTCAGACATGGTCCTAGAGTTGTTTAAAATTATGTAGCTCAGTCTGTATCGGACTACGAAACTTTCTGTTTTTTTCCTATGGAATAAAAAAGAAAAAGGTCAAGATCATATCAACTCAGTACACAATGTGTGTGTGTATGCATCAATTTGGGACCGTGCATGTGGGTTTATGTTAGTTTAGCAGGGAAGTTGTTTAAGTAGCCTTTAAAGCTCCAGCAGACACAAGTGGAGGGTGTGTTAAAGCCAACAGCACTTGGTCTCTCAGGCAGGATACGCAAGTTGTGTCAGAACCAAAACACATTCCTTCAAAACAGACTAATTTGTACACCACTCCCTGCTAACCCCATCTGTGTGTGTTTGCCTTTCAGAGTGTGTAGGAAAACATTAGAAAAGGTTAATATTGTAAACTATAACCTCTGAATTATTTAGCTGCGTTACTCTGAGTTTTAGTGAAAATGTGAGGCTTTTTTAAGATTTTTGAGATTGGACACATCAGTCCTACATGAACAGACATGTGCTTATTTACGCATAGAGTTTATATGTTTTAGTCTATTTGCTGTGTGTGTGTTTCATGTATTAAACTGTGTTTAATAGGTCCTGTTTCCAAGATTTCTAAAGTAGTTTACAGTTCTTTTAGCCGTGTTTGCCAAAACCAAGCACAGTGTACAGTGTGTGAGGAGAGAATGAGGAGAAAGCAGGCTTTGTGTCACATCACACACACCTACAGACTTCTTTCCAAACCACAGATATCCAGTTGGCTTCAGATGTACCTTCTAACGTTCAAATCAGCTGGCACTCCACCTCATTTCTGCACCCAAACGTTCCCCACAACCCCCTGGATGTTACCGCAGAGCCTTGGCCCCCTCGGTGCCTTGGTCCTCGCCCCGTACAGCAGTTAGGAGTCTGAATAGGACCTCTGTGCAAGCAGAAACCAGTTAGATACGGGTCCAGCTTCCTTTACAAAACAGCAGGCGTGAGCCAGGAGATTGAGAAGGAGAGAACACAAAGCTGAAGGTGTTATTATTGGAACAGCAACCTGCCACCCTGCACCTTCCTGGAATATTTTGTCATATATTGCATTCCTATCTCTGAAACTTATTGATAGCATGACTTTGTTATTCTTTTGTCTCTCTGCCATCTTTCAGATTGTTTTAGTGCTAAATTCTGTGCAGTGTGCATCATTATGTGTAGGGTTATGGCTCATGCAGGGAATGTATTTAATTATATATTTTTATGATGGTTGTGTAAATACCTTGCAGGTGTTTTTAAATGGGTTTATGTTTTTATAGTTGCCTGTGTTTTCCTGTTTGTTTTGTCTCTCCGTTCATCTCACCAATGCTTTCAGACAATGTGAGCATCCTGAAACCGAGAGTAGGTGGAAGTTTGAGGAGGCGGGGAACAAGTGCAAAGCAAGAGCTCTCTAAATGCCTCCATTAAATAATCTGCTTCAAGTTGTATGTTATCCAACAGGAGAACGGCATCATCAGCATCCTTGTTGATTGTGTTTTAAGTGTTTCGTAAAGCAAACCAAAGTAGAGTGCCTTCAAAAAGTATTTACCCCCTTGGATATTTTATGCTTTTATTGCTGTCTTAAATGAATCATGGTCAGTATAAAAACTGGTGAAGAACCCAGGCAACAGTTTTAGCTCAGTCTCTCCCATTTCACCTGCTGAAGCTTGTAATTCCCTCAGAGAGGTCACAAGTTTCTTCGTAGCCTCTGTCCCTGGTCTCCTTTTTGCATGAACACTCAGTTTGTGAGGATGACCTGCTCTTGGTAGATTTACATGTGTCCCATATTCCTTCCATTTGTTGATGATTTTCAATCATCTTTTATCTGAGTTGAATTAAAATAGTCACTTTAAAAGAAGAATGAGAGGATTTCTGCAGGCACTTTATTTAAATAACATATTTTAATTGAATATAGTCTGTAGAAATTGGATTTAGGTTTGACGTTGAAGGGGATTTTTGTGTGAAGAAGACCAATTTATCTTAACCCTGACCCATAAAACATCCAAAGGGGTGAATAGTTTTTATAGGCACTGTACATAATCGAAACACTGCATAACGCTCACTTCTGCTGGTGAGCTGCTAAAAGCGTCTAAAGTGGTCTCACTGGTGGGTGGGTTTGTTTGGCAGTTGGAAACATTCTGTCAGCATTTGCATGGCTGACATCTCACCATCTGAGTGTTTACTCTGCTTTAATCAATGACAAAAAAAAGTCATTTTTTTTAGATGTTGCATTGGTTTTATTATTTATATATTCACGTCTCATTCAGTTTGTGTTTGAGGTTTCATAAACATGGCAAATAGTAGTTTGGATGCTTTAGTTCTTCCAAAATGCAGTGACACTGTGTAAGTGTAATGTTTGTTGTGTAAAAGGATGCATATCTTGCCTGATGACCATATTATTAAAGGTAACCTAAATGTGATCTTTAAAGTGGAATTTCAAGGATGTCTGAAAGTTGGAGCTTAAAGGAATAGTTTTAAAGCTTCTAATGTGAGTTTGCACAGAGAACTTGGGAGCAGCCTGTATTTTACCTGCTGTAGACAACAGATAGTCTTAGCTTGCCAAATTAAGGAGAAATTCTTGTAAAGTCAAGCTAACAAGGCCCATTTAAAATGTATTACATTTCATTCTGCCATTTAAAACAACTTTAATCTCATAGTTCATAGCCAATAAAGTGGAAGATATATAATACCTCATAACTTTATCATTTGGTCACCTTGATTATTGAGCAACACTGTTGTACATGAACTGCCTTATAACCATCTGATAAAAAGCTACATTTCACTTGAACCACTAAAACATGTTTTAGATTAGAGAAATTCGCTCGACTGGTTCTCACTTCTAACTCGTGGTTAGCTGCACTCCCCTCATGAGAATTCATCCCTTATTCTCCAAGCTGAAAGATTACACGCAACTACTCCACCCAAAGTCACTTCAACAATATCAACTATCCCTTTTGAGGCGGAGCTTGATCTGAGGGTTAAAGCGGCTGAAAAGGGTCCTCTTGTTGTGGTAGAAGGTGTTGATGGGCAAGGCTAAGCTGTGCATCACTGCACCCCACCTAAAGCAAGCAGACAAAAAGGAGAACAACGTTCTGTCTCATTATGATGAGATCAGTGGAAACCCTCCAGCTACATAATGTAATGTTTGGTACTTGGGGTTAAATGGTCGGGGTCTTATTTTGAAAAGCCTGTGTGTTTTGTAGGAGGGGTGAATCCCTTTGAAGACTGTTGCTTTATTTCCCAAAAAAACCTTTGTTCTCTTTGCTGTTTGTGTTCCTTCTATTATCCTCCCATTACTGAAACTAAGCTGTTGCCACTGACTTTGGAACATTAGGGGTGTGTCCATAAGTCAGTTCATGTGGTCTAATCTCATCACTCTTAGATGAAAAGGTAAATCCAAGTTATCTTCACCAGGTCTGACTATGAAGCTGGACAGGAATTCATTTTGTTTCTATGAAGAGATACAGCTTGACATGATTGACTGAGACAGCTAGTTAACCCAGACTAATGCCACCCCCGTTCCCTATCAGCCCTCACTACCCCCAGCTCCCGTGTCTGTGTGTCATTGGTCACTATGCCAGCAGACATACTAAACTGGCTGCTGGTGGTTATGTAACAACACAAGCAGGTTTATTTAGACACCATTTTAGGCCTACACATTCAGCTTGTGTCCTCACAGTTGGTGACCACAGCTGTCACTGTGTGATCCATGAATACTGTCAGGATCTATATATATCTGGCTAAGATCCCTGCTGGTGTTGTTCACATGAGAACCCAAGACTATTTTGAACAACACTGTCTTATGATGTTTGTTAGAAATTCTCCTGGTTGTAGACATTTTTGTCAGTCGTTGCCAAAAGCAAAAGCAGAGCAATGATGCTTTTGTGCCTCTCTGCGTGTGTATTTGTCTGTACCATTAGCAAAATATCTCATGAACCACTGAATGTTTTTTTTAAATCCTTCACTCTACACTCCACAATCACTGGGTTGATGCCTACAACTGATTACCTTTTGGAGTCTACCCGCTTCAAGCAAGTCGCCACAGCAAAGCAATCTTAGAAACGCAAGAATTGCTTTAACCTAGACAATTTCACAGCTATTGACTTAAAATTATTTAAGTCCAAATGTCTGGCTTTAGTTCTATAAAGTAGAGACATTAACTCTATTTTAACATTTTAACTATTTTCCCATTAACAGTTCTGGGATTTTGAACATATATATTTATTGTTTTCTTAAGCTCTATGGTCTTGTTCTGTAACCACCCTGCTACATTAAGTTAAATGAAAATCTCTCCCCTTAATGTGATGATGTCTATTTTGAGTTTGGCTCCAGTCTGCTCTCAGCATACTTGAGGTCAGGCATCAGTCAGGCCTGTGAACAGCTGTAAATAAATTCATACTTTCTGACTCCGAGAGGGACAGAGATTTCTACATCACTCTCTGTCCAGACGCAAAACAAAACCACAACAGGTTCTCAGATGAGAGGTAGTGTTCAGCTGTGGAAATAAGAAAAAAAGAAAAAAAAAATGAGTGAAAGATTGGGTTTGAATGCACAAGATATGTTGTCATTCCCCCACATGACCAACAGAGGGCTGATGGGGTCAACTTGTGTTAAACTGACATCTTTCAACCCACAAAGTGTTTCACAGTGAATTGTGGGAGAAAATGTAAATCATTGTACAAATAACAGACTGATGCAAGGTTTAGCTGCACAGATTGACTCACTTGTGTTAGGAAGAATCCTGAGAGCTCAAAGGAAGAGCAGGGCCTGCCTGTTTGAGGGGAAAGAGCTGTCGTCGGTGAGTCAATGGGAAGTGCTTAGTGCTCACACAGGAAGTTCTAAGTAGATTAGTCTGGCCGAAGGAATGTCTTAGCCCTTTAAGTGCTATGTACACCATTCAGCTGGTCCATCTGAGTTCCAAAACATCAGGACAGTGAGGCTAGTTCTGTGCAAATGTGAGTTTTGCATCTAGAGCTCTTGGATATTCTTAGATCCAGTGTTCCTCAAAACAACGTTTCGATTCCCGGCTGACCCGGCGAGTTATTTGTGAAACCTTAATCTGATTAACTCTGAGATATTTTTCAACTCCAAGTCTAAAACGATCAAGACTTATCGGTTTTTGTTGCACACAGTGAGATGATCAAGGCAAAATTTGTTTTAGAAAGGTTAAAGAGCATCAAAAATAAACACTGCAACTTTGATGAATTTGCTACTTGGTGACCTGTGCTACTATAATTAAAGACCTATAGTGAATGCATGTTGCCTGCCACATTTATGTCAGAGTTTTAAATCAAACACCTTATTCTGAGAAGGGAGAAAGTTTGTTTTTTTCCCCCACACTGTGTGTGATTTTTATGCAATATTGTGAGATCTTGCGAGATGCCTTGGTGCTCAGAGAATGTGTTGAGGATGAGTTTTGGCTACTTCCAAAGCAAAATTAACAGAGTGATAATTTTTCTGTTTGTTAAGGTAGATTAGCTGTGACAGTAACCTTCAATTGGTTTGACTCCAAATGATAATCAGTTGTAAAAATAGACAAATGGCTCTCAGGGGATCTGGATCTTGACGATCCTTTTGTACTGGAGAGCCGCTCGATTTTGAACAACTTATATCATCAGGTACGCCTTGCGTAATGATGTCATTGCATCATGTGGGCGGAACCATGGGTTTTGTTAAAAGGAACCACCCTCCACCTTTCCTCCTGAGCTACTGTATTCCACCACCCAAAAAAAGGTGAAGGAGAAACGATTGTCTTTGTGGTTAGAGAGGAAAAAATAAAGAAATTACGAGTAAAAGACTAAAACTTCGAACAGCTCTTTCCACTATGCAACTTGGTTCCTATCATTTGTTTTAAAAAGCAGTTTAAACAATTCAGATCTCTAAACAACCAAGGATTACTATTTGAGTACATTCAAACCTGTCCAGTTGATGAGATATTTTGCTAACAGACAGACAGGGTTGATAGTAGCAGTTAATGCTAGACTTTTATAGGCTTTTACACAATGTGCAGAGCTCCACTACGATCACACCAAATTTTGCTTAAACAGCTGCAAAACTGGCTGAGTTAGAGCCATCAATTCACTGTGGTGGCCATCTTGAATCAGTTTTACAGTTGATCTTCATGCAAAACCTACTTAATTTGTCCATCAGTTCATGGGATATTTTGCAAACACTACAGAAGAGACACATGCAGGCCAAAACATGATTGCTTATTTCAGTGGTGAGCAATAATGGAAATACTTAGCTGGAGGTACAGAGCTGTATTGTTCCAGCCAGATGCCCTGATGTATCACGGTGCCAGTAAGATGGACTTTGTGCTTCTGTTGCTAATAGCCAAGTCTGCCCACAGACAGACCTTCTCCTCCACCATCCTCATCCTCCCACACGTCATCTGCTGCTCTACATTCCACTCTGCAGCTCATCCACAAGTAACACTCATCAAAACAAATGTCGTGCTTGTCTTTCTTTTTTACCATTTTGGAAAATAATTTGTAAAAACTGTATTAACTAACTGGGTGCCCTTTTGCACGATGACGTCATCTTCTTGTGTTTTTAAAACACGTCCAGGACCCTCACTCTATTGTGGGTTTTACAGAAAGGACTTCCAGGAGCCGCCGTCCTAGCTGACCCCTGTTTAATTCCCACATCTAATTCTAGCAGGACCACTCTGTGTTTTCTTTCCTGTCTGCCTACAAATCACTCTCATATATCAGCAGCTGACGAGGCGATGCGCTCAGCTGCACATCAGCTTCCCAGTTGACTGAAATGGGGCCTTGCAAAAAAAAAGGCATGATAGGAAAAAAATGCTGGGATAACAATTAAAAAATGCATAAATCAGTCAATATATTCAACATATAGCTTGTCTGTGTCTGTGATCAGTATCATGACTGAAGCAACTATAACTGCTAAAATTATGTCTAATGGCGAAAGGTAAAGATGGACATCAATGTTCTTTTTTTTTCCTTGTGTTTGTGTGTCTGTCTGCTATCAAACTAGTTAATGTACTACTGGACAAGTTTCACTGAAACTTGCTTTAGGTAATCATTGGATGTACATCTATTTGGAGTTGACCCTGTTTGTCTGTTAGCAAAATAACTCATGAACCCCTTGATGGATTTTACTAAAATTTTCAGGAAATAATCATTTGGTTTATCTCTACAATTCATTAACATGGAACTAACACTATTTAAGATGGCCACCACAGCTACTTGGCATCAGCTAACCCAAACATGACTACAAGTCAGTCAGTTTAACAGATATATTGAGCTAAAACTTGATGTCGACATATGAGTCATTCCCAACATCCATCCATCCATCAGACAGATGTACTACGATTCACTCTCATTCACATTGTGGTTAAAACTCTGGCATAAAAGAAAGCAAATGGTATGTATTCCTTCAAGGAATGCTATCCATATAGATTGTGAGAACATAAAGTGATAACACACACCTATATCAGCAGCTACCACATTTTGCAGAGTGATGCAGCATATCTATAAAGGTGATGCATAATTTGCGCTTGACATTTTAATGCACTTTTTTCCCCTTGAATAGAAGTTCACTATTTTTTTTTAACCAGAGAAAATTGTTGTTGGCTGTAAGCAGTCGTACAAACTGCTTGTTGACCTTGTAAAAACGTCATAGCTTGAAAAAAAGGGAAAACCTTTCCACTGTGGGTGTTGTTGGCGCGTACAGCGGATTTACTCCAACTTAAACTTTGCCAAATCCCTTTATGTCACTTTGTTATTGGATGGAAACACTGACCGTCCCCGAAACCGGGATCACGTTCCTGCAGGGACCTGAGGAGATCCCTGCTGGTCAGTGTTTGCGCGCAGCCAGCCGCGCGCGCACACGCACGCACGCACACCCGCCTTCTCAGAAGCAGCTCTCGGTTGGTCCATCAGCCGGTCAGTCTTTATTCTTCCTCGTGCTGGAGGCGGCGGAGTGCGTGTCAGTCTGGACTGAAGCAAATCTGGGGACAGTCATGACGACGGTGCCGCAGATGAAGACCACACGGAGGGGTTCAAACCCACAACCCCCTGAGCGCTGACGTTTTCTGATCCAGAGTCAGAGTGCGGTTAGGGATTTTTTTTAATTTCATTTTTTTGGTAACCTTCATTTCGTCCGCGGCCAACAGACGGTGGATATTTTTTGGATTTCCTTTTACGTTTCATTTTCCCTTTACAGTATTTGAAGGGGAAACCCGAGTTGAGGTATTTGACGTGTGTGTGTGTGTGGGAAGCTCGCTGCTGTTGCGTAACGCGCCTGCAGGTTTTTGGAGAGTTTTGGAAAGCGACGAGGTGCTGCGGTTCCTGACAGAATGAACAACTCCAGGAATCTGAGGGTAAGACTCGTGACTCGTTCCTGTTTGACGTGTGAGAGAAGGAAATGTCAGGAAAAACATGACATTTGTAGCTGATCTCTGGTACACTTTTTGGCTGTTTATGTTAGAGCCACGTAACGCACGAGGCTCTGATTCTGAAGCCTGAGGGGATCAGCTTTTAGTTTGGAGACAGTTACTTGAGCTGATTAAATCATGTGTGATCTTTGATACTCTGCTAGAAAAGCCGACAGTCTCTTCTGCATTGATTGATTTATTGATTTATTGAATCAATTAGGCTTTAACATATTTGTCACAGCTTTTATCAATACACCTAAAAGTCCATCGTTTTTAAAGTAACAATCATAATATGCAAATATGGTTTTAACTAATGTCTCAATTTGAGTCCTTCATGCAACAAATGGATGTTGCAGATCATGTTCAGAAATGTCTCAGGTTTAAATGCATCAACTAACTTTCCCAACCTGCACTGGTTATCTGTTCAGGATGTTCTGTTTCACTTGGGGTTCCAGGATTTATCAAATGATTTTGAATAATCTTCATCAAGGACTGAAATGGTCGCATAATTGCACATCCAGTTTTACGTAGCCGCATCAGCCAGATGTGTCAACTCTTAGGATGAGCAATGTGACAAATGTGGGATTTTATTTTTGCTCTAATGACTCGTATCTTCCCGTCATCATTTTTTTCCCATTCTCGTGAGGGGAAATCTTTCCCGAGGTGGCAGTCCTAACTGAGCATTAGACTTTTTAGAAATTTGTGTTTTGGTAAGTAATTTGTTTGTTGTAACAATGTTTCTTGGCAATAAATCTTATACCCGGCACCTGCTGGCAGCACCTGGGGGCTACCAGAAGCTCAAAACAAGTGTCAATAACAACAGCAAAATAAGCTGTTTGGCAGAGAAGATTTGGCTTTTTTTTATATGTGTAACCCACATACTCCGCTCTATTGTTCATCATATAAATGCATGTTCCTTGCACATGTGGCACTATTTAAAAGGGAAATGAACAGGCTTTCCAACTGTGTAAAACATATTGCCAAGAAGTATTGTTACAACAAAGAAATAATCTACCAAACACAAATTTGGTTTAGTTGTTTGTTTTTAAACAGTAATTTAGTTCAGATCCAATTAGTCTCAGTCAGTGCCTATTCGTGAAACAAATACATTTTTGTCATGTGTTTTTGTTTCGGGGAACTGATTTTCTCAGAAACATAAATGTCAAAAAAGTCCTCAAAAAGCGAAGTACCATGAAAGGCTTTGTCTTTGACAACAGTGATTAAGGAGGCTAATTATATGACAGGCAGTCATTTTGGTTTCAGAAAGTCTTCCTCTAATCAATTTTTCTTTTACCACTGAAACTCGGTTTGTTAAACCAAACTACTAAACAATTCTAGTTTCTGATATGTGAGTGTCGAGTAGAAAAGACAGAGTTCAGATTTCAGGCATGTGTTGATTTAAAAGGTCACTCATCAAGAAATTGAAAAAGCAGAACTGTCTGTGTGTCTTCATTTGTTTGTGTGAAGTGGACGGGTAGGTGTGTGTGTGTGTGTGTGTTCACTTTGCTTCTACTGTTACAGCAGCCTCAGCCATCTTTAATCATTAGTGCTGAAAAGGTCACCAATCTGCCAAAGCTTTTCATCCGTGTGTCTGAGTGAATGCTTTTTTATAGAATTTTCTTGCAATAATGTTAACATTTAGTTGCACAGGTTGTCATGTAAATTTCTTTTTATGCTGCAGCTAAGCTGACCTTTATCGTTTCAGTGCATTCGTGTATGTTCTGTTGTGTTTGCAATTAAACATGAAGGAACAGAAGTCAGCAGCATCCTTCATCGGTTCCAGCGGAGGAATTCTTCGGCCCTCGTCTTACAATCGATAACCATTTACTGCAGAGGAGCTCTCTGCAGCCAGCTTTCACCGTCTGTCCTGTTTTCTGTCTCTCTCCTGTCAACATCTCCAGTGTCCCCTCTGTTTGCATCTCTGTTTTTTTTTTCCCTTCACCTCTGCAGTATTTTCTTCCTCCTCTGGGTCTTTTTGCTGCTGTGTGTGCCTGCACTAGAGGTCATTTTTATTCGTTCTTCCAATATTATCCACTGCATCCTCCCAGGAGTCTGCAGCTGAGACTGAGATTGGTCCAACTTCCTCATTCTGGGTTATCACAAGGAGAACTGCACCCCATTACTCTAAACACTGATCGGCATGAAAGCAGCTGGAGAGGAGGAATCCGTGTGTGTGTGTGCGCGTGTGACTTTCTCCTTGAGCCAGTTGTCTGAGAAGTAGTATGAAAAATTAGCCACTTAACCCACAATGCCTCAGTGATGATTTGCCGCCCACCCAATTAGAAATCTCTCAACTTGTTCACACACTCTTTCTCTCTCCTGGAGCTTCCCAACAGTCTTCCTGTTCTGCTCTCATGTGCTGACTTTCGTACTTAAACACACATTATAACAAATAGTGTCCAATTTTATTTTCTTGCTTTAAATCCATCACTTTTGCCTAAACTAATATCCTTCAAAATGAAGGATGAGGAAAGTAAAAGAGGGTAGAAAAGCACAAATAGGTTAAATTTTCAATTGTCATCAAAAAAAAGAAAAAAATCATGTGGTACGGCTGGTTTTTGTTGATGCGGAAAGACAGTTTAGATTCAGTGGATGAGGTCAAGAGAGACGGGCAAACCGAAGATCAACAAAAAAGATAGACAATTAGAGAGGGGTGATGACCTGCCGATGCAGCGGGAGTCTGTCGGGTGATTGATGAGGCGAAGCGCTCAGTGTCACAGGCAGATCATCAGACAAGCAGCTAATGCAGAGCTGCAGGTAGAGGCTCTCACGCAAATCTGATCCTCGTTCATCTGTCGTGTCTGGCTGAGAAAGATGCTTAGATTTAACTACCATCTATTCTTTTCTTCACAGCACCATGTCCAATATCTGCTTGTTGTGTTTGTTTCCCCTCATGCTCATCTGCTGCTCCATCGCGAGTCTGTGATTGAGTTATGTATGTTTAGTGGAATTGCTTTTGCTCTGGTGTTATGAACAACAGAATGCCTGCCAAACAATACTTCAGTAAAGATGCGAGCCTTTATTCTGCTGCTGCTGTGCTCTGATGAAATACATAGAATCAATAACAATAATAAGAAGAGAGATGCAGTTTAATGCTCTCGCAAAAACACCCCCACACACACACACATTCTGGAACAGCCACTCCGTCAGTGCAGCTTACAGTATGTAATGCTTTAGCAAGAAAATCAAAACAGGCCCACTGCACATATACCAACTGCCTTACAAAACAATTCAGACAAAAATAAAACCTTAAACCTCATTTTATTGTAGTCACGAATAACTCAAATTCCTTTTTAGTCATATTGTGAGACATTGAGCTAAAATTTAATGTACTGGGAAGAATGAGTAATTAGTTTTTTCCCCATGATGATTTTTTTTCCTTAAACAAAATTAATGTGTCTTTGCTGTTTTTTTTTTCTTTATTAGCTAAAGATCTTTGCATCAGTATCTTTACCAGCAGAAAACAATTTGTTTATTAGGTGTCAAGCTTAATTACAGTAGGTAATGTAGGTCTGTCTTGGTCATTTTAATGGCAGTAGAATACTATAAATCTATTACTATATTCATAAATAACTTTCACAAAAAAGTTGCATGTGGCAGGAGCCATGTTCACATCTCTGTCAAATTATTACTTGTTATTACAAATATAATTATATTATGAGCAGTTTCACAAATTATTTCTGCGAAATGGCTGCAAAGATTAGTCTGCCTTTAATCTGCCTCTGACTGTTCATAAATCACTAATGGAGCTGACCACGTCCCGCATGGACCTGAGCTTCATGGAACTAAAAAGGAGGCCTGGGACAGAACTCAGCTGTGTTGATGTGGATCTCTACTTATTAAATATATGATGGATGTTTCCCCTTTGTATTCTTTACAGAACATAACAAATTAACTCAGCTTAGCAATCCTCTATGTGAACTAAATACTTCAACTAAATACAATGTTGTGCATCATCAGACTTCTCCTCAATAGGGAATCTGTTTATTGACGTTTAGGTTTTTAAATCCTGAGGCCGGGCGGTTGCACAGTCCATCACACTTTGAGCAGCAAAACTGACTTCCCTTTACAAGTATCAAGTGCTAATAGAGCTGTGTTATTGGCAAGAATTTGGCAATATGATATATCACAACACAGGGGTCATGAAACGATAGATCACATTATATTGTGATACTGTAAGCAAAAGCAATACATTCACTTTTTTCTTCAAAATTTTCTAACTTGAAATCACTCAGTATAAAGAGCACACCATGCAATACATGCATGCAATCTGATTAATTTCAGTTTATTTTTTATGCAATCAGAAGAACACTGAACAACAGTGAGAACTGCATTTATATTTCACATTTTTTCATCTTCCATTTCCGCTGTGGGTGTTGTTGGCGCGTACATTAAGCCTACATTTAAGCCTCAATTAAAAATCGATGCAGTGCTTTTGAGAATCAGTGTATCAATAGATTCTTACACCACTATCTGCTACTATGTCGCTTGGTGACATAGAGGCTCAACAGTGATGTGTTGCATATCACTTTGAAATTCACCAATATGGCTTAAAGGGATCTCCGTCATAGGTTAAGTTTTTTTGTGAAAATACCTTTTTTATTTTTGAAGACTTAATGCTTTAATCTCTATTTGTGATTGCACAACTAATTGTTATTCACATCAGCCCTTTTCTCCCACTACTTTAGCTTTGGTTTTATTTTTGAATTTGGCAGCCTTGGCACATGTTAACAGTATTTAGTCATATTGGTTCGTCACTCTGTGCGTGTATTTCTGTTGACTGAGGTGGAGCTCTTAAAAATACCACACTGAGCCCTCAGTGATTGTTGGGCCTCTGCTCTGCTTTTGTACCACAGTGGAAAATCTTGGCCAGTACATGTCGGTTCTGATATTTTTATACCTACTCAGCCAAGAGCCAAGCAAATGCGTATTTTCAAGAACTTTTGTTGACCCAGTTTGTTTTTTACTGGGTTAAAAAACATCTGTAACCTTATTGAAACTGTATCTAGGACTGACCCGAATTCTTAAATTAATGATCTTAATGAGAAAAGTCAACTTCTGGATGTGGTAATGAATAAACCCAGACAGCACACACGGATCAAGTGCAGCAAACAGACTCACCAATGATGAGCTTTATTTATTTTGTGGATCTTGCTGCATCTGGACTATGCTAAGCTCCATTCCCATCTACACTTTTTATGGGAAATTCAAATCATTCATACATAAAATATCAGTATTAGGACAGCATACAGTCCTCTCTCATGTGCATAGAGAATGAAATTAAAGGCTTTTCACTCTGCAAAACTACCATCATTAATGATTCTGTTTTAAACAAGTGTTTGTGAATATAAATGTACCATAACAATCCAAAATGCCATTGATGTCAGTGAATGATTCCAACAATGGTTGGCTGTGTGCTGTTTGATTGGTGTCCTCGTCTGTGCCAATTACAGTTTACTAATGTCCTCCAAGGACAGGATTTCACTGTGAACCTTAATGTAAAACTGTAAAGGAACAGATTACACATTAGTGCACACGGTTGTAAATTGTTCTGTTGTACTGGAATACACAGTGTTGTTTAAAGTACTACAAAGTAATACTTAAGTAAAAGTACAAGTATCTTACCAAAAAATTACTTTGGTAAAAGTCAAAGTCACCTTTAGGAATATTACT
>JARVJO010000394.1:15284790-15315859 GCA_031762555.1 Cynodonichthys magdalenae | reverse complement strand
TGTGTGTGTGTTTTTACAGTATATATATATATATATATATATATATATATATATATATATATATATATATATATACACACACACATTTCAATTAGTCTGTTTAGTTTCTGCTCAGAGCAACATGGGCTGAAATGGGAAAAGAGACGGTGAAGCAGAACGAATGTGAACGAAGGCCGCAGGAAATGAGAAATGAATGTTTAAAGTTTTAAGTGAAAAGAATAAAAAATTCATACAAGTTATTCAAAGAGAGAGAGATGGAAAGAGGGATGATGTACGAGAGATATTGGAGTGGAGGAGGAAAAGATTGGCTTCACTTTTACCCAGGCATAGAAAGAACAAACAGGAGATTATTTAAGTGAAGAGCATGCTGTGGTTAATTTATCATTGGAGAGAGGACAAACGGACAAACTCGTACTCCATCAGTGTGAGACTTGAGCTCCTAAACCAAAGCAAATGTATGATTTTCTGTCTGTAGGAGAGTGTTTGCCAAACGATTAACGTCACACGAGCTTTACCTTTGCCTGCTCTTTGTTTGATCCCCCTTGATTTCCTCCAGCCCTGAATGATTGGATTTATTCTGTCTACAGTTCAAGCTCTGGGATACAGTGTTTGTACTGCTGACAGAGTGAAGCTTGCAGATGTGTTTAAACTCCAAACAGCAGTACCCGAACCAGACATCTCAACTTTGCATCACTGGAAATCTTCCATTCAATTAACCCTAGTTATTTGCTCATCATGGGTCTTTACCATCTTTTGAAACCAATGTTAAACAAGTGAACTCCTCATTTTTTTAAATTTATTTTCCCCCAAAACAATATTCTGAAACATGTTGTTTTATCCTTCTTGTCCTCGCAGGACAGTGACATTCAGAAGAAGATAGACCATGAGATCCGGATGCGAGACGGCGCCTGCAAGCTGCTGGCCGCCTGCTCGCAACGAGAGCAGGCTCTGGAGGCGGCGAAGAGCCTGCAGACGTGCAGCACTCGCATCATGGCCTACATGTCAGAGCTGCAGAGGATGAAGGAGGCGCAGGTGATGCAGAACGTCCCGCGCAGATCGTCGGACGCAGGGCCGATGGAAGAGCGACTCCCGTGCAAGGGAAAAGTGGCCATCTCGGGTATGTAACGGGGAACAAAGTGAGTTTCTGAAAGGTAAATGGATGAGTGGCAGTTGTCTTTTGTGATTCGAGGTTTCAAATAAAAAGCTCTGCTGCATATCTGATACCCAGCTGGAGAACACACGCACACCACACACACTGTAATTAGCTATAGATAACTTCTGCCAGTAACTGAAAGCATTGTGGGCAGGGAGACAAGCACACACACACACACACACACACCACATGTATCAGTTGGAGGTGATTAACATTTCTGTGGTCTAATCTCCTGTCTGTTGTCGTTCCAGATCTTCGGATCCCTCTCATGTGGAAAGACACTGAGTACTTCAAGAACAAAGGAGGTGAGGTGCCACCATGTGTGTGTGTGGGTGGTTGGGCAGGTGTGGGGGGGGGGGGTGTTTAGGTATTCACAGATGACTTGTTGGTTGAGCATTTGCAAGAAAGTGAACCGTTACAGTCTTCCATCTGCTTTTCTTTGTGACTCCAGAACAAAAATCTACTTCTCATCACTTTTTCTGGCGTGTTCCATTAAAATGATATTAACTCCAGAGACTCCAACTAACGTGCAGAGAGTCTAGACGGACCTTTTTCCAGTATCAGTTCCAGGAGATGATCTTTATCATCTGTTGCAGCTTTACCATGGATTTCTGTTTTTCACTCCCAATTGTCTTTTAGTCTCGTGAAACTCCTTGGAGCACAACTTGATAATAATTCAGTCTTGCTGCTTTTGCATGTTGGCTCTGAGAAGCAGCAGCGTGCACCCACCCACCTACCGAATGGGGTCATTTTTAGTCGAGCAGAGAGTATTGGGACAAAAAGCAAACAATCTGTTGTTTGTTTAATAAACCCTCCACAGCATTTGCATGGAAACTTACTTTCAGGTCTTTTTCAAATATTTTTCATTTTAGAAGTCAGTGGTGCACTGATAATAGGATGGCTTTATCTAGTTGGTGAGGAAGATAAAGGCAATCAAAAAATGAAAGTCGACTCCTGTGCAGTCATTTTTATCTTCTCGATGCTCAGTCACTCCCCTGGCAGCCTAAATTAATCTGCATGAACTGTGCATAAAACTGAACCCAAGAAACATGAGGAGTATTCGTATCAAAGCATAATGAAGCAGTAAGTTATAGTACTTTTACAGATAGGCTATTTTATTAGATTTGAGAGAATATATAATCCTTAAAGTAACACTGAAGTCTTCTTAGAAGTCATGTATAATCCTTCATTTAGTTTCATTTTAAAGTATATTTAAAGTAAGAGATGTTATCCAGCTCTAATTCTGGCAACAAAATGCCAACTAGTGGTTCTGTGCATCTCTCAGCGCAGCCGACCACTGAACTGAAACTAACGGTGACAGAGGAGTTTGTTAGCAGGTGCAGCTGCTGGTTTTCTTTCACGCTTCACCTGCTCAGGTTAAAGGTCCCGTCTACAGCGGCCTCTGGCTTCAACACTTTCTTCGAACTTTCATCTAACAGACAGAAAGTGATGATATTCTGGAGCTGAAAATTACTTTTCAGGCCATGCAGCTGTATGAGCTTTTGGGTTGTCACATAAATCAGTTTCACATTTTTCGTTTTGCTCCAACTCCCCTTTTTTATTTTTTTACTGTAGAGCTTCATCGGTGTGCTGTGTTCTGCCTGCTGCAGCTGGGAGGAGAGATCTTCGACACAGACATGGTGATAGTGGACCGAACACTCACAGACATTTGCTTCGACAACACCATCGTTTTGTAAGTTATCAGTCGTTACTTTTAATCATCTCAGCAGTGCTGGTTCAAGCATTCAGACACCGTCAAAATGTGATGATGTATGAAACTTATTACAGTGAAATTTGGACATAAACTAGACATTTTGCCTTTCCTGTGAAAATGCAGTGTGGATGCTTAATGCAGAAATATATTTTTCCTGAAAGCTGCTGGAAGAAGCTGGAAACATTTAATAGCAAATATGTTAATGTGAGTAAAATTTTGAACAGCTGACTTTAGCTGAAAACAAAAGTAGATAGTAGCAGAAACAAGTTGAAATTAGCAGACAGATGGTAAAAGAGGAGTTAAAAAAACTTCACATTGGCAGAAAAAAACTTGAAAGAAAGACAAAAATTTGCAGTTTGTTGTAAAAAAGCTAAAATGGGCAAAATTAGCGGATAAATAGATAAAAAGTAGCTGAAATTAATACAAAAATAAGAACAGAGTACATTTTTGCTGAATTAGGCAGTAAGATGCTGAATTTATCACAAAAAGGCAAATTTAGCTCAAACTGGCTGATGATAGCTACAAATTAGCTAAAAGGGCAGAAAGCAACTGAAATGAGCAAAAATCAGCTAAAAGAAGCATAAAAGCCTAAATTAGCAGAAAAAAGCTTATGAATGCATAAAAAGTTTAAATTAACAGTAGAAAAGCTAAAAAAACAAAACAAAAAGATGGCTGAAAAAGCAGAAAAAAAATCTAAAATTAAAAAAATAGTTGAAAGAAGCTGAAATTAGCAGAATCAGAAGCGAACAGTTTAAAATCTTTACTGTACTTTTTAACATTTTAAAGTCTTTTATGGACGTTGAATATATTACCAATCATTTTCAATTGTAAAAAATGGCAGCAAATGCTAAACAGCTGAAAAAGTATAAGTGGCTGAAATGTCTAAAGTTATATCACTCTTGGCATAAATAAGCTGAATGTTTTGAAACGTAAATTGTTGAAATACCACAAAAATTATGGAATGAGTTACTGTATATGCCAAAAAATGTACAGTAAAAAAAAAAGATCAAATCAATAACATTCACACAATAAGAAATAAGATGTTGTCAAAGGATCAAAGTAGTCTTTATAATAGTGAGAAGAGTTTTTATTTAGTTTTGTTAGTGCATGTTAGCCTCAGTCTTTGATAATACTACATTACTTGATGTATGTACATACAGTATGCATGTATAATCAAAGTAAATAGTAGAAGTATCTGTCAATTAGCATCTAAATTTTACAATTATGCTCTGAATGTTGTTCAATAGGAGTATAACTACCATGTCAGCAGTATTAGCAGTACTTTCTGTTGGTGCTTTTAGCTTGTTTGATGTGTGTATTGTCGTGTGTCCATGTCCCCCTGCAGTAACAAGGCCAGCCCAAGTTTTGAGCTCCGGGTCGAGCTGTACAGCTGCTGCTCAGAAGATGACTACTCTGCAGGAAGCACGCCGAGGAAACTGGCCAGCAAGCTGAGCTCCTCACTGGGGAGATCAGCTGGGAAGAAGCTGAAGGCAGCCATGGAGCCCGGACCGTGTAGTCCTGTCAGCAACGGGGGTGCATCCCCTCTCCTGCTGCCTGTCCCTTCTGTACCGTAAGTTGAGCTTAAAAATCATTTATAATAGCTTGTATGAGGAGCTTTTTTTATTATTTGTTTGTAAAAATGCATAATTAAGGAGATTGATTAAGAATATTTTCTTGTGTATCGACAGGGGCCCCAAGTACCACCTTTTGGCTCATACCAGCCTGTCACTGTCACATATCCAGGATGGATTTCGCACACATGACCTCACTATTTCGGGCAATGGTGAGTGGCAGCCTGCGTCAATCTGTGCCCTCCATGGCTTTTTGTGCCAAATCAACCTTCTGTGCATTTTTATTTTTTTTTTGTGCACGTGTGTGTGTGTGCGCATTTGTGTTTCGTTGCTGCCTCACCTTTGATAATTTCCTATAAATTGGATTCATCTCCTCCTCCTCCTCTTCTTCCTCCTCTCTCTGTTCTTCCTTGTTCCCTGACAGACGACGATTGTGAAGGTCACAGTAATAAACAGCGTGTGACTGCTGCGCAAAGCTGTAATGATGTGGGCTAACGAGCGCTCAGACCCGGAGACAGACATGCCTCTTGTGTTTTATTCATTGGCCCCTTCAGAGTGCTGTAAAGTTTCATAGCTGCATTTCATGACACCCTTCTGCAGCTGCCAGTCTTTTTCACACCCAGGTGCCTCGTTTTGGACGTTGACGGAAAGCGGGGGGGAGTGTGTGTGCGTGGTGCATTATAGCGCACATGTTTGTGTGTGAATTCTGAATGCCATGTTGGAATATTTTAAATTATTTATAATGTTTATTTTTTTCTCCAATCCATCCTCTCTCCCTGCAGAAGAGTGTTCATACTGGCTGCCACTCTATGGCAGTATGTGTTGCCGTCTTGTCGCTCAGCCCCACTGTATGACCCAACAGATGATGAGTGGATACTTGAAAGTCAAGGTAAGTTAGTGTGGGTGTGTGTGTGTGTGTGTGTGCACCACTGATGCAAGGTATTCCTCAAGGCCCTTCCCTCGCTCTTGGCTTTTGTTTCGACTGACTTTTCCCCTTCCCTCCTCCTCCTCTCCTTCTCATGTTACCATCTCTTTCTTTTATGCTCCTTTTTCGTTTTGCCTTGCAGCAGTGTGGAGGTGACCCTCAGAGTTGGACAAAAGTGTACGCTGTTCTCAAGGGGACGAGCCTTTTCTGCTACCATCGGCAAGAAGATGTGGATGCCAATGTAGAGCTAGCGTTTACCATTGGCATCAACAAAGTAAGTTTACGAGATCCGAAAAAAAGAGTACTTCACAAACCTTCTAGATATTGATCCAACCTTACTGAACCCAGAACGGCATGTTTTTTTTGCAACACCTAAGGCAGCAGCAAAGTTAATGGTAATATTTGTGGATTTCTGCCAGTTTGAATCCCAAGCCACTTGGTAGAGCGTAAAACTTAAAGGTACATCGAAAAATAATCCTTGTTTTTGTAACTGTTTTTTTTAACAAGAAGCCCACAAATGCCCCTACCTGCCTGATAAATGAGGTCAAGGTTAAAAAAAGTGTTTTAATGCACACCGCTGAAGGCAAGGTGGTGAAACTGTTTTTGCCCATGCGTATGTGCATTTATTTATCTGTAGTTTGATGTGATGGTTGCTGAGACTTGTCCGCGAAACATAATCTGAGATCAGATCTTGTGAAATCCTACAGTATTGCGTGTGATTGACCATTTTGTCATTTAGCCTCCAAGTTTTGACAACTATAATGTAGTCCTTTTCCATCATAAGTTGATTTTATTTTAAAACTGACATAAATGGCAGTTTGTAATGTGCATTCTTTCACAGAATGCTAGGCTTTTATTTATTTTTGTTCGTTTTGTGTGACTGCGGAGATGTTAGGCTACAACCAAAAAGGCTGAGGACGATTTAAAATGGGTCTAGCCTTTGTTCTTTTTGGCTTTGTGTTTATACAGTGGTCAGATCCATTAAATCTTAAATTATATTTTTTATCATCCGTTGTTCTCTCAGTGGTCAAGTGTTTAAAAAAATAAGAAAGAAAAAAGGCAGTCTAATTTGCATCCTTTGAAACTTTTCATTCTTTCCACTCTGATTCCCTCAGTTATTTGTGACCTCTGACCCTCAGAACACAGCTACTTAAAGCTACACCAGTCGCAATCCTTTGTTTAGTTTGTGTGACCCAAGTAGAACCCATTAAAACAATGAGGCAACACTGCCATCTAGTGGTCACCAGCAGATACGGTCACATTTGAAGTTAAGTGAGGAGGCGGGAATTGGGAGTTTGCTCTTTTTGTTGGATAATTGCTGAAGGGAAGTGGCTTGGAAGAGGACTAATTGCTGGCTTTATTATCAAGAACCTATTTTCAGCAGGGCTTCACTATTACAATTGGTTTAATGAACAGTTGTTGCATCACATAATTTCTGTTCATTCAAGAACGCTGGCATTTATTACCAGTTGTGGGCATTTCATGGCAGATGATTACAAAGTTGTTGTTTTGTTGTTTGTTTCAGGAGACCAGAATACGTGCATCAGAGAAAGACCCTCAGAGTAAAGTTCAGCAGATCTGCATCAGTAACCAATACGGAGGGGAGGAGGTCACACACGTTCTGACCGCAGAAAGCCGAGAGGACACACACCGCTGGATGGAAGCTTTTTGGCAGCATTTCTATGATATGAGTAAGTGCACGTTTTTACACGTACCACATTAAACTTGTATTGTTTTACCAAAGCTGCCTAATGAGTGGTGAAGATGAACATTTATGGCAGTATTTTTTTGTTTGAAGTTAGTGGTTTAATAATGATAAATATAACTCAACAGGTCAGTGGAAGCAATGCTGTGATAATCTGATGAAAATTGAACTCCCATCGCCAAGGAAACCAGCTCCTATTACACCAAAACAGGGATCTCTTTACCATGAAATGGGTATGTCTCCCTTGTCTCTGAATAGTTTGAGCTAAGTCCAAAAAACAGAACATTGAAAGAGCTTGTGTTGCATGTGACTTTTTTAATCATCGGGTGGATGTGCATGAATAAACTGTCACTTATTAGCTTTTCTTCTGAGAAATCTTAAACTTACACTCTGCTTTTACTTTTCTGTAATCTATGTAGAAGGAAACGTACTGACTGTCTGTTTCTCTGTTCCTATTTGTCTTTTTCTCTTTCCCCTGTGTCCTTTGAATCCACCTCCCTTTTATTTATTGTTCTGTTCCTTGTGTGAAATTATATGATCTGCCATCAACACATTTTTCCATCAATTTCGTTGTTAATCTCTTTGCTTTTCCTCTCTCATCACTCCAATAAACATTCACTAACCCTTATTGATTTTTGCCATCAATACACATAAAACCTGCACATCTTCTATCCTCGCCACTCTTTCTGTCTCGCAAAATCACGGTTGTCCTAACCCTCCCTGGCAGCCCCTCTTTCCGCACCCTCCTGCGAGGGTCTCCTGCTGCAGGATAATGCTGTGTCTGCTGAGATTCGTGCTCTGCTCTCTTCCTATTACAACGACAGGTGAAGTAGCAGGTGTAGGATTTCACATACAGTAAATTAGGCCGCCCCCATAAGAGGCTGCAACAAGATGTACCAGTTTGGTACATAAAGGTTTTGCATTTTTTAAAGGAATACATATCATTCACAGCCTTTAATGCCAGAGTGTTAAACTAGGATCATCTTATGATGAGGAGGGGGCAGTGTGAGAGTTTTACTAAAATCTATCCAGTGGTTCATGAGATATCATTTTAACAGAAATAACAGACACACACACAAGCAAAAACATTACATTGAAACATATGAAAAAAAGGTTCAAAGAGAGTTCAAAAATACAGACGTTATTGTACATGAACAATGCACTGGAGATAGAGAATGTTTTTCCTAATACCTCTTTACTTCTGTAAAGTGGTTTTGATTAAAGTGTTTTGTATTTTTAATTTTAAAAGATTGCTTTTATCAATTAAAGACTTGAATGTTTAATGCTGAAAGATTTTTGCAGGAAAAAAAAAAGAAAAGACGTACAAAAATTAGTCAGTTTGTCGCAAAATAGCCAAAAATACTGAAAATAACAGAAATGTAGCTAAAAAAGTAGCTGAAAAAACTGAATCTAGCCCAAAGAAGCAGAAAGAACTTGTTTGCTGGATTAAGCAGTTGAAAGAAGCAGCTAAAATTCTAGAGGGTGATTTTAACTGAAAAAGATTAACATAAGTTAAAAATAGTTAAACAGTAGCTTAAATTGCAGAAAACAGCTGAAAGAAGAAAGAAAAGGTTACATTAGCAGACAGATACTGATAGAAGCACTAAAAAATAAATTAGCAGATTAACTGAAAGAAACAGAAAAAATAGCTGAAATTGGGAAGAAGTTGAAGGAAGCTAAAACTAGCTCAAAATAGTAAAAAAAAAAGAAAAAAAAAGCTGAACCAGAACTAAAGGTGAAAAGTTTAACTGTTTTGAAGGATTTTAAGGATGTTGAAGACGGCTCCATTTCTTTTCAATGACAACAAAAAATGGCTAAAAGACTAAATATCCCAAAAAGTATAAACTGCTGAAATACCAAAAGTCATAGTGTTGAACAATTTGAGATACAAATTGTTTGAAATAGCAAAAAACTTGTGGAATGAGATGCGTGCTGAAAAATACATGGAAGAAATAGAGTTAATGCTTCATTCACACAATTAAAAACATTCTTTAGGTTTGGAACATTTCTGAGTTGCAGATCATTTTAGGTTCATTTGAATAAAATGACCTCCTCTACAACCATAACATGCTGACATTTGCTGCTTCTTTCTGCAGTTATTGAATCGTCTGATGACCTGAGCAGCACCGTGTCAGACATCTTGGCTCGGAGGATGCAGGAGCTGGAGCTCCGCAGCCAGCTGGGCATGTCTCCCACCTGGATGTCTATGTTTGAGGAGAACAATACAAAACCCCCTGCCTTCCCTCGTCAGTGTACGTCTCGCCTGTCAGGCCACAGTCCCCGCAGTCCTCATCGCCTTCCTCGAAGCCCCGCGAGCCCCCCTCGCTGCCCGCGCCTGGGTCTGCTGTCCTCAGACGCCAGCCTGACATCAGACAGCGACAGCCACTGCAGCACCAGCCCCTGCTCTCACCACCGAGGCTGGCCCGACCCTTCGTCAAACTTCTCCCTCATGTCAACTTCCCCCTTTGGTCTGAGGCCGCGCACGCTTTCATTGGACGCGAAACTCAGTACCCTTCGCGGGAGGGGGTATGGCGGAGGAGGAGGAGGAGGAGGGGCGACCTTCCAGTGCCCCTGTCAGCCTCCTTCCTCCTCGCTGCTCGCTCCTTTACCCATTTCCTCCCGTTCGCCCCGGTCACAGCGCGGCATGCAGACCACGCTTTCCTGCTCCAGCTCCACCTCCAGCAACAGCTCCAGCAACAGCGAGGGCAGCCACAGCCCCGAGTCTTCAGAGGGAGTCCTCTTCTCTAGGCCCTCCCCAGCTCGACGCAGCCTAAGAAACCTCAGGGCCAGACTCGATCCTCGCAACTGGCTCCAAAGTCAGGTGTGAACTCCTTCTCTGACAGGCATTTAACATGCTTGCTTAAAAGCAGTAGTATTTGTCAAACTATAGCTTAACTGGTTTAACATGTGGACTAAACATGGATCTATCCCTGAAGACCCTCTAACAAAGGATGAGTTACTGAAGCCCCTCAGAGGTCAAACTGGAATATTTTGTTCTTCAGAAAGATGGAGACAAGCACTGCAGGAGTTGCTGGGGCTCCACAGATTTGGTTTCTTTCAGAAATGTTGGTCGTGTTTTCTGGGAGTTATTAAATAAGAGCTGGCACTGTTTCTACTCTTTAACTCTGTAAAGTAAATTTAAAACTGGAAACTTTGCCCTCAGATTTATCCTTTACCATCCACTTACACAGTACTTCCAGGTCATTGCACCTGCTGTTGTTTTTTTTTTTTCTTGACAGGATGTAACTTATGTTAAAAGGTTTTGACCAAAAGTTTTCGAGTGTGACACTTTAACACTTTGAAAGAAGAGAAGGGGTTAATGTTTCTTGCTTGTACTGTGATAACTTACTTTAATGTACTGACCTAATTATCCACACACCAGATGACTGGTGGGAGTCTTCTAAAAGAAACTATGCACAATTCTCCCTTTTTTATTGTTATGCATGATTGGCTTTAACAGTAAAATGTTTATCTGAAATTGTTCCAACAGTGAATCAGGAGGAAGGTCGACCTATTGAAAGTGCACATATTCACTCTACTGGTTCTAACTGTGATCTTTTCAACATACGTTGAGGCTTCCTTCGGAGAAAATAAAGAAAGAAATACAGAACTGGTTTTGTACCAAAGTTGAAGTATTAATGACAATTTAAGCCATAGTTAAAACCATGCCATGCAGCTGTACTGTAGGTTTT
Source organism: Cynodonichthys magdalenae (assembly GCA_031762555.1). Taxonomy (NCBI): domain Eukaryota; kingdom Metazoa; phylum Chordata; class Actinopteri; order Cyprinodontiformes; family Rivulidae; genus Cynodonichthys; species Cynodonichthys magdalenae. The sequence goes on along the minus strand of JARVJO010000394.1, from coordinate 15,305,099 downwards.
ATGTGTATAGTGACTCCTGTCCTTAAGCTCACCATAAAAACAAAGTAGTGATATTTAATTTAAAGCTGCTACTGCAGTTTGAAAAAGTTCACTTTTCACACTCTTAAGTCTATAAATTAAATCAAGTTTGTTGCATCAAAATTTTTAAAACAAAGATTTTTACAAATCTTGGATTGGCAAAGCCACTTTTTTTTTTTTTGTTCCTATTCTTCCTGTTTCTGTTGAGCGTTGTGGATTTTGGAAGCTGTTGCTGTACCAGAACTGAGACCTTCTGCAACAATATTTACTATGGTTTGTCAGATGTTTGAAAAATAGCATTTGTTACTGTAAATTATTTTTTTCTAAGTTAACAGATGGACCTCACTTTGTCTTTTCTTACAAAGCTAATTTTTTTTTAATGCAGGTGTATAGATGTGAGATTATTCTATGATTAACAGATAAGTTGCAGATCTAAAACTGTTATGCATAAATAACACTGTTACAAGTCTACATTGTTGGCAGGCTTTGTGTTCAGCATGAACTTCATCCTGAAGATGGAATTTAAAATAAGATTTCTTGTTTAAATAATATAACATTAATTATAATAAATGTTTTATCAATTTACAACTGCCTCATTACTTTATCACTCAAAAAGCAAAGGGGCATTTACATTTTTGGCTGTGTTTATGTGGGTTTGTCTGTATAGTTAGCAAAATAACATGGATTTAAATGTACCTCTACTGCTGATTAACTTTTATATTCAACACTATTCAAAATGTCCTCCAAAGCTAACAGACCTTAAGACACACAAATGTTCAACAATTTTACAGATATTGAGCTAAAACTTGGTGTGGTAGTAGCAGTAATTCTGCATTATTTGCAATATTCTTTAACTATTAACTGTTTACATCAACCTTAACTATCAGTTAGCAAAATATCAAATGAACCACCAGACATATTTTAATGAAATTGTTAAAGTAACCACTGGCTGTACATCTTTAGTACAACTGATTAACTTTAGGAGTTTCCTACTTCAAGATGGCCGCCGCAGCTAGTTGACGTGAGCCAATACAAAAAAATGACAACTCGTGTAAAATGTAATTTAGTCTGCACGGTTTTACCAAAACAACTACAATTTCTTCCCTTCTTAATATATGATCTTGGTTTAAGCTGGCATAAAAGGTGGCTCTATGAAATGCTAACTGCTGTAAAATGTTTTCTATTACAAGATTTAATTAAGGTAGACATTTATTATCTGAAAATCAAAATGGCTAAGAATTACAAATATATTAAGACACTTTAAAACAAAAAAAACACCGTGTTGCTTTTTAGTTTAACACAAATACTGTAAGGGATTTTTTTTCATGTGCATTGCAATGATCACATTTACATGCAAGAATAGTGCTTTGTCATTAAAGGCAATCTGTTTTTGTTCTGCTTTCATTTCTCTCCGGTGCAATTATCCCAACAGAGATGCCCACTTATGGAAATATAACCCAAGAAGCTTTTAAAAGCTTCAGTAGGAAAATAAAAAAATCAAAGTAGAGTGGGCCGAGATGAAACTTTGTCAGTGATTCCATGGCAAAGCCATAAATCTGTCAACAGAAGCACTATAACAAACATAGGAGGTAGTCAACACTGGGTCTTCACTGAGCATTGGAATATGCATAGAAAAGAGCTATGGCTATACTGAGTGTTTAAAATGCCTCGAATGAGAACCCAAAGATCCTCGTTCTCTGTTTGTTGTGCACAGTTGTACCATTGTTGTGCTATAATGTCACATCTGCCTAACATTAAAAATCCATACATCTAATCATACATATACATATTCATCAATAAATATTAAGATAACACTTGTAAATAATTTATATTGTATGCTTCATATGAACCTGATTATTGCCTTATGCAACCCAACAAGGGAATATTTGACTAAGTTTGGCAATTATCTGTATTCTGTTAAATAACATATGTGAATGAACAAGGATGCTTCAGGATTATATAACAAAGAGGTTGGTTCTCCTTTTTTTTAAATGCATTGTAGGTCCTTCGTATTAAAACATCTTCCTGTGTGCACTTGTGCTTCCTTCAGCTTTCGCAGTCCGCTGTCATCAGCAGGCACTGCGAGGGTTGGACGCACGCAGCGCCAACCCGGCAAGAGAGCTCCAGGCCAGCGTGGAGACCTTCGCCGAGCACGTTCCGGCTCTGCTGATGTACGCGGACGCGAGCCGGTGAAGACGCTTGGCGCCGAAGGCGTTGTAGTGTCCGGGGAGGACCTGGTCAACCTGTTGGATTATCAAAACATAGGAATGGTGGCTGTGTATAAATCGCCAATTAAATGCTCAGATGGTCTTAAATGAGGTAAAAGGACTGTTACCTGCTCGCTGTCCACCAGCCCCACCAGACGCTCACAGCTGCTGATGTAATCACTGACTCGACTATAGGGCAGCCAGTCGATCATGGCGCCGTCGTATACAACATCTCCACTGAACAGCAGCTTATTATCGCGGTCGTGGAGACATATGCTTCCTCTGGAATGACCTGGCATGTGAAGCACCGTCAGCTGTCTGTCGCCTAGGTTAATGACATCACCTGGATAACAGAGGGAAAGAGTGATATGGAAGCATGGTGTCAAACTGGGCTCATTAACAGAAATATAAGAGTAACTGTAAGGCAGAATGCAACAGATTCCTAAACATCTGACTCACTGTCATCCCATATCTCCTATCAATATGCTGTGCTAAGTCTGGAACATTCAGCATAGCATTGATTTGATCTACAGCAGGTATGAGCTGCACTGTATGGCATTAGGGTTGAAGCTGACACACCAGGCAACAAGATATTCCAACTGTACTGCAGCAGTTGCTCTAACACAGCAGAACCAGTCCAAATTTTGACCGGCAGTACAGAAATTACTCTGAAAGAATATCCCTGATGAAATTGAGGGGATAAGCAGCTGTTAGCTAGACTTATATAGGGTATTCTTGTTTGTTCACATTTTTTTGCATTATCCTCTGATGACTAAAATAGAACTTTTGGTGCCACTTTATGGGATGTTTCCAGGAAGTGTGTGGACCAGTCTCTGTAATCTCTTCATTCTTTCCTGAAGTAACAGAAAACATCAAAGTCGTCGGCATCTTGGCTTAAAATAGAACAGCTACATAGGAAAGGCTGGCAGTAGCTACAGAAGAAAAAAATAAATAAGAATGGTTCACAGTCACATGTTTTCTCTTAGGTTGTCAATAAGGTCTGCTTGGGGTCCACCACAGAGCAGATCTTTCAATGATAAATGTTTTTTTTTATATATACTCATTCTATACTACATTTTGAGAAAAAAATAAACTTACAGCTGTCTAAGGACTAAATTATCACTTATCTAGCACATGGTAAAATGTTATCAATAACATCAAATTTGCTGTTACTTTTTGCACATAAAAACTAACTTACCTTCACTGCTGCATTACACTGGTAATGTCTTTATCTATGTACAGATATATATATATATATAAATTTGACAAGTCGGTTTACTGCAAAGGAAACGATTCAGTCTTCAACTACTCAATCTGCTCCTTCCATTGCAAACCACCAAACAGGATGTTTTAATCTCTGTATTCACATTCTGCCAGTTTTTTTTATTTTTAGATATACGCTCCCACCATCAAATCCGCAGTGGCTGCAACCTACCCTCCTGCAGTATGTGTGTGGGCTGCACTGCCTTGACTTTGTAGTGTCTCGCCCTCCATCCTGGACTCGGAGCCTCGGCTATTTCCCGATCGCTGAGCCAGGTGACCGTCTCGAAGTTGTCCCCGTTAGCCAAAGCATCGACCTCCGCGCTGTGGACGCCCACCTGTTGGAACTGATGCAGACCGCCCGAGTGGTCGAAGTGGGCGTGGGTGGCAATGGCCAGCAGCGGGTTCTTCCTCTCCGGGTCCTTTCCGAGCAGCCCCTTGGCGTCGATGTAGTCAGGTAAGCTCCTCAAGCCCAGACCCGTGTCTATCACCACGTCCTGGTGACTACCGCGGAGCAACCAGATGTTGGCCCGGTTCTCCGACTGGTAGAATCGCTCCTGGATCCAGAAAAGTCCGTCTCCGAGCGATTTGTGAGCGTACCAGTCGGTTGCAGACATCACAGGTCGGCGGGTATTGTGCCGTCAGGTGTTAGTAATGTGTTACTAGCTTTGTAGCTACGAGGGATGTTTTCATTGAGGCTAGCCCACACACACACGCCCTTGTAGAAGAAGCGTATGCTCATTGGACAGAACATTGGATGACGCAATACCAAAGCTGACCTACAATTGGATGTAAATAGGTCACTCCCATAAAATGTCACGTAGAGGCGGAGCGAGTAAAAGACACATTTACGCAGTTTAACAGAAGTAGTTAAAACGTTGTCCCCACGTTCCCAAACCGGTGCGAGAGCAGCGAAAAAAGAAAAAAAGGAATATTAGCTTTATTGAAACTTTTATGTATTCAGGAGTACGTTATTTCGGCGAATGACAAACTGTTCAACTGAGTAAAAACGACAAGTAAATTGAAAACGTGGAAAGTATTTTTAAATGCCGACGTGAAATAGTCCATCTTACGTCTATCTGCACAAGCAGCAGTTCACAAACTGTGCTGTAGTGAGTATTAAATGCGTCTCTGGTGTTTTAAAGCCATTCTAAAGGTCGAGAAGAGCCGCAGTGGTATAAACACGTGTTCGTCAGTGATGTTGACAAGATGACATGTGTTGCAGCTACAGGAGAGACCTACAGCCATGGCGGGTAAGGGCCGAGGAGTGGGTGCCTTTACCTTCAACATTGAAGCCTTGGGCATCGGACGGGGCAGCATGCCAGAAGCCAGGGTGGGGCCCAGTCCTCTGTTTCCAGTAAGTACCATCATACACACAAGAATCCAATAAGCCCAGGATAAATCTCTCTTTTTATTTGACTTTTTAATCACCAAAGTGCATGAAATATTTTTAAAAACTATTTGTGGTTACACAGGGAGGCAGGGGAAAGTTGCATGGCCTTTACAAAGTAAAAAGTGTAGCATACATGTACTAAAAATATGAAAAATAATTGAAAATGTGTGTTTATTAAGGGGGTGTAGTCTTTTAAGGCTTACCTAACAACATTTTTGTCTTGCTAATTTATAAAAAATGTGTTGTCTGTGCAATATGAAGTACATACTGATCTAACAACTAGAATACCAATACATGTTTTAATCTGTGTCTTAATAATAGGACTGTGACTTTTAATTTATACTAAATGATTTGTTTATTCCATGAATAATGGAATCTAATTTGGTTTATTTTATCCTATTTAATCAAGCCTATTGTCAAGTGACCACGAGACGTCGTATCTCTTGAGTTATAATATAATATAATATTCTATTATATATATTCCTTCAATAAAGTTGAATAATTTTCAATATCCTGCCACTTCTGTGTTGATCCTTGGCAAATTGAAACAACCGTTGAAAAAAAATCTATTTGTTTTGTCTTCATTGTCTTATCTGTCCTTCTCCAGAGTACTGAATTTAAACCAGTTCCACTGAAAACTGGTGAAGACGAGGACTACATGTTGGCCCTGAAGCAGGAATTGAGAGGAACGATGCAGCGACGGCCGCACAACATTAAAGCTCCGACCAACAAAGCAGGTGAGGAGGAGAGTGCTGTATTAGAAACCTGACGTCCGAGAGAATTGTTATGCCAAGACAATTTGGAGCTGCTGTGAGCGAAGGTAATGCAGCTTTTAGAAACTGAGACGTTTAATTAGGGCCATATCTTGGAAAAGAGCACAATCCTAGCAGACTATTGAGTTAGAGCTGCTGTCTCATCTTGCAGTATTAATGTGATTTTTTAGTTTTTCAGAGTTACCTCATTGAACAAGCATATCCATAGTATTGTTTTCTTTCTTTTACTTTCAAATTTTTTAGGGGAAACAATAACTCAATTTTTCTAGAACCATCTGAACCTTTGTTAGTTAAAAGCTTCAAAATGTATTTAACACAGTTCTTCTGATATTTTTCTGATATTGATATGAATTCCCACTTATCTGAGGGTGTTATACACCACATCTGTCTCTTGTTTACATAAAACAGAAGTGCAGAAATACACTGAACGGTACCTGAAGCAGAGACACATTGATGATGAGGAATGGACTCCAGGTACAACATTGTTAAAAAATTTAAAACATGTATGTTCTTAAATAAAAGGAAAGCAAAAATGTTATTTTTTTAATATTTTTAGACTGGAATTTGTTTCCAAAAGAACTGAAGCCCCGGACTAAAAAGCTTCAGGCTAAAATGGGTATGTTAAAACCAACATGTATGTAATGAGGTTTTATTGTATGAGATGTGATTTAAAAGGCTTTACTTCACCAGACACAAAGAAAAAAATGGTGACGATATCACGCAAAGATGCAGCAGAAGTTCTGAATAAATTAGACGTAAGTTTTTTTGGTTTTTTACACCATTATGAATTTGTGCAAATCACTTACTAATTTGATTTCTGTTTTAAACCATTGGTTTAATTTGCAACTATTGAATTTGCCAGATCTTAATTATAATTTAAAGATTATGTGACAATAACAAAATATATTTCAACATTTGCAATATATCGTACTTAAAAGCAAACATCACACTAAGTGAAAAAGCCACACATTTTAGGTCTAAATGGGTTAAATTTTTATCCAGCTCTTTCAAAAGCCTGCTTGTTGTCAAGGTTTTGTCTGCTAAAAAAAAGCATGTACTTAAAATGTGCTTGAAAATGTCTTACATTGGTAGTTTTTGAATGTTCTATCAGGAACTGGCTAAGAAGGATGACGGTAATCCTGAAAAGTCAGACGATGAGACGGAGAAGAAAGCAGGAAATGATGAGGATGAAGAAATTGAAGCAGAAGAATACGACGAAGAAGATATTGAGGAGGTAAGTTAAAAAAAAATAAATTGCTCTAAGAGGTCAACTGCAACGTTTCATATTCATATAATCCTACTAGAATTAGCCTCAATATTGTATTTCAATTTGTTTCCGTTTAGGAAAACGATTACATCGAAAGCTACTTTGACAACGGAGAAGATTTTGCTGCTGACAGTGATGATAATATGGATGGTGAAGCAACGTACTGAAACAAAGTGACTTTCAAATTTGAACAAGTTTGCAGTGTGTATCATGACTTTTTTTTTATTTAGCAATTTAATAATGAACAGTAATTTAATGTAGCAGATTAGTGCTTTGCTTTATTTTGTGTAAATTAGAAAAGATTGTTAAAAATGCTGTAAATAGAAGTGTCCCAAAAGTTACAGAATGAAGAGAAATGTATTGAAAATAGATTAATTTATTTTTCATCCTGCAGCACATTTCCACAGGGTAAAAGGCACATACTGTCAATATCTATGTGATGCTTTGTGATAAATTATTAAGTGAACACTGTGAGCAAATAAAAGGGCTATATAACAAAGTCTAAAAGTTCACATCATTACAGTTATGAGGCAGTATGGGAACACTGTGCACGTCCCATATATTCCTAACATGCTACGTTTTAAAAACAATAAAAAGCTTGCAACAACAGACAATCAAAATAATGTCATTAAAATTTACAGGACAATACTGATAGTATAAGGAGTAACTAATGCTCAGTCTTTCAATAAATTAATTGTCATCAAATAGCAGCTATACCATACAAGGAATGTTGATTTTTCTGCCCTGGAATGGAAAACAAATGCATCTGAACCAAAGTTAAAGCAAATCAACTGAATTAATTTTCTTAAACCGCATCCAACAAATACATGGTAATCATTAGGAAAACATTTCCAGTTTCTTAAAAAAGGTCTTTATAGCTGGCTAAGGGTAAAGAATTATAGATACCACAAAAACATCGTGTTGAATAGACCAATACAAATTCTGTACTTGAAAAATCACAAAATAGGCCCAAAACTTTCATGCAGCTTTTCAATGTTTTCAATTATTGCTCCCATTACATCCCAACAAACCAAATACACTGGATTATTATGACTACTTGAAAAAAGGGAACTTCTAAATAACTTTATTCTGTCTGAGTTATTAAATCATACAGAAAACTAAAATATCCTGCTATGTTTTCCTAATCTGTGCATTTTCATCAACATTTTTGTCCAAACTGGGGTTTTGTGGCTTTCGGTTGACCTGTTCAAGTCCAGCCTTTTAAATGGTTGTTTTCTACAAAACCATCCATATTTTTACTATCGATCTGTCCATGATGCATGTTATTAGATGCTTCAGTGGGAACACCGTGATGGCTGACGTCAGACTTCACAAGAACCTCATAGTACAGCAAATAGAAAACAGGTGTGATGATGCCAACAACCAGCATGATGGCCACTGCCGTCCACCATCTCATGCCCCAGTCTGCTCCATAGTAAGGGTCCTTCCTCTGTGCTGGTTTGTACTCTACTTCTCCCAGCAGTGGCTGCTGTAGTGTTAGAGAGGACACCACTTCATTGAGGCTGCTCCGAGAAGGTCCTGTGGACTTCACCAGCTGCTCTATGTCCTTGTCCTTCTCTTGGAGAAATCCCTCCACACTGTCTGTGGAAGATGAGGAGTCCATGGAGGACTCAGAGGGGAGGGACACAACAGGGGAGATCTGGGGCACACGTCTAGCGGCTGTGGGGGAGGCAGCTTTGAAAGGGCCGGCGTTATGGGTCTCTGTGAGGACACTGAAGCGCCTCACAGGAATCTTAATCGAACGCAGAGCAAAAAAGTCCTGTTCTGTCAAAAGGTTGTTTGCGCGCTTAATGTCAGCCACCTAAAAAACACAAAGAAAATCATTTAGAGTATATTACAATTAGAAAACCCCTAAATTACTTGAACTGTCTGGATGCAGAGTCTTGCACTACATTTTAGATGTAAACTTTACTTTGTGAAGTGTTGGCATCTAAAATATGTATAACCTTTAATTTCCAAAGCATTGTTTAAAACAATCCACATTTCTTTGCTTCCATCTTTCCCTTCCACAAATTACAGCTCAGCTGAAAGGAAAAAGTGTTGTGAAACTGTAGAGATTACCAAATGGTCAGCAAATCACACATACGTAAAACTCTGTACCAACACTTTCTGTTTACAGAGCTTGTAAATTCATTCAAATTTAAAAAGGAAGGATCTCAATAAAGCCCTTTTCCCCTCCATCACCACACCCTAAATAGGATGTCAAACACTTGCTGTGTAAAATAGTCACAATCTGAGCTTTAAAATATTTGAAGTCTTTTAAGCAGGCTTTACACCTGCAGCATAGTGTAGATTCTTTAAATTTCTATTTAGATTCCTTTAATAACTGACTATTGCATCTACATCAGCCATGTGTCACTTCTGTCTCAGCCACAGTTCAAGCCATCCTCAAGTATTACTTAAATTTTTGGTGTGGTGTCTCTTTCTAAAATAAATTCAGGAAGACATTTCTCAAAATACAACAAGAAAAACAGCTAATTTTTTTTATCATTACACTGTTCTATTATCAGCAAAACTAAATTATTTTACTGTAGTTTCCATGTGAGCTAATATGTATCATTAGCAACATTAGGACAAATAAATTAGCAGTTTTATCAACTTATGATTACCATGCAACTAAAATAATGTAAACATTGAATTTAATACTCTAATCAATATTTTTGTTGTCCCAAATGCAAATGGTTCTTGTTGGGTTTCTGTACATTAGCTAAAACTGACTGAGAATTTCAGCGAGTGCTTTCCAGTAAGAGCAAAAAAAAAACATACTGAGCAATGGTACTGCAGAGCAATGCTGTTCAAGGTGTCCCCTTCCTGGGTATCACGAGTAAGGTAGATTATATCATCCAGTTTCTCTTTGGAGGTGCTTCTTCGTAGCCTCTCTCGTCCACGTGACCGTAGCTCGAAGCTCTCTCCATCCTCCTCTGACAGGTCGTTCTCTGAACCATTGTTTCCAAACAGGTAGGCATGACCGCCATAAGCCGGCTGCACCATGGTGCCTGACTGGAACCCATAGTGCTGACTTCTATTGGACATCTTTCTTCACTGTATGTGCAAAAAATAAAAATAAAGAATGCATGAGTTTCAAACCCTGGACTCGGGCAGCAAATGTTCTATTAAACAGCAAGACTGACTTACCCAAAACATGCTAAAAAACATGTGACTTGTTTCACTAAGTTCACTTTGTTCTAAGGTTAATATAGAGAGCAGAAAATAACTTATTGTAAACAGACACTGTTTAAACAGCATGTACAAGTAAACTTGGGCAACGGCAACTCGAGAGATTAGGTATCAGCAGTTTGAGCACATGCAGGTGAATGTGATGTCACTGTTTCTGTTGTTTCCCTACTGCTCAGCAGTTCAAGTTCTACAGATGTTTGTTAAACTCTTATTCATTCAACTTGGGTGTGTCAAAGCAGAGAATTGTTTAAAACATGCCAGACAAATGGCCCTCAATGACCAGGACTGGCCAACACTGGTTTAACATGTAGTACCACAAACAACTTTAGCAAGTAGTATCACTAACATATTTTACCCACTTACAGATTTCTTCTGTTTTTGCTTTTTTGTCACAGATTTTCGTATCAAACAAATATTAAAATAAGACCTATATTGTTTTTGTAAATAGTAAACGTAGTTCTTAAATTATGATTTAATTTATTATTGAAATAAGCTATTCTGGCCTTTGTGTTGTTTTATGTCAGCAGTGGTTTTCATCTTGGAACTCTCCCATGGAGGCCATTTTTGTTCAATCTTTTTTTTTTTTTTTTTAATTGTTATACTAAGGAAAGCGAAGTTTGAAGTCCTCTATGTTGGAGGTTCGTATCGTCAGTCTTGGGGTCATTTTGGTCGTCTAGCCACTCCTAGGAAGATTCAACAACACTGTTCTATGATTTCTGTACTTTAGGATAATTGCTCTATTTTAAGATACTTAGTAATTGCACCGGCTTGGCAGGTATCAAGCATGGGCGTGAATTGTGAAATTAAATAAATGAAATTAGGTTAATAACAGGTAAGCTATGATTTGACAAGAGAGCAGATATTTTGTCTCAGTGCCTTTTTATGCCTCCAGTGTTTTTTATGCAAACAGAATTACTATAGCATGGAAGTGAAAACTAATCTGCATAAATCTGACATAATTCAAGACCAAACTGATCTCTTCCTCACATAACGACCTGGCATGGAATAAAATGAGAAATAATGCCTGTGTGATAATTTATCAGATTATTTGGACCTTTGTCTTTTGCTCGGGCTAACGAAGGTAAATTACATTAAAATACAGATAATCCAAAGGAATAAACTGTAAACATGACCTGGCTATCTTCTTTATTCCCCGATGGCCAGTATTAAACGCTATAGCAGTAGAAAAAATAAAATTAATAACAAAATAGTTAAACGAGATAATTAATTCCCTCTAGTTCAGTCGGGTAAAAACAAGACCCTAATCGAAAGTAAAACCACAAACCACGGGTGACTTAAATTAACAATAAGGCGGATTTTAACGTTAGATTTGGCAACCCGAGATCTATTTGTACAGGTTTTGCTAAAGCTAACAAGCTAGCATCTACATAATAATTTATTTAACCGACTTAGCTTTGCTTGTATCGGTCCACTGGTCTGTTAGTGGCTATGATATTCTTATGAAGTTGACAAGAACTACTTTTACCTGATTAGAAAAGCCGTCAGGTCAATTATCTTCGACTATTTCCATTCCATAATTCCACAAGAATATGTTTGGTCGGATCTCGTTCGTTACCTATCCTGCTAACCACTGTTTCCACCACAGCTCAGGACACGTCAACAGAATATTTACGTGATGACGTAATGATGGTGCCCGCCCGCAGTGCTCATGTTTCACCACTAGGGAGCGCCAAATATTACTTTAATTTACAAGCGGTCTACTTTTAATTCATTACTATTTAGAGATATCTACTTTTGCTATTTGATTAGGAACGTTCATGCAGTTTAGGCAGATTCATTTTGTCGCTTCCTTTAGTTGAAGTTCGTTCTGTTATAGTCGTTATTTGTGGCCAGCAACTCGACAGAACGGCGGCTATGCCTGCTCAGTGCACATGGTGGAGCTGTGTGCGAACAACACAGAGTTCACCCTCATGAGACAAATGGGATTAAAACATCTTGTCTGATTAAGCAGCGACGGATAGACGAGTCTGAGTCTCCGAGGAGCTGCAAATTATTTTTTTATTAATTTGTTTTTACTGTTGTTATTTTATCGGGACACTGAACCTTTGGTCAAACAGAATCAGGAGCCCCGCGTCTGCAGGAATGATCATGAGGTGTTAGGAGCAGGTTTGAAACTGACCAGAGGGAGGGAACCCGCTCCGGTTTGGATCTCTATTTTCAACTCCTGCCTCGTTATAAACTACATGACAGACACGCTTCACCTTATGTTCACAGGGATAAAATGACGCTGTTTTAATTCGCTGATTTGTTTGAGAGGAGGCGGAGCAGGGCACTTCAGGAGCGCTTTTTCCCCCATGTTCTCCACGGCTATAATAAATATATTGTAACTTATCTCGGGACGGAGAGGCCAGGCAAAGTGTCAGGTAAGTTCACAAGATTTATCCTCTAAATATGTGTATTGTGGTTACAAGGGATTGATATAGGCTAATAATAACAACCAAAAATAGCAAAGTGACAAAAAAACTTTATTTCTATTAATAAACTAAATTATGAAGATATCCAGTGTTAATGATTAGGGATGTAAGGGAGTGGGTGAGAAATTATCCAAGCCAGCGGTAGATTAATGATACAAGAATAAAGCAGATGCTCTATGATTCCAGACAGCTCAAAGCAGACGAATTGCATAAAAGTACAGGAAAACGATTAAAAAGTGCTGCTAATTTCCCCCTTTTTTTGCGCCGTGCCAAAAATCCCCCTCGGGATCAGCTCATAAAACTGAAAAGCCTAAATATTGATTCAGCGCAATCAGTGACTGAATGGCGAGGCAGCCCATTGAGGACGGAGACAAACGCTTCCATGGTTACATCCAGGATCTCCAGTGTGATCACGGCGCTTTGTGTTGCCTTTTTTCTCCCTCATTCTCTCTCCCACCGAAATAAAACAACTGACACACACACACTCACACACACATGGACTGATCTATAGGCTTTACTCAGCCCGTCTTGGCACACTTTAAGTTGCGCACATGTGCTGCCACTCTTAAATAAACGAGCGGTGCCTATATCTACACACACACTGCTGTGCATCTTCCAGTCTGTTCTGCTCGCACTGTTGTCATGTGTGATGTGTTTTATTTTCAGTCTCTGAATAATGAATACTATGCTCTTCTTATCTCTAATTGATCCGACATGATGTCACCCTGGTGCGTCCTTTCCAAATCTCTTTTGTGTTCCTGGTGGTGAATGGCACCTCAGCAGAGTTAAATCCCTTTCAGTTTGTGTGTGTGAGAGAGAGACAGCTGCTTCTGTATCCATTCTGTAGTTACACCTGCTCCTCCTCACCAGCCTTGACTGTTTATCTTAATCAGTTACATGTCTCACGTTGTTTCAATGTCTTTATTCACATTTTCTTACCCCTCATTCAGGTTTATGAACTCTTTACATCATACCAAACCCTACATGTCAATACAGAAATCCTCGGAGATCCTGACTTGCTTGGAGAGCTCAGGTCCCCTTTGTGTTCGTCAGTGTTTATGTCATTGCCTGGCAGGGGTCAGCTCCCATTGGCCTGTGTGTGAGGGTCTGAATGTGATTCACTGAGCGGAAACTGTTTTACTGCCTGCCCCTCTCTCTCCCCTTTTCTGTCTCACCCATCCCTCCTTATGGCTGAACAGTACAAAAGGAGGAGGCCGAGCCATAAACGGAGCCTGTTCATTTTGAAAGGTGCCGAAGTGCCGCAGACGGGAGGAGATTGATGTTCATTGGGGACGAGAGGGCGTCCACTCTCAGTGTGTGGCGACGAGGGGAAAACAAGTGTTTGATGGAGCTGTGTGCCATGTTGGAGGCGAGAGCTGTAAAAAAGCTGCTGTTTGTCTGCTGAATGCAGACAAATTAAGTTCAAACTCTGCGTGACTTAATTGACTTAGCAGCCATAATGACTTGAGCTTTATTTCAGTTCTTCTAAAATACTCTCTTGGGTTTTACTAGTTTATTTTCAGTAACCATTTGATGTTTCATGTGTTTTCCACCGAAGACAGTATCATGTTTTAGTGGTTGTTCTGGTTGGAGCACACACACAGGTCAGTAGGGTACAGTTAACTTAGTAGGTCTAAAATTGTTCTCAGAGTGCAACAGCTGCAGCAGACAATCAGCCATGATCCGGCTGTCAGGTCTCATAACCATATGTACATATACATGCAGATTTAAGCACAAATACACACATCCTTCTTGTTTCAGCTTTCTCTAGAAGCAACATGGGGTGCTCACAAATCTGTTGCCTATTTAAGAATTAAATTTGAACTTTGGCCCTTTAGATGTCAGAAGCTCTTATGGCCTGGTAAAGGTCAACCATAGAGCCTTTTGGTGTGACGACTATAATGCATCACCAGTTTCTCTAAGAATAAAGAAAAATCATTAACTGAAACACATTTATTTAATTTCCGACTTCGTTATTGTGTTAAATTTTAAGATGAGTATAAAATCTTTGGCAGTCTTTTTCTTTAATAGTAATGAATGTTACGCTCTGTCACTAAACTCCACCTCCGTTTTTGATGATGTTACGTGAACGTGCAGACTGACGGCTCTTTCAGTCTGCCCATAATTTGCAGCTGATTTGACCTCAAGTCATAAAAGTACTCCATCATTTGTGTGAGCACGATTTCAAAATGCAACTCTTGATGGCTGATTTGAGCTGAGCTGAGATTAGTGTGGCGTGTATGATGTTTTAGAAAGAATCTATTATCAGTTTTCACCAAGTGCTTTTTGTTTAAGACAGTACTTTAAAGGACCCAGTAAAGACAGATTGATTTGTGATCAGTCTTATGAGGAATATTTGACAACTAAGCAAATGGCTGCAGTGGAATCTAGAGACCACCGTTTTGAGGAGAATTATAGAATTTCTGCTGCTGTTCGACCATTTATGTAAACAGCAACTATCAACATTGAACAAACACTGAAGTTTCCAGAGGTCATTCACGTGTAAACAGGGCTTATGCTGGGTTCACATGGTGAGATAGTTGTGCCGATTTTTGACCCAAATTTGCCTTTCCAACAATCTTAAGGGTGCTCTGATTATCATGATGATTCTTAGAAGACACTCCTGCCATGTGTGGTGTGTTAGAGTGATCTAGACCTCTCAGAAAGACGTCAGGATCGCTCCGATCGCAAATTGGGGATATTCAACATGTTGGATTGTCTTGGCCCAATATCGGAGTGTGTGTGGTGTTCCCCCCGAGAACTAATAAGCTCGCATCATGTTGAATGTGATCAGAAAGTAAAGGTGACAGAAACACAAAGGGGAATCCAAAATACAAATAAAAAAACAACTGCCATGGAGTGCCAGAAATTACGGTGGAGGTTGGAGATGTCTTTTTTTTTTGTTTTTCCTCTGTTAAAAATAGTCCACAAACTATCACCATTGCTTCTTCCTCGTCGGCCATGTTTATTGCCCCCCGGCGCCTAGGCAGTTTAGCGCCAGTTGGCATTGCTTTCTGTCTTGTTTACTCTGAACTCGCGTAAACTGTGTAAGGTCGTATAGGTTTTGAAAATCAGCCAACAGTTTTAAAATCTTGCTATGTGAACCAGGCATAAATGGCAGTTATGTGATGCAAAATGCCTTACTGCCGTCCACAGCTGATATCTTCTCTTTTTATTCTTAAAATGACAATGACAAAATGATGGTCTACAGTAGGGGTGTAAGTCACCAGCTTTACCATGATACATGATACATCAATTTGTTTAGATGATGAAACAATAGTTCTCAATATCACAAAGTTTATTATAATACAATTTTGACTAAATTCAATTTACAAGTCTGCAGTCAATATGATGTAACACAATTATTTGATATGATGATGATACAGATTTATGTTTTTGTTCTGCCTCAATGTAATTGAATCAATAATCATTTATTCAACATATTGATGTGGATCGATGTATTGTTACACTCCTAGTCTGCATGGCAGTGTACATCCTGCTGCACAGCAAACAATGGCACAAGTTCAGGGATAAAAATAGTAATTGGTGAAAGCCTTCCAAAGTGACAAAGACTCTTTAAAATCCATCCACTCTTTCAACCGGTTTCATAGTTTGACTTGTTTTAAATTAAACATTATTCTATCCCTACAACAGTACTATTAATAATGTTATCAGACACATTTATTGCCAATTTTTGGAGCATTGCAGCCATTTTCACAGTGGCAGTGATGTAAACAGTCATGCTTAATATTGCACCTTTAAATTGATTTTTCTTTAAATGTTCTGGTCAAACTTGAAAAAACACAGGGCAAAGTTTTAGAAATGTTAAAACAATTTAAATGCAACACAAGACCCCTTTTTTATGTTCCAAGTGTTTACCAGTTCTCACTTATCCTCCCAAATGTATCTATACCTAAGATGTGTTGACCTGTGAGTTTATCTACAGAAGGGGTTAGGTTGAGCTGGAAGAAAAGAAGAAAGTTTAAATGGTTTGAATTCTGCTTGAGATGAAACCAGAATGCCCCCCCCCCCCCGCACCCCACCTGCAAATAAAAAACAAGTGGAGGGTGGGGGACATTGCTGCAATGTTAGAAATGGTCCCCCTCAGCATAAATAAAGGAACGCGGTCAACAAAAGAGTGCTACTTAAATTTGGGTGCTGGTCAGCTTCTCCCCTAATGAAAATACTTTGTGTTGCCTGTGTTTTTGAGGAACTCTTTTGAAATGCAATTAGCATTTCATCCAGACCCAAGCAGCCACATGCAATGAAGTAATTCGCTTTTCCAATTTGTCCCTTTGGTCTGTGGAGCTCTGCAGAGCGCAACCTTGTTTAATCCCCTGAGAGTGTTTTTTTTCCTAAGCTCTCTCTGTCTACTTCCATCACTGTGTGTCATACAGGCTAATCAGTCGGCCCAAACTGGAAAACACTCAAAACTACTGGTTTCTGCTCAACTGGAACCTCCTTTCTTTTCTTTATTCATTCCTTCCCACTATTTATTACGAAGAAGAAAAAAAAAAGTCTTGTTTTTAGTCGGAGATGTGAGATCCTGTTGGCTCGACTTAAGAGCAGCCGACCAAATCTATGGCAGACAATACATCAGGAAAACTCTCTGTCCTTCTGTTCCTTCTTTTCACAGTAAAATGCACACTTGATTGGCAGTCTCTTTCCCCTGAAGGAGAAACGCCTGGTTTGAAAAGTATCATCTGACAATAGCTGGAGGTCTGACCTCATGCATTTTTTGTGCTTTAAAGAGTTGTTCTTTCAACTGTTTTCTTCCTCCTTTTATGCTGAGCAGCGTAATTTGTTTGCAAATTGTTACATTGCGATCTTTATTTTCCCTTTTCTTGTTAGTTGTTTTTTTACTCGAATTAATACAATTCTAAAATACAAGCTTTTTTGTTGATGTCAGCTTTAAGTTTTTACCTCCACTCACTTATTAAGGTTCTTTATTTATTTTTTTTTATTCCCAATGTTTTTTTGTTTTTTTTTTACTGTATGGCGAGAACATTCAATATACTAAAAATACCTGAGGCAAAACTATATGGGAAGTGTAATTATGGGCTCTGGGCTGACCGGGAATGGCAGCCGTGGTCTCGCCGGGCTGAGAACGGACGGTGGGTGGTTTCACATAGTGGATGACACATTGGGCTGGTGGCATCGCTCTGTGTACAAATAAAAATACAGCTAAAGCATAAAGCAGTCTGATAAACAGAACAGAGGAGAGAAACACGCAGGGTGAAACATGTAAGTACAAGCTGACCTGGTATACTAATTATTTGTATTTCTTTTAAGCATACTCTTTCATTCAGCTGATCTGCGTCTGCTTTTAATTTTCTGAAACATATTTTGACCGAACTCTGCTTTACAAAACTCTTTTTTTTTCTTATATTGAGCGTGACCTCCAAAATTACAAATAAGCCATTCAGCTGCTAGGCACATTCATTTCCAGTGTTTATGATACTGAGGACGGGTTTCACAGTTACCTTTTCTATTATATGTAAAAAAAAAAATAAACTCTTTGCACTCTTCTTTTTAGATGGTTTTCTATTTTACCTCTGTTAGGATTCTGTCTGTTTTCCCCTCAGTTGGCTTTATTATGAATGAGATATGCATTAATGTGCGAGGACACAAAGTTCTACTACTTGATTTTAATAACAGAGCTGTTTTCCTTTTTGCGGACAGACTGACTCCACATCTTGGAGTAGAGCTGTAAGATTGATGAATGAGATCCCATGGCAGCCTTTCCAGTGTTAGACAACCGGGAAAAATCGCTGCGTGCGTGTATGTTTGTGTAAACGTGTGTGTATTTCCCTAATTGCCAGATATAACCACATAGTCCTCACCATGGGCGTCTTTAGCCCAGGGAAGCCTCAGGATCGGGACGCCGCATGGGAAAGCCCTTAATTAAAACCCTGCAGACTGTTATCCCACACACCCTTGACCAAAGAGGAAGTAAGAGTACTGCTTTCCACTTTTAAAAGTCGCTGTGTTGACTATTCTTGGTGAAATTACAAAGACAAAAAACCTTCTATCCTTAAATGCATAAAGAAGCTGCAACCAGGGATAACCGATGTTGCTTTTAGCTGAACAAGGAATGCAGACTTATCAGTTAAAACAAGCCGGAGGAAATACAGTTAACGACGTATACTTGTGTCGTCAAACACCCAAATGCTTACTGAAGTAAGCACATGGCTTATTGTACAGTGTGAATCCTGCACAGTCACGCTTTACTATCATTCTTTGACTGCGAAGTCCCCAGCCTACAGTGAATAATTAATGCAGGAGATTACGACACACAGGTCAGCGTCAGGAGAAACCCTAGAGGTATCAGCAACACGCGCTGACCCCAGGAGCAGCTCTGCAATCAGACACCTCCTCATCACCTCTGGGAGGGATATCCAATAGATCAGCTTCTCGGTGTGTGTGTATGTGTGTGTGCTTGCAAGGAATCTGGTGTAAAAGGTTTATGTGAACCAGGATCCTAACACCAGGATGCTGCTTTAAGAAGAGTTGACAGGTGAAAGGGTCAAAGCACTTCAGACATCCCATCATGCTTTTTGCTTGTTTAAATTTGCCAGAAAAAACTGTGAGGTGGTGCATTATGAGGATAGAGGGAACAAGAAGTTGCTTTCACAAAGTGTGAAATAATTGGAAATGTCAGAAAAATGAAATGTTACAAGTACATATTGAAAGAAATGTGAATCAGCTGTTTTAATCATCGATGGGTAAAGTTACACTGTTTAGTTTTGTGGCAATACAATACTCTTCTGTGAATACCTGAATCCTTGCTATCACCTGAATGTTAATTGGGACAAAAGTATAGGTGGCAGAGGAGTGTGTGTGCCAGTACAAATGTTTTTAATAGAGAAAATACTTTTAAATCTTTTTTTTAAATTCTGTAGCTGACACTCTCAGATGTTATAAGGTCACAATACAATATCAATATTCCAGTGTTATTTTATTGAAATACATTAAACAATACCCTTAAAACAATACAAATTTGCTTTAATTGGACATTAGGTAGTGCTCACAACAGAGCAAAAGGGTACAGTGGCTGATTTTCAGACCTTTGTGGAGGTAGAGAAGCCAATCTTTTCCATGGATCTTATCTAACGATTGGCCGATCTCCCATCTCCCAAAATTAAGGAAATCGGTGCCGTACCCCTACTCAGAAGTGCTGTTCAAATGTGGACTGGAGTATTTGGTAAAAAAAGAGTTAAGGTTAGTCAGATGGTCATAATGTTATGGCTCATCAGTGTACTGATTACATTTTTATGAGAAAACATTTCAAGTAATTGAGGTTTGTTTTGTGTTGTGTCGGCTTTAATTATGCAAGAGAGCTAATTCTAAAATAGAGAATGTTGAAAAAAAGACATTTCTCAGCTGGAAATATGATCTTAAAAACTCTTATTAAAAACATGCTCAGGATTTAAATTAATTACTAATAACAGATTAAGAATGGTTTTGTTTTGTAACTAAAGTTAATTTTATTTTATTTACACTTATTAAGAACAAGAACATTTGGCAGTTTATTGTTGTCCTGTTGTGGATGAAATTAATACCAATATGTTTCCCACAAACGTAGCCAATTTTATATATATATATATATATATATATATATATAGGGGTGCAACAATACATGTATCTGTATCGAACCGTTCAATACACCCTTGTATCGAACGATACACATTTTTAAAATTTATTTCAATTTGTCTTCTGAAGATGCTCTGTGTTGAAGGATCAGTGGATCTGTGTTCG
>JARVJO010000394.1:15261296-15283717 GCA_031762555.1 Cynodonichthys magdalenae | reverse complement strand
GGTTAAACAAATGTTCAAAATTAATTCCAAAAAATTACAAGTTAAGAAGTGCATGGAAATAGCTCTTTTTTGTATCGGCTAGGTGAAATATAGTTAATGAATGCAGTTTGTGTTCCAAAAGAAAAAAAAGGAAACTAATGGATCTTTGGCTCTGAAGGTGGAAGACATTTCCCAATAATCAAAGGGTTGATGGTTGGATTATTGGCTGCCTAAAGACTTTTTTGGCAAGATATTGAATCCCAAAACAGCCCTAACGTAACACTGGTGTGTAAAATGATCAATGCAAGAGTAAAAATTTTATTGGATAAACTGTGGTTTTTAGATTTAGATACACTTTTAGTAGGTGATAAGGTCAGAAGAGGTCCACACAAATGTAGCTGATTATCATTTAGAAAATAAAAGTCAGTTAGAGACAAATAATGGGCCAAAAATTGTGATATGAGAAATGTTTTGCTTGCTTGGGGTTGTTTTCATTCCAGATCGAAAGTACTTCATTTCAACCATAATTTTTAGGCATCTGTCAACTGAGGATTCCTACAAATATCCATGTGGTATGAAGATGGGTTACCCAAAGAAAATTTACTCAGTCACAACATTAATATGTGTGTGTGTGTTTGATTGGATTCAGCAGTGTTTTTCCTGCAGTCCTCAGCTGTCACTCAACTGTCTGCTTCAAGCTTTGAAAATGTGCATGTTGGATGCAAACGCAGACTTTGGCAGCCCACAAATCCATCCATACACAAAATGTGGAAGGGTGTGTATGTGCACCTCTCTACGTGAACTCTGACTCGCAGTTTTATCGATGTCAGAGGTCTGGGCCAGAAACTCCAAGCTGCCTTTAGCTGTGACAGACAGGTCCTCAGGGGCCCCTGTGATCCCTGGGGTCAGGGTTGGCAAAATGCATGAAACAAACACAAAAAGGAAAAAAAAAAAATCTGCACCACAGTTTATGAATCAGACCTGAGTGCCATTCACAAGGCATCTGCTTTGTATCAAGCCCTTTGAAGGAAGTTCAGCATCTCGGTCATTAGATGCAAATAGGACCCCCTTCTATATTTTGGCGTATAGCTTTGTTGGAGTGCTGGATACTTCCTACCATCCATCAAAAAGATGGACTAAATAGTAGAAGGCAATTTTTTGGACAGAACTGAGGTTTTGAGGCAAAATGATTTCCAGAAACTTGCCTGTGGGGAATCAGAACTGTGCTCTGAAAGCTGAAACATTGTACAGATATGTTCCCCTTAACAACTTGTGACCAGTTAGGTCTCAGGTTGCCATGATGAAAATAAATATTTGATACTTTATTAAGAAAGTTCCCAACCCCAGGAGAGAGACCAAGGCAAATTAGTGGATTTATTCAGCCCTGGCCCCTTTTGTCCAGCACCACACTAACCTCTGCTCTCCTCAGCCACCCCCCACCCACCCATTGCCCATCGCTACACAAATCCTTTTTTGATGGATTTTCCAGCACTTTCTCCACTGCTGCTGTTGGCATGTGTGTGGCACATGTGCACACTCACCCTCAACTAAAGGTCCACGCCACATACGCTAGCACGTGTAACACATGCTCTCTTGCTTTAATGTCTGTAACATTTCTATTAGCTGATTCTGACTGAATTGGTCAACCAGCTACTTCTAAGGCTGTCATTCTTCTGCTGAAGCAGACAAAATGTTTTAATAAATGATTGCCGTTGAATTTAATGAATGATTGCCAAAACTGTGAGAAGCTCAGGATTGATATGCCTGCAATGGAAGATTTGAAAAGTCAAATATTTGTAATGTCCAACTTTCCTAAAAGCGTTTCTTTTAAAAGTTACAAAAAAAAAGAAAACCCCAGAAAGCATGACTTCATTCACCGGAGCTGCTGATGCTGATTTTCAACCTTGTAATTAAGAACAAATACTCCTTGAAAGATCCTCAGTGTTCCTGCTGTTGGTAAATCTGCGTGACATACATCATGAAGGGGAACGGGTAAAACTCAGCGTAGATGGGAAAGACAGGACCGAGGAGCTCCACCCTGCTTGTCAAGCTGTGTTGTTTTGTTGTGTTAACCATGACAACTGTTCTTAGTGGCTCCAATGGGCTTTTTAGGCTTATTCTGGCTGAGAGAGCTGAGCAGGAGCTGACAGGAGAGGAGAGGGGAAGCAATGGAGTGATGAGGAAACATGACAAGAGAGAAGTTGACGGCAAACCGATAAAGATGAGATGCCGTACCATACTGTGTCAAAGAAGAATATTTGCTTTAATTTGATTAAAATACATTAATAATATGAATCATTCAAACCATCCTGACCAGAAAGGCTGTTTGACTGTCGCACTCCTGAACATCTGACCCCTTGGTACCGTCTGTATCTGTCATTATAGTTTGAATGTTTTGGTTTGTTTTTGGGTTTTGACTTTTGTATTTTTAGTGTAACATATTTAGTACTGTATATTAAATTAAAAGTAACAAACCAGCAGTGCATAACATACAATATAATACTCATATGTACATTAGGTTGCAAAAGTATATACCCCCTTGGCATTTTTTTTCTATTTTGTTGCATTAAAGCCCAGAAGTTGATAGATGGCGCAAAATATAGACAAATACTTAAGGGAAACGTATTTGAGTCTTTCAGAGAATTGAGACTGGGACAGAGATTCCCATTCCATCAGGACAATAGCTTTAAACACACTGCTGAAGCAACACTCCAGTGGTTAAATGAGAAATGGTTCAAGGTCCTGGAGTGGTCCAGTCACAACCCAGACCTTAGTCTAGTTGTGATTTTGTGGTATAATTTAAAGACAGCTGTTTACAAATGTCATCCTTCCAACTTGAAGGACCTGGAACACATTTGCCATAAAGAATGGACAACAGTTCCACTAGAGTAGCTAAACAAATGAGAAGTCTTGGTACTGTAATGGATGCAAAAGGTGGTTTTACGAGTTATAGACATTAGGAAAGTGAATAAAAATGTACATACAACTTACAGTATATATCAATATAAGCTTCTTGTGTACTATATTTATTGTCCTGCATTAAATATTTTCTCCTTATGTTTTCCCATCTTGCAGGAATGCCCCCAGTCCTCCTGCTAGCTGGGTTGATTCTGGCTCTGTCCATCCCTGGCACTACATCTGAGTCAGCCACACTGCGCTTCCTGGGCCAAACGGACTTTGTTGTCAACGAGAGCAGCACAGCTGTGGTGCGACTTGTCGTGGAACGAGTGGGAGACCCAGTCAATGTGACAGCTTTGGTTCTGGTAGGTCACATTTGTCAGATTATGTTTCATCTCTTTTATATTTAAATTAAATGACTCAACGCAAAGGTTTTATTTTATGTACACCAAACAAAGACCATTGTCCTTTCTGTTACCTTCTTATCCAGTGAAGGAGAAAAGCATTTTTTTTCTTTTGAGCAATTAATATGAGTCAAAACATGCAAAAACACTGAATCTGTTTGTGCAGTTGCTTATTTAATTAATAAATGTTTTCATCAGTGAATGCGTCTTTACTGGCTCGCCTCCAAGAATTATACAATATATTATATTATTTTATACATACGTATATGACAATAAAATTAATTGTTTTGTTTAAATCTATTGTTTGCCTGCATTTCTGATCCAATTTTTTTACATAATATTGATTTTTCTTTTCTGTGTTGTGTCGTGTTTGAATTTGTATTGGTCAGCTGGAGGGAGTCGACACAGGGGATTTTGAGGCCATAAATGCTGCAGCATTCTTGCTGTCCACCGAGTCCAGTAAAACCATTTTCATTGCTGTGAAAGATGATGACATCCCTGAAGAGGATGAGAAATTTACTTTCAACCTTAAACTGCAGGTAAATATGCCTAATGTTCAGCATTTTATTTTTGTCTTTTTCCATTTTGAAAATAAAGTTTTGGATTTGTTAAATACATTTTCCATTTCACATCCGCTTTCCTTTCTCTGAAGTGGCGCTTCATTCCACAAAGTCGCACCCTGTTGTCCTAAATCTACTGCTGACTATGTTAAAGCAGAACCGCAGCTCCTAAACTGGGTGGGCAGAAGGCATCGAGCCGTAAACCCTGGGTGGTTCTGAGCTGCAGGGTCTTTCATGTCTGAGATCTGCAAAAGTCAGTTCCTGGTGGGGCCAGATATTGTGTGTATCTGTGACCTCCTTCAACAACAGCAATAATAAACATCTTTATGAAAATAAAGTAAATTTTGACAGTCACAGCCTTATTAGCTATAGGACTAATGTAATTTTTGTCCATTGCCAAAAGGCGAAAGGTGATAATGATATTTCCAGTGTTACAGAATGTAATGAAAGTATTCGTTTGTTGTACATTTACAAGTAATTCATTTTTAAAGTAAACTCAATTCAAGATGTCTTCCACAGCTAAATGACTTTTAAAAATGTATTATTATATATATCATATTAAATTAAGTGGGATAGAATCAGACCAGTTGAGGTTCTGAAAGTATTTTCAGTCTGTTTATGCTGTAAACTCTCATTAAAAGAATAACTATCACGGCACAGGATGCCACACACTGGGAGACAATCTCCATGGTTTCATGAAGCCTTTAGTTTAGCTGTCAAGTTAGATTGATGAGATTGGGGATGGGGGTAAGGGGTGGGGGTTAAAAGACCTAAGATAAAGGGTATTGTAAATCACTCATTGTCAGCGATGTGTATTTACTGCAGCAGCTTTGACCAGCAGGCAGCAAAAGACACATCCACATATTTAGTCTGATTCTTCTGTTTCAGTTCTGACAGTTACATTTGTTATGACAGGAAATATTGGTTTGCAGACAGAAAAGTACTTAACTGTTGTAAATATTAACAGGAGCATTAAAATATAGAAGTAACAGTTGGAGGGACAGATTTTATCATAAAATTGATCTTTAAAAATCTAATTTATGTAATTTTCTTATGGTACATGTATGAAGTTAGGCAGAGGTGTGTATTTGAATAGTTTTTTGGTTTGATCTGTGACTTGACTTTGTCAGAACAAATGGATTTTCTGTCGTTGAGTTGACCTACAAATAAGGGTTCAGCATAAGAAGAAAATATTGGTTACAGCATTAAAAAAATTAATGGCTGTCATCAGTTTGATTATAATGATGAATTGAGTAAGCCCAAATACATTCTTGATAGTAATTTTATTCTTTAAGTGCTCATGCCTTTACATTCATTCATTCATAACGCCTGATCAACTTTCAGCAAGTTAAATTTCCCTTTGTTTTTTAAACACAGAACCATTAAATCCCTCTATAGGCCGTATGACATCACTGTGTAATTTTAGGTACGCATTGTTTCTAAATTTGTTGGGTTTTAGTGCCAGATGACAGACCAAAGCACAGATTCTGAAGAGGCACCCTGCGGGGAGATAACCTGACAGGGCAGTGGGCCAAAAACCAGCACTTCCTGTCTTTGTGCCTTCTCACCAGGCCTATTCAGTGGGTTTACTGGAATGAAGTGTAGACAGTAGATAAAACAGACACACTACCCTTTCACATGAGCAGGAATGTCAGCAATAAGTCTTGGGGTAGCAGGGTTAAGTGACAGAAATGTAAATACGGCTTATTTGTCTTAGTTTTATTAAACCATTTAATTTTTTTTTCTTCCCAGAGTTCCTCTAACGGTGTGACACTGGGAACACCAAACAGAGCAACAATTACCATCTTGTCCAATGACAATGCCTTTGGAATCATTGCCTTCAACTTGGTAAGAAACCCAGTATGTTATCATTTATGTTCACTTGTTTACTGCATATCAAGAAAGCATGGAGAAATTGTTTAAACTGAACTAATTGGGGTGTTTTCTGTCCCTGTTTCAGACTGAGGAGGTAGTTGTTGATGAACCGAGAGGAAAGAACTATTATGTGCCTTTCACCTTAATCAGAGAAAAGGGAACCTATGGAACCGTGACAGTGAACTTTGAGGTGAGGAGAAAATTTAGTTTTTTCATCACAATTACCATATTAGATAAGAGTCCAATTTAGTCAAAGTTGACTCATTTTGATCTCATTCCACCAGATTTCTGATGGTCCCAATCCTGCTATTGATGATCTCAGTCCAGGCAGAGGGAACATCACTATCCCTGTAGGACAGGCTGCAGTGAACTTCAGTATTCTCATTAAAGATGACCAGGTAATAAATAGAATGCCTATTGTTGTGTTTAAACCACCCAGGTTTGTTTATATCTGTACATTAGTGTCTTAGATCATCATTTGACTGTACAGAGTTAAAAAGATGTGCTTTCTTATAATGTGCCTTGACTTTAAAACTTATTGCATCAGAGGTCTAAAATCAGCTAAGGTCTGCGTCACACAGCAAGATCATGCCGATTTTTGCCCTTCCGACAATCCTAAGGACGTCCAGATTGTCGTGATGGCTCTAAAGATAATCTGAGCAGATATTCCTGCCGTGTGTGGTGAGTTAAGAGTGATCTAGTTGGCTCGGAAGGACGTCGGGACATCTCAGACCTGAAATCAGGGATATTCAACATATTTGATTTTTTTGGCCCATTATCACAACGTGTGTGGCGTTTTACCCGAAAACAAACAAGCTCACAGCCTGTTGAATATGAAGTGCAGCCAATCAGAAAGTGATGTGATGTAAACACGGAGGGGATTCCAAAATACAGAAGACATAAAAAACTGTCATGACTCACCAGAAAACCTGCTGGAGGTTAAAAGTCCTATGGAATTGGTTTTCCTCTAGTAAGAAAAGTCCACAAATGATCAATATTGTTTCTTCCTTGTCGCAAATGTTTATTTACTCTGAATTCACGTCTCTCTGACATCTGAATTCTCATGAGATTTCAAGAAGTCTCATGTGATTTCACGTCTGATATGTTTATGAATGAAATATCTTTTTGTGTGTGGTGTGTTGTCACTTGCCTTGTGGCTGTACACCACACACTGTAGGACCAAACCTGGTATATCCATGATTTTTTGTCTTCAGGTCTCTCAGTCTTTGAAAATCTGACGACAATTTTAAAATTTTGCCATGTGACGCAGCCCTAAGCTGACCTCAAAACTGCTTAAGCTTCACTGATTATAATACATAAATTGAATTCATAAATTGGGGAATGAGTACCACCTTCTTCAGTTTCACAAACTTAACTTGACAGATATACTGTATATGCCATGTCATGAATCTTCTTGTTTCATTATTAAAGGAGTGGTATTATGCTATTTTTTGAGCTTTGTATCATGTTATAAGGTCATTACTTAATCAAAAACATACTCAGAATGTTGCTTTGACTCATTTATGCATGTTTGAGAAATCCTAATTGCATCTCATGTGGTAGCCATGTGGAGCTGCCTAAACGCATAAGCACCGCCTATTTACACAAAGCTCCTCCCTGGAGCTCAGTCAGCAGCCGAGCTCCCATCCCACAGAGCACCCCTCCCCTGAAGCATTGTTTGAAAACGAGCTGAAGTAGGAGTGTCCGAAACAGTAGGAGGTTCTTAAAGAAACAGAGGCCAATTTCAAGGAGTTTAGACAGACTTTGATGCGAAGTCAATTTTATTAACTGAAGGTAACATAGTTACTTATTTGTGGTATAGAATTGAAGAATGTGCCTGGAAGATACATAATACCAACCCCCCCACCCCCCTTTAAGAAGTTTGAACTTATTAATTTGTTTTTGTTTGTCTATGAACCAGATCCCGGAGAACGATGAGGTGTTTTCAGTAAGGCTCACAGGCGTGGCCGGTGGAGCCCTTCTCAGCCCCAATCGCAGCAGTGTCCAGCTGAGAATCCGTCAAAATGACAGCCCTCTGCGGTTCTCCCTCGCAGTCATGGTTGTGTCAGAGTCTGCGGGCATCATTGCGCTCAATGTGACCCGGGGCCAGTTGACTGAGGATGGGCCGCTCATTGGTTCTCTTGGCACTCAGGTTTGCATCTTTCTTTCCCAGTCTGTTTATACATTTAACCTGACCTGGGCAACATGTCTGATGCAGAAACATGACTGAATCATCTGGACTTTTTTTTGTTTAGGTGTCTGTAGATTACACTGTAGTGAGTGGTGAAGGACTGGGCAGCGCCACTCCAGCTGTGGATTTTGTGGACCTGCAGCCCATCAGAACCATCACATTCCCTCCGTTTGTCTACAAATCCAAACTTTTCTTCAACATCACTGATGATGTGGTGCCGGAAATTGCAGAGTCCTTTCATGTAGTCCTTTTGGAGGAGACTATCAGAGGAGATGCTGTGCTGGTATCACCCAATGCTGTGCTAATCACCATTGAGCCCAATGATAAGCCTTATGGAGTCCTGTCAATCAGCAGTGCTCTAATTCAGCCAATCACCATCAACGAAGATGTGACAAAGAGGTGGGCAACGTATAAACACTTTCACATTGTTAAGTATTTATTATTAATTATTTTAGTAAGCACACATCAAATCAATCAATCAACTTTATTTATATATATTTATAGGTAGATGTGATGCAAACGATTCAAAAAGAAAAGGAAAGTTATTTACATCTTTTATTATTACTCCTCCAGGTTTGATGGCATCATTATTGTTAGAAACGGAGGAAGCTATGGTGCTGTGTCTGCCAACTGGTCCATCAGCAGGAACTCCAGTGATCCCGCTCCAGTGTCAGATGACTTAACACCTCAGGCTGGAACAGTGAAATTCAATGCTAGTCAGGTGACTGCTGTGATTTCACTAAACATTGTGGCCGATAATCAGCCTGAAGAAGCTGAAGCCTTTGTTCTTAAACTGCTGCCCAACACTGTAACTGGAAATGTGGAGGTCGACGAACCTATGCAGGTCAGTTTTGAGAATTTGTATTTTCTTTTTTGGGTTTGTGTAAAAACTAAAAAAGGCTGCACTTGTTAAGGGACACACCCTGGAGCTGCATGTGTTACACATGTGTGTGTTTGTGTCTGAACTACTGTAAGCTACATGTGCAAACTTGGCACATTCTGCAAAGGCTGACCCCATGGCACGCAACTTTGCTCTGTGGGTGTTCCTTTAATGTGGCTAAAGCAAAACAAAGAGGAAGCAGCAGGCACACTTGCTGTGTGAGGACTCTGTGTTTTCTTCTTTTTTTTTTTTAAAGCCGGGTGAA
Source organism: Cynodonichthys magdalenae (assembly GCA_031762555.1). Taxonomy (NCBI): domain Eukaryota; kingdom Metazoa; phylum Chordata; class Actinopteri; order Cyprinodontiformes; family Rivulidae; genus Cynodonichthys; species Cynodonichthys magdalenae. The sequence continues at coordinate 15,274,665 of JARVJO010000394.1, read as the reverse complement.
GTGGTGACAGGCTTTTATCGCTTCCATCTTTGACCAAGCTTCTTGGTTATGTGTGAAAGAGTGGGCAGATCTGAGTCTTGTTTGCTTTCAAAGCAAAATATGTCACACGCAATCACACATCAAAACTTTGGGATGTAAGGGTGTGTTTACCATCTGAGCAAAGCAATTTGTTTTTGCAGAAATTGTTTCAATAAATGAGTGAATTGACTTTACTGCTAATTGAAGAGGATGCATAAGATAATAACAAATTAATAAGTGAGCTTTGTGAAATTGTTGCGACTGACTGTAGTCACACACTAGACAAATGTAGGTTCCAGTGAAATGAATGTGCCACAGTTTAACACTTATGGAAACTACTCTTGCAGTTGCAGCAGAGTTAATTAGAGAGGTAGCCTTTCTAAAGATAGCTCACAGCTCTGTTTTTAGCCAAAACTTTACTTTCCTTGGTCACTTCATTGCCTCTCATTTTTCTTTCTTTAAATAAAATTCAGTTTTCACCATACGGAAACAGGAAACACAGTTTTTATTACACAGTCTTTGAAAAAAAAAAGACTAGAATTACATTCACACACTTTACTTTAGCAAGCGTGCCATTAAGCTACATGCCATTTCTAACATAATGTTGTCTCATCGACATGCAAAAGCAGCAATGTCTGAGTGCAGCTGTGTCCAACCAGCTCCCAGTTCATAGTCTGAAGCATCTGTTGTGACGAATGTTGGCAGTTCATATCATCACCATTTTAGTTGAGATCGAGTAGTTCTTCAAATAAGCTCTTGCAGTTGCATGGTAGATACTGTACCAGGAGGTTAAGCCCAGAAAATATTCAAGAGCTGCCCTATCTTTTTGGTGCAGGAGCTTCAGGTGATTATGACCGAGGTGCATGCCCTCTTTCAACATGATACGTCCCAGGAATGGAATACTTGACTTGAGAAATGAGCTTCAGTTGAAGTTAAATTGTGGGCCCATGTATTTAAGATGTTGGAAAACAGCATGAATGTGTTTATCATGATGTTCATTGGAGTTTTCATATATCATAATCAAATAATTCTATACTCCTGGCAAATCTTTTAGAACTACTTTGTGATTCAGTTTTGGAAGGCAGATGGTGCTGTCCTGAAGCCAATACAAAAAGAACTTGTGAAAAAGCTCGAAATCTGCTATTTTATTTTTATTCGCTTCTAATAACATGAAGTATGTTGGTTTAAAGCTCTATACACTGAAATTTACTTTACCACTATTTGTGTTTTTCACATTCTTTGTCTTATTGTGATCCATTTTTTCCCCAAAGATGGTGTTCTACATCCAAGACAGTGATGATGTCTATGGGCTTTTTCGGTTTGACCCGAACAAGGAGCAGAGCATCCAGAGTCAACCCGAGGGCCGATTCCTGTCTCTAAATTTTGTGAGGGAAGGTGGTATGCTGGGTAATGTGTCTATGAGCCTTACCGCCCTCTACATTCCAGCTGGTCCAATAGATCCGGAACTGGCCCGTGACCAGGTTCTGAACGTCAGCATGTCTATCAATGTGGTGTTTTACCATGAGCGGATGATCCACGTCATACTTCCCATCAGAAATGATGCGTTTCTGCAGAATGGAGCTCACTTCTTAATACAGGTAACTAAAGTCTGGAAACACAGTTACAATTCAGCAGCAACATTTTGTTAGCGTATTTAAAGAAATACATTATTCTGTCTGTGTTGGCACTTCTGGCTAAATTAGTGCCATCCAAAGTCTAAGTGCCTCATTTGCATGTGTGAATGGTTTGACATTGGCACCCAGGTCTGGCATGGTTCTATGGGATTTGCCCAACTGTTCAAACAAACATCAGCTAGCACTTAAAGCAAGTAAAAGCTACAAAAAAAAGCCTTCTCGACAGTCTATAAAAACACAATAGTCAAACATTCGAAACTTCAGTATTTTGCCATATAGTTACACACAAATCAAAGAAGTGAACAGGCTACACTTTAAAACATAACCAGTTATAACAGGAACATATATGCTTATCATGTGTAGAAACTTTTGATGGCTTTCTGTTTCATCTTTTTCTAGCTGAAAACTTTGGAGCTGATTGATATCAGCCCCGCCATTCCTTCAAACAGTCCGAGATTTGGTGGGCCAATAAACCTGACATTGACTGTCACCCCTGACATTGCTAATGGTGAAATAGGCTTTATAAGTAATGCCACAGTGGTGCTTTTTGAACCAGAGGACAGCAATGCAACCATGGTAAGTTATGCTTGTACAATTGGTTTTGCAGCCCTTGTTTTTAGTCATTACGTAAAGTAGTTTGCACTCTCTAATTTGTGTTTGGAAACTTTCAAAAATATTCAGGGTTTGTATATTTAACATTATGTCTGCATGTAGGCTAATTTTATTGATGTTTGGTGCAGGTTAGCCTCCCTCTGCGACGGGATGGGACAGATGGTCAGGCTGTGGTGTTCTGGAGTCTTCACCCAATTGGAGCCAATCGAGGGGATGTCACAGCTAATGACCTGAGGCCATTTAATGGCTCCATTGTCTTCCTCTCCAAGCAGAGTGATGCCTTCATCAATCTTACCATCCTGGCTGACGATATCCCTGAAGTTAACGAGACCTTACTGCTTACTCTAGATCGGTAGGTAGAAGTTATAGTTGTGTGTATTTCATTGTTAATATTCATCATTGAGGCACTGCAGACCCACACAATAAGTATTATATAATGTTTAGATGTGTTTTGATTTTGAGTTAAATGATATTGAGTATTTGGGGCGGTGGGGCGTGATGGGAGCTCCATCTGTTCTGATGAGAACTGTGGCTTTCTCTCAATCCCACTCCTCCTCTGCAGGGTGGAGGCTGCACACTTCACAGTGTACTTTGGGTAAGTGGAGGGTGGAGTGAACCTGGGGCTTTTGTGAGACTTGAATCGGTTCTTTGTTTTTTGAAGAAGTGCCCACTTCTACGTTTAGAAACAGGGATGAGGGGCTCAGAGACTGGATTAGGGGCGGGGGGGGGGGGGGGATTCTGCAATTGTGTGAAAAAAAGTGAAACAAAAAGAACTTTTTTTTTTCACAGGGGGGCGTTAATAGAACACCTTCTTAATGAGTTGTTGCTCCAAATTAACCAGCCTTGATTACATCGTCTTCTAAAGATGCTCGTGTTTTTATGCATGCAGCCCCTTTGCTGTGGCTGTTTGGAGTGCTTCAATCCGTCTTTGTACGCCATTTCTTTGTAATGCCCGTTATATTATGCTTTCTGCTTGCTTGGCTCCAGTTTTCTCAGCACATACACACAGACACACACGCACACACCCCTGTGGAGTTATAGATGCAGACACACAGTTGATTGACATTGTTATTAAAAGTGGTTTAAACAGCAGGAGTTTGGCATATGGAGTTAATAATGAATATGCATTAGACAAGACAAGGAACGCAATGAGAGGTTTAACTTAGACCATTGTTACTACTGTTGCTGAATGTTGCTCTTAAAGAGTTACTACAACTCTAACCTGATGTTTATCCATTTTACATGATTTACTAAAGCAAGTTTAAGATTGGATAGATAAAAGATAAAATCTCTACTGCATATATTCTTTGTTTTTGAAGATTAATTTTATTTTTCTGCATGTTCGTGCATACTAGGAGTAATGTTGAGAATCAGATCCTGAAAGCTGGCTTCACCAGCAGAGAAATTGTCATCATGGAGAACGATGACCCAGGAGGAGTGTTTGAGTTCTCGCAGTTCTCCAGAGGTCCCTGGTTCATAAATGTAAGTTAAAATCTAGCATTCGTGAAACTTTTCCACCATCCAGTGTCACAATGTATTACAGATATATTTATAGGGTTGTTGAGGGTTGAATAAAAAAATCTGCAGTTTTGCAGTATTTCATTTGATTTGTAAGATGTTCTATTTAACTGCAGCTTAGAATTTAGATTTTTTTTTTACATTTTTAAACATTTTTAGTTTTCCAGATGTCTCTTTTGGACAAATACAGTAAATGTATTAGAAAAACTTTCATAAATGCCTGTTTTCTTTAGAACCCAAAGATGTTTATAATTGTTGAGCTAATTTTTGTTCATTTTAGTTATGATTTAGTGGTTGGAAGAAATAAGAATAAACAAATCAAAACCCCCCATGGAATTATTGTCCTACTTTTCTGGTTTTGTGATATTTGCACACTTGTAATCAAGGAGGGTGAGACTGTGGAGCTGCATGTGGTCAGAGCTCAGGGACAACTTCTGAAGCAGCTGATACGATACACGGTAACGCCTTCAGGCAGCGCTGAATTCTACGGCGCTACGGGCATCTTGGAGTTTAAACCTGGGGAGAGAGATGTGGTAGTGGCATTGGTCGCAATACCTGATGGGATCCCTGAGGTAAGAACACAGTTTAAAAAAAAATATTCGGATTCTTTTTTTAGTCTTGTCAACTTTTTGTAAACATGACAAATTATGTACATAGACGTTTTCTTCTCAACGAATCAAAGTCCATTTACTCTGGTGGAAGTAGCATACCAACTCAAAGTATAAATTAATACATTTGATTTTAACTATCTATGCACATGTTTGTGTTTGATTTGATTTTATGAAAACTGTTTGTGTGTATCCTGGTTTACATGCAGCTAGACGAGACATACTCTGTAGTTCTCAGTAGCTACAGCACTCCTCCCAGTCGCCTTGGCAACTATAGGGAAGTGAACATCACTGTGAGGAAAAACGACGACCCTTTTGGAGTCATTGAATTTGTCCAATCAGGGCTAACAGTGACCATCAATGAGAGTAAAGGGGATTTGATCTTTCAGGGTAAATGAAAACATGAAGATACTCTACTGTGTCAAGTCTTATCGACACCTAAAATAGACCTAATATCAGTGAAACTATATTTTCTGAACTCGGACTATTCTCTTTTTCCTGCAGCTGTGTACCCTGTAGTGAGGAACAGAGGTCGCTTTGAAGAAGTGACAGTTTCATGGTTCTTAGAGCCGGGCTTGTCTGGAGATGTTACCCCCCTCCATGGAAACATTACCTTCAAGGAAGGAGAGTACTTGAAAAACCTCACTGTTTTCTCTGTACCTGATGAGGTAAAACGTTAAACTGAACTTGTCAACACATTCAGATACATACTGTAATTATGATTCTTACTTACACATCATTTTTAAAATATCTTTTGTTGTTTGTTTAAGAATCCAGAAGACATGGAAAATTTCACCATTGTCCTGTCAAATGCAACAGGTGGAGCGAGACTGGGAAACATACTAAGTGCCAGTTTATGGATTAATAGGAATGATGATCCCATTTACTTTTCTGGTAAAAAATTTGTCAAAGATCACCTGATTAGCTGTAGTAAGTTATACAGTCACTCACCTGTCTCTCCTCTGTGGCCACTCTCTTCCATATCCATCCTTCTACGCTCACCACAGAGCCTGTCATTGTGCGTGTTCGTGAAGGAGGTGTTGCCAACTTCACCGTCTTGAGGGCAGGCCGGGCTAACTTTGTTGCTTCTGTGATGTATCGAGTGGCGTACGGCAACGCGTCACCAGATGACCTCACTGTTCTGAGTAATGACACGTTGCTGATTTATGATGTAGGCGAATGGACGAAGAATATCTCTGTGGCTGTAAAAGAAGATGACATCCCTGAGACTGATGAACTGTTTTACATTGTTCTGTACAATGCCACTGGTGAGTGTGTGATTTCATTTGAATTAGATGAAAGAGATTAGAGCAGGCATGTTCTCAGAGTCAAAGACATAAGCAAATAAAAGTGTTCTATCAACTCATTCAGTAAAACTGGAATAAAAATCCATAATTATAAAGCAGTATAAGATTGATTCCATGCAGTGGTAATTTTTGCCTATTAGATATGAGTGGGTTCCCATCAGAGGTCTAGATATATACAGTCTATGGCTTGTCAGCTCAAACCAGAATTTAATTATGAGGCATTTTAAGATTCAAAGTGTCATCACTTTGTTGACCTCTGTCTGTTTAATGACTAACAAGTAATGATTTAGTCTGCTTCTGGTTTATGACAGGGTTTTGTTTTTACCAAGACTGACTTAAAAGTCAATAACCCTGATGTTTAAAGTCAACCACCTCATATTGTGGGTTGACATTCCTCCCATTGCCCCATTTAAGAGGGGATAAACTTGCAAAGATGATGACACAAGCCAAAAGTTTGTCATGTTGAAGTACTGAATGAAGTATTGAAAGTGTTTTAATCAACTAAACAGCCAAATACATCTCTCACAAAGTGTTTATTATTAAATACCTTGCAACACATCCACTTAAGAGGGTCTTTACTTTTCAAACCCCTTCTCTCATTGGTTTTGTTGCCACGGTTATGGTATGCTATGTTAATGAGACAACCCCCCTCTAGTGCATGAAATTAAGAAAAACAATGCCAGTATTGTCCATGCAGTTCTTGTTAGTTTTATCTGTCAGTCTGTAGGATTTGTACTATGGTAACTTTAGGTTCAGATCTAAGCTGATAATTAATGTTTGCTCACAGGCGATGCTGTTGTGTACGGGGCAAACATGGCTACAGTTGTGATTGAGGCCAACGATGACGCCAATGGAATTTTTTCTTTGGAAAGTGTGGAAAAACCTGTCACAGAGGGCAAGACCAATAGCTTTTAGTAAGATTTAAGTTTCTTTTTACAAAATGTGTTCACAAAAAAAATAAAAATCAAATTCCTGTTATTTACAAATTGTTATTTCAAAGTAAACGGATTGCCCCATTACTAAACTGTAAACTTTATTTTTTTGAGTTTTTCCTTGTATTCTAATGCTTTTATTTTGTTGGGTTGCAGTGTATTGCGAGCAAGAGGACATTTTGGTAACGTAACAGTCTTCTGGCAGCTGTTTGCCAATGACTCAGTTACTCCTCTTAAAGAAAACCAGGAATTTACAAACACATCAGGCTCCATCACCTTTATTACAGGGGAAAAAAACAAGCCCATTGTACTGGAGGCCATTTCTGATAAACTTCCAGAGTTTAATGAGTTTTATGTCCTCAGGCTGGTAAATATTTCAGGTGAGAACATGTAAATATCTTCTAATCGTATTAACTTAATTTTTATCTTGAACATTTTTCAACATCCGTTTATAATTTCTTTAAGGCGGTTACCCTGGGGATGGTGGACAACTAGCAAAGATGTCTTTGAATGCTTCAGTTCTCATCCCTTTCAATGACGACCCTTTTGGTGTTTTTGCCATTGCTGCCACCAACCTAGACCAAGAAGTGGCTGAAGATGTCCTCTCCAAAGAGGACATGACGGATGTCACATCCTTCACCATTGTCCGACAACAGGGCACATTTGGTGACGTGCGGGTATCCTGGGAGATCGTATCTGAACAGTTCCCACAGGGTCTTCCTCTCATGGACGATCTGCTGCTATTAGCTTCTTTTCCAGATGCAGTTGAGCTCAGGCCTTATGCCAGGAGACCCCACTCAGCCACAGATGCTCGTTTTTTTTCTGGGCTTCCAGGAGCTTATGGAACCATCTCCCCTGAAGATTCACCTGCTGCTATAGGAAACTTCACCTTCTCAGCTTGGCTGGTGCCCACACTGAATACTGATGGCTTCATAATGTCCAAAGGAACCAGAAATGGTAGCTTGTATTATGGAGTGAAGGTCCACACCAATGGGTCACATGTTACAGTGATGCTTTACTACACAGTCACAGGCTCAAATAATACCCAGATAGCCAGGGCCACTTCTGAGAAACTTGTGGAAGAAAATACCTGGCTACATGTCATCATAACATGTGATGATGGGATCGTTGAGTTTCTCTTGGATGGGACCTCTGTACCTGGAGGGCTGAAGAGCATCAAAGGAGAAGGCATCAGTGACGGTGAGCTGCTTCAATGAAACATTTAGTAGTTGTCCCTAATTTCTCTCGCTTGTTTTTTTTTAATATGCTTAAAAATTGATGCAACTGTTTTATGACGCTATATAAACTTAGCACAAAAAGTAGCAAAATGTTGTGTTTGGTAGATTACGTTTTCGTTATAACAATGCTTATTGGCAATAAATCTTATTGGCAGCACCTGGGGGAAACGGTTATGTGAAGCTAAAATTATTCCAGACAGTGTCAGAATTTTAGCTAATCTGGTTTCATCAAACCTCTTTTGTTTTTTTGATATTAGGACCCTTTAAAGTTTATTTAAAAAAGTATAGTAAGTTTAGAATATGTACAGTATGCTCACACTTTGTTAATAAATGTTGGAAAACATAACAAATATACTATTTACACTGGTCTGATGGGATCTCTGTCTTATGTCTCTTTCCCTTGTAAAATTTACTTTGGAACTTTAGAAATATTATTCCAGTTTTTAAAAAAATATGTCATAAATTCAAGCATAATGATTTGAAAAATACTGCTCCATACTTGAGTTACAGCAGATGACTGAGAATTGTGTTAGGCTGTGTCTATCATATTCCACTTATATTTGGTTTATGAAATTTGAGCAAGTTCCCCATAATATTTGTGCATTTTTTGATTTAGGGACAGTAGTTGGGCCTCGCTGTATCTGATGCTTGTATCAAAAGCAGACCTCTGCTTATTAAAAGAAACAAAACTGTTGATATTTGACCAAGTAGTTTGCAGTTAAAATTGTGTGAGAATTTATTTTTAATAGCCTCTTTGTTCTGGCTTCATTTTCATCAAGTGTAAATGTTTTGCAAAGGTTTCTGTTTTGGTAGGTAGCTTCTTAGCTGTTTCTCATCTTGCCCACAACTGAAGCCTTAAGTTCTTACATTTACAGTAAATGTTCGTGGACCTTCACCCCCATGCACCTTTCAGTTGCTCCCTCATTGTTCTGCACGGCTGGGGCTTTGAGTGGCTGTCAAGCCTCCTTATTGTTGCCCATAAACACTGCTGAAAGGAACTGACATCTTCTTCTAATTATTGCAGACAAAAGCAAAAGAAAGAAGTTCTAAGACAAACAATCTGATGCCTCTTTGTCTACCTCCTGTCACAGAAGATATAGCAAACTATTCAGTTAGGTCTGATTATTTTATGTTATTTTATTTTTTTGTACAATAAGATACTCGCTTTCTGTTGGCTCTGTACTTGCCAACTGATGCAATGTGATTGAATTAGGCCCTTAATGTTCAAGTACAGGAAGTAATTGGCTTTAGAGGTGTAAGTGTATAAATTATTGATAAGAAAGGGCTGAACTAAGGCATTTGATGGTCTTAATCAAGATTCTCTTTGTAAATACAACCAAATTACTTCCACAGATGGTTTTTATTTTTTTTTCCCTAGATGTTTGATAATGGGCAAAGTTGAGCTTAATAAATAAAAAAAATCTCTGATCTGTATTTCATTTAATTTATGATCTGATTGAATAGTATTTTACAAGTCATGTATAAAGTCCATAAAAAATATTACCTTCAAATATTCAATTCAAATCTGTTAAAAGATAAAATCACTGTAACATAAGGGAATGAAGATTTTTGTAAAACCTCCATTTTGAACTAGTCTGAAGGAGAGGAGGATAACTCAGGGAACAGTTACAATAATATTGATATTAATATATAAAAAACTTGCAAAACAATTATTATGTTTTTTAAAAAGATGATTAGGTCAAATGTATTGAGAAAATATAATGCCATGTAGTGTTTGGTAGCAACAGGATAAGGATGCCTGATGTTTTTTTTTTTTTTCATTATTTTTATTATTTTTACTTTTTCATATTTGGAAGTTGTACAAGCTTAAGTTGTTGTATGTTTGTAGTTTTAAATTTTTTTTTAAATAAGGGGCAGACATTCTAAGATCTTTTCTTTTTTCTGCACCCTTTTCATTCCGTGTTTAATATAGGCTACATTGTTTTTTACAGATTTTTTTTATTTTGTTTCTTTCTATGAATTAAATGAATAAATAAATTATTAATTTTAGATTTAAATTAAATTCAGTAAAATAAAAAAAGGATTTGTTCCTATTAAATATTATATTTTTGGTGCTTCTGCTGCAGGACTTGCTTTGGTGTTTATCGGGTCAGATGTTGAAGGAAAACAGCGCTACACCGGCCTCCTCCAGGATGTCCGCTTGTACCACACCAAGCTCAACCATAGCCAGATTTATGAACTCCATTCCCAGCCCCCTAAAACGGACCTGCGGAACATCTCAGGCTACCTGCGGTACTGGCAGGATGAGAGGCAGAAGTCGTTTGTGGTGGAGGTCCGGGATGATGACTTGGAGGAGGGAGAGGAGGTGTTCTATCTGCAACTGGTGGCCGTGCAGGGTGGAGCTCGCCTTCCCTTTCCCCGACCCACTGCTGTTCTGCGCATCATGAAGAGTGACAATGCCAACGGGCTTTTCGGGTTCACTGGTTCCTGCATACCTGATGTAAGTGCAGGCGATTTGCTTTGCTCACAATCAGTTTTAAAACCATTTAATTTGATTTATCAAAAGGTTTTCTACATGATGTTGTATTCCCATGCAGCCTGAAGAAGTCTAAATATTTCTACCAAGAATAACTAATTCAACAATATGCTAGCACCTTTTTGTTTTGTAATGTTAGAATATTTTATCGAGATTGATGAGAAAACATTTATTTCAATTTATGTTTTTTGTTTTTTTTTGCAGGGAAGGCATTGTAAGTGTACAGTTATTTTCAAGTCTCTAGCTTTACTTGTTTTAATTCTAGACTGAAACTGTGTCTCTGGGATTGTTTTTCTTAGGGGGTTCACTGTAATGTAAACCTTTGGACCAGAAAGAAGATTCATTTGTGTTTTTTATGTTTTTCCCACTGTCCTGACTAATCTCCTAGCCTTGATAGAAAAACCTCCCCCTTAGCATGATGCTGCTGTCACCGTGTTTGACAGCAGGGTTGGAATAATGACATGATGCTTAGTTTATGATTTCTTTCAAAGGTCTTGTTGAAACTTTAGTTTAGTCTTCCTCACCAAAAGAATGACACGAGTCACTCTAATACTCTACTTTTATTAAGTTTACTTCAGATATCAAGATAAAATAGATGTTTTTATGTGAGGAATTCCAAATACATAATTATTTTGTATTGCTAAAGTTGCAGTAGTGTCATCTATTTCACCCATTTTTGTCTGCACAGTAAATATATGCATCGATAGAAACACATGTAATGTAAGCTCAATGGTTTGTCAGTGCTCGTGCTGCTGCATATTTCATCAGTCTTCATGCTTGACTGCAGGGTGAGCATGCAGCCCCTCTTTAGTTGTATTGGATAAGTTCTCCTGTTAGGGCATCTCAGGTAAAGCGACAGCTGGTGATGCAGCAGAAGTCTGTCCATCAGGGCATTCCTATGGAAGTGGATCTGGAGTTCCATCAGTGGTAACAGGAGATGTTGCTGCTTGTTTCTGCCAGCACAGCAGATGGCATACCTTGAGATGGCATTCCATCAGAACCAGAACATCTCATTTGTTTCATTATGCAGCAATAAAGACAAAGAGTCATATGTGCAATTTATTGTTCCTTTTTTTTCCATAAAAGGTTGGATAAGTTCATTCTAAAAAATGGCACTTACTTGTTTTTATTCCTTTGCATGCAGACTGCAGAAGAAGGCTCCACCATCTCTTGTGTGATTGAGCGCACACGAGGTGCTCTGGATTATGTGTACGTAAACTACACTGTTACCCAGCTGGGCAGCTTGGGAAATGACAGCATAGCTCATCAGGATTTTGTTAATGCAACTGGAGCTGTGCTTTTCAAGCCTGGACTGCGCTTTGAGGTGAACAAAAGTCTTACTTGGGGCTAGAAAATTCCTTCCTACTGGAGTTTATGCAGTTTGTTCAAACCAGTTTTTAAATAAGTATTTTTTATACACATTACATAGTAACTTTAATTAGAAGCAATTCCTGATGTCAACTGTAACAGCAGACCTACGGTCATTCAGCTGTTTTATTTCTTAATAAACAGCCCCTCCTAGAGGTTGCCAGAATGGAAAGTTGCGTTTCAAGAAACAGATTTTAAGAGGTTCTTATCACTCAGATCACTCAGGATAAAGATTATTAGTAAACAAATTGTGATTTGTTATTGCTCCAACAAATTCATGAATAATGTCTATTACTAAAGTATTAAACTATGATTGAAAAATCAGTGTTTTCTGATCTTTCCCACAGGTCTTGAATCTGTTGGTGATTGATGATAACCTCCCAGAGCTTGCAGAGTCTTTTCAGGTTGCCCTGGTCTCTGCAGAATCCGGTGATGGGAAGCCAGGCTCCACCCCCACCAGTGGTGCAAGCATCGATCCCAATAACTCTGTTAATTTGATCACAGTCACAGCAAGTGACCATCCTTATGGTATTCACACTGAAAATTCATTATTGTTGTATTTTCAGCTACGGTTTTTAGATTTATTGTTTTTCTTTTTCAGCTACAATTTATTCTTTGCCTTTCTTGTTTCACCTTATCACCATCTTCTCTCCTTCTCGATACATTTTTCTGTTTTGCTCTCCATCACACACATAAAAATATTTTTTGTATCTTCATTCAGGTCTGTTGCAGTTTCAGCCAAGTCCTCCACCTGTCGGTTTAATCTCCCCATCAGTAGAACCCGCCTACATCATTGTTAATGAAGAGGCTGGACAGATCCATCTACCAGTGGCCAGGGCCCAAGGGCTTTTGGGAAGGATCATGGTGGGATACAGGACAACGCCCTTCACAGCATCCAGCCCAGAAGACTATGAGGTTTATGTCTCACCTGCAGTTTTCCTGTTTTCCAAAGATGGTAATGTAGGGATGGATAACATTTTGAATACTTCCTTATTTAGAAATCTGAGGGCATCTTAGACTTTTTACCTGGGGAGAGGTTAAAGTTTATCAATGTGACCATTGTGGACAATCCAGTCCCTGAGCTGGAAAAAATGTTTCGAGTGGAGCTCTACAATGCTGATGGAGGAGGTGAGAAGTCTAAACCGTAGCCTGAGCCTTTTGAGATGTGTTATGAAAACATTGTTTTTAAATAGAGTACTTTCTTATTAGAGATCTGATTTTGTAGTGTTATTTTGAGCCTAAATAACCTTGCACTCTGTGCCACTGTTTTGTGTGTTTTTGTGTGCTGTGCCCCTGTTACTTCCTCTTATCTACGTGTGTGACCACCTTCCAACTCCTTCCCTTTTGCCTTTTGACCTCTGTTCATCTGGTGTGATTCTGACCTGGTGTGACACCACTGTGATCCTCATGTGATCTGTCAGTGGATCGTTTCCTTCATGGTGAAGAGACTGGTAGTGGGGAGGGTGACTATAATTTCCTCCCACCATCCTATCACCACCATGGTAAGAATCCCCCTCCTTTACTCCCCAGACAGTTTTTTTTCTCCATTTTTTCCCACCCAAATACAGTTGTGGTCAAAAGTTTACATACACTTGTAAAAAACATAATGTCATGGCTGTCTTGAGTTTCCAATAAGT
>JARVJO010000394.1:15204514-15234230 GCA_031762555.1 Cynodonichthys magdalenae | reverse complement strand
TGTCAAACTGAACTCTCCTCTGCTGCTGTTTGTGTTTGTAGGTTTTCTCAGTCAGTCTCCAGGAGAGAGGATCACGACCCCTGGAAGATGGCACTGAGGTGATATATCGTATTCACTCTGCTGGTCAGCAAGTTAAACCAGGAGAGTCTGTGTGCCTTTTGTGGAATCAGACCACTGCAAGGTTAATACACAAAAACACCCTTCGTCAGATATGGATTTTGACATATGTCTTTTTTCCCACAGTTTCAAGAGTTTTTAACTGATGTCCTGGTATAAAAACAACAAAATTACTGTACCTCCACTGTCTTTAGGTCTAATATTTTTATTTTTTTTGTTGGGGCAATAAGTGGGTAAAGAAATGCAACCCTACCCTTTCCATGCCTTCTACAAAATCTGATTTTTGACACAATTTACAATCCATAACAATTGAGCAATAATAATGAATCAGATTAATGTCATTTAAATGAGCTGTCAGCCTGACAGTTCACACTTGGATAAACAGCAAACCGAGCTCAAACTATCACTCAGCAAACTGAAACATATTTGACAGTGTTACCCTCACGTCTCTACGTTTCCTTTGTCAGCAGATCAATACTCGACTGCTGTTAATGATCCATCGTTTGGGAACTATCTCCTGAGTAAAGCATTAAACTGGCCCATGACCCTCAGAGTTTCTAACTTTTCTGGGAATCAAAATTAAAGACTGGCAATGATATTGGATTTCCTAAGAAAGATATAAAACATTAGACCAAGTGGAACCAAGCTGTGTAACTGCTGATGAAAACAGACTGTTTTGAGTTTTGAAACTCAGTTTGAGGTATAGTTAAAACAGAATGATTGGAAGTCATAGCTTGGAGTGTGATATATACAATATTTTCTCTCTGCAAATTCAAAAGACTCAGAATTACATGTTTTTGAAAAATCTTAGAGTTTTTATTTATTTGTTCTGGCCTCAGTTTTTTTAAGAAATATTTTCTCACTCACAGAAAAGTGATGTTTTTTTTTTCTGGTATTAGCTGGTTGTTCCACTGCCTTGCCTTGAGCTTCTTTTTAAAACCATTGTGTACTCTTTAAATCTTTTTTTATTTAACTAACCTCCCTCTGTCTTTGTACCAATATTCAGGAGTTGTATAAAACCTTTGCTAAGTTCTATTTGTCATCTTCACACTTGACTAAAACTGTTTGCTTAGTGAGGGGCAAAAGTCCAGGTTCAATCTGTCAGTAAGGCCTCGCTTTAGCCATCAGAGTTTTCATTCCTTTCTGTTTTTATGTCTGTACATTCAGTCTGCACTCTGACTCAGGGTCTGTTTGTTGAGGACGTTTCTGGGGCGTGGAATGAGAAATGGCTGAAACGTGCTGTTACAAGTTAAAAATTGGCAGGTTTGGTTTGGTCAGTGCAGCTATTTAGATAAGGAAAAGAGAAAATACTGATTATAAAAGTGACATTAAAGGAGAGCAAACAACAGTTGAGATGTGTTAACTATTTCAGTAAGTTTGACACAAACAGGAAGAAGGCTGTGTTGTTTCTACTCATTTTTCTGGCAACATGTAGAAGTGTATGTTCTCAAGATATGAACTCCCAATTTCTGGAAGAGGTTTTGAATTTTCACATTTCTGTACTTTTTTATTAAAATCATGCAACATCTTTGGAAAATTGCGACAAAGTTGGGTGAAACATTTAGGTTCATAAAACTCCAGAAACCAGCTTGCAAATACTTGCTACATGTGCTTCTATTTAGGCTTTTTTTTTGGGGGGGGGGTCTTTTTTTGTCTCACCCTGCTTTGTCTCCTTTTTTTCTCCAGCTGGTCATCAGATGGTCAGTACTGCAGAGTTGTGAAGGAAAGTGGGACTTATGTGGAGTGTGCTTGCTCCCACTTGTCTATATATGCAGCCCACAGAGAGTTTGCCTTGCTTGCGTCCTACAATGAGGCCTTCTACACATCAGGATTTATTTGTATCTCAGGTACAAAAACGTTCCTTGTGTGATTTTCCTCCTTCTTTACTTTTCTCCTGTTTGCCCTCAAATCACTTGCCTTTGTTTTCGGTTTGATCTAAAATTAATTAAATACATTTTCGTCTCTGCAATAAAATAACTTGTTTCTTTTGATTAATAACATTAAATCCATGTTTTTATTTTTATTTCATTCCTCAGGGTTTGCATTGGCCATCATATCCCATGTCTTATGCTCTCGTTCCCCCATGTTTGCTGCCAAATTGCTCACTCACATGATGGTGGGCTGCCTTGGAACCCAGGTAATACAGCTTTGTAGAAGTTCTTTTTTGGCAACTTTATGTTTGAGTAAACTTTGGAATTTTTGTTTGCATTGACAGATTTTTCTAAATAGATAAAGTATGAATGGAAAAACGTGTGAAATTTGCAGAAAATGGGTTTATTTAATAAGTTACACCAATACCTGTTGATGTACATTCATAATTACGTATTCAAAAAGTATAAAACACATGCAACACTTACTGAAAGTGCAAACACACGCTCACGCAGACACACACGTGCGTGCTGCTCGCCCATCGCTTCGACCCTGCTGGACATGTCTCAGGTATTTTCTTGGAAATGTGCAGGGACGTGAGCACACACCATCAGATGTCTTTGTATGCATAGCTTTGCGGGCTGCTGCGTCCCGACAACGCAACCATGCGTCCCCCTTGCACCCCTCCCATTAAAAACGCAAGCTGCCTCATAACCATCGAGTGAGGTAGAAATGTAGCTGCAGGTCGGCCCCTTGGACGGTTCTGATTCCGTGTGTCTCTGTGTGTGTGTGCGTCTGTGCGTGAGTGAGTGCGGGATTTGTAATTTTCCACTGATTCCCCCACCCCACCCCCGCCCCCACCTTGTCTCTCTTTGGTTGACAAACACAGAGGCTTGGGGGCTAAGCTACTTCAGACCTGACCTGTTTATGGCCCAGCATAGCCCCTAAACCTGAAGTGGTTTTGGATGGAAAATTCCATCTTGTTGTTTTTCATCATCTGTTCTCCACTGTACTTTAAAGCTCTCCTCCTTCATCTTGCATGCATGTAAGATAATGTAAAGCTTTAGAAATGTGTATTTTTGTTGTTTCTAACATTGGGTGGAATATGCAGGCTCACACCTGAAGCTCTGACTGAATGTGCATCAATAACGTACTCATCAGCTGCTGCCATGAACAGTTCAGATGTAGGATGTGCTAAAGACAACAGATCAATTAAAACAAGTTTCCATTTTTCTCAGAACTGGCATAACTGTCAAACCAAATGTTGAGGTTTTATAAAAATCCTTTGAGAACTAGAAGCAAATTTCTTGACAGTCTTGTTGACCATTGCTCATACAGATTTTCCAAATCAAACTGACTTTATTCTACTATTACTCTTTACTTTTTTCATTGGCAAAACGTAAATTTTTTTTACCAACTAATCAGTAAAATATTTTTTTACAACCCCAATTCTAATAAAGATGGTACAGTCTGTAAATAAGAACAAAGTAGGATAATTTGCAAATCCTTTTCAACCTATATTCAATTGAATACACTACAAAAACAAGATATCTGATGTTCAAATGAATAAACTTTTTTGTTTTTGTTTTAGATTCACTCATTTTGAATTTTATGCCTGCATCACATGCTCAGCCCATTTCTGGGTGTTGTTGCCATTTGGCTTTGGCTTTGCATGGTAGAGTTTTAATTTGCACTTGTAGATGTAGAGATGAACTGTGTTCACTGACAATAGATTTCTGAAGTCTTCCTGAGCTCATGTGCTAATCTCTGTTACAGAATAATGTTGGTTTTGAATGCAGTGCTGCCTGAAAGATCGAAGGTCTCAGGCATTCAATATTGGTTTTCTGCCTTGATGCATATTTAAAGGGCACCTATTATGCAAAATTCTTTTTTTCAAAATTAAGTTTTTAAACTTATTTTTGGGTCTGTACTGCTTCCATAAATAGTCCAAACACCAAACAAAATGCACCCAGCTATTTTTTTGCAATGATTAAGTATATTTTATGGTATCTAGAAACATCTTATTTCCCAAACCATGGTATTGTGATGTCACAAACACAATCACCTAGCAACCAAAACCTGAGCCCAGCCCCTCACCTTGCAAGCCAAGCGGACAGAGCCCAGAAAGGGCAGAGCTGAAAAGGGTCAAATCTCTCTATCTGAGATTCATTTTGTGAATTAAATCAAATGAACATGGTTTGTATATCCCACAGATGTATCCTAACTTGTTCTAGGACCCCCATAATAGGTCACCTTTAAAAAGATTTGCCCAGATTTTCTGAATCTTTTGGTGATATGGACTGTAGATGATGAAATCTCTAAATTCGTTGCAGTTTTACATCGACAAATGTTCTTAAACTGTTTGCTTATTTGCTCATGCAGTTGTGTGTGGTGAACCTAGCCCCTTCCTTGTTTGTGAATGACTGAGTCTTTCAAGGATGCTCCCTATGTATCCAATCATGACACTCACCTGTTTCCAATTTCTGTAACCTGGTCACTTGTGGAATTCTCTAAATAAGTGTTTTTTAAGCATTCCTCAACTTTCCCAGTCTTTTGTTGCCCCTGTCCCAACTTGTTTGGAACTTGTTGCAGGCATCAAATTCAAAATTAGTGAATATTTTAATAATAAAAAAAGTTTATCAATTTGAACATTAAATGTCTTGTCTTTGTTGTGTATTCATTTGAATATAGGTTGAAAACGATTTGCAAATAATCGTATTCTGTTTGTTTTACACAATGTCCCAACTTCATTGGAATTGGAGTTGTAGTATCTGCTGTTTATTTTATATTTTGTTAATATAGTGTCATGCAGTCTTTATTATATACCTGTTTTTCACCCACCATGTTTTGAGTGTGTTATTTCCATATTTCACTGTTGACCATGAGATAAGTCTACACTCAATACTTCTCAAACGCAACAATTACAACCCTGTATGAAAAGTACAGGGCTATTCAACTAGTGGCTCACGAACTAGTGACGTCTGTCCAGCCCGCTAATGAGACCCCTAACCCCTTCAGGCTTCTGCTAGAAGGCCGAAGGTGAAGAGAAACTTTGTCTTTCAGAACAAGGACCAGGAGCATACATTCAAATCAACAAAAAAATGGCTTCGCATGAAGAAGATTTAAATTTTGGAATGGCCCAGCCAAAGTTCAGACCTGAATTCCATAGAAAATTTGTGGGATGATCTTGAGAGGGCTGTGCACAAGAAATGCCCTCACAATCAGACAGATTAGGAGCATTTTTGCGAAAAAAAAAATGAGAGAAAAAAAAGAGTAGATAAATATTGCCAAATCAAGATGTACCATGCTGGTAGACTCCTACCCTAAAAGACTGTGCTGTAATAAAGTCTAAAAGTGCTTCAACAAAGTATTAGTTTAAGGGTGTGTACACTTATTCAACCAGCTTTTAGTTCTCCCCCAAAAACTGTTTATTTTCTCAATTGAATTTTACAGATTATACTGTAGCTCACATTGAAGGTGGGGAAAGTTTTGAAAGAATTAATTCTGGTCTCATATTTTTAAATCACAAAAAAACTAGAATTTAACAAGTGTATGTAGGCTTTTTCCATCCAATGTATCTGCGTGCTTGCTTCCATTATAAAAGCTTCTAGACACTTCCTTTATAAGCTTATTCTCTCTGTCTCCACTAAACCAAAACAGTGAGGTTTTGGAGGACGTTCAGAGTCTGTGTTTTGTAATGTGACAGTAACTGCACCGCCAGTCTAAATAATGTGACTCATAGATTATAGCCAGCTTGTTGTTGGTGAACATTGTTCTTTAAATTTCCATGTTTGAATTAGAAAAAGATGGAAGACTCTGCACGTAATTGGTGACGAGCTTCACCACTGAACAGTCAGATTTTTTTCTCCAGACCTCGAAGACACAGAGGTCTCTGTTACTGAACCCGATTTCTGTTGAGAAATTAAAACTGCCAGTGAGATTAATAGTTGTTTTCAGCCAGAATAACATCCCACTTCTCTGGAGAATACGAGCTGAAAACAGAAATATGTTTGCCTAACTTTTTACTTGAAGAAAAAACCTGAATGTATAGTCATTTTTAATTTTGTTTTATTTAAAGCTTTTTTTTTAAATAATAATGTGTTGTACATTTTTGTACCCCACCCCACTCCTCTTACTCTGTGTGTGTGCAGACGCATGTATCCAAGTGTTTATGCAGAAAAAGGAAAATCTTTATTGCAAAAATAAAACACAATTTAAACTTCCATCCATTGTGATGAAACAGGCTCTTCGTGTCCCACACGGCTCTTGGTGGGTGAATGTTTTTCCCCTTTGGTCTCGTAGCTTTATTCACTCACATGGGAGGTGTTCAGGTGACTCCTGGTTCTGGTTATAAAGGATTTCCTGTTAGTTTCTGAACCGAGTCCAGCATTCAGAGTCCTGCTCGTCAGTACGCAAGTACAGTCACACACGCATAAACACAAGTTCTTTCCTCCCTCGTGCAACGCCCACCACAGTCACTTCCCGTTTCTGAGCAGAGCACACAGGCTCTCTGATTGCTGCTGAGTTTCCTCAAAACTGCTCTCTTCGTCAGCGGTAACGTGTTTGAAGAGGAATTAAGTTTTGAACAAACACAGTTTCTCAGCTCTCCCAGCGTGGGGGACTGAGTCGACCAAGACCTTACCATTTATGTCCAGAACACAAGATAAACACAAGTGTCTCCTAATCGAATGCTTTCCTAAGGATGTTTATCTGTTCCCATCATGACAAATTAAACACAAAGCAGTGAACAACAAAAAGAACTGGTGTAGGTCTGGGTTTGAGTCCGGCTGACGTCAGAGAACATGGTTATCTCATCATAAAATGAATGCTTGTTTTCAAAATATTATGAGAAAGAAAAACAATTCATAGCTGAAATTTTTAATTTATGGATAGGCTTTTGTTGCTTTAACTGTTTTTAACTTTAAGTAAACATTTAGTCCTTGGGTCAGGAGCAGAAATTTGACCAAATGGTATCACGAACGGGAACTTTTTGGGACAATGCTTTTTGGTTAGCTACATATCTGAGGTCATCCCACAAATGCATGTTCCTTTCAAATGTGACACCATTTAAAAAGGAAATTAAGCTTTCCAGCTGTACAAGCATTGTTACAACATTGAAATAATCTACCAAACACAAATTTTCTTACTTTTTGTTCTAAATTTAAATACTTCATTTAATGAATTGGTGGTAGAGGCAATAAAATTGGTTCTGGGACAAAAGAACTGATCTGCACTGTTATGGTTTTGTATAAGTTTGGTGTACAATATGTATAGATAATATAATCTGGTGAAGTGGGATGTGAAAATGTATGTCTTTATGTTGAATATAAGGCCCACTGGAAGTAAACTAATAATTTTAGATTCTGCACCTAAATATTTATAATCAATAAATAATCATTCACATGGTGCTGAATGTTTAAATCCATTCTCAACACATTTTTACTGCATCTCTTCGTAGATTATTAGGAATTTGTATTTTTCAGTATTTGATGCATCTTAAAAAATAAAAATTGCGTTTAAAAAGTGTGCCACCATTTATTTTTGTCAGTAGTTTGGGTCTATCTAACCGCCTATACCAGATTTTTTTAGTTCCTTTTGTGACACCAATTTTTCTTCTGGCCCAAGGACTAATTCAGACAAAGAAAACAGAATGTACTTGATAAGATTTGAATGTCTTCACAGTGTGTCAGCCTGAGCTTTTAGCTGTGAGGTGATGGAAGGGTATAAAGTGTCAGCAGGCATGAGTTTGTGTGTGTGTGTTGGTGAGACAGAGCAGAGCAGAGATAAAGATGGACTCCTGGGAGATTCATGTTACGCCCTGCTGGCCATTTGGACGCCACGTGTTGTCTCTCCTCCTCACAGTCTGACTCTGTTCAGATAGCAGTAGCATCCTCATGTAGCCTCTCTCTTCAGTGTGACCCTGTCTCTTTTGTTTGCTGTTAAAAAGCAAGACTAATTTCTGCTTTTAAATTTCTTCTTCTTTTTTTTTTTGGGATTATTTTTATGGGGCAGAGGCAGGGGATTCACTCTTTTGACTTTTCAATTTCCTCTCACTGAACATTTTAATTACATGTCAAGTAATGCATAATTTAATCTCTGCCTCTTTTATACTGCACGCTCCCAACATCAAGCACAAAAGACCATTTCTATGCTTGATTTTCTCCTTTTCTGTGTATAACCTGTGGGGTTTATCAGTCCCAGTAATAAAAAAAACGTATATCATCTTTTTACTAACTAAATACAGGCTGTCACCATCATCAAGGCTGCCATGACAGTTAGTGGTATTATATAGGAGTAGGAATCTTTTACTATCTCACAATTCAATTCGATTCTGATTTTTGGGACCACAATTTGATTCAAAACAATTCATATCATAATGATTTCTGCTTCGATTTATTGGTGTGCTTTCCGGCCCTCATGATCAGGGCATGAGGGCCAGATGAAATTCTTTCCTCCGTTTTTGTATTTTCCTCTTTGTTTTGGTGCTTTCCACACAAGCATTTCAAAACCGGCTGCATGGTGTCATCAGGACATCTAGCATAGTTACAAAATAGAGGCCAACAGCCAGCAGATTTGTTTTGATTTTTTTTTATTTTGTGACATTTTATATCAGTTTTGTATCATAAATGAGAATCACAATTCTTATGTGAATGGATTATTTTGGCACACCCCTGTTAGATACTCTTTAAGGAGTTTATGTCTGAGGTCACCTCCAGAGAGCAGCAATGAATTAAGGTTTTTTTTTTCAAACCCTCAAATGTACTGTGGTAGTTACTGACCTCTCTGGACTCTGGAAGTTACACATTCATTCGTTTCAAACGTGTGTTGTCCTACCAGCTGGTGAGCCTTGAAATACGCACACTTTCTTCTGTTTTTAGAGATAGAAGGCCAAAGTAACATGGCTCTTCTGCTGCAGAAGTTAAACTAAAAGCTAATTTTTCTGCTAAGATTTCAATTTCAAATCCCAAACCTACAGCAGTTATTTCTGAAGTAATTTGAATTAAACACACCATCATGTGCATAAGAAAAGCTCTGGTTTTCTTTATATTACGTTTATTATTGAATTAATGTCACTTGGTTACTCAGATTTTATTTACAGTAGATTTCTGTGCATGAATTACCTTTGGAAAATAAATATATGAGTTATTTTCATTATATTCTGGAAGATTAGATCTAAAATGACTCTAATGTCCTGACATTGATGTAAAATGGAAGAAAAACCATCATTTCATCTAACTGAAGTCATTCAGTTTGTCAGCACAGACCTGATGAACCTGAGCTGACAGTGAATGACTGGTGGAATCTCTCCCAGTCCTCAGTATTTTGTTCTATTTTGGGACTTTTTACAGTTTGTCTTGGCAGAGCTTGGTGTGTTGAGTTAATTGAACTTTGGAGGTTTGGTGACGTGTTTACCTGTGAACCTGTCAAGGTCGGCAGTGTTGTTGTTCTGACTCGATGTTTGCTGCGGTTTTGTAGGTTAGGTCGAAAGGGATGTTATCCAGTTGTTGCAGCATATGACACAGAAATGGACTCATTGCGCAGTTTAAAATCAAACAAAAATGGTTACCTGATGGTGTAATGGTAAATAGTTTATTCCAGTAATTTTCCTTATATTTTGATATACAATACTGAAATGCGAGTGTTCACTTTACCAACATATATGTAATGTTGGGCTTCTCCATTCTTAATGATTCTTTTGTGGATGTTGCCATTGTTGACCTATTTTCAGTTACTTTAGCTGTTTTTGTAGTTAAACAAACACAAGGTAGACGACAGCTGTTCATAAATTTAGCTTATAGACACATTAAAAATCAATATGAAGCACAATTGATTATAATATAATGTATATATATATATATATATATGTAATAATTTGCTTTTTTTTTCCTGCAAGGTTGTATTATGTTGCTTTGGTATGACTGACAGCTGGAACCATTTAAATCTGCATATCAAGCCTACATCAATTTAAAAAGTGGAGGGGTGACAGTATGTGTGTGCGTGTGTGTGTGTGTGTGAGTCTAGTTTAATGACTTTAAATAGAAAATGAGAGCTGCCTTACTTCCTCAGAGAGCCAGGAAATGGTAAATGGGGGAAGGAAATGGCTCACAGTGCAATCTGAGAAAGCTATGTCTGTAATAACTTCTGTATTTTCTTACTTCTCCCTTTGTTTTTCATTTAGATTTAAAATGAATTAATCTTTTTCCCTTGAGCATGATGATGTATTGGTTTAAGTTTAATATAATGACTTCAGTAGGTGTTGCTCTGATTGCAACATTTCAAGCAACAAAACGATTAAACACCCAGCAAAGCTGCAAACGAGAACATTCAAACCCAGTTCATTCAAATATGCATAAAAACAAGTTCATTCACAAATGTACAGTGCATACTATATGCTGTTTGTTCAACACTGCAAACAGAGTTTTGACTACTAAGAATGGCCTGTAGGGGCCGCTACAGCTCCACGGTCAGTCAAGTCCAACAGCAGCTGTTGAATGAAGTACTTGATCAATGATTCCTCTGAGAGCTCCCTCTCTTTTTATGACGAAACCTGTTTGAAGCACGCTGAGAAACTGCTGCACGAAAGCAGAACAAAACAACCTGCTAGAGTCAAATCCTTCAGCTTTTATTGTTTGAATGAATCCATCTCTGAGATCAAAGATGTGGTTAGTTGCACCTAAACATGCAGTCAAACCATTAGTCAGCTATATTTGATTCATAACTTAATACAAGATTATAAAATAAAAAGTTTACAGGTCATTTATAGCAGGGATTAAGCTGTGTTGTTCACTTGTAAAATGTTTTAGAAGTAGAAAAGGGGAGGTCAGCTGAGCCATATATGAAATTTAATGGGATTAAAAATTCACAAATTATGCTTTGTCAAGGATATTTTAACCAGTAAAGTATTGCTAATATAGAAATTTGTGCAGCTTCCTGTAAAAAGATCAGTATGCTTTGAACTGTACAGTCTCACCCAATGTGTTACATCATCAGATTCAAAGGAAAATGTTATAAATCTGCACGTTGTTCATCTATGATTGGGACTGCATCACAATGCAGACAAATTTTGAAAAGTCCAAAAGAGCAGCACAAGGCAACTGCACATAATGATTGAGCTGTGACTGAGGTCCACATGGACACGCAGAGCAAAGCAGACCCACTGAGCGTGTTTGTTCAGGGAGCTGACCTTGAACAGCTGGCCACAGTGTTTTTATAGCTGCGCAGATGCACACGAATCTGTGTGTGTGTGTGAGTGTCTGTGCTGCAAAGACGTTTTCTGTCTGCACTCCAAACTGCTTCTGTCCAGATGTTAAGGAAGGAAACTCAAGAAGCGTTCTTGAAAGAAGCCCTGTTGTGATAAAAAAGCAGCAACGGCGCGCTCTTTGACGGTCTGAATGGGAGGAAGAGGAGGCCTGCTGGAATGCAGCTAAATGTGCGGCATGTGGGTGGTTCTGCTTAGACTGTCTAAACCAAGGAGTTTGCATTTCCACTGGCATCTGTGCATTTCAAGAGGCATTGTGGGTAAACACACACTGCAAGACAAGGTTTTGCACCAAAATCCAATGAAGTCTGGGATGTCACTCGATTTGCAGATTTCCCTCGAGACAAACAAAATAAAAAATAAATAATAATAATAATAATAATAGGGTGAACTTTTTGACACGGTTTATTTTGGCTATCTTTCAGAGTACTGACATTCCCTTATTGGGGTGTCATGCAAGATCGCCTGCCAGCTCACACTCTATCGTTTATTCTAGAAAAATATCAGTTTTTCCCAGAATTGTGGTGAAAGAGCTCGACATCATCCCACGCTGCAGTACAGGTGAATATAAAATCCCTATTACGCTGCAGCCTAGTGTATTCACGTAAGCAGAAGTGGATGCGGCGTTGGCCTTGTTTGGATGTAAAACAGAGCAGAGAGGTGCGGGTATTTACTTGACAACAGCTTGTTCGGCTTTAATCGGTCAACCTAGGATTCAACCCAAAACACCGGTGAACTTCTAGTTCCACTTCCTCGACCTTACATAACTACAGGGAGACAGTTAAAAGGGAAAATGGTGTAAAGCTCAGATAGACAATTTTCTCTTTTTATCAGGCTCATAATCAACTCAAAGAGGTTTTTATGTTTCATCTGTGCTTATTTTGTTTGCCTTCTAAGTCTTGATGAAAATCTTAAAAAAAAAAAGCAGAATTGTTATTCCTCCACCTTTGAAAGCTGGTACACTAACCCAGATATTGTTTATTTGCAGGGGACCTTCTCCTTGCATCTTTCAGTGCAAAAATAAAAAAAAAGAAAGATTTTAGATTGATAAGTGCAAAACATTTTACCTGTTTTTTTTTTATTTCTTCATTGCTGAGGCGATCAAAATACTATGCATTTCTCAGCTATGAGGTGGGTTTTTTTTTAAATTTGTTTCACAGTGAACCGGTACAGTGAAGATAAGCAGTGAAGGACAGGAAAAGGGGGGACGGTGTGAAACGATAACCTCGTGTTTGTATGTTTCACTTTCTCCTCTTAATCTCAACAAAGAGAAAAACAGCCAGGGTGCAGGCTGATGCTGGAGCCAACTAGATCAGACCGGTAGCTGTTCGAGAGATGGGGGGAGGTGAAGGAGAAGTGAGGAGAAAGGGGAGGGGTAGGAGGAGGAGGGGAGATGAGATGGAGGATGGAGTTGAGGGTGGAATGAAAATAGGAGGGAGAAAGGAAGCAGGAGACACAGTGGAGCTGCAAGAGTTCTGGACAAGTGTGGATGGACAGGCAGACGGCTAAGACCCCGGTCCCTCAGTGATGTAATGCATCAGGCACAGGACTATTTTTAGCCACGCTAGTACACTTAGCCTGCACAGGCCTATCAATCAGCTCCACAACTCGCTGGGAATAAAAGAGCTGCGTCCAGTAGATCCACTAAATCATTATGTTTACGGTGTCTGATTCTCAGCTGGGCCTTGGTTGAATTTTACAGCACAACACGATGTTTATGTTGTGTTTTGACTTTTGCAGTTTTAAAGTATTTCTACTCAGCAAAGTTTTTGCTGTCTGCATCGTTTAGCACTACTAGGTTGAGAAACAAACATGTCAGGAATTTTTTTTAATTTATTTGTTTTTTTGTCACTGTTCGTGGCCTGATTATTTAACCAAAAAGAGCAGCAATATTCTGGATTTTTAAGAGTCATGGAAAAAAGTTATAAAATTAAAAAAATTTTAAAAAAGATTTAAGATCCTGGGCTTGAAGAGGGTCTGTCAGTGGTGATTTTAGGGAATAAAAAAAAACAACTAATAACTACATCTATGCTAAACTTAAAAATAACAAAAACAAACTGAGTCTCGTCAATAAATAAACACAAGAATCTGACAAAAGCGGATCTAAAAACTTGGGACTGAATCTAGGAGGAGCTGAAGACTAATGAAGAGGAGGTGTGGTGATTAATGAATGTGACTAGATGTGCAAAGGAAGCAGAAAGCTGAACAAAAACTGTTCTAAACAGCAGCAGAAATCCAAATAAATGTTCTGTTTTTGTGCACCATTAGCAGACAAGTAGCAGGTAGTGCATGTGTGAGTTTTGGTGATTCCTGTTTTACCAGATGTTGTGCCAGCAAACAACACACACACTTGTGTTTTGTTCCGGCACCATTGCTCAGTCTCTGCTTTGAATAACACAGTCTGCATGTCGAGACAGATTGACTTCTGGAATCTTACACAAAAAAGGGCTAAAAAGCAAAGCTGGTTGTGATGACTTTTATATCTGCACATCATCTCCAAACTCCAGCAGCCCACCTCTGTCATAGCTTATGGTATTATTGACATCTGCTATTATGACAATAAAACAAGCAATAATCAATCTAACCCTCGTTCCAGCAGATAAGACACTCTGCTAAAAGTCATGTCATCAGGCCTGTATTAAAGAGCCACTTCCTATTTGTCAACCGGGTTCAAAATATATTTTTTATGTTTTTGAATCCTTTCAAGATAATAAAATAATGTGTCATCTTATCTGAACCATGAGCCACCACGAGACAGCATATTGTCAAACCTAATACTCCAGTTATGTTCCCTCCAAAGAGTTTATTTACATATTACTTTTTATCTGAGGGTATCATAACCAGACAAGCACTGGTTAAGTAAAACCTGCCTTGTCTCAGTCAGAGGAGATGACTCAGGTAATGTTTAACTGTCTACCTGCTTTTGGCCCCTGACCTAAACCACATAATTTGGTCCTTAGGGTGTGTTGCACAGCACACATACACATCCCTTTTTTCAGTCCTCTGCCCCTTTAAGTTTTTTTTTATTACAGCGCTAATTTTGGCTGCACAGGTTGACCACTTCAGTGTATTACCCAGCTCAGTTCTTTGGGTTTTTGATATAGTCACAAACAAAAACGGACCAGCTCCTTTGAAGAAATCATTCAATTCAATAACTTTTGTTTCCTTTCCTTAATTTAAAGTTCATATCCCATGTGGAAATTTTCCCCTTTTTTATTTATTTATTTATTTATTTATTTTTTAACAGTACACATGTGTCATACTTTCCTTTCTGCCAAAGTGTCTCTTTCTGCCAAAAACACCCAGTTTTATTGCATAATCATTGTTCTCGTAAACTACCTGGTTTGGTTCTCAGCTCAGGCACAATTCCAGGTAGTTCAGGCATGAGTTCTCTTCCCGTGCATTCCCTCCTACTCATATCCTCCAGGCAGGGTTTGGAGCATGCATAGGAAACTGACTCATGGTTACTCTTTTTTTTATTATTATTATTAAAGAAAACAAAAACTGACAGAGACTCCATGACCTTTCTGCTCAGCAAGGAGAAGCAGCCACAGCTGGAAAATCCAGAAACAGACATTTTGGTGTTCCCAAATGGTTTAGAAAATAAGAGAAATTAGGACACAGGGAAAAAAGAAACAAAAAGGGTTTTTTTAAAGGTAGAAAAACAGACCACACTTTGCAGAGTAAAACAGTAGATGGTTATTTTTATTTTTTTATTTTGGAAAACTTTGAACAAAATAGTCATTCTGAGGTACAGCACCTTGCAGTATCAAGATTAGATTTCAAATCATATTAGTTTGAAGCAGTGACCTTTGTTTGCATCTGAAACAGTGTTCTAATATAATATATTATGTTATTGTTATTGTATTGTACATACGTACAATAACACTAACATTATTACCTAAAACATTTCTGAATAAAATATAACGTGTCAACACAGCTGCTGCCCAAAACTTCAACATATTTTCTATAATTCACACTTAAAAAAAGCCCGTCTTTTTGATGCATAAACTGCATAGGAAGTGTAATAAAAACCAGAATAAGTCAAATGTAAATATCCTCGGAACGTGAGCGACAGAAGACGCTGGTGGTCATGTGTGCATTTTTGTTTGTTCTGTGTTTTATATAGTAGATAGAACAAGTTAAACGGACCTTGTCACTTCTAGTGTCAAAGAGAATATTTTGAGCTAAACTCTAAATCTGAAAGTATTGTGTACACGCTCTGCATTCTGGTGGGATTTGAGAGAAAACTGTAAGCTCCATAGTAGTGAGAGACATGCTGGGGAAAAGAAGACCAAAATGTGTTGATGTAAAAAAAAAAAGGTTGCGGGAGTAAGAAAAGTTTGTTAGGGACGTCAACTGCCAGTCAAAACCATAAAACCTAACTTGCACTCTGAGATATTAAGATGCCACTCCAGTGAAATAAAAAACTATTTTTGGGAAACTTTAAATGTTTTTTTATTCTTTAAAGTATGCCTGAGTTATAGAGCTTAGTTTTCTCATGTGTTGTGTCAAAATCCCATTTAGCTTTGTTTTCTTTCTCACAGTTTTTGGAAATGTTGTCTGTGTTTTCATCCTACCTGAAGTCATTGCGTAGTTCCAATCCAGCTGCATGTTTTGGTGCACAATTTGCATGTTTTATTTCAACAGGGCAGACATTTTGAACTGAACAGTAATAAGGGTGCTTCAGCATTTATGCATCAGCAAACTTACAAAGTTATAAGACCTCCCGAACCCTCCTGTTCCTGCTTGTCTTCTCTTCTCTTCACTTCTTTTCTGCTCCGCTGAGCTGGCGCCGGGCCAACAGGCTGCAGGTTATGTAACGTGTGGCTGTCTGCATTGGCAGTACAAGTGAATGAAACTCTCTGATGGACAGCTGGGCTGCTGCATTTTTAATTATTTTTTTTTTGCTGCCCTCATGGTTTTTCTTCTCACGCATGCCACCATGGTTACAGGTTTTTGCCCTGATAGGAATGCCTACAAAACTCTCTTTACCCAATCGTTCTTACAAACACAATGTAGCTGTTTTTCTTTTTTTTTTTTTTCCACTTTATGAAAGATCTGCACCCACACATTTGTATAAATCTTTGTGCGAAGGGGGGGATTATATGTAACATGTTTATTTAGGTTGTTGATGTTTATGTGTATTTGTCCTGCCTGCATCTTACTGCATGGTGGTGCAGGTTGCAGTTAAAACAGCCAAACAAATAAATGTCTGCAGACAAGGAAAAAAAAATGGAATTGAGTGCAAATGTAAAAAAAAAAAAAAACTTCTCTTTCTTGTCCAAAATGTTTAAACTCATTTGTGAATAACTGTAAATGTAAATCCTTTTTTTTCTTTTTGTTGCAGTTGTGTTTCCTGGTGTCCGCTTTCCGCGGCCGACTTTTTTCAGAGGACAGCTGTGCGACTCTGGCGCTCTTCTGCCACTATTTCTATCTGAGTCAGTTTTTTTGGATGCTGATACAGGTAATGACAGGATTTCAAAATGTGCAAAAACAATAAAAAAAAATTGCATGACTCAAACTTCTTAAAACATGACTGTTATGGTAATATATAATTTTAATCCTTAATTCTACAGGAACACCACATAGTAGTTAAAAGAGTAGTCTTCTATAAATGTTAACCTTTTCTTATCATACGAGGGAGTTAATTTGAGATCATTATATTCTGAAATATGGCTTTATTTTTGCTTATTTGGCAATAAAAGGTATGAGAATTCAGCTTTTAGTTTTACCTTATTACCTCTGTAATAAGCAGTAAACTGTTGTTCTTACACTACAAGGTGAGTTTTTTTGTTAGCCCTAAAGAAAAAGGATTATTGGTAGAAATAAACTTTGACCTCAGTATTTATTTCAGTTTTGAACACCTCACTCAAATGTGTGAAGGCATGACTTATTTTTAATTTAAAGAAATGTAAAAAATATATCCTCAAAACTCAAAGATATTTGTTCTAATGTGTTCTGCTAGCTATACTACATATTTTCATGATGCCTGTGCAAATTTTTCCTCTGCAGTATTTTATCCCTCAGAGCAGGTAGGTGGTTTCTGACCACAGGAATGTTGTAAACATGGAGCTCTTCAGTAGCTCATTCAGAGTTTCTTACTGCCCAAATAAGAGACACGTTTAATCTCATCTTTTAGATGAGCAGAAAAACCAAATTATTTTTTAGGACACGTTCTGATTAAATATACTATTTGACACCCCATTTTATTTGTTTTTATATGTCATATGTAGTTATCACATAAGTTATTTTACAGTAGCTTTTATTCACTTGTTAGTCAACAAATATGTAGAAATAGCTGTATTGAAAGGCTCAGGAAATATTTTGAAAATTATAAAATGTTATTTGAATGGTGAATCAAAAGTTCCTTAATCTATCATTTTGGGTGATTGCATATTAGATTAAAGTGTTAAACAAATGGTTCAGTAAGCCAAAATTGGGCCATTAATTTGATGTATTGTATTAAAATGAAATCCCTGATTTCTCTCCAGATTTTTTATTTCTCCTTGTTTTGACAGTTTTACAAAGATAGGCATATTTTATTTTGAAGTGGATTTAAGCTTACATAGTAAACATAAACTCTCCTGCCACTCACTGTGGATTTTTTGGTGAAGAATAATATGATTATTTCCTGAATAGTCTATAAGAGAGTGAGCATAATAATATATCTAAGTTGTGCTTGATGCATGAAAAAGGCCAGTTTTGTTGTTTTTAAGCCGATAATAAACCTCTAAGATTTCTTTGGGAATATGCGTTCAAGCTAAGGGCTATGTGTTACAATCTGCTTGTCAAAAACTGAAACTGAGATTAAATGCTGTACAAACTGGTTTTTCGGCACGCATGTTTGTTGTTAGAGCTGATTAGATCTGGTGGAAGGATTCAACTAACGGGCAAATCTGCATGAAGACTACAATCACTTTGGAGTTTTTATATAAATTGCTCTTGTCCATCAATATCTCAGCCTAAAAGCAGCTCAGGTCATTTATTGTCTGTCAGCAGATATTTCGCTGACGAGAATATCTGCCGCCACTCTGGCTTACATTAGCGTGTGGCACCAAAACCCCCATTGTCATCTCTAACGTGTTCTCTTACTGCTCTGTTTTTTTAACACCCTATCAAATAGCTGCTTTCAGATAAGTGGCTGAAGGAAACGGGCGCCAGCAACCCATCTTCGACTGAGGCTTGAATCAGTATCAAACCTGTGTGTGCAGAAATCTGCATCCCAACTAGTGTGGGGAACATACCTCTTGGCTTAATGCCAGTAATTTAATCTCTCGCTTGAAAAGCCATTTCTTGACTCCGAGGCTCCCGACATGCTGTATCTGTGCAGAGGTTTAGAAAACAAAACAGGTATTTCAGCAGACCAGGAGAAGCTGAGCTGATCTGTTTTTGCAGTGTGTGTGTTTACTCTTCTCGCTGCACCAGTCTGAAAGTCAAACAATAAAAGAGCTATTTCCTAGCCATGTAATTAGACACTACAGCTTGTTATGAGCAGACAAATGGGTTTGTTTGCATTAATAGTAGAACAGTCCACCTCAAAGATGACCTGTACTGTCAAAAAATAATTAACACAAATAGTTATGGTCTTTTGAAGAAGGGTTCTCTGGATAAGTTATCAACAGTATCTTACCTGATGTGGATGGCTCTTTGAATAATCTCAATTTGGAGAAACCGTTTAATTCTGACTGGATTGATGAACAATTAAAACTCTGAGATCAGCATTTTTTAAACTTTGGTGTAGGCCTTGATCAAACTGGACATTTCTTCTTCAAGTCGGTCAGAATTAATTTCTATTTTCCAAACGGAGCTTGTTTAAGGAGCTATCCACAACAGGTGAAATATTAATTGTTCAACATGTTTTCTAATTATAGCTTTAAGTTATGGATTGATTGTTTTAGCTTCTTTCTTCTTCTTTTAAATTCAGCAATTCATTTTCAGCTTCTTTAAAACATTTCAGCCAAGTCTTTTGTCACTCACCTTTCATGCTAAATCCTTTAGTTGCATGCTGTTGTTTGTCATTACACAAATTTTAAAAATAAAACTTGGACAATATTCTTATTTTTTTATTCTATGACACATCATGCAGCACAGATCCCCAGATTATTGTTTCTGTCAGCAAATAATATTCTAACTATAACCTAATAAAAAAAAAGCAATCAAACAAACTCATTTAAATCAGAAAGCCTGCAGACGTGGATCCCAGCTGTGCCCACTGGCAACACAGTGTTGTGTATCAACAGGTAAACTGCAGAGGCAACAACCCAGCACAGTGTTACCTGTAATCCAGTCTTCTGGATCTCTCCAGCCCTGCTCACTCTTTAAGAACATAAGCTTCTGGATCTGCCTGGTTTCCCTCTATTGTCTCAGTGCAGCAGAGCCAAACCGTTACACAACAGAAAGCCAGCAGGTTTTTGGTGCTGCGTATCTGTTTGTCTGTGTTTGTGCAGTTAGGTTTGGATTGTTATACTATCCAGCAATGGTTCAGGCAGAGTTATCAGTTATTGCAGGGAGAGGTCAGTGGTTCTTACCCTGCTGTCATGTGCCATATCATCGTGTCCTCTGTGCAAATGTCATGTTTGAGTGTTTGCAAACAGATGGACATAAATATCAGCAAGTGCATTTATTTTAGCTGTTAGTCTTCTTCATATGCTTCAGCTACTCTTTTATTTTGCGGTAATCTGAGTTTCTTTCAGTTGCTCTCAATTTAAAATAGAAAATAAAAATAAATAAATAAATAAATAAAAACTTTTTGTTTTTCCTCTGTCCAGAACAGAGGCTTCACAAAGTGGTAAGACATTGTGTCTGTGTTGCAAAGCAGGTGTTTAAAAAAACTGCTTATGTAACAATGGGTGGCTCAGTGCATCATGGATGGATGGGACTATAAAACCCTGCTAAATTACAAAGCAAACAGGTCTATTTTGAGTTTGATTTTAGCAAGATGTGTGTTTTTTGTCACTTTTTATGTAAACTAAATGCTCTCACAAGCAGAGAAAGTAATAAACTATCACACAGACCTGTACATTTTTTGGTATTATTGCCTTCAGAGAGGTAATAATATTGTTGCTTGTGTGCTTGTTTCTCACTATTGTCGCCAAAATATTTTATGAACCAGTGAGCAGATTTTAATGAAGCTCTCATAAAGCAATCATTGGTTGTACATCTACAACTGATTAACTCTCAGAGTTAATCCAGTTCAAGGTGACTGTCAAAGTCAACTGACCTTAGGAAACACAAACATGTCTATAACTCAGTCAGTTTAGAGACGTTGAGCTAAGATTCAGTATGGTAATTGCTGAGCATGATCTCCAACTCATACTTTGAGCATTACACAAATGCTTAAATTTTTTTACGTAAAACTTTGGCTTTGACTGTTGGTGTTATCACTGTTGGTCTGTTAGTAAAGATTCTTTCAATTTTTAAATGAATAATCAGTGGATGTTCATCTAAAGCTTGTTAGCATTTGGAGTCAACCCAAATCAAGATGACTGCCACAACTAAATGACATTAGCAAATACAAAAATGGCTATAAAATAGCTAGTTTTACAAATATTGTGTTAAATTTGGTGTGTAGCTGAGAACAATCATCAACACATGCTCTTTACAGACCTTGCAAGATCTCATTATCTCACAAGATTTTGCATAACATAAAGTACAAGGTTTGACCAATCCACATAGCAGACAGGTGTGGGCCAGATCTGGTGGCAAGATAGCAAGTGGCAAGATGGCAGTTGGTTTGTCAACTGGATGTGGGCCAGGTCTGACAATGATGGTGCTGCTTTTAAGATAGTGTGCCACAACTGGCCCATTTGTGGTTTGGTTTATGTGGCCCAAATCTGTCAATGCCACAACTGGCCCGGTTGTGGTTCAGTTTATGTGGCCCAAATCTGTCAATGCCACAACTGGCCCGGTTGTAGTTCAGTTTGTGGCCCAAATTTGTCAGTGCCACAACTGACCCATCTGTGGTTCAGTTTATGTGGCCCAAATCTGTCATTGCCACAACTGGCCCGGTTGTGGTTCAGTTTATGTGGCCCAAATCTGTCAGTGCCACAACTGACCCATCTGTGGTTCAGTTTATGTGGCCCAAATCTGTCAATGCCACAACTGGCCCATCTGTGGTTCAGTTTTTGTGGCCTAAATCTGTCAACGCCACAACTGGCCCATTTGTGGTTGGATTTATATGGCCTAAAATCTGTCAATGCTACAACTGGCCCAGTTGTGGTTTGCTTTATGGGGCCCAAATTTGTCAATGCCACAACTGGCCCGGTTGTGGTTTGGTTTATGGGACTGAAATCTGTAAATGCCACAACTGGCCCAGTTGTAGTTTGGTTTATGTGGTCCTAATCTAGGTATGGACCACCTCTGGCAAGTTACATGTGAGCCACTAAAGAGCCATCATTCTGGTATCTGGGCCAAATGTTAAGAGTATTAGTGCATTATGTGGACCAAAACTGGGGAAGACAAGTTTTGCTTTGTGGAAGTTTCTATACATTTGTCCCTTCTCAACTTCCTTCAAGGAATGCTAGAGATTGTTTTTCTTTTCTCTACAGTACCGACATATGTGCTGCTATTTCTTTATTTATTCTGATCCCACTTCCTGTAAATGTGTGCTTTACCTGAACTCTTCCCTCAGGCAGTAAACTTCTGGCAAGTGCTGGTGATGAACGATGAGCACACAGAGCGGCGGTACCTGCTCTACGTTCTCCTGGGCTGGGGACTTCCTGCCCTGGTCATCATCGTCCTGGTCATCGTGTTGCTTGGAGGATTTGGATGGAACATACACGCTGTTTACGGTCTGGTGCAAGGGGACGTGTGAGTCAACGACACATTTAAACAAACACACAAAGGAAGTTTTACAACCAGAGACAGGAACATGAACCCGGTCTATTTATAAATCAACACTGGCGGGTGTGTTATAACCTGCCCTGAGTCATTTGTGTCGACTGTGGTTTCTTTTTCAAACCGAGGGAAATTCCTTTTCAGATGTGAGCAGAGCAAAAAAAAACACCTGAGTCGGTGACATCATATGAGGAGGTA
Organism: Cynodonichthys magdalenae; assembly: GCA_031762555.1. Lineage (NCBI taxonomy): Eukaryota > Metazoa > Chordata > Actinopteri > Cyprinodontiformes > Rivulidae > Cynodonichthys > Cynodonichthys magdalenae. The sequence goes on along the minus strand of JARVJO010000394.1, from coordinate 15,211,948 downwards.
GTTCATCCAATCAGATTGAAGAAAGCAGAAAGTTTACTGGGGTCATTTCACATGGAAATTTGAGATGTTACCTTTGGAGTGGTGATGAGTTGTGGTTTATATTTAGTGCAGCTAAAAGTTTAGAACACAACAAATTAGTTGATCTTTTTCTAAATAATGGACAAAAATCTTTAGATTGGTGTCTTTTTATTCAGTTTGTTCATTGTTTTGTGTGTTTCATGTGTGAACAAGTGGGCAGAGCTGAACACCAATGGAGTTTGGACCCTTAAATCCTATCTTAAATTAGCCGGTGGTCTTAGGTGTGGCTGTTATCCTTGGAGTTGAAGTGAGTTTGCGTGTTTCCTGTGGATGTGGGGTGGTGAGCGAGACAGAGAGTGCACACATTAAGGACACAGAGGAGTGTTCAGTTTCATGGAGAGCTGTCCCTCCTCTCTGAGGGATTGAGGCAGCTTTTGAATTTATGCACCCTTCTCCTTTTCTCCTCCTCAGAGTAAATAGGTTGCCTGTTGTTTTCTCGCCGCTCCAGCTGTCTCAGTTTCGCCCTGCCTGCGTACAGAACAAGTGTTCAGACAGATCTTGCCTTACGTCACCAAGTGATTCTGGAGCACTCGTTTCTGGGAGTGTCAGCGAGTGAAGCGTGCAATTCTTCTAGTCGTTATTGCTACATTCACGTTAAAGCTGACTGAAAATGGTGGAGAATAAAAAAGAAAAGAAAACTAAAAGTTAATCATCCTTTAAGCCTGTTTCAGCTCTAACCACTGAACTGTTCATTCTACCCTGTTTTTATATCTTTATTTTTCCATCTCTCTTGAGGTTTGAGGTGTTTATTAAACTGGACTGCACCCAGCATGTTGATTTTTAGTTTTTAATTAACCAGAATCACATCAAACTGAGGATTAAGTCAAATTTAGTCAAAATGATCTATGCACATTTTCTCTAAGCATTTGATTGGGATGACTCTCAGCTACTACTACACTTTATTTTAGCTCAATTTTTGTAAAATTGACTGAATTAAAGTAATTTTTAATTTCCACAGTTTAGTTAAAATGAGTCCAGAAAAGAATGCATGAATCAGACAACCAAAAGTAAACATTAGAACCTAAATAATTTAACTTTGACGGCACAGTTGTAAGCTTTAAATGTTACAACTTAGAAAAAAATCGAATTCTAGTAATTAACACTCAGGAACACTTATTTGTCCTTGAAAATAGAATTATTATCCTAATGTATAGCAACTTCATTACCCAGTTTGACTTTTAGTGAACAGGGTCCTAATTAGGGTTGGGCATAACTGGCAAAAGAAATTTTTCACAATTAATTGTGGCATTTATCTGATGACATTTATGGCGATACTGTAATCACACTTGCAAATATTTAACTCTAAATCAGTTAACCTGTGCTTTAAAATGATTCTTACAAACCTTCAATCAAAGTATTTCATTTTAACAAGGTAAAATAGTAAGATGTGAATTAAAACCTACCTTTTCCTGATGTTGAATGTAAGCTAATCTTTAGTAATGCACACTTTATAGTGAGTGGCACACAAAAATAGGTCATTATGTGACACTAATTGCATTAATTGCAAAGCAACTAATATAAGTTGTTGACAGTTTTTCTGATGATTAATTGCACATGATACGATTTTGCCCAACCCTAGTCCTAATAGTGTATAATTAGGCCTAAAAGGATAGTTTGTGTTACCTGGATCCTGCAGTCCAAAATTAGTTTGAACAATAAAAGTCAAAGGCACTTTGGTTACTTTATCATGCAAACACATTGGTGGAAATGTAAATTTCATTGCTTGAATATCTTGCAATCCCATAATTCAAATAAAAGTGATGGAAACATTTTTGTTGATGGTTATTTTTAAAATCTTTATATGAATAGTTCTTTAAAGACTTGTGCTTATTCGACCCACAACCTCCCACTGCCTTATAAAGAGAAATTCCCAGCAGCGTTTCTCCAAAAATCCATTCCTCTCTTTATTTTTCCTCTCTCACGAGCTTCAGAATCGTGTGAAGTAGGCCCACGGGTTATGTTTTCTTCACCCTCTTTAGGAATCCCTCACATTCCTCTTTCATGTGAGACTTTCAGTCCAGTCGTCTCTCACCTCCTCACAAAACCCCAGCAGCTCTAATGTCCAGATTCCAGGGAGGTTCGGACCCATCATCCAGCTGTGCCGGTGGGACAGGATGATGCAAGAAGTTATTTGGCATAACTTGTTTATGTTTTGGCTGTGCGAGCTCTAATTATCCGCAGCGGTGGCTCCAACCTGCAGATGTCCTATCTGTGTTTGATGCTCCCACCGAACAGCTTGTTTTGTGAAAACGACTTGGGCGTTTTCCTCCTTGTTTGGCAGCTACTGTTTATTTGGGCACGTTGAGTTTCCCAAAGCAGCAAAAAATTAAAATAAAACATTTCACTCCATTCTTATTTTGTAAACATGTTTTACTGAAGGAAATTGGGAAATAATTCTTGAAATTTCCCAGGAAAACAACAGAGGCAGAAATGGTGAAGTTTGGTCTCACGCTTATACAGAATGTAAAAATTGTTCAAACATAAGTTATGTGACTGTAAGGAGTCGTTTTTTTTAATGATCAAAAAATGAAAAATCACTTGTGCTGTTTGGCAGAACCAGCAAATGCTTAAAGAGACGATTGTTCCTGAATTGGGCTTTTCATAAATAGGAAAAACACATTGAAGGATTGTTGATCTTAGTGATTATCCAGCTGGAGCAGCAGGGGAACCTGGTGGTTCTGAGGTGTTTTATGTGTTTTGCTGCTGCTGTTGAGCAAGACTCTTTTTGAGTCTTAGGACGGCTCAGGGGTCTCAGTGAGCAGATCCTGTTTATGAAACCTGGAAAAAAACAAAGTCTTAGAGCTAAATACAGAGCAATAAAGGCATATAATGTGTTTCCAGAACTTACTTTCTAACTTAACGTATGTTCTTTACTCAATGTGTTTAACTAAACCTCTTCCTTCATATCTCAGCTATTTTTTTAATTTTTTTTTTCCTTTTATTTTTAAGTTAATAACCAAGTTAATGTCCATCTCCATTCTAGGTGCTTTATCCCAAACATCTATGCGGCTCTGTGCACGGCTGTCTTGGTACCTCTCATCTGTCTGGTTGCAGTACTGGTTATTTTCATCCACGCCTACCAGGTCACTGAGCAGTGGAAGGCCTACGATGACCTTTACCGTGGTCGGACCAACAGCACAGGTTAAATCTAATAGCATGTAATAATAGTATTTATTTTGGGGGTGGGCATCGTCATTTATGCAGGTGAACAGATTTGAATTGCATCAAATCTGTCACATTTGTGTCTGCTGCTCCACAAAACCTGCTCCAGAATGACCTCAGAACCTAAAGTGTATCCACTTCAATTTCTCATGCTTTTCTTCTCCCCTTGATGCATAAATATAGCTCTAACAAAACATTGCCAGTCTTTTATTGTGCATTGGAAAATTTAGCAACTAACTAAGTGCTCATTCTCTTCATATAGTACAGTATTAAGTTGTCTGTGAACACCCTAAAACTTGCACAATATGCAATTGTTTGTACAGAATCACTGACTTTTTTCTGACTTACCCCTGACATGAAAATTCAAGCCAAACCACTTTAGTCCTGCATCATTTGGGCTGTAATCTCAGCCCATCAGTGATAATCAGCAGGATTAAACCGGCTTTGCTCCATCGCAGCCCTTCAACAACAAAGCAAAGCCTGACTTAATGTCGTTTCTTGAGCTGGAGCAGCTCGCTCTGTGTGTGGCCTCTGCAGCAGTGCAGAAAACCAAAACCAGTCATTTGCTGAGCAGGTGTACGCGCTCAAAAAGAGAGATATGGGATTTTGTTTTCCCAAAGCAGAATGAGAACGAAAGCTGGGGTTGCAGTTAGACTGGTTTGAAAAGCAAAGATAAAACAGCAACAAAGGAAAGCTTCAGAGATCTTCAGTGATTCTTTTTTTCACCTTAAACAGAGAGAACAAAAAAAAAGAAAGGGAGAGGAGAGGATAGTCCACAAAGCAGCAGCCTAAACATTTAGTGCAGTGCAGAGTTCAGAATGTATTTACAGTAAACCAAAACATTAAATATGATGTCACTGACATTCTTATTATAGTTTACTGAAGAATCAGAGGAGCCCATTAGCATTAGCTGCACCTTTAATGTGTTTTTCTTGGAACATAGTGATACCAAAGCTCTGTATACATCAGAGAATAAATAAACTCTTGTAAGACATGTACATTAAATTTTGTCTCCGAATTTTCCTTACCTTTTACTTTTCTTGCTTTGGCAGTACACTCTGTTCATCTCAGGGTGCATTAACCTGATCCGACGTCTGCAAGATACACAACTTAGTATTTGCCCAAACACTGTATATAGTGTGTGATTTTTTTTCTGCTTTACTTCACTGCATACATCCCTATTTATGCATTTATTGATCAGTTGGACAGTGAATGTTGAGGTCACATTTTAAAAATCTTTACCACGGCAAACAACTGGTAAGATAAGGCAGGTCTAATCTGTGCATGGGTGCATGACTGTGAGAAAGCCACATGTAAAACTCACAGGCCTGTGTGAAATGTTGCAGACACCCTGACGTCAGTGAAATCACGTGAGCGTGCCAGCAGCTGCTCAGAGCTTGTTCTTCACCCATTTGCAGAAATGTACCTGCATGTTAGAGAAAAACTGATATTGTGTCCAGTCCAGTGCCTGTCTGCAAAACAAACGAATAAACTCCATTCATCATCAAACTTATCACAACCAGAGGCCAACTTACAAGGCGTGTTCACTAAACCTGATGTTCTTCTGATATGCACTTTTTTACAACTTTAAGTGTTCTTTGGACGCACTTTGATCAGCAGGGAATGTACAAATGCTTTAACACTTCTGATTGCTAAAATGCCATTGCTGAGTGTTTTATTGTTTGTGCAGTCTGAGCCTGAGCTGCTGCTTTAAGTGCGTGTCAAAAACATGTTTACATTGTGTAAAGTGCTGTCCTGTCCAAATAGACTCAAAATGTTATCTCTGCAGATTGGATGGTTCTCCCATCACCCACGGATGTAATTTGTGTTGAGGAATTGAACCCTTAGAAATAAATTTAATGCATTTGCTTCACATTTTTAGAAAGAATGTTGCAAATGAAATGCATATTGCCTTCCACCTTGCTTGCCAGTATTTTAAACTTAAATTGGATTTAAAAAAAATCATGTTACTGTTTTGTTTAATGCTTGTAAATAACTTTATGCACAATATCATGCAATATTGTAAGTTTTTGCGTGATATGTTAGCACTCAGAGAGTGTGTTTTAAATGACTCTTGACTAATGTTGGCACCAAATCTTTGTAAAATTAACCGAGTTGTAGCCATTTTTGTGATGGCTGAAGTTGATTCTTTGTTTGGTTCATTGAATTGAGGTGAAACAGAAAGATAATAAGTTGTATATATATATAGGCAATAATTACCTTCTGAGGGTTTTCACTAAAATCTGTCCAGTGGTTCAGGAGAGACTTTGCTATAGATACACACAGATTACTTCATTATTAATAGCAAAGTTTTACAAACATATCTTGCTCATTCAGTTAGTCCTCAAAGCATGTGTTGAGAAAGACTTTCAGCTACTACCACACCAAACTTTAGCTTTATATCTGTAAAATCAGCAGATTTATAGTCATTTTTTGTGTTTGCTCAGGTTGCTTAGCTGTGGCCACCATCTTGAATAGGTTTGGCTCCAAAGTTTAATGTAGATTTATATCTGCTGATTACATTCAGAGAGTTTCACTGAAATCCATTCATAGTTTTATGATATACTTTTCTAAAGCTGCGAACAAATGAACACACACAGACCCAGACAAAAACATATCACCTCTCACTTTTGGGAGTTTAGTTTTACTCAGTACACGCCCTTTTGTTTTCACAGCTTTTGTGCAAAATTGACTTAAAATTACTTGAATCTGAAACTTGCCCGATTAGAGATTTAAAACCTTTGTTTGCTTTGTAGCTCCACCAGACAGACAGTAAAACAGATGCAAGCATTCATGCAACAACCCCACACACATATAGCTGCTACACAAACTTATCTTCCTGTTCTGCTCCTTTTCATTTCATCACAGTGGTATCAAGTCAGATAGTCAGTCAGCGTTTTGCAGTCAGTCTCCACTTGGCTCTGGGAACCTGTTTTTACTGTGGGAGCTCTGTCCTGTCCACAGACTGGAATGTGCTTACATGGTTGGAAAAATCAATCCCAGCGAAGGGAGGAGAAGGAGACAGATGTGCAAGATGGAAGAAAAAGCTGAACAAAACAGGGGAAACAGGGGAATGAAACAGGGAAAAAAAGAGAGTTTGAAAAGAATTAAAGACATTTACTGACTGTGAGACGATCAGCAGAATAGATGAGGCAGTAATGACACCAAAACTTTAGAAAACAACAATCAGGGGATAAAGGAGGAAAGCTTAGAGAAAAAAGGCCTCAACAGGAATGCAGGAGGAAGAAATAAAAAGAAAGCAGAGCTAAGAAAGTATGATTGGGCTGAGTCAGTGGAAAATAGCTGCGGGATAAAAGGCCGACATTTGAGCAGAGTGGAAATGACGGAGTGATGGAAGTGGCACCTAAGTGAGAACCTTTTGTGCAAACTTGGGCCCTGTGCCCTGTGTTTCCATCCTACTTGTGAAGTGAACTGTTCCCCGTGTCCTACATAACACCTCGCAGCAGGCCACAACTACACTGACTCAGCGGTGTCATTTTAAATGGTAATTTTAGATCTCTGAGAATGCAAAGCGCAAATCAGCATCCATGTGGTGTTGCCCTAAAATGCATCAAATTCACAAAGTAAACATGTACTAAAAAAACTTTAGTACTGGTTTCCATTCTTGTGAAGCAACTTGATTCTAAACTATAAGAAGTGTCACACCTTTAACACGTCTTCTTGTAGTTTAGAATCAAGTAGGTTAATAGATAACCTGCTCAATGAATTACACAGGTTGTCAGTTTGTAGACTGTATGTGTCACATTCTAAAAGTAAAGATGAAGTCAGCAGGCCTTATGTGAGTAAACATTTTTACAATATGGTCAATACATATGGCTGTTATTTCAAATATTAAAATAAACATTAGGGAATTCCAGCTGTATATTTAAAAATTGTTAATTTAGAAATTAAAAGATTTTATTTTTCTACAGACACACTTGTCAGAAAACTTTGATTTAAAGGTAGAGTAGAAAGATTATATACTGTAGTTGCTGAGATTACAAGGTGATGTCCTAAGGAATAGTTTTATGCATATTTAATTACAGCAAAAAAAAATACATATATATATATATATATTGTGTGTTCAATCTGACTCATTTCAAGTCACATAAAGAACTGTACAGGTAAAAGCCAGTAAATTAGAATATTTTGAAAAACTTGATTTATTTCAGTAATTGCATTCAAAAGGTGTAA
>JARVJO010000394.1:15173028-15184425 GCA_031762555.1 Cynodonichthys magdalenae | reverse complement strand
CTGTCACTGTAGCGACATTAGTTTTTCCTTGGAGAGGGAAAAGAGCAACCAGATACAGAAACCAGTTTATGCCCATCAGCTTACCTCATAATCAATAAGTCCAACTATGTCACTAAAAGCTCTGAGCTTTAAGGGATTGGTAAAACAACACTTGTAACCTCACAAGTAACCCATCAGAGGGGGTTCTGATTGGGTTACGACTAAAATCGTTGTGCTGTTGATATGTGGCGTGTTAATGGTTTGACATGAGCTCAAGCTGATGACAGCCTCCACGTGAACGTCATGGCAAACATTGCAAACACAACCAGAGAGTTTACATTTTCTGTGACAACGCAGTGTAAACGATGAGAGCTGAATGACTAATTAGCTTCCTTTAAAATCTAAAACTGATCTTTTGCGTTTAAAAGAAGCAGAACACTAACTAAAAGCTAAAAAAAAGATCAAAACAAGCTAAAGCTAAAAGAAACAAGATGTTAGCTAAAAGCTAAACGTCACAAAAGGTTAGTGTTATTTCTTGGTGTAGATTTGAACTTTAACATAGATTTTATCACAGCAAAAGCAAACAACAGGAAGCCCATGGAAGACCTTTGGTATTACTTGGATGTGCTTCAGTGGTTCCTGTTTACTTAGAAAAGGGAGATGGTTTGTCAAATATTAAAAAAGGTCTCACCTCCAGGAAAAATGATTTTTTTAGGTTAAAACAACAATGTGCAACTATTTTTGAAGCAAAATGAAAGAAAATTGCTACACGAAAAAAAGTTTCCTCAGTACAATGGCAACAATATCTCTTCTAATGAAAATATAGGATGCTGCAGAAACAGGAAGTCTGAAAAAATCACTGGAGTGTCATTAAAATAAATGTGAGAAGACCAAAACCCAAAAACACTTTGAGGAATAAATCGTAAGGATTTGATTAGAAGCAACAGAAAACTTAGTATCTTTTGAATCCATTTATCCATTAGCAGCAGTTCTGCTCAGTCATACCTCTTCTGACCTTATATTTCTCTGCTGCTATGGAAACCATTCTTTTCCTGCTTCACATTTAATGAGCCGAGGGCCCAAACAACTCACTGATTCACAACGCAGACACCTTCAGTCACTGTGCTGCTTTGTAGATATGAAATGGATGTAGTCATTTTTACTTATCTGAAATAACAAAATCTAAACAAAACAAATGTGACAGTCACTCACTGGAACCCCATTCTGTCTGAGTGTCTCACCTGAATCTTTGACACAAATAAAAAGGTGGACAACTCTGAGATGAGTACAAGAAGTAAAGGTGAATCAAAACGTGTAACCATGGAGATGATCAAACTAGAGGTCCTGCCTGACAGATTTGGGTCTTAAAGACTTGCAGGTGTCAATAGATAGATTAAGCTCAGAGGATAGTGTTGCTTTCAGTAAAAAAAGACTCACTTATTTATTGATTGTGTGATGAAAGAGTGAGTTCAGGAGCATAGAAGCAGAGTTCTTTCTGCTCCATGAAGGAACCAGAAGTTTAATTATCTATGATTAATTCAAAATAAGTTTTCCTTAACCCTCTATGGAATGACTTTTTATTTTAGGAAGAAAAAAATATTTGAGCCTTGTTTTTAGGGGCTTTGGGGTCTCTATTTATAAAATGGTCATAAAATGTGACTTTTAATGTGATTTTTTACTTTAAAAATTTAAAGGGATTGTGTGAGAGCCAAAATAGTGGTTCATTGCATGAGGGCAACACCATGAGGGTTAAACATATGACCAAATTTTTGTTGTTTGGAGGCGAAAAAAAATCCTCAAGCTTTTGATTACTGTTTGAATCTCTGCAAATAAATTTCTCTTTAGCTCCATTGGTCAAATCTAATATTTACTTAATGACCTCTGACTGACACCCAGGATTTATAACGACACAATCTGCAACAAAGATTATTTACTGATGGGGATTACATAATCGAGCTCCACCTGTTAAGGTTCAATAAGCAGTTCAGTAATGAGGGTCGTCAGACACTTCAACCTGTAGTCAACCATTAACACACAAACACAGATACACACATGTACGCCTAACACATGAACTTTAGTAGAGCTGATCATTAACATGGCATCAGAAAAGGCCTGCCTATGTAAAAAAAAAAAAAAAACATTGCTCAGTTAACAAAACTTCACTAAGTTCTGAGTCTGCTGACTTTTCACTAAAACCCAATGAGCTTTTCAGGTAAATGTGTAACGATGGAAACATAAATCCAAGTATGCAAATAATAAAAAAATGAATAAATAAAATGTAAGCAATCCATAATGAAACTTTTTTCCAATAACTTGAGCTGAATAATGAATAATAACTGATGTGCTAAAGACAAAAAAAAAAATATTTAAAAACCTATATGTAATCCCCACCACCTTTCAGGTCAGAGTTTTGTACAGTTAATGACCCTCAGCTACTATTGAACCAAATTTTGGTTCAGTATGTTTTAAATAAACTTACGTAGTTGTCACATTTATATCTTGGGTAAGGAGGATTATTTGTGGTGGCCATCTTGAATTGGATTAACTTAAGATATAAAATTTGTAGTAAAGAGATGACAAAATAAGGGTGACACTTTTTGTACTGTCTTTGTGTACTTAAGTGTACCTTCTGAAAATGTTCAATTCCATCCATAGGCAAATGATGATATTTTGTTAATGGAGTTGATGCTAAGGTTTAGGCCAAATTTAAGTTCAATCTCTGTAAAACTGACTGACTGCAGAGCTAATAACTGACTTGTAGTCATTTTGGGTTTTTTAAGGTCAGTTGACTGTAACCAACTTGAATCAAGCTGACTCTAAAAGTTAATCAGTTGTAGTACATTCAATTATTAGTCACTGTAAGAAGGTGACAGATAAAAACACTGAAAAAAACAGTATTGCCTGAACTGACCTTTTAGTTGTGGATGACAATGACGTGTTTTTGTTTAAACGTATTAGCCCAGTTGTGCTTTGTGTAAATGAATTCACAGTTACAGAAAATTTGGACATTTTATTTGTAACTATTAGTGTGTATCATAACTATGTTTACTGTGAGTATGTGAGTGTTTTGCCAACAGGCTCACTTAGTGACTTATTATCTCATATATGAGTCATTTAGCTTTAGAGCCTTCTGTAGCTAAACATGCTCAGATATAGTAAAGTACAGTATGCTATCTTAATGAAGGGTTGATGACATAACATCACGATGGCAAAAACAGGACACATTTTTCTGACAAATGGAAACCTCATTATGTTTTATTCCTGTTTCAGGAACCGGCCTTAATATCAGTGATAATGAATCCATCCCCGGAAGCCACGATGGAGGGAGCGTTGCCAACTCCCAAATCGTCGAGCTCCGACGAATCCCAATCGCAGACACGCACCTCTAACCTTTGTCCTTCACACTGATGTCCTTTGTTCTTATCAGAAAGGGAAATTACAAAACAGTATTTTTATATTGTAAACAAATAAATCTTTGCACTAAAACAGTTTTTTTAAATAGATCGTTTTCATATAGATGTTTGATACTGTATATTATTTTTACTCTACATCTGTTCACATAAAATTGTTTTACTAAATGTTTCTTTTCTTTTTTTTTTTTTGTAAAGTTCTTATAAATTTTCTGAATGTATATTTTGTTCTGTTGGTTTATATTTTCTGTAGAAATTTAGCCAGAGATCAAACGATGTGCCCCACGAGCAAAACGTCTGCTGCTGAGGATGGAGATTGTGTAACGTTGTCAATAAATAATGTATTGTGTACTTGCGTGTGAGTGTGTATGCTTGTTCGTCTGTTAGCAAAATATCTCAGGAACCAGTGAATGGATTTTGATGAAACTCTCAGGAAGTTATCATTGGGTGTACATCTAGAACTGATAAACATTTGGAGTCAACTCAAAACAAGACGGCTGCCACAGATAACCAACATAAGCAAATAAAAAGAATGGCTGTAACTTGATCAGCTTTTACAAATACTGAGTTAAAATTCGGTGTGGTTTGAGCCTAGTTATCCCCACCACATATAGTAGCCAAAAAGTACAGTAAAAAGATGAAAATCAAGCAAGTATGCAGTATTTCTACGCTGAATATTTTTGCAAATAAAGTTAAATATTGTGAAGTATAACAGTTGGGAAAACCAAAATATATATCAGTGTCGTCTTTATGATTGGAATGTTTTGATACATGACTAATTAAAACAGTACAAAGTATGCAAAAGTAGTACATAATAAACAATAAGAATTCACACAAGAAGATCTTTTCATTAATTTCCTGTAAAATAGTTTTTGAAACAACTATTTTAGCCTAAACCTGCTGACCCTGCCCATGTGACATATTTTACAGCACGCACTGGTTATGTAAGTACCCACATACTGTATATTCAGTCATGCTTCAGCACTGTTCTTTGAAAGAGGTCAAGTACTAAACCGGACTTATCAAGCCAAGTATGATAAGTTGTGATAAAAATACATTATGGGCACTGGATAAGAGATATTCTGCCTTTTTTATGATAGGGAATGGGGATAATATTTCTTTTTTTCCATGTGCAACACGTTTCTCTTTTGTTCATCAAAATGCTGTTCATAGGGGTCAAGAACAAACCTTGGCTTGAGGACTTGAACTGATTAAAGCAGTGATGTGTTTCTGCTGAAACAAGATGAAGCACCTTTTCACAGCTTAGGGGCTATTCTTTTGTGGATGACAGAAGTAGCACATTTCTTTTAGTTTTTATATTATTTTTTTTACAGCTGAGATAAACAGAGCTTTAGTGAAAGTGTTCTAATTACTTAAATCGCCACCTGGGGAGGAATAGGTAAAAAGCCAGAGCAAAGAGGTTGAGACTTTAAACCATGAGCCTATAGACAACACACTGGAAGGAAACATGATTGAATTGAAGTACTTAAAATGATACAGTCGATTTTTAGGTGAGGTTGTTTGCTCTGAGTAGTCAGTATCTTACCTGCTACAGACATAAGTCAGAATAAACTCAGTTTTGAAAATGAGGGAAACATGAGACTTAACTTACAAAGCTTTTGGTCTCATTCACCAATGCAAACTTCTCAGCTGAGATCACTGACTGCTGTCTGCAGCAGGTAAGATATTAACTACCTAGCACAAATTTCAGTTGCACAAAAGTACACTATACACTGAATGACCGTGACCCCTGACATGAACTTTGTCTTGAAAAGCTGTCGTAGAGACAAAACTCTATTTTAGCTTCAAAATATGACCTCTTCTGCAGATAATGCTGACGTGACAAGTCTGTTTTAAGTTTTTTAAGATTCATTATATTATAATTATCGTTCATGCTACAACTTCATCTTTCTTTTTAAAAAAATAAACAAAGAACTATCCCTTTATAAGTTCTTTTTAAAAGCCAAGAGCAGGGATAGGCAACTGGTGGCCTGTAGGCCACATCGGGTGACTTCTCTCTAGCCTGCCAATTAGCTGCCCAACCAGAAAAAGAAGAAAAAATATTTATTGTTATTTAGAAACATTGTCTGCCATGGAGGATTTTAATATAAGTCAGGGTTAAGCCACTACAACACGTTGCACAAAGCTAAATACGGGAGGTAAACTGAAGTTTGTTGTTTTTAATTAAATGAAATTAAATTTTAAAAAAAAGTTGCAAGTACATAAACAACAAGAATTTTTTTTTACCAGAACCACAACCACACAGGAGTTTGCACTTAAGGCTTCTAATGCTGTTGCACTTCAGCTCACGAAAGTAAACGTTTATTTTTTATTTGCTTCAAACATTTTGTATTCATGTTGGCTACATGCATTTGAGCATGAAATATGTTAAGTTACTGCACTGTATGTTGGTTTAATAAACATATATGTATATATGCATAAACATTTTTTTAAATTACATTTTTATTACATTTGGGTATGTGTGCAGCATTATGTAGCCTCCTAGTAGTGTCAACAAAAAATTGTGACCCCTAATTATCATTTAAAAAGAGGGCAGACAATCAGGCAATTCCTCTTATGAAGAGATTCCTTCACATCTGTACCTCTCAGTAAATACCTATGTCCTTAAAGGAAGGGGTTGTTGAAATGGGTGGCAATTTGCCTGAAGAAAAAATTAAAACAAAACAAAATACAGACTGTGCAGTTCCATAAGCAATTTGTTGTAACAAACAAACTTATAACAAACTGTACTGTGGTTTGTTTAACAACAGCACTCTGTGAACTATACTTTGTTCTTCGAATTCAATAAAAAGGGTGGGATGATTGTAATCTGATAATGCCACCTTTTGACTAGTTTCTCTTCTGTCATTTCACTATCACATTCACAATGTAATAAATCCACCTCCTTATGATTGAAGGTGTGGAAATGTGCCGTTTTGGTAACTACACACTGGTCTGAATTTCAGTCGAAACGTGCTACAGCTTAGGTGACAGCAGGGATGGTAACCCCTCGGTACTGAGAATGTATAGGAGTCTCAGCTTTTTTTTTTGTTAAATGGTACAATCACACAAAAAGTTATGAGTCACCAGTTCAGGGAAAGTGGGACTCTCTATGGAGAGGTATTCATAGAAGAACAACAGTGGTTCGAAATGGCATTGATTGGCTTTATTTTGATTTTATTTTTTGTTTGATTGAACATAAAGTTTTTTGTGTGGTTCATTAAAAAAAATGGGAGAAATATTAGAATATTCCTACTGAAAGTTCCCAGATAAAGTGCTACAGCTGATGCAGTTTGAAGAGCAGCAGGTAAGATATTAACTGTTCATAACCTTTCTACTGAGCCCCACTTCACAAGATCTGAATAATCACTTTAGCCAAGACATTTTTTTTAGTTCTTAGTATTCCACAGAGGATGTTGCTGAGCAAGCCATCCCATCTACATTACATTCGCAACCTCGCCATCCTGCCAGGTACAAGAACAGATGATTTGTGATTCTAGAACACGTTTGTGAATCTGTGTATTACACACATGGCGCTTGTACTCCCACCACATTCCTCATGCTACTGACAGCCTAAGTTCCCAGAAAAAAAAAGCTCAAGAGCAGAAGCAGGTTTGACTTGGAGTCGGCAGAAGCTTCATTCATACATGCAGGGGTGAATAATGTGAGGAGAGAGAGCACAGAGTGTCTCAAAGGGGGTTGGAAGTAAACACGCTGAAATGAAGCAGCCGAGGACAGGCTGCTTTTGTACATGTGTTTGCATATGTTCAAGCAATCTACACCCCTCCCACACACAACAATAAACTCAGTGATGCAAATATGAACTCACATCAGTGTATGCATGTGTGTTCGAAGGCTGGTGCTCATATAGCCCTTCATCAACGTGGCAAATGATGACCTTTTCCATAATAAGATCAGAGAGTACTTCTCTTTTCACTCTAGCCAAAAGGACTTAAACTGTTTTGTTGTCAATTACGTGGCACTCGTCATTTGCACACAGGTGTTTCTGACATCACTCTTCCTGGCGGATATCTGGTGGCCTCAGCAGTAACCGGAGAGAGACACTGCTTGGAAACACAGACAACATGTACATTTCTGGGTGTCTGAATAAAGAATTTGCTCTTCTATTATTTATTTGAAAGTAGACTTATGTAATAAATGCAAACAACTGCACAGTTCTAAAATAAATATTGATCTTTTTTAATTCACTGAATCATTTGTCAACTTTAAACTTTAATATTGTAGTTGTGAAGTAATTTCAAATGCCTCCAAGTTGTTTATCCATCTCTTCTTCATCCTGGTCCTTTCATAGGCATCTGGAGCTTTTCACTGGACTGGGTGCACAATTGAACGTTTGCTAATCCTTGGACACAGAGAGCAGATCTAACCTAACCTTCCCTGTTTGGAATAGACATGATATTAAGTTTGTTTTTAATTATGGGAGGAAACTGGAGCATCCGGAGAAAGGACAGAAACTTTCTTTCTGGCAGATGAAAGTGCTAACCACTGCAGGAACATGCTGCTCTTCTTTAAATTATCGCCCCTTTGAAGATGGCTGCAACTGACCAAAAACATAAATTACTTTAACTGAGTTAAATTTACAGAAACTGACCAAAGGTTGGTGTGGTGGCAGCTGAGACGGATCACCTACACAATTTTTAAGCAGTAACAGATTGCACAAGCTCCACAGGTTCCTCTGTTCTGAGGCGCATCTGAGAACAACTCATTTTGGTTCTAGCTCTTTAAATGCAAAAGACGCACTTCACACCCCGCCCCCTCCATGTCTCACTCCCAATAATCATTGTCCACTCCACTCCATGAAGTTATCTACACAGTACCAGAAGAGTTAAACCTTTCTGCACTCCTAGAGACTCCAATCACACAAAAAATGTATTTAATGGCTTAAAAAGTGCATTTTTGCACATGTCCCCTTAATCTAATAATACCATCGCAAAAGAAGTTTGACTAATAAATAGTTTGTTGAAACACTACTAAGCAACAGTAACCATGATTTATTTCAGCTTATCTAAAAAACTAAAGTTTTTGCCTTTTTCTAGCTATTGATTTCAAGGCAGAATAGAAGAATACATGCAGATGTGATATCTGAAAATCTATCGAGCCATTGACATCACAAAGTAATAAGAAACTATATTTTTCTTTTCAGTAACTACCTGTTTTCTTTATGGCAAACTGCAGGGAACAGTGTGTGTTTTCTAATATCTGCAGGGGGCAGCAGCTCTAGAAAGTGTGATTTTGCACAAGTGAAACACGATACAGTTCATCGAGTTTCCATGCGTACTGAGCATGTGGTATGAAGGCAGGGTTGTGCCTAGCCAGCAGGAGTGGATGAACTGTATCACTTCTGCAAACGACACCCAGTCTTGTCATCACTATGCTGTCTGTTTGGCAAGAAAACTTGTTTGTCTCCTCTGTTAGCATGTGTACTATTTTTAGTGAGTACTTTAACATGTATCTATGTATTTGTTACTTGTTTTTTTTATTACATTTTGTCTGACACTTACATGTGTGCATGCCTTTTGGTTCCCATGTTGAATGCACTGTGTGCAATCGATGCTGGAAACGTGTTTAGATTTGTTTTCCAGTTAAGACCTTGTTGCAAAATTTTGAACTTATTCAGCAACCTAAAATAGTAATTAAGTTCCATTATTTATGGTGTTTTGTTAGAAACGTTGAGCCATAACAGCCTATTTATCCCATTTCTCTTCTTGTCTGTCTCTCTCTGCGTCACTCAGTCTGTCAGGCTGAGACCAGTTCTTTGCTTATCATCCACAAGTAGCTTTTGCTGTGACAACCTGATCCATGTGGGAAAGATATATCACGCCACCCTGCCATTTATTGTGACCTCAGCAGCAACTGGCACTGCCGTCTTACGAAAGTCACATCTAATATGTTGAGCTCCTCCTAAATCAAAATGTTTAAGCTGCATTTTATTTTAAGCATTAACATTAGTTGCGAGGTACTCTAACTATATTTTTGGGACCAATTAGATGAACTAATGCTGTTTGTCAGGAGTAGAACAGTGCTTTCTGACCTCAGCAGCTGGTTGCACTTTTAAAAAAAGCACAATCTACACACAATTTTTGCATAAGTTTTGTTATAATATTTGCTTTAGGTATTAAAGCATTAGACAAAGACATTAAAATTAAATAGAAGGGAAACAAGTATACAGTTGATGAAATGAAAGGGTTCTAGAGGAGCCTAGTGGTGACCTCAGCAACGAGGCGTGCAACTTTTGTAAACCAAGAGGAAGTGACACATCAGAGGGAGAGAATCATCGCGTCACATCAGCTCCTCTGCGTGTGTTCAACCAGATTCAGCTGGTTTGATCCAGCATGTCTAGCAGCAACAACATATCATAAGGCTGAGCGTCTGGCTCAGACTGGTCCAGTCAGTCAGACTGGCTCAGTCAACCTCTAACACAATGTCACTTGTTGTTGTGCTCCAGCAAGGAAATGTCAGATATGAGGCGGCAGCAGGGTTTAGTGGTGAGAAATGTGACTGAATCAAACAACAGAGTTACTGTGATGAAGACGAGCGTGATCAGAAGCAACAACTCAAATGAGATTTTTTCATTAAGCCCGCATTTATATCCTGTTTTCCACCGTTCGCATGACTTCCTTTTAGCTACACCAGTTCAAAAACGGTTTAAAAGAGAGGGCAAAAATGGCAAGTTTGTCCTTGAATTTTCCTCTCAACACCTCAACAGGGTTGATTAGTACCATGAATGTCCTTACTAGGAACAATTTAGTCTAAGTTAATGTGATCTTTTTATAAGCTGCGTGCTTCATAGGTCATAATACTTGTAGTGGGACACCTGTTGTTTTGTGAATTGCAAACAAGGAGAGCAACAAAGGGAACCACAGGGTGTGATTTCTGTAGAGTTATGAGTACTGTGTAAGTGTTTAAGTATTTTTAAAACATTCAGAACAGCTCGGCTTTTCCCTGAAACACTTCACTGAAGTCAACAGGTTAATGTACTTGGACTTCATGCATCGTATTTCAGGAAGACAGTGTACAATTTTGAATTGTCCTTGAGCAATGCTTAAAAAATCAAGAATTTGTTTGAAAATGATCACCAAAAAAAAAACCACCAAAAAAACATGAAAAGGAACTTTAGCAGTTTCTAAAAAACAAAATGGAACCTCTGGTTATGCAATGCAAAAACTGAAGAGCAGCGTTTCCAAACATCTGTGGATTTTTACATGTGGTATTGGTGCAAACTTTCCCCCCTAAAAAAATCACTTTATGTCGCATTTCTTTTCAATAAAAATAGGCCATTATGTAACTTATGATTCTGTAAAAGGTTGTATAAAAGGCTGCAATGACCCACTTATGCTTTCCACATGTGTTCAGGGCTAGTTAATGGTAGCAACTAAAATAGCTACTTTTAGTGGTTTGTATTAAAAAGTTGCACAACGATAGAAATGGCATGACTAACCTGGCTTTAAAACACAAGACGCTGAGCATACAACGCTTGCCAGTGGACGAATGCATTTGAGTGTCACACATTCCTCGCTGTCTGCTCAGCGCTCCCTGCCTCTGCTCTCGTGTGGAGGGAAACGCAGTGAGATGCCAAAAACTGACTCAGATAAAATGAAATAATCCTTTTAGTCTTTTTGGGCAGCAGCAGCTCTGATTAAAATGAGTCACAAGAACTGGTGCAAACTGGAGAAGTCTGCCCTTGCTCTAAAAGAGATTCTGGTGTGTGTGTGTGTGCGTGTGTGTGTATCTTGAACAAAAAAAAAAGAAAGCAAAATATGATAATAAAAAAATCTAAATGAAAACATGATAGAAATGCTAATACCTTTTTTTTAATTAAAACAAAAACTAAGTTGATGATCTTGGCATGTAGTGTGTATGTGTTTGCCTTCAGAAAATGGGGTGCAGATAAATTGTCTTACAAGTGTGGTTTGACCTACTTTTTGTATGTGTGTGTGTTTGTATGGGGGGGGGGGGGGGTTATAAGATAATCCAGTAACCCAAACCT
>JARVJO010000394.1:15154259-15168412 GCA_031762555.1 Cynodonichthys magdalenae | reverse complement strand
CAGCTTAGTCTCATCCCCTTGAAACTTGAAGTTAAGCGACCAAGGATGTTGGAGACGGACTTCAAGACACATCAAATTTGACCTTGCATGTCATGCTTGAATTGCTGCAAATTAAGAAAAAGTTTTTAAAATTTAATCCCTAAAGAACACTGTGATTAATTCACCACCCCATATTGAATGCAGCACGTTGGATTAGCGGTTAGCACTGTTGCCGCACAGCAAGAAGGTCCTGGGTTCAGTCCCTGGTTCGGACCTACTGTGTTTGTATGAGTTTCCTCCCACAGTTTTAAAATATTTACCATCTCTTTTGCAAAAATAATCTGTAAACAGGGATTTGCCTGATTATATAACTGTACAAAAATAAAAAAATATATAAGGCAGCATTTTATTACAACCAAAAATGCTTTGAGTGTACGATCACACACTTGGTGACGTAACTCTGAAGTGTTGCTGGTAAAAAAAAGGTCTCCCAGTTCTCCTTTTCAGCTCTCACAATAGAGCAGATATACTGACCCTGGTATAAGAAAGTGCAATCGTTTCAGTGCAGTGTGAACATATTAAGCACCAAAAAGGGTATCCAAGCAGTTCTGGGCTTCTGCAAATAGTTTGAAACACATCTGGCAACTAGATGAGTCTTAAAGTGAGAAATACAGAGGTGCTGCAGAAGGCAAATGCTGGGAAACCTCATCGAAGAGAAAGAGCACAGGAGGAATTTGTACAAAAGTAATCTTTCAAAGGTGAACTCTGTATGACTCCCCTTGTGGTCTGGCGCTGACAGGATTTCAGACTCTACAAAGTTTTATACTGCTGGGTATGATGACGTTATAAGCTGTCAATCTGTCAATAGCATAGTAAGACTGCAGGCTTTCTAATCCCCCTCTGGTCTAGCGTAATAAAAGAAATCAGGGTAAAGGCAGTCAATTACTAATCTTCTTGTTTTTTCCAAGGTCTGTGGCCATATGGGGGCTGGATTCACAAGGACACACACAATCAGCATGACCTCTTTTAGTTGAGACTCTTTGCACAACTAGAAAGGTCCCTATGTAACAACAAACATCTTTGAATAAATACACAATAGAATTCTGTTTAATAACCATATAACGTGTAACTGGCAGTGGTGTAAAATCACGGTTTCACCAAACTGAGGTGGTTTAAATGGCTATCTACGACAGGTAAGATATTAACTGTTCATATTCTTTCCATAGAACTCCACTTGAAAATATTTAAATTATGACTTTAAAATATTGATCTACTTGACATCCACTTTTTACAACTTTCTATATTGGTTGTGGCCACTTCTCTAGTGGGAGCAAAGTGAAGTGCAAACTGTGGAGGACTTCCCCCAGATGTACTGACAGCAAAATCCCAAACTTCTGGTGCTGTGTTACTGTTGCAAACACGCTGGTGGTATGGACGAGTTTGCAATATGTGTGTGCATGTGTGTGTGAAGGATGATTAGAAGTGGAATGCTCACCTTTGCTGAGGCAGTGGTATGACAAGAATGGGAGTTTTGGCATGAGAAAATAGCACGCTGTCATTCCGGCTATCGTGTTTCTGTTTGGACTAAACATGGAGACCCACAACAACCCATGCATCCCCACTGAGGGTGATTTTCAATTAGCGCCATAGTCATAGATTAAACTTAATACCAGGGTCAAGTCTGCTGAGTGATGGGAATCAGCTCTTTCTGCATTATAAAACAAAAAATAACACTTTTAATGACTGCTCAGATAATGTGGTATATCTGAGAGATGAGGTCACACTCTGAAGATTTGAGTGAAATGAGAGGAAAAGTCTGACCTCCGTCTTTTAAGGAAGGACAAATTATGATAATTTGTATTGCACTTTACATTTTTCTATCTCTTTATGCTATAAAAGTAAAAACATCTAAAGAAAGAAAAAGCAAGAACTAAAAGCAGTTCAATTAAAAATATGTTTACACTAAAATCTCTTAAAAAGGAAGGTTTTCAGTCTTTTCTTAAAACTCTCAGATAATCAGGGAAGATAATTCCATGGAAGTGGTGCAGCAGAGCAAAAGGCCCTCCATGGTGCACAGTTCTGTCTGAGGAGGATAGAGCCAGTAGGAGTTAGTAGAGTGGAGGGACCATGTTGATGTCTGAGCAGTGAGCGGGTCTTTGAGCTATGTGAAAGTCGAGTCATATAAGAGCTGACAACAAGTGACATATATATTGTTAATGTGCACCAGCTGCTGTAGACATTCATTTAATTCACACCCTGGTTTAATTTGTGTTTTTATTTAAGGCATGCACTTCTGTGTATTGATGGAGTTGAGATGCATAAGTAGTGGCCTCTACAGTATATTCACACTCAGCTAAAGCTAAAAGTAAACAGCTAGTTCTGCTTTGCTCCATGGTGAGTTGGTTTCTTGAGCAGCTGTTCAATATGATGCATTCAGTAAAAAATAGAGTCACGTTTTTCTTGCTAGTAAAGCAGCAGCCTCTCCTGTCAGCCTCATGCACAAAAGACTGAATCAGCCTACGATCGTTTAAAACTGGAAATGAAAGTTGCTCATATAAAATATATACAGTAGATATATATATATATATTGTTGTCCAAGCAAAATGAGGATAGGTTGTAAAATAGTTTAGAAATGCTCCTCCCTCAGATTTCTTTCTCATTTCCTCAAATAATTAGGCTCTGATGACAGAACTTGGAGCATATTTTAAAAGCTCATAATGCTATTAGTTCACATGAAATCATTTGAGACACCTTGTTTGTTAACAATTGCTGAACAGGAGCTTGGATATGTTCATTATCAGCTGCAGAGGTCAGGTGGCCTAGAATCAGATATCTGCAAAACACTTTCACTAAGACAAAATAGATAAATAAATGAATCATCTGTAATCACCCATGATCCTGTCATTAGTTCAACAATTATGAGCATAATGTTCAAGTAGCTTTCACTTCACCTCTTATAATGTTCTGCAAAAGCTATTTATCCATTACCTTTACCCACGTCTTCTTTCAGGGTCACAGGGGTCTCTGGTTCCCATATCCAGCAGTCACTGGGAGAGGGGTGGGGTACACCCTTGACTGGACAGGTCCAAGTCCATCACAGCGCCACATAGAGACAAACAACTTTTCAGGATCTCACTCACACCTAGAGACAATTTAAAGTTACCAATTAGCCTATACTACGCATGTTATATTTTATTATGTCATAATAGTGTCATTTATTACACTAACAAGTAGGGTTTCTGTCAGAAAGTAATCATGGAAAGTCTATCAAAAACTCACCAATATTTGAAATCAGTTCAATTCAAGATGGCCGCCACATCAACACAAAAATGGCTATAACTCAGACACAGATACTGAGCTAAACTCACTGGTGTGTGGCTGAGAATCATTCTCTACATGTTTTCTGAGCACTGTCATTTCAGTAAGTTTAATGTCCTCTCAATAATCTGTTTCAGTGTTTTAGAGCAACTCTTTCAGGCAGTATATTAAAATAGTGAATAGATAAGGCAGCCAAATGAATAAACATGTTTTTCTGTCACACTGCAGCATCTGAATCTGTTCTTAATATGTTCCAGGAATGAGTGAGTTTATAACACATCAACGTGTGTTACATCACAGTGATGATGTGGCACTGGCAAGCAGAACATTTGGTAGGGCTCATTCCAAACCACCCCATCTGCATTGATACTTTCCAGTCACACCAAGCTCCCGAGAACCTTTTGATCACAGGGGGCTTCAGGCGAGTGGGATTAACTGGTGAGAGGAAACAGCTGAGGCCCACCTAAAGTCAGCATTTACTGATCAGCCCTCTCACTGAGCACACAGTCATGCATACCAGCACCATCTATTTTTTCCCCTGTTTCAATAACCTCACTTTCCTTTTCAACGTACCGGGGTCAGACAACCACAAGAAGATAAAAAAAATAAAAAAAAAACATCAAAAGAGGCCAGGGGGGTTGAGGGTAGGCGTAGGGAGGTGGGACAAAAGGCAAAATGAAGTGCTTGGAGGGTAGCTGAGTCAGCATTGAAGCAGACTGAAACTTTGCAATTTGCATCACACAGAGTTGTCACTTTGAGTTGAAAATGTGACATTTTAGTAAAAGTTTCTACAAAAATCTGTGACTCAGAGGACATTTAGATATTAAAAACAGCCCTATGCGCGCGCGCGTGTGTGTGTGTGTGTGTTAAAGACTTTCAGCAGTGATGGTTCCTTGGCAGTAAATGAAGAATACAGAACAGCCATTCACATCCATGATAGAACTAGACCTCACTTTGTGCACAAAGACACACAGTTTCCAAAGAACATTGATCAGTATCAAACCAGCCTGACGTAAAATGCGTGCTGTTGCATTATGAGTAAAATTGATTACAGTTTACGGATTGCTGCACCTCCTAATTACGTAGGTCATGTGTAACCAAAAAAAGAGCAGCTCTATTTTAGGTTAGAGTTGCGAGTCATGCAAATGAAACATCCACTCCAGCCTGACCTGCAGGGTTTTAAAGCCAGTGAAGTTTGGCAACTTACTCAAAACGTCAGGTGAAGCTGATGTGGTAACAGTCACAAACATGTACTAAAAATTAACACAGAAGAATAACAGAAAAGCAAAGCACATTAGCAGAAACATGAGCAGCATAAAACATTTATATTACAAACTAATAACAAAGTGGGTCACACACATTCAAAACGTGTTGATGTTCTTAAAGCAGCACAGGGTGTTCTTTCTTAAGCATGCATCATTCACCAGGAGCTAATTATTCATTTGTTTTGCAATAAATGTGCCTGAAGCACTTGGCCTGCAGACATCTAGTTATGTTGGATTTCAATGAGTTAAAAAACGGAATCAGTTGTTCTTCTTTACAAAGAGTTCAGCAGCAAGAAATACAAAAACAGTTGGTCAAAGTATCCAATTCATTAAAAATAATTAAATACCATTACAGTTTAGAAGATAGTCTCCCACCAACTGTTGTTATGCTAAAACCTTTTAAGGCTAGGATGAAAATTTTGAGAATGCTGTTTCAACATCTTGATTCTTTTCTGACTCATCCTATTATGGAGACAATATTTTGCAATATTTATATATTTCAATATTTTAAAAAATCTAATCGTTAGGTCCTAGTCAATTGTGAATTCTTTACAGTTCACTCATCTATTGATACTTAATACAATATATTGAAACATTTATTTAAAAAAAGAATGCAAATGTGCAAAAGTTTTTAAGTGCATTCTTGTGGTTTTTAGTTTGAGCCTTATAACCAGCTTTTTAAGGAATGCAGGTGCAGTTTTCTTAACCGCCTCTAGAGGCAGTGTTGCATCACATTTCAGATGGTTGTTTCTGCAGACTTTAAACTTGTGGACTGAAACTCTCTCAACCCAGTTTACATATTTTCACATTAGTGAAACTATGGAGGATTTATTGTATTTTTTTGAACTGTTAGCTTTTTAGAGCATGGTCGTAAAAGAAGGTTTTGTTTTTATTTTGTTAAAGATTAACTAACACACAGGAAAGGTTCATAGATCTTTATAGCCTACACAAAGATTTGAACAGATAAAACGTTTTTCTATAATCACAATTAGTCGTGAAGAAAAAAATAGCACACTGTATTGCATTTTAATTTAGAACAAATATTTATTCAAATCAAAAGGAAGAACTAGACAAAGGTTAATCATTCAGAACATAGTGTATTCATAGAATATCCATACATCATCATGAATAACAGAATAAAACAATAACATACACATGGAGAATGAAGAAAATTCAGTGTGTTATATTGCACTTTGTCTCTAAAATGTTCCAGATCCCATCACCTAGATTTGTTTTCTCTGAACATTTCAGCTCCTGCCTTTTTATTACCTGGTCAGGAGTTTAGCTTAGTTTTGACGTTGGACTATGGAGGCCCAAGCAAATGGACTATTGAACTGACTAACCTGAAACAAATATGTAAGCTTATTCTTCACCACATAACTCAATTTAGTTTCCCTAAGATAAAATCCAAAACAAAGAAATTTAAACTGCTATTACACAAAAATTACTACTAAGGAATTGTGTCTACTACCCCATCATAGCTAAATGTTTCTCAGAGGGAGGTGGGGGCTTTGCTGATCAACAGCTACCAACCCCAGGCCTGAGGGAGGGGATCGGGGAAGTCAAGGAGACAACTAACAAAAAAAGAAAAAAGGTTGCTGGAAAACAACCGGTCTGAATGCCCAGAAATGAAAAGGATAAAAGCCGACACTCATCAGCTTTGGAAAAAACACACACATACAAAGAACAGGCCTGTCCAAGATGTTTGTGTTTTACACTTTACTTAAAAAGACCTTTTTTTCTCTCTTCCCTTTTTGTCCTTTTGAATAAAACACGTAAAAAAGGTCAAAAAAATGTCTAAGTGTCAAAACACGAACGAGAACGAGTTAGCACAGACGCTGAAAAATAGTCATGATCAGGTCTTTTCTGCATCAAGGCCACTAAGATAAGATCACTTTATTAATCTGCCATTTGTGGATTTACTGTCAGAAGCTGGATCTTGCGTGCACATAAAACTTGTGTCAGCCATGTTTCAAAAATGTAAACTTAACATTACTAGTAATAAAAAAGAGTGACTATTAATGCATTAATATCCTGCACAACTTTGCTTTACTGGAAAAAAACTTTCTACATGGTTAATACCTACTCATTATGCCTCAGACCTTCACCACAGAATGTCATCTTTATCATTTTTTTAAAAAAGTGATGCTTTCTAATATTTGACTGTGTCAAACCTCTGTTAGAAATGGTCTTTTGTTTTTAATGAGTTAGAAACCAATGTATTACTCATTTCAACCTACTACTACTTGTTCTGACCATCCTGAACAGAGGTTTGACAAAGTCCCCAGCTTTTTATTTCTGCTGGGTTTGCTTTTTCTTTTTAAATCACAGAAAGCAGTCGTTTCTCTTTTACAAGTTTCCTTTTCTCATTTTTTTATGACTAGCAATTTGGTTTCACTTGTGTGGTAGAGTCTGCCTAAATGGTGGATGCAGAAGGCAAGTGAAGTAGGACAAAAAGGGAATGTGATTCATCTCAAAAAGCTGCCTTGCTTTCCTGCAATTCTGTTTTCTCACTAATGTAGATTTTTATTAAGAAGAAATTACTTTTAACAGTGCAATAAAAAAAAAATCCACATTTTTTTTCTCCAAACGCTTGGCAAGTGAGAAAACCACCTGAGACAGTGCTTTGGGCAGTTATGCAAACCTGGCTTGCTCTAAAACGCAGACTAGAAGGACTGCAGGTCTTTAGGGTGACTTCAAAATGTGTTGCACACGCGCCAACATTTTTTCTGTCATTTACAGTTTGAGTGGCAAAAGCAGGACTGCAGTCCTCCTCGTCCGAATCCAGGGCAAGCTCCAAACAAAATCTAGCTAAAAGTCGTTTTATGACTGGAGCCAAACACGAGAACAAAATAAGCGAACAACACAACAGGAGGGAGGCCACGCTTTGATTTAAGCTTAGGAGGAAACAACACCTTAGCAAAGAGCTTCCACCTGGAGATGGTGTGCAGCGGTTGTAATAAAACTCCAGGCTAGCATTTAGAAACGGTGTACTGACAACAAAAAAGAAACTAACTGCTTCAAACAAATTCAGTGCATTTCTCACTTTTCAGTCTTTTGTTTGTCAAAAATCAAATCCTTTTCTAATCATTGCTTGAAGGTTATGCAAATGATAGTGTCAAAAGTTAAGCCTGCAGTCTAACTATTTGCAGTCTGGTGCGTCGCGAAGCGGAAACTTAAAAAAAATAAAATTTGTGACTTAGAACATACCATTAAACAGAGCCACGCAACTCAAGTAAAAAAATTAAAAGAAAAAATGTGCAAAACAAAATCCCACGAGGCAGAAGGACCTAGTCTTTGCTCTGTTGTTAACTGCTGCTGAAAGCTTTCATTCACACAGACTAATGTGGTTACAACATCGTTACTTTTCTCTCTTCATTCCATTTTTAAATGATTCAGCTGAAGTTTGGACATGATTAGTCCTGCTTTCTTTTTTTTTTTTGTTTTGGGCAGGAGCCATGTCCTTAATGTGCCACAAGTTCAGAAGAATCGAGGCTGAAGAGGAGCTTGGCAGGCTGAGCCTTGGCGAATCCTTTTCATCAGTCACACCATTACCAAGGCTCTTGCTGCTAGAGTGGGGGTGGGGAGTGCCCCTCCCCACCGTACAGACTGAACACTCCTCAGAAGGCTGACACAGGAAGTTAGCGACCCAAACTACAGACTCCCATTTCTCTTACTGAGGGAAGGAAAAAGCAGATTTGTCCAGTTCAACTCAACTTCGGGCAAGTTTTTGTTGGTTGGATGTGAGGCTTTTCTCATGATGTCAACAGCATTGAGTCAATGCTTTTAACTGACAAAATGTTTAAAGCTCAGTCGCACAAGCAAGTTCCTTGAGGAACCCCAAATCAGTAAGGGGTGATTTTAGGGATAACCTCAGCGTGATGGACAGGAGTCGAGCCTGTGAGCCTCTGTACGGCTGGCATGGTCAGGGTTAGGATCGATCTATAGCAGAAAAAAAAAAATCATGGTTATTAATTTTTCCCCCCCGAGATGAAAGGGAAATAATAATAATAATAATAATAACAACAGTAATACTTTGCTTCATGAAGGTTTACCTCAGAATACAGAGGAGGGGGCTGGAAGCGGAACTCGTGAATATAGGCAAAGAGGGGACCCTCCAGCTCCTCGCGAACTGCAGGAACATCTAGGCGGTTCGGTCTTTGCTCTTCTGTCACGATTTCTGCATAGCTTGGAGGAGCTGCAAGTGACAGAATATTTTAGCACTCTTGAAAAATAAAACTCAAAATTAATTAAATCAAAAACCTATTATTTTTGTCAGGACTACCTTCAGGCCTCTCTGGCAGACCCATGCCCAGCCAGCTCATGCTGCACTGGCTGCTGACGCTTGAAGTACGGGAACCGAATGGGTGGAGAGGAATGGTTCCGATGACAAGGGGCAGGTTCAGGGACAGGTTTATCGCCCCTGGTATGTCTACGTATACCTGAACACAGACAAGAAGATACAACAGCTATTTAGAGCTTGCGTTTTGTTTAGGGTTATAATGAATCTGTTAATGTGTAGTGAAGTAGAAATGGTTTTAGATCCGAGAGTGACATTCTACAGGTTATGTTTGTCAAATGGGTCAGTATCTTACAATCAACTGCTTACACAGGATAGAGCCCTGTTCAGAGGGTAAAGAGGTTATAAGCTCCCCCAGGGCAGGTGTTGCTACCAATACCCCAGGCTAATGCTCTTAGCAGCAAGCAGAGATAACACCTGGTCCAATCCAAGGTCCAGTTTAGGCTGTGTGAGCTGAGTCACCCTTACCAGGACAGATACTGGCTTACTAGGAAATATTGATTTGGTGCAGATAACAGCACAGTAAAATTAGTGATAACTGTTTGTATTTGACCACCAGTAACATATCAGCAAATACAAACAAAAGGTTTGACCTAAATGTTCTGTGAGAGAGAGTGCGGCTCAAACATTAGCAGCCGACTACTCACCATAAGCGAGTACTCCACTCTGATGATGCTGCAGTCCAGGATGGAGGGGGACACAGGTGGGATCTTCAGCATCTTGCCGTTCCAGGTTTCCGTTTTGCCAGAAGACAGGGATTCTCCCCGCAGGTTGGCCACCAGCTGCTTGACCTCCTTCATCTTCCCTTTGGCATAGAAGGTCTGTGTCTGGTAGATGGCTGCCTTTGGCACCACCATGCGGGAAGAGCAGTTCTCAATCTCAGCAAATATCTGGATAGACTCTCCTACATGGTAAAAAAAAAAAAAAAGAAAAACAGAGAGAAGTTAATGTTTCACTCCAGTGATAAGAGTATTGAATATGTTTATGTCTAATCAGTAATGAAAGGAGTATCCTGCTGGATGTGACGATTTTATTGACTTATCCGGTAAACAGCTAAGTATCAATATTATTATCTATTCTCATGTTCTCACCTGGGGTGTACCCCTTCCTTTCAATTTTGGCACTTAGGGAAATAGGACCTGAGGTGCAGAACCAACAGCAAAGCGTCTTGTCTGCTGTGCCCGCCTGTGGTGACTGAAAGGGGGACAATACAAAAATATTATTTATAACTTTTTATGCATTTCATCAACTAAATTAGAGGTTGGCAGTTGTGTATAAGCTACTCAAGACTTTCTTTTAGGAGCTTAAAAGCTTTTAAAACTGATGGAAAGATGTGCTCACCAACAATAATGGAGTGTTGATGTCAATGTGCTCAAAGACTGTAAATTCTTTCTTGGTCTTCATGGGCAGAAGCCATGGCCTGTGGAGCTCTGCCTTTACCCAGTAGCGCACACTGCCATGCTTTCCTTCGAAAGAGGTAGCCAAAGGTCTGCATGTGAAAAAAAGAAGTGCAAAAAAAAAAAAGGTCAAGATAAATACTAAAACTGCAAACATATGATTTAGTATCAGGATACATACGTCTGTGGAAGCTCAAGGCTGAATGCATACTCATGCCTTCCTGCATGGATCGTGGTGAGTCCTTCCTCCGAGTTGTCATCGTCTGAAAAACAAGGAGGACAATATTCCAAACACATGTATACCATACCTGGATAAAATGCTCTACGAAGGCATCTGTAAGTCATATCAAAAAACACAGGGTGGGGGAGACAGAAAAGAGAATAAACGGAGTTTACAATTAAATCTGTCTGTGAGAAATTAAAGTACTTGAGAAACAAACAATATTTTGAGGAAACTAAAAAGAGTTGATTGTTTTGAGGAGTCAGAAACTGAGCCGTACGTGGAATATGGTGATTTAGTAAGAACAAAAGATCCCTATGCCTGGGGATATGTGATGCAAAATAGATATATACCTGCACTGTAATAAATGTGATCGAACTGGAAGTTAACTCACGAGCAAGAAATATGTTTTACCTCATCTATTTTGATCCTAAACTGATGCTGATAAACTGAGTAAAATTGTTTAAAAAATGCTTGTAAAAATGTATTTATTAAAAAATAAAAAAGATAAATTTGGTGAAATTGAGTTGAGGGACAGGGTGTGCTGCTTCTGCCAGCTCAGCACAGCCTCCACCTAGCAGCAGCAGTGTGGTAAACAAGTGCGAAGCTGTCAGTCAAAGGCAGACTCCAGCAGGAGGAGACCGGCCTAAACCGGTGTGAGCAGCTTCCCTCAGCATTACGTATTCACTGTGCGACGCCGCAGTCACTGCCACAGGATATGCCTGCTGCTCAGAGCCACCTACTATAGCTTTTTCCTGAGGTTACATAACATGTTTAACCAGTTCACAAACTTTAAATTTATATGAAAGCTTCCTTACGAATGTCTGTAATAATTATCAGCAGCCCGAACCTCATTTACCACTGATATTCTGGCTAAAGTGGCAACCTTCACAAACTTAAAGCTGATGACAATTAAAATAGCCTTTCATATAGCAAGCAATGTCAAAACCACAAAAGGTACATCAATTATCAACGTAACCACATAATCCGCCAACATTTAACCCAGAAACACTTCCATCTTCACATTCTGCAGGTTGTTTTTTTTAGAATAAAAAAGTTGCTGAATTTTCTATCGCTCTGCAGAGTAATGATGTCATTGGCCACACACAAGCATTTTAACCAATCACCTGCGAGGACCAGTTTTTTTCCCCGCCCCTCCAAGGACCAGTTTTCAGAACAGGATTGAACCGCTTTGAACAATAGGTGGAAACTTCGACTTTGTTAAGCGATGAAATTTCCTAACAAAGCGGAACATTCGTCGACGAACGTATTGACTGTATAACAGAGTGTCTCAGAATGAAAATTATTCTCCATTTGTGCTTGAAAATCAATAAAAACAAGATAGGTACCCGAGCAGCTGTCATTCATTCTGACACCTTCGAGTCACAAATAATCAAGGTAGAACTCTACAGCCGTGTACAGTCGATGTCATTAAGTAAAACCAACAATTTCCACAACACATACAATAAAATTACAGTCTTTCAACTTGTATCCATGTCTATTCCTCTGTTGCTATGCCCTGAAACTGTATCCTACTCAGTGAACCTGATCCCCAGCCAGCGAGAGGAGAGCATCACTGTTTCTCACAAAACTTCAGCTAAAACTCAAACCACACATCGCCTTACCTCTTTCGTGTCCGATTAAAATATCTTTGTGGTTCAGATACTCCACTTCCTCAGTGTAGTTCTGGGTGTAGGCAGTGTTGGAGCCAGCGTTTCTCGACTCAGTCCAGCGAACTTTTGCGAACCCCTTCGCGTGGATTTTGAGAGACTTCACGCGGATTTCTCCGGTGACTTCGACGACCACCCTCCCTGAGACGCAGTCCCCACTGGAGAAGACGGGGACGTTGCTGTCATTGAAACAGTCGTAGCTCACGGTGATGCTCTTTACCTTTCCTAGCACCATGATGATGGCGGAAAAGAGATCGTAGCTCTTAAAAAAAGGTGTAAAAAGAAGAAGCTTTTATACACTGTCTGCCCTTGCAAAAGAAGCAGCAGGCAGGATCAGTGGCTTCTTTGTGAGCAGTTCATTGAGCTCTGACAAGGCTGATAACCAGCAGCGGATGCTGTTATCATCTGCCTCTCTGCTGGATGGTCTCAGTCACAGACAAGGAAACCCCCGGAGCTCAGCTCACTTTAAACCACAGGCTGACTGAAAAACAACCTTGTGCGCATGCGCTGCGGGACTTTCAGCCCCCACCTT
Source organism: Cynodonichthys magdalenae (assembly GCA_031762555.1). NCBI lineage: Eukaryota > Metazoa > Chordata > Actinopteri > Cyprinodontiformes > Rivulidae > Cynodonichthys > Cynodonichthys magdalenae. The sequence continues at coordinate 15,155,731 of JARVJO010000394.1, read as the reverse complement.
TTCTGATTTCTGGAACAAGGCAGTGTGGCACATACAGACATAACAAGTATGGTAAAGCTCCTAAAAACACTGCATAAAGCAATGCGGCCTTGTAGACAGTTTGTAGCGTTTAAATTAATCAGAGAATCAATAAAGAGCGGAATCCACAGCATTATTTTCTTTTTCTGTATTTTTCAAGTGTGTGCAAACTCTGATCTTTTTCAAGGTCTCCATCTTCCAAACAAATTATGATCACTTTTACTCAGTTCTTTTACATATCTAGAATTTCAGTAATATTAATGCACAAAAGAGATGCATTTTTTTATTGCATGATGCCTGCAGCAAAGATAATGCAAAATTCCTAGATACATAATATCCAAATGATCTGCAAATGCTTTCATGTATCAGCTATTCTGTTTTGTTTGTTTGTTTTATTTTTGTTTTGTTTTTTTGTTTTGTTTCTTGAACATTAGATTAACCCATATATATAAAAGGATAACTGCTCTCATTGTGTTGAGCTCCCAGTTTCAAGAGAAAAACAACTCAGGAGCTCAAAACGCCACCCTGTGGATGTCAGTGTTTCCCACTGTGAGCTGCAGCATCACCTGTTGAAATGCCATAACTGGAGTTCCTTGCTTTCAACAACCAACTAACGATGGCATTGTAGATGAGTTTTACATTATTATGAGTAATAAACAATGTCCAGTAATTACTATTCCAGTGCCAGTGTGATCATGTCTTCAATATAATATTTGCTCTTCTGATTGCACACAGTTAAAGGAACTAAACAGCTAAAGAGGTTCCAAACATCTCATAGAACTAGAACTAACCACAGATTCTATATGGATGGTCCTGACTCCTGCCTCTGATCCTTTTGCCTTTTTCTGCAATTCTGAACACATTGTGATGTTGTGATCAGGACTCTATTCGGTCTTATATCATCTCTTCCAGGACTTCTTGTTCTGTAAGCTGAAGATGATTTCTTGATGACATGTTGCAGAATAAATAGAGCCAATCAGCTCCTCCCTGATGGTATTGCACGATGGGTGCTAGTGTTTCTCAGCACAGAGGAGACCTCCGCCATGCTTCACTGGTGCCAGCAGGCACCCATTGGCAAATAAACTGCCTTCTGCTTCAGCTACATATTTCTAATTTTGACTCATTAGTGCAAAATATCTGCATTTTTCTACATTCCAGTTGTTGTTTTATTGATCTCATTGCGTGCATCTCAAGCTTCATTGTTCGTCAAAAATTGTATGAACAGTATACGTAACCCGAGTCTGCATTAAAATTTTTGCCTGGGAGAAGCTGTGCTACCCTGTGTTTAGTTGCTGTTTGTAGTCTTGCTGCAGTATTTGACCTGTGACCTGAAGCTATCTTCCACAACCTTACTTGGTAGCAAAGTTTGTTTTTTTCGTCCTGATGCATCTCAGTAATCCAGGTAAAAAATTCAAAAGGAAAAATAAGTAGGTCCTCTGGACAGGTTCTTCTTT
>JARVJO010000394.1:15120814-15154159 GCA_031762555.1 Cynodonichthys magdalenae | reverse complement strand
TCTCTTGGAGGAGAGACGAAACGTTTCATTAAAGAAGAACCTGTCCAGAGGACCTACTTATTTTTCCTTTTGAATTTGTTTTTTTCCTCACCCTGTTTTGAGCCTCCTACAGAGTTGTTTATGTTTTAGTTAACGTCTTGGCTTTAACCTACACATGAAAATGGTAATCATTAACACCTATTGTTATAATTGTTTAACCACATACCTAGAAATTACAAAATCTCTAACATTGTACAAGTGTACCTTCAGAATTGATGCTGTTTCAAATGCAGTGGACAGTCACGTTTGCACCGTACTCCGCCCTATTGTAATATTTTATGTCATTATTTATCAAGTTCTTAACATTCAGTTTCTCAAAGATACTTATGCATACATTTTGCGACAGTTTTACCTTTCAATAAATCAGTAATGATTTACAGTTGTAAATAATGCAGCGAAATTGAAAACTAGACTGATGCTTCCCTCTAGAGGATCACTTTAGTCATTGCATGATAAAAAATAAACTTTTTATTTACTATTTTATTTATATTTTAATGAATTTGTAACAGTGGTGTTTATATAGTCTATGATTATAGCTGGGGTTTCCGGGGGTTCCCGCTCCACAAACAACATGAATTTCCACGGTTTAGGTTAAGAAGAAAAGACTCTTATTTTGAAAGCGTCACCAGGAAGTAAACCATTTAACCACGCCCCTCCCGTTTCGGTAAAAATCAGCGCTTAAAGATTGTTTACGTCTCCGATCAATCTTATCAGACAATTTGTTCATTTATTGTTATTGTTATTATTATTATTATTTTTCACGACAGGAACGTATTTTAAAGTTTAGTTAAATAGAAAGAATGGTTGTTTTTATGTTGGTGTTCATTTTCTTGTTCCAAAACTTTGGTGAAAGAATTTGTCAAAATGTTTCCAGACCAAATATTGTTATGGTGATGAGTGATGCATTTGTAAGTATGATTTAAAAAACACTGTTACTGATTGACATCTTATGCGGTGACTTTGTTTGAATCTGAATGACAGCTTCTGTGTTGATCATGAGTTTACATTATTGGGTTAAACTGTTTTTTCCCTGTGTTATTTTTATTTGATTTAGTATGTGTGTGTCTGTGTTTCACAAGGATGGCAGATTATCCTTCGATCCTGGCAGTAAAGTTGTCCGTCTCCCATACATAAACTATCTCAGAGAGCTTGGGTCCACCTTCATTCATGCCTACACAAACTCACCCATCTGCTGCCCTTCAAGAGCAGGTAGTTTCTTTAAAAAAAATCACTTTTTTTTCTTTTGGAAGAGACATTTTATGGTTACCTTGTTATTTCTCTTAGCAATGTGGAGTGGTCGGTTTGTCCACCTCACTCAGTCTTGGAACAACAATAAATGCTTGGATGCAAATGCAACTACGTGGATGGATTTGCTGAAGAGGAACGGATATCACACCAAGATGATGGGCAAGATGGATTATATCTCAGGGGGTCACTCTCTCAGGTTAGTGGGTGTATTCAGCTGAGCCTGTTGTTGCAGAACTTCATTTAAGTCACCTTTTGTTTGCTTAACTATAATTTCACACTGATGCCCATGTCCTTAAAATAACTTTTAGCAATATTAGGCATTAAACAGGAATAAGCAACAATAAACTGTTAATCTGAGCTTCATTGTGGCATGAGTCATGGTCCTGTGTGATTCTTTGAGTTTCCCATTTTTCTGCTGCAGTAATCGTGTTGAGGCATGGACACGGGATGTTCAGTTCCTCTTACGCCAAGAGGGCCGGCCCATTTCTGAGCTTGTCGGAAACATGTCGACTGTAAGAGTTATGACCAAAGACTGGAAAAACACAGATAAAGCAACGCAGTGGATCCGCCAGACCGGTGCAGTTTCACATGAGCCCTTTGCGTTGTACCTCGGCCTCAATTTACCTCATCCCTACCAGACTAACTCTCTCGGGCCGACGGCTGGGGGTTCCACCTTCCGCAGCTCACCGTACTGGCTCACAAAAGTATACCCTTATTTTGCATGTTTAATCAGAACTACCAGAAGTAAGTTACTTTAAAAAAAAAAGTGTCGTTTTTTTCCCCCAACACATACATAGGTGTCTTCTGAGCTTGTCTCGGTTCCGAAATGGCTGCCCATGTCTGCCATGCACCCTGTTGACTTCTACTCTACCGTCACCAAAAACTGCAGTGGTGCTTTCACAGAGGAGGAGGTCAAAAGCATTCGAACCTTCTATTACGCCATGTGTGCTGAAGCTGACGCCATGCTGGGTTAGTTCAAAGAAAGGGTGTGATTGTGGTGGGAAATCTTGTGAGTTGTCTTTGTTGGATAAGAAATTAAAAAGTAAACATTTTTCTACGCTTATAATAATAATGTAATAAAAGTGGTATGAGAAAGAAGTATTTTATCTATAAAGGGATAGATGATTAGAGGGTGCATTGCAGTTCCACTTTTAAATTGGATGATTTAAATGTAAAAAAGAAGGATTGAAAAGCATGTCAAGTCTCCTTTACTGATAATAATGAGTTTTTTCTGAAAAACAAAGCAAATCAGCTTTTGTCTCTACAAGCAAATGAGAAATTCACTCTAAAGTTATAAAGTGTCGTGTAAACGACCCCTTTCTTTCAGGGACCAAGTTACCAAGTTAGCATCGACAATACAACCCACTTCCTAAAATGTAATTATTTTGTTAAAAGCTTGGCAGTTTAACTTTCACTCTCTGAAAAGGTGAGTCCGTGTTTATCACCGTCTCTGTTTCTGCCTCACCAGGTCAGGTGATTTCAGCTCTGAGAGAGACCGGCCTGCTTAACAACACGGTCGTCATTTTCACGGCAGACCACGGAGAGCTCGCCATGGAGCACCGGCAGTTCTACAAGATGTCGATGTTTGAAGGCAGTTCTCACGTTCCCCTGCTCATCGTGGGGCCCGGGCTGATGTCTGGCCTGCAGGTCGACCAGCTTGTGTCCTTGGTTGATCTCTATCCCACTGTGCTAGGTAAGAGGAGAAAACCCTGCAAATACATCTTGGGTAAAATAGCACTGAATAAGGTTTTGCATTTAAATTTGATTTAATAGCTCAGCTTGTTTCGCAGAGATCGCTGGTATTTCAGCTCCGGTTGATCTAAGTGGACATTCCCTCCTGCCTCTGATATCCACATCAAGTGATTATTCCAAGAAGCCGCATTCTGACTGGGTGCTGAGTGAATATCATGGCTGCAATGCAAATGCCTCTACATATATGCTTAGAGTTGGCCACTGGAAATATATCACCTATTCAGATGGACTCAGTATTCCCCCACAACTTTTTAGTGAGTGTTACACTTCAAACACACTATATGTTTAAGGGGAAAAATAAAACATAAAGATTTCATGCCTGTTCTTTGTTCCTCTCTTTTAGACCTCACTCTGGACAAGGATGAACTTTATAATGTGGTTTTCAAGTTCCCAGATGTGCAGGCTCATCTGGACAAGCTGTTGCGTGACATTGTGGACTACCCCAAAGTGTCCAAAGCTGTTCGTCTTTACAATAAAGAAGCATTTTCTGCATGGCAGGATAGTTTGGGGAGTAACTATAGCCAGGTTATTGCTAACCTCAGATGGCACATGGATTGGCAGAAGGATGTATTCGCCAACGAGAGAGCCATTAACGAGTGGCTGAGTGACTGATAGTTGTCTTTAAGGTAATTTTAATTACCTAGAATATTATATATTTTTAAAAATCCTAAAATTATAGATAATGAGAGAGCTGTTGTTTGATTTGCACATTCTAAAAAAACTGTTTTTTTTTAAATAGTGAAATTGACTGTGTCAGCCAATCTGCTTATCTGTGTGTGTGTGTGTGTGTGTGCGTGCGTGTGTGTGTGTGTTTGTGTGAATGAATGGGTGAATATGAATTGTAGTTCTGAGTAAAAAAAAAAATCTATGAATACAACCTGTTTACTTTGTAAATAGTATCTCTTTTCAATTAGTTACTTTTTACTATTCAAATATATAGCATCAATACCAGGTTAACACTATTATTAAACATAAAAAAATACATTTTCACTGGGGCATTTATAACACAATAAAATGTGATTTTATCTTATTTTTTACATTATTACTTTAAACAAAAAACTTGAGATGTGATACATTATAAACTACTCAAATTGTAATGATTTATTCAAGTTTTTTTTTCTGTGCATTAGTTCTTGTCTTAATGTTGATGGATTCACATGAAGTAGAAAACCTATTCTCACTTGTATTCCAGTGTACTTCACATACATACAGTGAATCTCTATTATACAGCTTTATGTTTAGTAAACTAATGCTTAAAAAAATGGAATTGGTCTATTTGTCTGACGCAGTCATGTACGTGGAGCACAGCCCCATTAGTTGTCCAACTGAATAAATAAAGAAAAAGAACTAAGGTAAGTTTTATAGTTATATTAAACTAAACTTATTCTATTCTACTCATATTCTGTAAAGCTGACAACGATTTTGTTTCATATTTAATTCACAGCTGATTTATGATATTCGTTATGGAAGCCGGAAGTTTTATTTTGAAAAGTCGCCTCCTAATGATTGACTTCCGTTTCCTTCGGGAAGCACAGTGCAAACTAATGTAACATAAACAGTAAGTTATTCGCACTTTTACATACAAACATATGTTTAGATTTGCCGTAATTGGAGCTTTGTCGGCGCTGATGAACAAATTGTATGTCTTAAAAAAAAAGAAAGGTTTGTTCTAGATATTATTGATCCTGGCTATAATAGCTAATGCTATTTGTTTTGTAGTTATGAGCTGGACCTCCGTAAGTCAGTGACTAAAACGATTAAAATGCGTCAGTTTTACTTTTAAGATCGATAAATGACTTGGTGGGACTTTGTTTTACAAAATTAGAAATAACTTGTAATTTATAAAGTTAACATGAGCAAGGCCAGACTTTATTCACATAAACAATAATTTGTATAGGATAATAGAAAATGTAGCCCCTCCAGTGTCATTACTTATTTTAAATGGATTTGTTTTTGTCCCGTCAAAAAGATGTCGAATAAAGAAGTGAAAGCCGCACTGAAAAGTGCCAAGGAGGCCATCAAAAACAAGGAATTCAAGGAGGCTTTGAAGCACTGCAAGGTAAGGAGTCTCAGTAAAAAACTTTAAGGAGTGAAGCTGAAATTTGTTTAGTAGGAGGTATTCTGTGTCACTGATTTTGCACTTTTTTATATTGTAATTTCAGACTGTTTTGAAACTTGAAAAGAACAATTACAATGCATGGGTTTTCATCGGCCTGGCAGCCAGTGAGCTGGAACAACCAGATCAGTCACAGGCAGCCTATAAAAAAGCAGTGGAGCTGGAGCCAGAGCAGCTGCTGGCCTGGCAGGTATGGTTCTGGTCTTATTTGGTATCCTAAAACAATCCCTGAATTTTTTGTGCTTAAATCAGTTACGCAGGTAAAAAACAAGTTGAACAGTAATAGGATCAATCAAATTATGCCCATTGCCACTTAAAAATAGGTTTTAATGAGAGCGAAACTCTTTGTTTTAACAAAATTACAGGTAAACGTTAAGGTAACTAATTGTCTTAATACTCTGATTAATTGTTATTGAGTATCTTCTGTGTTTACAACTTGCTTCTCATCAATAATTTACATTTTTTTGTAGGGCTTAGCAAATCTTTATGAAAAGACTGATCAGTGGGATTTCAAAGATGAGCTGCCTAACGCCTATCAAAAACTTGTTGAGCTGTATACAAGGTAAGATCGGTTTTATCAGGTCAAATTAAACTCTACACCAATGGATTTTTCTGTGATTGCTCTAGAACTTATGAAAACATTTTTTAAAATTTAAGCTGTTTTTATTGTCAGTAATTTGCTGTGGTATTCAGTATGTTTTTCTTTCACAGATCTGATAAAAACAAATGTTATGAAGTGATCAAAAAGCTGTCAGATATTTATCAGTCTGACAGGGAATATTTAAAGGTTTGTAAGTTTTCAAACTAAACATGCAATATTAAAGTATATATATATACATTTTAAAGTACTTTTTCACATGTTTTATTGTTTGCATGGGTTTGTGGACAGTTGGCAAAGGTTTGGCTGCAGCTAGTTCAGCTGAAGGAGGAAGAGGGTGTGGATAGGAAAGAGTTAGTGCAACTATTACAAAAGATGATGGAGCTTCTTTCCGAGTTCATAAATGGGGAGGAGCAGGACAATGAAACTCAACAGCATGTAAGATTTCCTCAAAAGTGTTGTTAAACTTGTCAATATTAGATGTGTCTTTTAAGTGCAGTGCATATGAATCCATAATTTATAATCTCATTTAGTGTAAAAGTCAGAAATTGTAACTTTTCCCTACTCACAAAGAGCACGTATGTTTTTGATTTCTGTTGTGATCATCAGTTAATCACAGCTTTTGAGAAAGCCCTGATTCTCACTGACCCTATACCTGGAGAGGAGCACAAGAAGCTTTCAACTGATTATGTTAAATATCTTTCTAAAGTAAGTACTTCTTCACTGCCAATCCCATCACATTATCCTATAAGTTTAGGGGTCTTCCTTGGCCACAGTCAACACAATAGACAACCTCTTTACTTGCTGTGTTATTTTAAAAAGTTCTTTAATAAATGTTTTGTTTATTATGACGGTGCTCTTACTGCAGCTGCCACACGAAGAGGCCAAATTGAAAGAGGCATGCCAGTCATCGCTGACACTCTACCCAAACCAAACGTATCCTCTTGAGGTTCTTTGCCATCACTACCTCAAAACAAGTAAGAAGTAGTAGAAGAAGTAAGAAGTTAGATTTCAAAACATAAACAATGTTTCTGCGAACTTGAAGTTCTTCTTTCAAACAAGCATGCACTACCTTTTGAATTTGTGTTCCCCCCACGTTCATGACTTCACACAGAGTAGCAAATCCCACTATAAACAGGATCCCCTGACTCAAAAATCATGTCTTTCTTATGCTAACTGATGCAAAACAAGCATTAAAACAATCAAACAGATATTGTATAACAACGCAAACATGACATCCAAACAACCAATAAGTAAAAACAAGTTTATGAGACAAGTAGTGCTATCAAGCATAATTTTGCAGAAGACTAAGAATGAGTTTCAGTGAAAGCATATTCTCTTTGTGTCTTCTAACAATTCTATTCAGTGTCAGGTTGATAATGTTCCTGTTTCTAGCCTGGCCAATCTGGAAAAGACCACTAACACAAACTAATACTTGTTTGTTTATTTTAATCGTGGCATACTGTGGGCATCGACATATTGAATACTGAATTTTGAATATAAGCCTATACACACAAGTTGCTTTTATTAAATGTAATGTTTTCCTTTAAAGATAATATGGATGAGGATGCAGTAAGTAGTTTTTCCCGACTCTTGGAACTGGCTCCCAACAGTGGACTTGGGCGCTTGGGTTTGGGTACCAAAGCCCTTCTGGAAGGGAGGTACAAAGAAGCCATTATCGACCTGGAGCAAGGCTAGTGTTCACAATAACAAATAATCAATTCTGCTGTTTATGCGAGCTTAATATTATCTCTCATTGTTCACGTTTGTTGTTAATCTGTCTGTATGGAATTATTTTTTTAGGACTAAAGAAAAGGAGCACATCAACAGGATGGTACAATCTGGCTGAAGCTCAGATTAAAATACACAAATACTCTGATAGTGCTGCATCCTGCTCACAAGGTGTGATTACTGGGTTTACTGATAATCAGGTTATTAAATACTCTAGACATAAAATAGGAGTGCGATTATACAGGAAGGAAGATGTTTTTTTGTACTTGTTAATATCAGGATGCAGACAATTGTAGCTACTGACTCTAAAACATTTAATTGTTAGGCTTGGATGTGTGTACGTCTGAAGACATAAAGCTGAAAGACAAACTGCTTCGACTGAAGATGGAGGCCTTGGTGAAAAGCGGAGGAGAGAAGACAGCGGATGAGGCTATGAAGACGTTTTCACAGGTAATGTAATGGATGAATGAGCTTTTTTTTTTAAAGCATGTTAAAGGTAAAAAATACATTTAAAATTTTATCTTGAACAAATAAATTATGGGGCTTTTTTTTGTAAATCACATAATTTTTTCCAAAGTCCATTTCAGCTGAGTCAGTTTTAGAATCCACCTGACTTGATCCACAAAATAATTGTGTGTCTTCATTATAAACTGAATTAAGAAAAAAAAACACTTGATATAATATTGCAGTTAAATGTGGATTTTGATTTAAATAATGTAATTTTGATGTAGACATAGAAATATTTATGCCGAATTACATTGTAGCTAAACATAACTTAAAGAAATGAACATTTTTACTTACTTTCATATTTCCTGTTTCTTCTTTTTTTGGTATTTTAGATTCCAGAAGCTGAGAAAGACCGTCTGCTGTTAGTCTTTAAAGGACATTTGTTTCTTAACAAAGGACAGATTGATCAAACACTAAAGGTTTACATCATTTTATGCTGCATCAATATGTTTTATTATTGTATAATAAATGAAAGGCACAAGTTAAATGTCTCAAATATTTTAAATTAGAGTGTGAGGTCAGTTTTAGGCCAGTATTAAGTCAAAGACATAGTGGTGCTAATTAAAATCTGCTTTTAATAGCTCTTGTCAGAGCTCGAGGCCTTGAACTCAAACCTGGCCCAGATGTCGGCTCTAAGAGGACGGGTACATTTAGCTGAAGGTCAGCCGCAGCTGGCAGAGCAGAGGTAAAAACAAAACCAAAATAGTTTTTTTTTTCTTTCTGTGCCCTTTTTGTGACATTCTGCACTCTTAAACTGAACAATTAGATTGTTTTTCACAAAAAGTTGTAAATAATAATAATCTTTTTTTTAATTTCCTTGTACTTTTGTTGTCTAGTTTCCTAAAGGCTACCGATCAGAGCCCAGACAGTGGAGAATATTATTTCTTGCTTGGAAAACTCTACTGGGACATGGGGGCAGAGACTCGGAAAGATCGAAGCAAAGCCCACACACACCTATTAAAGGTCAGTACCATGGTTATTAATGGGTTTGTTTCATTATTGATTGTCTTACTAAGGAGAAATATAATACTGGGTCTTTTTTAATATAAAAGGCATCACCTTTTTTAAGGCTTTGAAGTGAACCTCAAAGTGTCTTTGGAATTTAAAGTTGGATGTTTTTTTTTTTACGCTTGAGCTTTATTTGGTCATTTCAGGCTGCAAAGTTAGATCCAAACCTGGGCTGTGCGTTTCGCTACCTGGGGCATTATTATCGGGAGGTGGCAAATGATAATGGTCGTGCACAAGGCTGCTATAAGAAGGCTTTTCAGTTGAGCAGTGATGATGTTGAGTCTGGAGCTGCTGCTGTAGATCTCAGTATGGGACAGGGGGATATGGTGAGTGAAAAACCACAGTGTTCCAATAATTAGCTGTGCTTGTGTTGGATTAAAACAAAAGCCTCTTTTTTTGTTTGCTTTGGCTCTTTCATGGTCTTTCTTTTTTATTCCTGCTTTCATCTTCCCTAAACACCACAGGACAATGCTTTAGCAATACTTCAGTCAGTGATCGAGAAAGCTACTCCAGGTTCAGCTAAGTGGGCCTGGATGAGGCGAGGCCTCTACTACCTGAAGGTTGGAGAACATCAAAAGGCCATCAATGAGTAAGAAATCAAAAAATACATCCAAAAGCTAAATTTATGACTTTTGTTTCTATTTGTAGCTGAATTTTTTTATATGTAGTTTGCAGGCAGCGTTGAGAGCAGACCCTGAGGACTGGGTGTGTTGGGAGTGTTTAGGTGAGGCTTACTTAAACCGGCGGAGCTTCACAGCAGCTCTGAAGGCGTTTGGCAAGGCCCATCAGCTTCAGCCCAGCTCCATCTACAGCGTCTACCAGGCAGCTGCTATCAAACAGACTCTGGGCAAGTTCAAAGAGGCTGTGGCAGAGTACTTGCAAATCACAACAAAGCAGGATTATGTCCCTGCTCTTAAAGGTAAACGTTTGTTTAAATGTACATTTGATGACCTGTTAATGCATTCAAACTTTGAGATCTGATTGGTGGGATCTGTTGCTCAGGACTTGGGGAGTGCCAGTTGTCACTTGCAAAAAGTTTAATGGAGGACTGTCGAGATGGAGGAGCGGTTGACCTCATTCAGCAAGCCATACAAAACCTCTTCAGGTAAATAACCTTGAGCTCCTTTTCATTTGAATAATTATAGTTTAACATTATTCATTCTAGACACTGGATTCTAGTTCACAAAACGATCTGTTCACATTTCTGTGCTCTTCAGAGCTGTGAAGCTGCGACCAGACCTATCTTGCTTGTGGAAACTTCTGGGAGATGCCTGCACCGCTGCTATCAAGGTTTCACCAAACAGGGCTGAAGTTCTGGTGCCGGCTTTATTGGCCGGCTTAGATCCCAACACTCAAGATCCAATACTTAACCAGGCTGACATGCTCAAAGTTGGTGAGAGGTACGAGCAGTCACATGGTGCACTTTTGTACACCGTGTCCACACAGAACAAACACTAAACAGTAAATGCATGTTTTCTGTCACAGGTGCTATGCTCATGCTTTGAAGTTGATGCCTGAGGTTGCCAGTCTTTGGCACGACTTAGGCCTCAACTATTACCATCAGGCCACCAGCTTACCTTGTCTTACAGAGAAAGACCAGGACTCCCAGCCTCTAAACTTAAATAAAGCTCAGGAGGTATTTAGAAGAATCAGACAAAACAGTTTTCCACTGTTGCCTGGATTACAAATTATATATATTGTTTTTTGTTTTTCTTTCAGTGTTTAAGAAAGGCTATCAAGATGGACAGTGAGAACCACAGCTACTGGAATACCTTGGGAGTGATCTCCATGAATAAAAGTAATGATGAGCATTAAAGATAAATGCTAATTTGGTTAAAATAATAACTTAAGTAGTTTTTCTTGACCTTTGTCATGCAAATATGACAATTCTCTTTTGTCACAACAGGTTTGGAGAACGTTGCTCTGGCTCAGCATTGCTTCATCAAGTCCATACAAGTTGAGCCAAATGTATGTTCTACACATTTATATACCAGAATAATTAGTATTTTGCTGTATTTTGATAGTTTTTTTGTGCAACTTTTTAATGTTTTTAAACAGAATGTAGTGGCATGGACAAACCTTGGGAGCCTCTACTTGAAAAAAGACAACGTAGAGGTGTGTATAATTGTACTATTTACATGTTTGCATTTTTATGATAATTGGTTGATGTTTTTCACAAAAAAATGTGTGCATTTCTTCTTTTAGCTGGCACATGAGGCCTTCAAAATTGCTCAGTCCTTGGAGCCATTATATGTCAACTGTTGGATTGGACAGGTACTCTTTAGCACCTAGCATAAGACAGTGTTATAACGGTCACTTTACTGCTATTAAATTAAAGAAAATGTCCACACATAATATAATGTTACATCTCATATACCAGGGCTATTCAACTAGTGGCCCGTGGCTGACAAAAAAAAAGTATTTTTTCTTTTTTACTTCATTTAATATAAAAATACATTTTAAAAATGTAAATATATAATTCAAATTAACAAAATAAACAAATTTAAAAGGTAAAAAACACTTGTTCTGTTACTGCATTAAAGGGCAATGGCCCCACCCCCATCCCTCGGGGATGTCCAGCCCCTGAGGTGTTGGCTTTGAGTTACTGTGACCCCCTGGGCAAATTAGTTCTCTCTAACCCTGCCCTGTACTGTGTGCAAACACAACCAACTTAGAAACTTCTCACTAGGAAGTAATAATTAAGTTGTTTTTTTTACATTTCAGTTGATGCAAGTTTAATAGCAAGAGACGTGACATTAATGTTTAGTTAAGTAAGCTTTTTTTTTTTCCTGCATCTTTGTCTTTTGTTAATTATAGTTTACGGTTTCTGTCATCTTACCAGGCGCTGATAGCAGAGCGTGTGGGAAGCTACGACACTATGGATCTGTTCAGGCACACTACTGAACTCAGCACACATGTATGTGACAAGACCACCGCTACTGTGACACCCATTCATTAGCTGGATAACAACAATCTTTGCTTCAGTTTTTTTCTTTTTTTTTTTTTACTCCACATGATTTTCAATTAGAAGATGTTTTGCTTCTGTCTTTAAGGAATTTGTTTTGTTAATTCATTTTATGCTCTTTACAGTATTTCCTGTCTCCTTCCTGTCTTCTCTGTTGTCACTAAATGTTTTTTCTCTCACAGATGGAGGGCGTGAAAGGTTATGCCTACTGGGTTTGTTCCACCCTGCTGGATAAGAATAACAGGGACACTGAGCTGTACCGCTACAATATTGTTCAAATGAATGCAATCTCTGCTGCTCAGGTAGCACTCAGCAAATACACAGGTACACCATTTATTAGTGGGCTTTTGTTAACAACAGGACGAAAGGTGAATTGGGTCAAACTGATCATGTGACATTACTTTTTACAATCAGAGAGAATCCAGTCTGACCCTGATGCCTTCATTATGCTGGGCTACCTGAATGAACATCTGCAGCTGAAGAGGCAGGCCTTACAGGCATACCAGCGGTATAAATCACACTGATTGACTTTATTGTCTCAAAGAATTGTATCAACAAACAATTACACTTTTTTTTCTAATTCTCTCTTCAGAGCAGTTGAGCTGCTTCAGTCTGTGTCCTCTTCGGATGAGTTGTCTTTTACTCTTGGCAGCTGTGCTCGGGCTTTATGGTAACTTTCTCTTATTTGAGTTATTTATCAATATACTCACCTTATTCTTTGAACTTTAATTATGCAGTTGTGTTATATTTCAGTACCTCAGGCCAATGGGAGGAGGCAGTACAGGTATATAATTCCACTCCTCTGCAGGACCTCAGTGACCTGGTAGGGTTGGCTCTGACCTACTGCAGGGCAGGACTCTTTCCAGAAAGCATCAGCAGTAAGAAGTGGCAAAGACATGGAAAATATTGACCATGTGCTTTTACATGCCAGAGGGACTGAATTATACCCTGTGTGTGTTTCTGTAGCTTATGAGCGAGCCTTGGCTGTGGCTTCCAGTGAGAAGGATAAAGCTTACATACTGACTGCTCTGGCTATGCTGCAGCACCGGCAGGGCAACCTCGACTTAGCCAAGACTCTGCTCTTTAAATGGTAAGTCTAAGAATTTACTCTCATTCTATCCATCTGTTCATAAATCATTAAACAAAAACCTTGCCCTTCCCCCCTTTGTACATCTGAACATTTAATAATAAAGTTATGCAATTTTCTTAAAGCTTTGATTTCAGGTATTCTTATTTTTTTGGAATTATCACATCCTAGTAATTCTAACTGTCTCATAAGTGTTTGCTCACTAAGACATTTTCTTTATTTATTTTTTACTGTCCACTGTGAGCAGAATCTTTTTTCTGGCCTAATTTGCTTGAATTGATAATGCTGCCTTAAATTATGCAGACTTGCCTGCCATGGCTTCATTTCTTACAGAAATACAAATTACATCGAAATATTCAAATTTGTGTGGTTTGGAGTTAAAGAACGTGCATAAAAATTAAATTCTGATCCCTGTGTCCACAGCTCCGTGCTAAAGGAGCCCATCTCTGAGTCGCTGCTGTGTTTATGTGCCCTGGGATTGGTCCACCGTGATGCTACGCTAGCTGCTGCTGCCCTGACTGAGCTGCTAAAACAAGGTTCAGCCTCGGGGGGTGTTGTGGAGCAGCAGTGTCTTCTCACCTGCTCCTTGTTGGCTCTTCAGGGCAATTACAGTGCCGTACAAAGAGAAGCATCCAGAGCTGTACACAGGTACCACTTATTCTACTGATTTCTTTTTCTTTTGGTGATCCAGTTCTATTTTAAAATGAGCATTTATACACCAAGCAACACTTTTGACAGGATGTAAAAAACACCTTATTACAGACACATTTATAATTTATAAAGCAAATGATAGAAAATGGTGTTATATATCCAGAATATTTATTAGCTTTTACTAGTGTTGTATAATGTGGTTAAATATTTATGTGCTTATAATAATGCAGACTTGGGTTGAACACTGAATTCAGTTTATTCCTGGGAAAAATGCATTCTATTAAAAATGTTGACAGTGACAAGAATAGTTGTGTTTGCATATTTGTGCTTCATGCATTCTTTAATGCATAGAAACAACAAGCTCCAATAAAGGCTCTCAGGAGATTCTGTTCCACTCCTCTCTAACATATCAACATATCCGATACAAAAAGCCTTTGTGTATTGTATTTCTATTTTTTATATCTTTTGCAGGAATCCTGGAAACCCATCTCTCTGGGCTCTTTTGTCCAGAGTGATACCACAGTACTACCCTAAAAAGGCAAATGTAAGTCTATTCAAGTATCCTAAACAGAAACCCAGGAAAGCTGCTGTTTTGACATACATGTACCTAAGCAGTACCACTCATTATACTCGTATATGCTTAAATAATAATATCTACTTTGTTTGAGACAGTTCAAGTGATCTTAAATGTATTTTTTTGTTTCTTTATGTAGGGCGGAGCAGTGGCCGGTCACGTTGCCTGTCTCGCTAGTATGACTCAAGGAAAGGTAAAAGTTGTCATTGAATTCATTTTTTTAAACATAGAAAATCATTTTCTTTACCTGTTTGGTGTTTTTTTTATGAAACGTTATTTTGTCATCCTTTCCCTCTCCCTAAACTTATACGGTCAAGTTAAATTCACTTTGTAAAAATAAGTTGCAGGTAGTTTGGAAGCTGAAATGTACTGGATGTTTTTCTGCCTGTGTGACTGCAGAGGGCGCTGTTATACAGCGGCGTCAACCAGCTGGCCAGTGGCAGACACTCAGGAGAGGACGCTCAGAGGAATGCCCTGAAGATGATGCAGAGAGCCGTATTACTCTGTCCTGGTAAACAAAACTGAAAATGTTGATATTTAAAAAATTACATTGTAAGAATGCATTCTTCTTTTGATAGTTTAGCTAATTCTCGTCTTCAAAACAATACTTTCAGGCACAGTTGTCACTATAAAAAATAACAAAATCCAACACCTGATTGTGGATATCTGAGTCTTTCTTCTCACTTCAGATGATCCAGCAACATGGGCAGGATTAATGGCTGCCTGTCACACTGAAAACACTTCCTGTTATCTCTCTGGTTCTGCTCCTCGTAGACGGTCATTAGAGCATACACTCATGTCGGTGGTTTCTGACAAAGGTACTTTCACCCGTCTCCTTTAAGCATGCACTTAATTTCATGTGTATCATGAGCCCAAGACTGAATCGTTTTTATTGTTTAGTACGAAGCGTGGAGGAGATAGAGCGCCCTCTAGCCCAGTCTCTGGAAGGCTGGGTGTTACAACAGGCTGTAACCGGTCTCATGCTGGAAGGACAACTGGACCAGGCTGAGACCCTCTGCATGCAGGTGGAATATGAAACACACATTATTCACACACATTTTACTGAGGAAAGGGAAACAAACAGTGTAATACTTTTTTTTTTCCTCCTTAGGTTCTAAACGTGTCCCCTGAACACCCAGCAGTGATGCTGTTGCTGAGACAGGTTCAGTGTCAGCGCCTCCTCATGGCTGATGGTGGTCCTGTCCTCCCAGACCCTGTCCTGGAGCAGCTCAACAAAGCTGTAGCAATGAACCCTGCTAACCTTGGAGCGTGGCATGTAATTGAAAACAGCTACCTTTTAAATACGGCTTGCGCTCCTTTTTAAATCGCAGGCTCCTGTGTTTAATAGTTCAAATTCCTAAAGACATTTTTAACACACATGTAGATGTTAAATCACAAAACTCACTCAACTTCTTCCATAGCAAGGCCTGAAAGCATTCTCACAGTCTTGCTTAAATACTGAGGTCATGCGCCACAAAACTGCCATTTTTTGCATCGAATGAGAAACTGCCCTCATATTTTAATTTACTTTCCTATTTTTTTCAGTCACCGTCAATCAACTACTTCCTGCAAAGGAGCAATCTTGCAGTTTTATATTCCTTCCTGTAAAATCAGAATTATCCACATTACTGCTGTTAGATTTTAATTCTTTTAAATGTATTAAATTCTATTGAGTCTTAATTCGGGCATTCAGTTTTTCAACATTTTCTGTAACCTACAACAACATAAAATTAGTTGTTACCATCTTTTATTAAAGTAAAAAGCCAGATTTAGATTTGAATCAAATTGAGTTTGCATTAGCTTTGTTTGATTTTGTTTTCCCGCTCTCTCTTTACTCTGCAAAATCCCCAATTTCCCATCTGTTTTAGATTTAACTATACAAGTCCTTTCCTGCTCTCCTCCCCTGTAGTGGCTGGCTGAGGTTTATCGGAGTCAGGGCCTGCTGGTTCAGGCTGTCATGGCGTACAGGCAGAGTCTGCAGCTAGCCCTGCAGCTTGGTGTGCAAAGCCACCAGGTCGCCAGCCTGCTCCGACTTGCTCTGCTAGCCTTAGGACCCTGCATGGTGAGTAAATGTCATTGTCAGTAGGTGCAGCTGTAATAGCCAAACACACAGTTAAAGTAAAAAAAAAAAACATCGGAGAAAAAAGTTTATATATTTTTCCAGAGTTATGTTTTAATATTAAAGAGTAGTTTTGCTTTTGAATGATGTCAGAGTTACAACCTACAGACTGGATGCATAAAATCAGAGGCAGCTCCCGTCTGCAACATCATTTACATGTCAGGTGGGGATAAGCAAAGTAGTGACAGATGAGTAAATATCTTGCTTAAATGTAGAACCAGCAGCGAAGACTGCCAACCTCTTTATTTTCCATTAAGAATACTGTTTTTTATTAGATGCTTATGTCTGTAATTACGTAATTTTGATTAAATATTCTGTGGGTAAAGACAATGACTCTTTCACATGTGATTGACTTTAAAGGCAGGTGTGCCAGGAAATGAGTGGAAGGATCTGGTGATGGAAGCCACCACAGAAGTTTTGAAACTGGGTTCATCTCGCATGGCCCTGCTTTTTCAGGCCTTGCTCCATTTTGTGACTAAGATGGGTGCTAGGTCAGTGCATCTTACTCTGCTCTGTGCCCACTTCAGCAGGACACACACACACACACACTGAAGCTATACATTTGAATTTGTTCGTTTGACACATGTAATAGTGATCAAACAAAGCATTTATGTTCCTGAAACTTAAAGATTTATTCCTCATTGAGTTTTATCAAGACATTGATGCTTTTTAAACATAAAAAATGACAATTTCTACCCTTTTTATAGTTATTTTGTAACTAATTAAAAATCCTACCAGTTCAGGTAGTTTCACTAATATAAGTGAGAAAAACATATAACCCAATCATAATGAAATTGTGGACAATACATGGTCTAAATCACAATAACACTTCTGCTGATCTTGGTAATAATCCTAAACTGATAATTGAACATCTGTCAATAGAATCAACATCCTACGTTTGGTCGCAAATCCTTCAGCTGACCATGTGTTTAAAATTGTGTGATAATATTAAAATACACACATTTAATACAGCAAAGCACTGTATTAGCTGTTGTTGCCATAGACGTTAATAGATGAGAAACACATGTATGAAAATGAGTGAATGGAAAAGATGCAAGAAATCAAGACTGAGTCTGATTAAACTTTGATTTTGTCTATTTTAAGGTACACTAGTTGACAAAACAGGGTCAAACCATGTCAGTGATGAAAGTTGTTTGGATTCTCTTAAACCAATAATGGCCCAGTAAACATCTTTACAGCTGTATATTTAGCAGCCCAGTTCTTCCAGATGTACAGCTCTCCTTTTTTACTGTTTATAAGAAACACATTTGTTTCCTCTTGACATACAGAAAAAGAAACACATGAACATTTTAGTTTAATACTCTGTTATAATACTCCGTTAGTTTAATTTCAGATTGTTTAAGCATCTTTTTCCCCCTCAAGAAAGCATCTTGTGAACAATTTCTCTTCATGTTGCTCATTTTGCTGCAGGCAGAGAGAGGGATGCTGAATGCATTCTTTATTTAATGATGTGTAATGTAAATATAAACACAATTGTAAGTGCATATAAAAGTAAAGTGCGTCCCCCCTACACACAAACATACACTGCAACAAATATCAAATGCTATATTGTGATTAGGGCTAAATAAATAGGTTGTAGCTAAACTTTATCACAGAACCTGATCTTGAAATTCATTTAAATTTGTTTTAAGTACATGGACAAGACAACAGTTAATGTAGATTGCAAAGTGTTTAATCTACAAAGTCATTTCAAGACTATTTTCCTTTTGGTGCATAACTGCATCTGGATAACAAATGCATAACTCAACACATCACTCATTCTTGTTTTTTAGCAATTAGTACAAATTTTATATCAGACATAGTAGCATAGCTATTTACTGACGTTTTATTCTTCATATATTTGTCTTTTCTCTGCAGGGAGACAAGGCGTCTGCTGGAGAAGCAGGTTTATGCTTCGTCTGAAGACATCCCTTGGACAGTGGTGCAGGTGGCCAGTTGGTACCTCCTCAGACACTTGCATGCTAAAAATGACCAGGAGCTCATTAATGTGAGTATACAAGGAGCCTCATGTCGGCACTACCACCAGAATGAGATTCTGTCAAAAGGAGGTTAATTAATTGGCTTATTTCTAATACTTAACTGTTGGAAGTGAATATAATATTTATTTAGTTAAAGTAAAACAGACCTGCTTGTGTTTTTACATTATGTTGGTTGTTTACTTTAGCTGTGATACTGAACATATCCTCTCTTTTCTCTGTTCAGGTACTTTTGCAACATTCCAAAATGAATGGAAATCAAAGACTGCTCGAGCTTCACTCTCTGCTTAACTCTTCTTCAATTTGAAGGTTGCATCCACATCACTTTGAAGGAATTAGACACTTGGTTTATGAAATGATAAAACTAATTAAGATTATCATTTTCTTCAAAGAAAGCTGCAACCTATTCATCTTTTTTGCAACGCCTCCACCAAATATTGCGCAGGCTGATATCAAAATGTTATTTGATTTGCGTGGTTTTATTTTTTGCAGTTATGTTTTTTTTTACATTTTCTTCAGAAAATAAAATCAGTTTTCTAAACGTAAATGAACACAAAATGCACATCAATCATGTCCACATTCTTGCTGAAATAAAAACATTTTGCTGAATATTAATATAACAGTAAGGTTGCTTTGATTGAACAATTTGGATTTTGCATGTAAAGTGTAAATTTTAAGATCGCAGTAGCAAGTACATTCAAATTCAGAAAAATCTTTTAAAACAACATTCAGTTTTGGCTAAGGCAATGATTGTTTCAACATAACTCACAAAATGCAATGATTTGAGGAAAACGATGGAAAAGTTGATCCCTGAGCTGCACACTTCAACTCTTAAGTTAAATTCAGCTTTTTATTTTCTACCTGGTCTCATGGAGGTGAACAGTTCAAATATGAGCGCCTGTTTAAAATCTCCCTGAACAGACATGCTTCACCATAAGTGTGCAGATGTTTTGCCCACATCCCCAACATTGTAGCTTGACGTGTGGAGAACTCTGCTGTTGCCGCCTCTTGCACAGCGAGCACAAATTTGCAGCCACCCCGCTGTTATCGCCTCCGCTAGTGTTTTTCTGACTGTTGGTGACAAGCTGATTCAGCTCTACTAGAACATTATCTGGTGCCCTTGCAATGCCCACCACTTTCACTCTCTTTGGGTCGAATACACAGTCTTCTTCCAGGCCGCTGGGCACAGCTTTCATTCCGCAGTTAGGGGGCACCCAAGCAGTGTCGTAGCCCTGTGTGCTCCAGGTGTACTGCATGGGGTGGTTGTCCGTGTCTATACGTTTGACGCGGCCAACACGGACGTGCAACTTCAGCACCACGCGATCCGAAGCACTGTTGTTCAGAGGATAGCGTTCAGCTTTTTTTCTGTCGCGACTTACGTACACGCCACTTCCCAGCATGCCTTTGGTTGACTGCTGAAAGCCGTTGGCAATGATGAGACGTGCATTAGCAATGCTGGTGCCATGGTACATGGTGTAGACGCCCCGATCTTTGGGCTCCTGGGAGGCCCCCAGCTCCAAACGAGGAGAGTCATCGTCATAGACCACCTCCCAGCCAAAAAACTGCACTGACATCTGGTTCTCTGTTCAGGTCCTTTAAAACAACTAATCTGTGAATGAATACAGTTAAACGATTATGAGAATGTCATTGTTTAAGATACTAGACTAGATTCTAATTTTACATAATGAGTTTATTTTTGTCAGTCACAAATTTCCTCACTTGAAGACAAGGTAGATTAAAAGACTTGAAACGGCAGCAACTTAGGTACTGTTTTACTTTGAACTGTCTTCTAGAAATATCTAGCTAAAGTTACAGCTTTTAAAAAGATGACATTCTATGAGGCACCATAGTTTAAAATAAGCAATATAAACCAACATATTTTAGACCATTATGCTGTTTAATAGTCTAAGATTTATTAAAAACCCAACATGTAAAACTTACCGTCAGAGTGGAGTTGTCAGTTCTGAGTTCTGTGGAGTTTCACTTTCTGTTCTCCAAATACAGGAAACACTATGTAATCTAAACAGAGACGTGGTATGTATTCATTTTCAAAATAGTACCTGGTGATCAGCTGTTTTATGGCCGGTTAGCTCAGTTGGTTAGAGCGTGGTGCTAATAACGCCAAGGTCGCGGGTTCGATCCCCGTACGGGCCAGCTTGTTTTTTTTTCTAATTTTATCACCATTTATTGTAATATCTATACTTTTCAATGGTAAACACAAAAAAAGAAAAGTTTATTACACAATGTTTTATCTTGACATGCTCTAATCACACAATTCACCACTATATGTATTATTTTAGTCTGTCTTTTGGAGTAAGGAATCTGGACCTCGACTGTGAAAAGGGTTTTGATATCACTAACATAGTATTAATTATCTTGAGGCTTTTAAATGGAAAAAAAAAAAACTTGTAAAAGGAGAACACAGCTGACTTGTATGATCTCTACGTAACTGACACGCCTTAAAATAGAAATGGGCAAGCAGCCAACATGGAGGAGTTCAAAGTCTCAGTTTCTTTTTCTCACTTAGGTTGAAAAATCAAACACTTCATAGTGTTGTGTTCAATTTAAGAATGTCAAATTATTTATTTTGTGCCTGTTTCTTTGCATCTTATTTTGCTAGTTTGGTACTGTTCATTTTCATTTTTATCATTGCTCATTTTTCTGTTTCTTTGTAGCATTTTTTATCCATATTTAGGTCTCAACACATTTTTTTTTACATTTTGTGAATGTTTAGTCATTTTGGAACATTTTTTTAACATATTTTAAATCTTATCATAGTTTTGTGTATGTTTATTTTTGACAACACTAAAGAAAACAAAAAACCTAACCAATAACAAATGAAACATTTCCAATTTCAACTCTAGTATGTACATATTTCACTTTATTTGTAGGACACATTACCAAATGTATCGTCTTCACTTCCATGATGTCAGCAGTAATAATCATCACAAATTAAGATCACTGATAATTTTTGTTATATTGTCACTGTAAACATCCAACCTATAGAGGGAGGCGCACATAAAACCTCATCAGTCTTGAGATTATTGATAATAAAACAATATTCCCTGTCCAGGATGTACCCAGCGCCTCACACAGTGACAGCTGGAGGTAGGCAGCAGCTCCTTGCAACCCGGAAAGGAGAACCAGGACAAAAAAATGGATGTTTTAAATATGATTATATCCTTAAAATGGCTGATATGTTGTATATGTGTATGCATCTAATATAAAACACAATTATCAGGAATGATATTTTCCCCATTCAATTCCATTTTCTAGCTGACGTCATTCCTAATGTTCTCTCAGGATCAATGACAGAAATGCTTGGACATGAGAATGCAGATGGTTTGTCCACAATTCCAGCACTTCTGCTTATCATGAGGAACTCCCTGCTGGGTCTTTCTCCTACATAGAGAACATGTAGGTATAGAGCCACCAGCTCCTCCATTAGACATTTTAGATGCTTTTGCAAGAAGGTCTAGAAGCTCCTTTTCTATCGCTGCATTCGGTGCCTTTGCAATGCCAACTACCTTAACTCTTTTGGGCTCAGAAACACAATCTTCCTCCAGACCGCTGGCTGTTATGCCACAGTTGGGGGGTATCCAGGCAGTGTTGTAGCCCTGTGTGCTCCAGGTGTGTTGCAAAGGATGGTTATTCTGGTCGATGCGCTTGACACGGCCAACACGAACACGTAGCTCAAAGATCACATGGTCACTGGGGCTTATGTTCCATGGGTAGTGAGAGGCTTTCTTCATATCACGGCTCACATACACACCACTTCCCAACGTGCCAAATGTTGAAGGCTGGAAACCATTAGCGATGATGAGGCGTGCACTGGCAACGCTGGTCCCATGGAACATGGTATAGACGCCCTTGTTTTGAGGGGCCTGCGACGGTGCCAGCAACACTCCGGGGAAACAGGCGCCATCGTCGACCACCTCCCAGCCAGAGAACTCCACCGACATCCTAACCTGTTCAGAGAAAGTCTATTTATTTATTTTAAAATCATTTTAAAGTCTTGTAATATTACCTTGCTTGAATTCAACTCTATTTTAGAGCTTTTTTAAACATGCTATAATTAAGCAATGGTATGCATAAAAATGTACCCTCCCTATCCTTTGCCCGTTGTTGCTTCCTCGTATTATTGGACTTTTATAATCTTGACTAAATGAATTTTGTCCCTGCGGTCTGTGTTAAGGCTGACTGAGAAACAAACCTACAGTCTGCTACAAATGACATAGTCTATATAAGGGCTATTCCACTGGCTGCATGGGTGCCATATCTGGCTCTGTCAGGCCCACAAATGAGTTATTTTAGGATGAAACTAGATTTTACAAACTTTAAAACAATCTGAAATCACAAATATGTCCACACGAGAGGTAATTCTGTTATATAGGTTTATAAAATTTAGCCTGTCTTCCAATGAGTTTGTTTAAAATAAAACTGTTTTTTACATCACAAATGAAACTTTTGTAATGTCAATAATAATTGCCAGAAGTGCAGCCCCTTTCGGTAACTGTGGCTCCCTGCAATTTAGTTGAATAGCCCTATTTTTCTTGTAGACAAAACAAATTCAAATTATCTTGTCACATTACAGTTTCTAAACATTTACTTATAGATTACTTTTTTTTGCAATGTTTGAAATAAGTCAAACTTACCAACTTAAACCTCCCGTTGTCATTCAGTCCCGATTCAGTGTAGTTCAAACTTTTGGTTTCGTTTTATCTGTCACGTGACTCAGTGATTAAACCAATCCATGAATCTCTACTCTGCCACTGGCCTTTAGTATGAAACAATCTTTCATCTATTGCTCTATTTTAGGTTGTAGCATAAAGGATGGAAAAAGATGAGAGGGGAGGGAAAAAAATCGATGAATAATTGATGAGTGTCAAAAATACTCATAGCAGCAGGAGATTTCAAATATTTAATATCCCAAAATCTATCTGTCCTTGCCCTCCAGGCATACATGTCAAATTGAAACATATTGGCTTTGGACCACATTTTGTTCGCTGTGTCTGATGATGAGGATCACAAGTGATCATAAAAAAATCAAAAAAATCAGTAGGTTTGCACGTCTGACACCTTGAACATGACATTTACCCATGTCAGTCTGCAACATCAGTTTGAAAGTGCTCAGTGAAATATCTCTCCAAACTATAACCTATAATATAACAACCTATATGGAAATTATTTTAATATTGTGAGACGAGTTGCAAATTCAGCCAATGTGTCATAATCATCACTAAATACTTTTTTTTACAATAAAATATAAAAGAAAACTGGAACAACTTGGAACAAAGTTCAATCATTTTTTAACACAACTATTCAGACTGCAGCTTATTTTGATGCAGCAGAGATTTTTCATAGTCCTGATACAACTGATATTGAAATTTAAGCTATGTTATAAAAATCTTGCACGATTGACCCTTTGGAATGATGCATTGCAGTTTACTACACAATCAGTTTTTTCTTTTTTTTAAGACTATTTTACAGAACTACGATTAGCAATTTCGATTTATTGTAAACCTCTTTTTTTCTTCTTCTTCTCATTTTATTTGTTCATATTATTTTTATTGTATTTCTTTTTATTTGTATATATGCAAATTGTATATTCTAAATTATGTTTTATGTTAGTTTCAACTCAACCTGTGAAACCTTTTACTTTATACTAACAATTTTTGCCATGTTTTGTCTGTTAACTACTGTTTTCAATAATAAAAAAAAAATAATAATAATTTTTACACCACTTCCGAAACCCGGGATCGAACCGGGATATTTCAAGTTTCCATCTAACTGCATTGAGTAGGAAGCTCTGATACTACACACTTCGAGTAAGCTATAGCAGACAAAGGTTTTGTACACATATGCCATGGCTCAGTTGTGTTATTATTGCTTTGTGAAAATATAATTTTAGTAAGAGACCACTTCATAAATAAAATTAATATTTCCTACAGCAACCATCTTTAACTCTGATCTTGTTTACTGATGAAAGCTTTTCTTCTTTTTTGTGAGACATGAAATGAGGAGGATATGATGGGATGGTGATTTTTTTTGTAGCTTTTCTTATTCTAGCTTAGTTGCATCTACTTAAAGCAGCTTGGTGCAAAAACAAGAGAAATGTAAAAATTCCTATGATGTACATTATTGACAGCTTTAGCTTTTCAAGCATATCAGAGTAGTGACACTGCTTTACCCTGTTCATTATGGAGCGTCTGCCTTTCTTTCTGTCATATCTGTCGTGCATTTTTCCTTTATGGTTTTGACAAAGAACATACACTATATGTGTTTGTGCAATGATGACAACAGGTTTTCCAGCAAACCTTTGTGGTATTCCTGTTTGAGCAGCTGCAGCTCCTGATGAAGGTTGGGGTCATTCTCCCTCTCTCTGAGTTGGGAATCAGAGTGTTTCAGCTATACAGACCCTAGACACACTCACAAAAACAAAACAAAAAAAGGTGATCGCCTTCACCTGTAGGTTTATTATCACTGGCTGGCGTGGCTAAAGTGCAAAGGTATGATATTTTACTGAAACTTGCAGGAAGTAACTATTACATTCATATCTACAACAGTTTAACTTGATTTGAGATGGCTGCTACAGACTGATAAAATAAATAGCTACAACTCTGTCAAAGTTTACAGATATTTTCCTAATATTTAGTGTGGTAGTAGCTGAGACTAACACCATACATATTTTGAGCTCTAATAGATCGCACAAGATCTTTGTTTAAAATGTTGCCAATAACCATTTGGAGTCAACTCTGTCTGCGTGTTAGCAAAATATTTCATGAGCCACTGGATGGAATTCCTGGGAAGTTACAGGAAATAATTAATGTCCCGCTACAACTTATTAAAGTTTGAATTCAGACCAAATTAATATGGTCACTCCCATTAATGAACATTAACAAACATAAATATATAACTAACTATTACTAATCAGTTTTATGTATATTGATCTAATATTTATTGATGTGTTACCTGATAGCCATCAACAACACATGCTCTGAATGTGATATCTTGGATAAAATTGAACAAAAGGTTAGATCAAAACAACTAGATCATAATTTCTCAGTATAATATTGGAAGTTTTAAACTCTTACATGAAAGACAGAAAGTGATCAATATTCCTTCAAAGTAAACTGGGCCTTAAATTCAGTATTTTGCTTTTAATTATTTTGTTGCTGAAAAAAATTGTATCACCACTCAGAAAACCTGCTTGAAGTATAGTGCATTTGTATTTTGAATATAACTGGAATCAAGGTGAATTCACAGAATAAACCTGTTCAACAGACAAGAAACAGTTATTAAAAACAAAACAGATGTGCAGCATTTTCAACATGTGTTGAACTGATATCAGTTCTATTTTCTTTGTTGCACTATTCAATCTTGCAGTAAGTAAAACTGTTCTTCACTTTGGCAATGTGTCTGTTTGCACCTTTGCTTTTTTTAGCTCATTTGACAACCTGCAAAAATACCATGGAAAGTACTGAAAGGAGGTACCAGAGAGTTCACTTTAGAGCAACACCAAAAGCACATTTGGTAGTTCAGTTTTGAATATAAATGTTCCAGGAACGAAAGTTTTACTTAATTAGCAGAGCATCTTTGGATGTAGAATCTTTACTAATTTAACATTCGATTTCCAGCTCCTTCAGTCCACAAGTTTCTAAATTACCACTGGATTTAAATAATTTGTCGATTCCCCTTGGCTTCAATCAGTTCTTAGCTGAGGAGCAATAGTATATATATATATATATATATATATATATATATATATATATATATGTGTGTGTGTTGAGTGATCGTTTAGTCTTTTTATTGTCACAACTGAAAACAAAACTAAATGAAAAGTATAGATTGTAAAACATCTGTTGCTACTCAATAATTGAGAAAACCTGCAAGTTTATTAGGGTAATAGGTTTGAATCAAACTGATAATTAGAGGAGGGATTTAGATACAATGCTGTTGTTACAAGAGAGGAGAGGTGGGACTCATCAGCAACTATGAACATCTTTCATTGCAGAGGAGTATTTCACATAAACCACCTCAGTGAGGATAGCTCAGCAGAGTGTGGGATAATGCTCTTCCTCTGGAGGCTGAAGTGTGTGAGAATCCTTCCTCCTCAATCATTATACAGGAGAACTACTGATTGAGGGCATCCTGACAAACTGCAACACACCTTGTTACACCAGCTGCAACGTGACTGACCAACAGGAAAACTATGTTGAGAACCCTGTGGTGCTTCCTTTAGTTTTCCGACCTTTACTCCGTGTGCATTCTGCAGAGTTAAGCTGAACGGCCTGCTGTACGACCTCTCGTGGCCCGTCAGGCCTGCGAGTTATGGTAGTGACCTACATTCTCCGCATTTTCATTTATTTTTATGGCTCACGCTCAGGTATTGGTTCACAGCTAATGTGCTGTCATCACAGTGATGTGTGACTCCCTGCACAGCCAGCAGAGGTGGGAGGTGGTTGGTTAAATCTGTGTGCGCGTGTAGAAGACAGTTGTTAAGATGCAACAAAGTGATGGAAAGCTTAAAAACTGTCTTTTTAAAAAAATTCTTTGGCATTTCTTTACTTTTTTTTTTTGAAAATATACACAAAAAGTATGTTAAATCTTCAGGGATATTTTTTTCTCCAGATGATCTGACGTTTTAATAAGTTAGCTTAGTGCTGGTTTTCCCGCCAAAGAGTTAATTATCTGAAATAAGCTGGCAATAACATTCCTCATAATGTAGAATTATTTCCCGTGGAGATTCAGGATTTCTAAATAAATTCACAACACGCATCACTTCTTTTTTTTTTTTTTAAATAAAGTCATAGAAAAGTCAAAGAGCACATTGTGGTAGAATCAGTATTTTAGGACAGATGAATGAATGCGATTATTTAAAACAGGGAACTCTGCACAAATACCATAAATAACATTTTGTTTTGTTTTGCTGTTTGACTGACCGAAAAAGATAAAACCATCAGCATTAATAAGGTAAGATAGTCATTTTGAAGTTAGGAAATTTCTAAACACATTTAGGAGTTATTTCATTTGCAGGAACCCTTCGCAGGGTGCTGTTCATGGTGACATATTTACAGTGTTGGGGGAAGCAGGGGGGGGGTCAGGTTGCTGTGTTGTATGAATGATTTACTTCACATCACGTCTTGAAGGCTGCACTTTTACACCGGCTTCCCTTAAGCTAAATGTTAAATATCAGCAGGGAAACATACTTTTTTCAATGGAAACTGAGATATTCCCATTTAAAACACATTTGCAAATTAGTTGAATCATCAAAACATGCATTTGTGCAGAATAAAATTAATGCTTCATTTCTATTGTACATTTGTTTAATAGTCATGCAGATTATTGTAAAGCAAGTGGGTCAACTTGCTGAGCAAGAACACAATGAACAAATAAATTAATTTTTAATTAATGTTTTTGGTCTTTTTATGTTTTATCATTTAGATTATGTGTTATTTGGGCTTATGTGTTTATTATTTCCTGTTCAGCTTCCATGTCTTCCCTGTGTCATCCTTCACTCATCCTCAGTGTTTTTCTTACTCAGTCACTCGCACCTGTTTCCAGTCTGTAATCAGTCCAGGTGTTTCCAATACCTCATCAGCCTCCTTCTATATCCATTCTCTGCAGCTCGACCTCGGCAGTGACACGCAGGACTTAATGCAGCTTTACTTATAATGGGGAAACATGACACAGGAAGATATGACTTTTGTGGGGAACGTGAAACTATAGAACATACACAAATGATAAGGAGTCTTGAATGAGAAAACAAGCAATATTACCTTATAAAGTTACTAGGAAAAAAATATTTTGATAAGTTAGATTACTTTTCATTATCTAATAGTAACTGGGTTTATCTTTAATTTTAATTTATTTTTTATTTTTTTGCTTGCTAGTACTGGTTCACACTCCTTATCGGTGGTAGTAATGCACCAAATGTTGTTTGCCAACCACCATTAAAAACCAAGAAGACTTCAGCAGTGCCTTTAATACCACAACACCAGCATCCCACAAGCTTCTTGTGTTGATTCTTATTGAGCCCCTGAATTTTGTGTAAGTTTTGCTGCCAAGTCAGCCTTTCTTTTTTGTTAAAAGTATTTTAGTTGTTTCTTTGAGCTCTTATGGTTTGAACCTCGTACTGCCTGTGATACATAATTAAAATCAGGTCAAACCAAAATTCTGATGCATTGCCAGGCTGATGTTTCAAGAGCCTCTGTGCTGAAACAAGCACTAATGGCACAAATATAAATTGATTTGTTTTGTTTTTCAATTCACTTTGACTGATTTAGCTCCAGTTTATAACTGAAATGACTTCATAGAATTTTATAAAGGAGAACAAAGTAACAATCCTCTTAATTCGACTTTGGCAACACAAAGCTCATCAATACCTGCTGTAGAGCTGAAGGCATTGCAGGCTTTCTGACGGCTTTGAAGCACTTAAAATAGAATTTTTGCTCTGAACACTGAATAAGTACATTAAAAAATATAGAAAAATGTTTCAACCCTCATGCAAAGTTTGCTTTACAATATTCTCTCTAAGTTTATGTGATAAACACAAACTGTCATGTCCCTTATCAGCAGTGTTTTAGAGCTTCCTTCCTTTCTTGATTTTAAAATATAAAAACTGAACCACCAAACACTTTCACATTTATTAATTTATCAGACTGGGATCTTTTTTTTT
The DNA here is from genome assembly GCA_031762555.1 of Cynodonichthys magdalenae. NCBI lineage: Eukaryota > Metazoa > Chordata > Actinopteri > Cyprinodontiformes > Rivulidae > Cynodonichthys > Cynodonichthys magdalenae. Next base: position 15,125,089 of record JARVJO010000394.1, on the reverse strand, counting down.
TCTCTCTCTAAGTCAATATGATATTTCTGGTGAAACATTAAGCAGCAGCCAATCACTGAGATGCCTGGCTGTAAATTTGGGTTATTTCCCTGCAGGAAGCAGTTTCTCTTCTGAGGCTGTACTGACCATTACAGTTTATCACAAACCACTCGTCCATAGCTCGCTCCATTATTTATCACTAACATGCAAAACCTCATTAAATGGTGAAGCTGAGGTTTTTTTTCCCCATTTGCCTTTTATTGGACTATAAATCAGCTCATTTGTTGAGTAACAGGCAAATCATCACTGATCCTCAAGGAAAAAGCAGGCCTACTGTGAAGGATGGAGTTTAAGGTAAGACTTAAAATTGTTAAAAGTTTCTCATCACCAATCTCACTTTTAACCCTCGTTGATCAGGGGAAGTCAGCAGTGATCAAAACTAATAAAAGATAAGTCGGAGTACTGTATTCCTTGTACACACCACACTCTAAAAATGCAATGTTGGATTTATTTAACTATGTTAAGTCAACTGGTTCCACTTAACTGAGTTGAGTAAATTCAAAGCAATATACAAGTTTTTTAATCAAAGAACATGAGTATGTTGCTTTGAATTTACTCAACTCAGTTAAGTGGAACCAGTTGACATAACATGGTTAAATAAATCCAACATTGCATTTTTAGAGTGCAGGTTTTTTTTTTCTGGGTTTTAAGCAGCAACTAAGCTTTCAGATGTAACAATTTTCCATTGTGCTCTCTGTCTCTGCAGTGACTTATGGCAACAAATCATACATGTGGCTAAATGAAAAGAAAATTATGTCAATATTTTAGGGTCTAAAAGCATTATTAACTTAGTCTCATGTTAGCAGTGTTCACTTTTATTTCCCCATTTTACTGCAACATATATTAAGTCCTTGATGGTTGCAGCAATTTGAAATTTGCATTTGAGGAAATGCCAATTTACGTGTGCAATAAGAGCTTAAATGAGAGCAAACACTGATGCAACATTCATGTAATTTTAGCTGTGTTTTCACTACAGCTCATCTCATTACTTCAACATACGCAGAATGAATTAGCTTGTAGTCTATCCTGTGATATTGTAGATAATGATGGCCTTTAATTATGCGATGAGCCGTTTACAAAGTGGTAACAAAGCTGAGTGTTTCATTTCAGTTGCTCCTTTTAGGCAGATATCAATTATCAGTCCTATCATTTCAAACGGACTCGCATGTGATTCATTTCGATTCACCTGCACTTTGGGTGAATACCTCTGACAGCTAATTAAAAACACAAACACTGATAAATGCACGCTTTGGGCCACATCATTACATCACGAGGTCATTATTTTGCTCATGCAGGCAAAACAAGAACGAGCTGCGGCTGATGAGAGGTCGAGCCTGCTTTACTCAGACGCTGCACCATTCTATCAGATGGAATCAAATCAGCTGGGAGTTTGTGGGCACGACATCAAACGTGACAAGGAGAACAGAGGGAAGCAAAAGAGCGTATGCTAAAAGAGAGAAGGCAGTCCCACGTAACAGGAGATGTAGCGTCGATACAAAGGGATTATTGCTGACGGTAAAATTTTAATGCATACATCTATTTGAAGACACAAACATCTACTTTTTTTATACTTGTGGGCTTATGCTCAGCTGTTTGACAGTGTGTGGTGAATATAATCCTCCAGTAGCTCACAAGGCTTTTCCTATAGAATAAAAAACGTGTCAAGTTACATTTAAACCACAATGTTTTACAGATTACTTCAGCATTTATCCAGTCATGAGAATAATGAAGACTGAATGGGATGATGTGCACTGGTTTGTGTGCTCTTTGGTTTGTGTCCCAGTGGGTGCTGCAGTCTGAGCCAGTGAGTCCAAAGCTACATTGGATTAAAGCTTAATTATATCATCGTGATTCACAGCAGCTGCTTGAAGTAAAACTTAGCACCTATACCACACAAATTGACTGGAAAACTGAACTTTTGACCCGGTTAAACAATTATAACACACACATTACAAAAGTTTAGTTGGTGTATTTAACGAAACAATAAAATGAAGATTAATCACCCAGACAAGTGACCTGTTTTGGCTCATAAAGGGATGTTAAATAGGACTTGTCCGATGTATTGCTTTGCTATGAATCTATAGATACTCAACAACAGGCCTATAGGGGCCAAAATTCAAAACTTTGTCCAAACAATGGCCCATCTCTGTCAATATTTAAAAAAAAAAAAAAAAATAAAGTGTTATATAACAAATTATTTTTCTAGAAATACAAATGACCTTTCCAAATTATATTTTATGTGGCAGAATATTAAATTTTGAAAGAACATTAAGCATTCATTTCTTATGTGTTACACTTTATTTACAACAGATCAATTTATTATTTCTTAGAAACACGATTTTTCGCAATCCAGCAAATCAGTCAATATTATATAAAGCCCTCTCTAAGAGAATATAAAAAGGACCATTAAAGTTGGCACTTTGTTACATGTGATCTACAATGTGAAACCTTTTAATTCTTGTGTTTCTACATTATCACTGATGTGGTAAAAATAAATCAAAGCATAGTTAATTTGGCTAATCTGATTATTTAAACTGTGTTCAGCAACACTTTGCAGCAACTAATAGAATAATTCAGTTTAGTTCTATTTAGTTATATAAATATGAAAGACGAGAGCACTATACAAAATTACTAACTATACATATTTCAGTTTTACACAGCAGCTGTATAAAAACAGTCCTGAAAAATTAAATCAATAACCCCACTGATGAGAGGAAAGATTATTTCCCTGTATATGTTTCTGATAATATTTCACTTCTTTAATGTGATTTACTGTAGGTTTTATGTGTTCAGGTAAATGCTGCAGTGGATTAGGTCCTAGCCAAAAGCCAGGATCTTTATAATGGATCGTGCAGACTCAACAGTCTTTTTAAACGGAACTTGTTGTAAAGCTCATGGCAGCTGACAGGCCTTTCTTGGCTCGTATGCCCACAGCTCCATCTACTTAACTAAAAATGGGAGGCTCAAAGCAGATCACTGTCTGCTTTTGTAATTGAAGTATTTAATTCTCTAGGATGAGATAACTGAGGAAATTTATGGGTGCTCATCCCTTATTTAGTATGGTTACAAAAGATGGATAAAAAAAGGATTGACTGTAGAAGTCAGTGTTGCTTTGAACGATCCCACACTGCTGAGGACAGATAATTTTTATACAGTCAACAGGCAAAGTTTCCTCATCCACATCACTCAAGCCTTCATCATCACCCCTATACAGATGACATCTCAGTAAACACATTTGAATCCAAATTACAGGATTTTTATTTTTTTCATGCATTTTTTTAAGTCAAACTACGTCTTTTTTTAGCCATTCATTTCAAAATGCTCAGTTGATGGGTGCAACAACTTTTGGTTTTTGGAACTTTACAAATATTTTCCACATACACTGTATATCCTATTCAAATCATCCCAAAATTTAAATTTTTAATTTGCTTATACATGCTCAATTTGTTGTCTTCTTGTGCTATTTTTAGTTTTTAGATAATCTTTTGCTACTTTTAACATTAGTTAGCCCGTAGAGCCTTAAGTTAGCCAGCCTTTTGCTTTACTTTTAGCAAGCATTTAGCTATTTTTGGCATTTAGCTTCCTTTAGCTTTTAGCTATTGCTAATACCTCAGTTTCAGCTCCTTTCAGCAAAGTCATTCAGCAATCAACAATCACCCTGCATTTTTGCTGAAAAATGTTAACAGGCCCAAAATAAAAAGCTATTCTGATCTCTTCTGTGTACATCTGTGCAAAGATTAAATAACATGTTTATTATTCAATCTTCTTGTTTTACTGTGTGTGAAGAACAGTTTTCTCTGAAGGGGCAGCTCTGAAACAAAGTCGGGGGTGGGGGGTGTAATGAGTTCTTAGACATATCAGAACAGCGCAGCAACAAAACAAACTAGAAGAGGCTGTTCACTACTGCCTGCCTGCTTTCTGCTGCACGTGGGCAGATAACATTTGCTGAGGCTTGACCTAATTGCTATGGAGCAACCATGCTCATATCCAGACATATGGCATCTGCAGCAACCTGATCCCACAAATCTGTTAAACCTTGAAGGTTTTACACTTTGGGCCAGATGTTTGTTAGGATCAGTGCTTTTGGAGGTGAGTTTAAGGTAAATCCCCACGCACAAATTAAACGGTGTCAAACTGCAAAGCTATACGCTCAACCAAGTACGGTGGCCTGGAGGTGCAAAACAACATTACAAAATCTGAAACACTTTTACATTTCAGAAAACAAATTTACATTTC
>JARVJO010000394.1:15095067-15110946 GCA_031762555.1 Cynodonichthys magdalenae | reverse complement strand
TGTTTCCTGAAATGTAAATTTGTTTTGTGAAATGTAAATTTGTTTTGTGAAATGTAATTTTGTTTTCTGAAATGTAATTTTGTTTTCTAAAATGTAGTTTTGTTTCCTGAAATGTAAATGTGTTTTCTGAAATGTAAAAGTCTTTCAGATTTTGTAATGTTGTTTTGCACCTCCAGGCCACCGTAACCAAGGGGTCCACAGAATCACGCGCATTTCCATTAGGCACTGGGGGGCTTTGTGTTATGAAATCACCAGGTCATCCTGCTATGTTGCGCGTTTTGGCCAGAGGGAGGCGCAGCACACCCCTCGTCCTCTAAGAATTATGTGCAAGTTTGGAGTAAAACATCGTGAGCAGAGCAGAGACAACCAAGCGCAGCATTTTTAAAATAGTATTTTTAACATTGTTGTTATTATTTCCCCCCACAGAAGTGACCATAAGTGCTCCAACTTTACACCTGAGGTGAGAGCAAACTTTAGAAATTTCGATTGTCTGCACAGCCAGTGCCAGCATCAGCCTTTCTGCAAGGTTCCTTTTAGGATCAGCAGCCTTCTTCTAGTCACTGTGCGCGTCTCCTTGGTCTTGGCGCCGTAAATTAAGCATCAGTGTGAGCGCACAGTCTGCAGCAGCCCAAACTCTCACATCCCTCCACCAAACCACACCACACCACGGAGCGGGCTCAGGCTGGCTGGCTGCTGCACCGGGACCATGGAGCAAAAATCACCCAAAGCTGAGAGCTCCGCCAAGAGACACGAGTCTCTGTCCTACCAGCGGAGGATGTGGAAGAATTTCCAGGAGAAAACCAAGCCGTGGCTCAGTCCCAAACTGGGATCGGAGCGCCGCGGTGCCGCCGGGGGCGCGGAGGGCACTAAGAAAGAATCCGGTTTGTGGATGTTCAAAAGGAAAAAGAAACAACTGGACCGGGTGTTCTCGTCGTCGCAGCCGAACTTGAGCTTCGAGGGCGAGAAGAGCGCTACTGGGGGAGTCGAGGCGGCCGCCGGAGGGGTGAGCTCCGACGGGCAGCCTTTGCTCTGCGCGGCTTCGGGGGCCACGGGCAGCAAACCCGAGCTGACGGCCCACGGGAGCCCCAAACTCCTCGCGTCCCAGCTGGTGATCCACCAGCAGAAGAGCTCCTCTCTGGGCTCGGCGTGCTTCGAAAGGCTGGTGGTGGATCCCACCGCCGTGATGCTGATGGGAGAGGAGGAGCAGCTGCGTAAAAACGCGAGTGATTCTGTGAGTAAAGCTTTGAAACGTTTGTAAGGGCAAAAAGGATGATTGTGCGTGGATGGACAGGTCTGACAGTGAGGGGAGCTGGGGTAGAACTGATCTGGATGAATGGGGAAACGTTTTGACAGTGATGGTGCTGCGGCTCCTTCTCTGCTCCTCCTGTCATGTGATGCGCTCATTGATTTTTCCCTCCACTCGTTTCTTTACTATACCTACAGCTAGTAAGACTCCTATCTGTTGGCCATGTGAGTGTCAACATAGAGCTGTGTGTTATCTGCAACAAACCGGATTAAAGGTCTGTTGTCTGGAATTCTTTCACCTTCACAGTCACCACAATGTCCTGAATGCTCCAACAAACCACCACCATCACTGATGGAGTTAGATCAGGGGTGGGCAATTCGGGTCCTCTAGTGTTCCTGCATGTTTTATTTGTTTCCCTGCTCAAACACACCTGAATTACCTCTTAAACTGCTGAAACATGGTAATCACTCATTCATTCAAATCAGGTGTGTTGGAGCAGAGAAATAATTCAAACAGAGGCCCTGGAGGACCAGGTTTGCCCAAATCGGAGTTATGTTCCCCACATCATTTAACATGCTGAGTCAGGGTACCTCCGAATCAAAGATTTGCCAAACTAGTCATACTTAAAGGGGACCCATTGTGCAAAATTCACTTTTTTTATACATGTTTTTATGCTTCAATTTAGATCTGTACCGCTTCCATAAAAAGTCCAAGAGCCAAAAATAAATAAAAAATACTCCCAGACGTTTTTTTGACAATGTGTAAATGCTTTGTTAGTGTCAGCAAATGAGTTGATTGACATCACAATCTGGGTGACCTAGCAACGCCAAGGCGAGTCCAGCCCCTCACCTGCTAAGCCAAGTGGAGACTCCGCCCACTTCTTCACAGAATGACCATGTTAGTTCTGCTGGTTTTACAACAGTGACATGAACATAATTTGTCATTTAGCACAAATTACTGTTGAACAATAGTGCGCGGCTGTGATCAATGACCGAGGAGGTGAGCAGCTTCGTCTTTCCCCCGGAATAATGCTGGCCTGGGGAAGTGGCGATGGTGATCTGTGTTGCTGCCCCTCAGTTTGTCTTCGCCGGATTCAGGAAATGGTGACAGACATGCATTGGCCTCCCCGGCACCAAGGCGCCTGACTATAGTCTGTCCCTACCAGGCCCTTGCCTGGTGGGCTGCACTGCGCGCAGCTTGTCTACTATGGTTGTACCCCTGTGCATCTGCTTATACTAGCTATTTTCACATATCTGAAGTGCTAACAAACTCTGTGTTGGGAGGGTGGAGCTAATAAAAACAATAGGTTGGGAGGGCGTTACCAACAGCAGCTTATTTGCATAAACAGCTCATTCTTAAGGGAGCTCAAAACAGGCAAAATTGACCAGGTGAAATGTTATTTTCTGAAAATGATTTTGCGTATTAAAGCTAATAAACATGTTTTGTATAGCCCACAGAATGTATCCTAACTTGTTCAAGGAACCATGATAGGTCCTCTTTAAGCATTTGAACAGCAACATTTTAATTTAGAATCCTATCTAAAACTTTTCTGCTTTTAGCCACATCCACTACATCATATCGTTTCACAAAGACTGCTCTGGTCTAATATGGGTATAATGGAGTATAATAACACTGGAAATGAGGAATACCCTTGAGTTTTTCTTCTAAAACACTCAAGTGGCAACAGTTTTTGCAAAGCTTTTGGTCTTTAAGTGCCCCTGACCTGCTTTTGAGCACCATCCAGACTGCTGTCTGAAAGTGATTTAGCACATCTCCTCGCAGACGTTGGCTAAAAAGGTTCCACTAATAAATCTCATGGGGAAAGTGCAGCATATTCAATTGAAGAGACATGCATTATTGACTTAATTGGAATTCATTTTATTGTAGTTGTACAGTTACATAACATGCAGGAATCTTGGTCTGTGGGTCCTTCTTTAAGGGGTGTGGGGTGACAAACCAGTTCAATGTTTCATCATTTTAGGTTGAGAAATAATGGAGTTAGTCATTTTGGTTAATCATTGAAAATAATGTAATATATGTGATGTGGTGAGATATCACTCGGTGTGTTTTGAGAGTGACTCTTCGCTAATAAGACTTTGAATTTTAGCTTATTTTTTGTTAAACTGACTGAGTTATAGCCATTTTTTGTGTTGGATAATGTTGATTAGCTATAGTAGCCATCTTGAATTAATCCCTTAATTCAAGGCTTTAGGCTTCTAAAATATTTACCAGTCCAACCTGAGAAGTCAGCTTTTGTATCAAAAAGAAAACTAGGCTCAATGCCAAAACATTTGCAACATGCGGTGATGTTTCTATTTATGCAATCTCTTGGATTTTGCAAATCAAAAACTGGAAAGGGAATGCAGTAATTCGAAAGACATTCGTGTAGACAAGTGTTTTGTCATTTTACCTTCATGGGTGACTGAAAAGTTTGAATTATGAATGGGTTCAAAGTTGATTGCATATTTTGTGTAATAATCCATTGCATAGGTGAAAGCCTGAAGGGGCTTTATCCGATTGTCTGGTTTGTAGATAAGGTCAAAGGTCTGACAAAGCTATAAGCAAATCATTTCTATTAACTTTACTTCCAATTTCCAACCAAAAGAAATGTTCCTGTTTGAGACAGACTACAAAAATCTAAAATAAAAATCATCTGCCTTCAGAGCTGCTTAAAATGTGCTGTTTTCAGACAAATGTTCATTTGTAAAATGGCCACAATATGAGCTTTTTACCACATTGGGGTAATTGTCACCAATAATTTGGTCATTTCAAAATAAAGGCAACATTTTCTGTCCACTCATCTTAGAAAACTTGGTCTTTTAAGTCTTTTCTTTTCTTTGCACATTTAGAGAACACCATGGTGATGTGACTTAACACCTTTTTCTCTGCTGCCTTTGTTTCTGATAATAACAAAAGTCAAAGCTGCAGTTAACCATTTTTGTTACACAGCAAAGGAAAGACAGACAGTGACAGTTTGTGGCTTGTAGAGTTGGAGCATTTATGTTACTGCAGTCTACACTGTACTGATAGAAGTTCAACCTTTCACAGCTAATTTCCTCTGTTCTACTCGTGCTCCAATTATCTCACAGGCTCGCTTGCTTTCTTTCTCTGTTCGCACTCTCAAAGGAGCCACACCACTCTACACCACCACTTCATTGCATTGTACCAACACATTTCAGTGCAATGCAACATGTGGGCTGGGACCTAACCTACTTCTCATTTGGTCCAGATCTGTCAACTTTAAGAGTTACTGTATGGTTTAGGTTGTGTAAAAAAGTAAATTATTTAGCCTTTAACTTCTGTTTGCTTCCTCTCAACACATTGCAGAGGATAATTTCTCAATATATCAAAAAATCTTGAAATCTTTGTTGTCATTTATATTGCAAGTTCATGAAGATTTTCTTTGTCCTCATTCTGTAAAGACTAAACCATCTATAACTAGATGTCCTGTAGTGAGAAAATAATTAAGAGAAAAATAATTAGGTCATAATTATTTTCTGTGTGGTGACAACAGAAAAGTATCTTAGTGCCTCAATGACAGAACAAATTAGGATTCATTACGGCCTGAGAGAGCATCCCTTCCGACAGACACATGGTTAATGTTGTCTTAAAGGATATCTGGACAGTGTTAACTGCAAAGACAAAAGAATGACTGACATCCTCTGCAGATACAGTATTAATGGGGATGTTTTGATGTTTAGCATTAGCCACTTTGTCTTTGTGATTAAATGTCATTTTGATAGTGTTTGCCAGTTTTTCTGCCTTTATTATTTATCAATGATCTGCAGGAAATTCTGTGTATTTTTATGCAAAAACACAACCGTATACAGCAAACTAAATGGCATGACTGCACACAATGGCAGTGCTATTTGTGCTTAAATCCTTAAAGTATATAATAAATAAATATGCACCTGCAACCCTCATAAGACATATCAACCATTTTGTTAAGTTTTCAAGGTGTTTGGATGTGTTCAGATATGTGAGAGTTTCTCATTGAAAAATATTTGCATTCGGAAACCTTAAGTCTTTATGTTTTTCTTACATCTTTAGCTAAAGAACTGACTTCTTGTGTAATTTTTTGATAAAGTTAGGAAGAAAAATATATAAGTACAGACATGTTTTTTTTGTTTTTTCCCAGTGATGAGGACGTTATGAGCAAAAATATTTTCATGGTGCTTAGAGAATTACCAAAACACATTTATGTAATTAAACTTACCACTGAGCAACTCGTACATTAATTTACTAAAATGCACAAACACTGACAAATGGATGCATTGTTCTGTATTAAATAACTTTTGGATTCCGTAGAGACATGTTGAGTCTCACTCTTTGGTTTAGGATCTTTTATAAGGCACACAAGATAAAAAAAAGTGCAGAAATTTCATTATTGTTTCTTCAGAATGCTCATTTGTCCGGTTGTTTATTTCTCCTTGTGATTTTCTGATATTTGAGGTTGCTCCCCTCTGTGTTTTTCAGTATTCTTAATTTTTGCAGATTTCTTTTCATCTTCTTTTTTTTGGTATAGAATGACTTTCCTGTCATTACTAAGTTGACTTGACCTGATATCAAGTTCAGTTCATACTGAGGCAGCTATTCATTTTATACATACATACAGTACACTGGCCTTCCCTGATGCTGCATCAAATAATAACTAAAGTTTCTGAGTTTTTCTGTGTTTATGGCATCAGCTCCAAAATGCGGCAGAGAAATTCTACGATTGGGCTGGAAGACAGAGACATTAATCATGATCGCACATAAATAGCTCAGCAGACGAGAAATAGAAACTAGAGTTTACTACATCCCACAGGATCCCAGATGTTCTGCAAAGGTGCTCCAGGGATTATTATCAAGTGGCTGAAATAATGTGTAAAAAAACCTCTGTGCTAAATCTTAGTTGCATGTCCAAAAGGAAAAACCAGAGACACCAAATTAGTGCAGAACCACAGAGCTAAGATCCTGCCAGGCCTTCATACCCAGACTTATAAACTAGTTATGTCTGAATACAAAGAGTGGTATCGGTGTCATCAGAAGACAAAGGGTCATGCCATTCAAACTGGGAGATTGGCTTTCGGAACAGCTGAAGTCCCAGGCTCCAAGGCCTTTGGTAGAGGATCCAGACTTCAAGGGCAACCGCCCATATGTTATGCCAGCTGTATATTTAAAACTAGTACTGAAAAACTGAAAACATGCATTTAATGAGGGATTAGACAGTGCAACATTATCTGCAGTTAGGTTTATCTGAGTGGCTGAAACACATGGACAAGTTGGCTAGCTAGCTAACTTATAGCAGCTAATTACCTAAGGAGGCATTAATAGTTGTTTATGATAATGTGTTATTATATTAGCTGTACACATTTTGTTGACTGTATTAGCTGGCTATCATGTTTGGTGAGAGTGGAACCCAAAGCGCAGACAAACACATGATGGCTTGGAGGTAAAAATAACAAAACCGATTTATAAAAAAAAAAAAAAAAAGCTGATGTGGCAGCAGAAAAACTTAAAAGTGACACATGGAGACTCAAAGGACCAAACATAAACAGTTAGCAAAGCTTAATGCTCAGATGAGGAACTAAGAGGACACCAAATAAAACAGGACACTAACGAGGACGAAATGACAAACACCTGGGGAGAGACAACGAGGATCAGGTAAGTGTGCTGGGCAGGAGCAGGAACTGACAGGACTAATGACAGGTAACACACAGGAAACAGAACTCAAACATTAAGATCCCCCCAAAAAAACAAAAAACAAACAAGAGAATTAAACATAAACCAAGAAGAAACTAAAAGAGAAATTGAAGAAACAGAGAAACACACAGATTATGACTGACAGTCTTGTACTTGCCTCCATGTGTAAACACAGCTGTGTGCTTTTTCATATCTTTTAATAGACTTTTTGAACAGAATTTCAGTAAGCTTGATACACATCAGGAAGATCACAATTTACATTTTATGCTGTATGCTCAAATTCAGTACTCTGCTTCTAGTTTGCAACTGTGTACCCCTTTCCTCTCCTGTAAAGCTCAGATCTTCTAAAAAATTTATCAGCTAAACTTGAGAAGTAGGTTTCTGTGTCAGAGAGAAGTCGAAGCTAAATGCAAAATTAGCCAATGTAAAATGTTGTGGGCCTTATTGATGTGGTCTCTTGTATTTTTTGAATGCTGATATTTGGGAAATCATTAACTTATAATTTATCTATATTAGTTATTTTGGTCTTACTGCTTCATTTGCATTAGTATTGAGTAAGGTTTTGTCAACAATTGAATAACCCATTTATTATTTCCAAAGCATTAAAAAGGAACAGTTGGATGAGGAAGTGAAAGGTGAGATACTGAGTTGTACATCTCATGTTTGGTTTTGTTTGAATATTATCATTAAGGACTGTTTGGACTGCTATTCCAAGTGCTATGCATTCATGCTCTGCATACCAGTAATATATCAGGCCAATTTAATGGACTGACTCTGACCTTGATATCCACATCACGTTCACTTATTAGAGTCTGAGGTGCTAAAGCACACAGAGAAGCCTGTGTTGACAGAACAGAAAGCAAGAGGTGTGAGGAAAATCTGGCTTTATTGCAACTGATGTCATCATGGCTGTAATCAACATTGTAGCAATTTCAAGTGTTTCTAATGGTGGTACAGTGGTTAGCTGTTGCCTCACATGTATGGCAGGCCATTTTAACATAAAATTGGCTCTGTCTGACTATGTGTATTAACATTGAGTTAACTAGAAACAGCTACATTTTGACTATCCTGAACAGTGACTTAACATTTACATTTTGGTTAGTAAGAAGAACAATTTAAGATGTCTTAAACTACATTTTGATGGATCAAAATGCTTTTAAAGATATCTCAAATGGCGACACTGGATTTGTCATTGGAAGTGTCACACATCGGTAATTACAATTCACAATATCTCAAACATAATTATGATGAATCAAAATTACATTTTTAGATATCTGAATAAAGAAATTGTGCGTAAGCCCCCAAGCTGCCACTGAGCTGTCCAAATAGTTGCATGCAGAAATTTGCTTGAATGCAGTGACATTGGCTTGCTGCACACCTTACTGTAAATGATCTGTTTCCTAATTCAGGTTGAGCATGAGCTGCAGTGCTAAAAATTGTGTTTAAAAATGTTAGAGTTTGAGGTGGACTGACCTGACATTGCAGAACACTAAAAAGTAAATTAAGGTAAGGCTAGTAGGTTAGTAGGCTAGTAAGGTTAAAATGCCCTAAAAACTTTCTGTCAAAATACTATGTAAATCTGTGATGTTTTGACTAAAGAGATATCTTAATAAAGCAACATGTCTAGTTATATACCAATCTGGAATGTAAGTGTGGTGAAGCTGATTTTATGTTAAAATAGCCTGCCATACTTAGTGAGAAGGTTGCCTTGTGCCTCCTGGCTTGGGGCCTTTTTGTGTGGAGTTTGCATGTTCTCCCTGTGTGCAAGCTGGGGTTTACTCTGTGTGTAACAGCTCTTTATAATGAATGATCTTCAGCAGCGTATTTGATGTTTTCATGACATAAAACTATGCAGCAAATTGGGGAAAAAAAATGTGTGATGGAGAAGCTGATTTGCAGCCTTTTTTAGGTTTGCGTCAACATTTTTATTCATATCTATTTACTGAAACAACTTGAACAATAATCTATAGATTATATTATATATAAATTATATTATAGATAGATTTAAAGAGCTGAAAGTAGAGGAAAGAACAAGATGAAGAAATTGGAAGGCAGATTTTCAAAGCTTAGAAAACATTTAAGGCAAAAAGCTGTTGAAAGATTAGGTTTGATTTTAAACAGATTGTTCAGATTGTTCTGTCCAAAGTGTTCCTGTAGCAAGATGTCAAGGTGTTTTGTCACTTCTTGTCCTTAGAGATAAAAAACAAGCTCTTCTTTTCTTTCTATCCATCTTTCCTCACTGTCCTTGAAGGACAATTTTATCTGCATTGACTCTTTGATCAGTTTCACTTCTCTTTCTCTGAAACTGACACTTCCTTTATCTGAAGGATGAATTCAAAGTATCTGTCAGAAGAACAATCTGTGTTCTGTAAAAATGTGTGAACTACTCTGGGCCAAAATGCTCCAGCATTGTTCGCTGCCATTCACCCAGTTTCATCACAAAACCTTTTACACATACTCAAACACAAACAAAGAATACAGAGTTATGCACAGTTCACTCTGTCTATCCCTGAAAATGTTTGCCAGTATATTTTAGCTTAATCCTATAGACAGCTGTCTAATGAGAGCACTTCTTTTTTCAATGGCTGCGTGAAAAGAAAAGAGAAAATAAAACTATTAACGTTGGCTTGGTGGTAAAAATTCCCTCAAACCATTGTCTCAACATAACGTGGAACGAAACAGAACAGAACAGGTGGAGATGGGTCACTCTTTCAGTCAACTGGTGAAGCTTGGGAATTAGTTTTTTTATTAGCTCCTAATGCTACGCTTCCACCAAAACTAGTCATTAATGAAAAAAGTGGGAACAATATGCTCAACATTGTACAAAGGGTTATGTGTACAAGAAGGTTTGACATATTAAAGGAGAAATCTCTATACTTACTTATGATTAATATTTGTGGAACACCAAAAAAAAATTTTAATGCCAATTCAGCAGAAGGATTCAGCTGAGATATATGCTTTATTGTTGGAGCCCAAAATCTAAGATGAACGGATAGTTAGGAACAATGCTTGTTCAAATGAAATGGTTGACAGATCAATCAGGACACTATTGCCATTTTTAAAGGGGACATATGCAAAATCCATTATTTTAGCTGTAAAATGCATTTTGTACTTTGAGTCTCTAGGAGTGAAGAAAGTTTGAAATTAGTCTCTCCCGGTGCTGCGTAGATGTCTTATTATTCTGTTTTGGTCATATTTCTCAACCTATTCAGTTTTTTCTTATTTCTGTGATGTTTTCTGAATTGTTGTCTTCACACATCTGTCGTCATTTGCAAGAATTTCTTCAATTTTCATTGCTTATTTGATTATTAATGTGTTTTCAAAATTGAAAACAACTATTTGCAGTTACAGGCCAAAGAATATATATATATATATATATATATATATATATATATTTTTTTTTTTCTTTTGTTATATTAGCTGTTTTGTATGTTTAAAGAGTGGCACCCATATTGGTTGACCTTTTTGCAAAATAAAAGCTTTTGTGTGTGATTATTGTTGCATTTCTCTCTATCACTTAGTCTGACTGTCATGAAATTTAACAGCCTGGCACCCTTTCTAAGCAGCCTGTATGAAGCAGATGAAAGCAAGGATTCAGACTGGCAGAGACACAAACAATAATAATGTGGCACAGGTGGACTGTGGTCACTCTTCGACCAAAGGCTGTGGGACGGTTTTTCCTGCTTCTCATGCTAATCAAACATACATCATTTGCAACTCAATATAGGCCTCGCTTCCTCAGCGGTGAATGGATACTAAAAATTTGCAAATAAGCTTCCCTGTAGCTTACCGTAAACAAAGCTTTCCCAATAGCCGTTGCGTCACAAGTGTTTCTGTAGCACAAAAAAATCAATCTTGGCTGGGAACTGGCAGGGTTGCATATTATAACTATCTGTGGGCCTGCACTCTTCTTATAATGTTCCTAATGTATGATTTGTCCCTGGACCTTATTTTAAGAGACCATGTTGTTAAATATGAATGTGACACTATTAGGATGTAGTTCTAAAGAGGTTTAAAGGAGTTCATTTACTTGAAATTGCCTCAATCTCAGAGATGCCTGGGCTCATAACATCACGTGGAGAGTAAATATCTGTATGATTTGATTGGTATCTGAAATCCATTTGGAATAAAATTACACCATTAATATTAAACTCCATTGATGCTTTTTCAATATCTGTAGTGTTTTTGATCTCAGAATATATTTTTTATTGTTTTTATTGGGTTTCCCTGGAAGCCTCAGTAATAAAACAGTTTATTGATTCAGGAAAAGAAAAAAGACTGTATATACTGTACTTGTCATTTTCATTTTCTTAAACTGATTTTGAAACAGTCTTTATTGCATGCAATGAAAACAACATCAGTCGTTGTCTGCATGGTGCGAATGGTTCCATGGTAAATATAGTATTTTACAATACTTTAAGATGTATGCCTAACATTTTAGGTCCTCTTGGAGTTTTACTTTGTTTGTGTACAATATACTCAGTATCAAAAGTAACATTGACACTTTAGCATTAGGCAGACTGACTGCAACTATGACTGCTGTTTTCATACATTGGTTGAAAAGGAAGTTTGTGACTGAGTGGATTTAGATAAATCTCACTAATGAGTGGTGATGATGAAAATAAGAAACCCTGTTAATCTGTATTTTTAATTTTTTTAGCTTCTGTAAAATCCAAAGTGCTGCTCATTTACAGGATCATTGTACTTTAACTGCTTCTACAAATGAAGATGTGCTGTGCAAGATTTGTTTTTAATGAAACTTGTAGCTTAGTTGCAACATCATACAACTGTAATGCCGCGCTCTTCTCCACCTTCTCTCTCCTCATCATTTTAAACCAGATATTTGAAAAAACAATTAAATTATACATTAAACTGACATATAATTTAGAAAAAATTGCAGCCTACATCTCATACATTATTCAGATAAAAGCGTAATGTGATCAGTACATATGTTGTTTCAGTGGGTGTCTGAAGCTGGCATCATGCCAAGGTTACAGTTTTATTTAAAGCTCTGACTTTGGCACGTGATCATCATTTCAGCAAAGCATCACAGAAAAGGAAACAAATAGAGTGAAAGTAGCCCGTTCCTTAATTGCAGGATACTTTTTTTTTTGACTCAACTGTAGCCTTTTTTTTTTAAACAAACCTAACAGTTGCAGTCTGTGATCAGAGTATATGATACAAATACACAAGGATTTTTGGAGTTGCATCATTGTACTGGCACTGCTGAGCTTGGTTCTAAATTTGGAAGCTTCTTGGAAGAGGTTCAGTGCCACCTGCTGGTACAAAGCAGATGTAACTCAGTAGAGAGAGCAAATGTAGAGGCATTCATCTATAGGTTGTGCTTATACGACATTTTCTGTTACGATGCATTAATATATTTGTAACAAACTATACCCCATTATCTTTTTTGAATTCTTTGAAGTCCCTTTTTTGCAACAAAAGCACAATAGGACTTCTAAAAATATCACATAATTTAAGAACTGTGGGTGCAAAGTGGAGTAATGTTTAGCACTTTTGCCTCACAGAGAGGAGATCTGGATCCACCTGGGTCCTTATGTGGGAAGTTTTCACGTTCTCCCTCTGCAGGTGTGGGTTTTCCCCAGATACTCCAGCATCCACACACAGTCCCAAAACATGCAGTGCTGTAAAAGATACTAAACTGAACTTGGGTGTGTGTCATTATAGTTGTCTGTTTCATTTGCCTCCATGTTGGTCCTGTGATAGAAGCAGAATTAAATTTCTCATTAAAAAACTCACTGACTGACGTCCTTTGAAATTCCAAAGAAACTGGGGCATCTTCAGATGTATACTGTATGTGCTAAGTTATGCCTCCCCTGATGAATATAGGGATCTAGAAACATTTGATTTTTATCGTTCTTTTTCATGTAAAGTAAGAATATGGATCTCCTGAGTAATCCACTTGACTTAACGTGAAAGAATAGAAACATTTTTTTTTCCAAAGAGAGTGGGAGGTGAAATTTGTGAGTATTAATCTAAAAAAAGACATTTTTACAGCCTGGAAAGTTACCAAAACACACTTCTGTAATTAAATTAACCACTGACCAACTCGTATACTAATCTACTTTAATGCACACTGAAGCTCTGACACACAGATTTGCTGGAAATCATGCTCATTATTTATTAAATAACCAAAGCTGTGGGTTAGGTATAATGCATGGCCTTAAGAGGGCAGCACATTTTCTGTAGCGCTGAGTCTCAGTCCTCAGTCCAGTTTCTCCCACTTGTAGTGGGTACAAGGATAGAAAAAACTTGCTCTGATTTTGGACATAGTGTTTGTGTGTCCAGTTTTTTTCCTTGGCCCTTCTGCACTGGCATGTTTTTCAGTATCCTCCTGTTTTTCAGTTTTCTTTTTACCTTGTGGTTTTCTATTGCCACAGTTTATTCTACCTTCCAGCTCGTCTAACCATTTTGTCCACTGGTCCTCCATCAGCAAAGCCTCGTCTATCTTTTTTTCATCCATATTGGCACTTTTCTGCCTTGATTTCTTTTCACTGACCACAGACACATGAAGGGGATTCTCTGTACTTTCCTTTTCCTCTGACTGCTTCATCAGCTGGCTGCTTTCAGAAACACTGGGAGCGTCTGATGGGGATGTCTGGTTGTTGATTGGCCCACATTCGGTCTGATGTGAGGTGCTGTGATCCTCAGCAGAGAGAGGCCTGATTTCTCCATCGCTTAGTTTGTTGGAATTAAAACCATCCTCACTGCAGTTAGGTGTTTCAGCGCTCAACATTTGGTCAAGTTTTTGTTCTTTATCTTCCTCTCTGTCACTGTTATAATGCTCCTCTTCCTCCAGCTGCCTCGCTACCGTGCGTTCTTCATCCGGTGTGGTGACACGTTGGGGAGTCGCTCCTGCAGCCTTCATCTCCAGTTCTCCCAGATATTTCCTGAGGCTCGCTTCCACTTGTCTCAGCTCAAGATTCATGAGTTGAAAATCTGCACAGAGCTCTGCGATTCGCTTCTCCACCTGTTTATTCACCCTTTTCTCAATCCTTCTGATGAAGTCGTTTGCAGCCTGCTGTCTTCGGCTGCCCAGTGATAAAAAGAACAATCAATGAGTAAAGACACCAAACTGATCCACTGCACAAATGAGATTTCTGCAGTGTTTACATACATTATAGGACATTTCACTATGCTTTATATTCAAATGTAGTAAAGTAAAATGCTGACACAAGCAAAAAAACAAACAAAAAAAGCTATGTAGCTTATACAAAAACACAACAAACACAATAATAATTATGAGACTTAAATGTACCTGTGTGCATTCTTTCCAGATCCTGCCATTAAGGTATGTTTTTGTCCCATAATCTGTGTGGAAAAAGTTTTCATACAGTCAACAAATTTACTAAGAAAACTTAGATGAAATGTGAAGAGTTTCAAATAGCAAAAATTTAAGCTGTATAAAAACTTTACTCACATAATTTACATTTCCTCGCTGTTAATTAATAGCATAAAGAGTTCAAATGAACGTTCAAGAGCAGTCAAGAAATGAAAAAAATCTTGTCGGTTATATTTGTTGTTGTGATTTGTAGATGTGTAAATTTCCTTTTATTTAGATTTGAACTTTACAAAGCTTCTCAGCATTTTCTGCAGAACTCTGTTGCCGTGGATTTCAAAGCATTGCAGTTATGAATCATAACATCTAATCCAGAAACTTCTAAATGGCATGTAAACAAAATGTTTATAGTTAGTATGAAAGAAAGGGAATCGTGCACTTCTCTGTGTGTCTGTGTGTGTCTATGTGTGTTCATCTATCTGTCAGGCTGTTTGCAAAGTAACGAATTAACAGGTAGATTTGAATAGAACTCTCAAACGTTGAGTACATCTTTAACAGACTAACTTTTGGAATGAACTAAATTCAAGATCTACTACAGATAATGAGTCTTTATTAACACATAAATAAGTGTATCTCAGTCAGTTTGAGCTATACATAGGTGTGGTAGTAGCTGAGAGTAATCCCCACATTAAAGTCTAATGATCTTTGTTAAAAATTTGGACATATCAACAAATCTTGGCTTGTGACGTTAAATCTGTAAATGTGTTTATTTTTAAAATTTAGTGTTTGTTGGTTTTGGGATCAACTCTTTGTGTGTATTGAAGTCCTATTTTGCTAACTTGAGTTTTGCTTCAGTGTTTTTGTGTTACTAGTTTGAGGTTTTTTTTTTAACTCTAGAAATTGTTAATAAATTCTTGGCTTAGTTTTACACAAAGTTTATTAGCTTTTAATTAAAAATGCACAGCTGGCTAAAATACTGAAACAGGTGGCTGCTGTTTTCAAGTCAGGATTTTGACCCCCATACCATAGTTTCTATAAAAAGATCTGTCACGCTGCATCATTATTTTCATTTCATGCCATCATTCTGCTGCCTGTCACATTCATTCAAGCTGTTTTTGCATGCTTGCTATTTGTCAGCTTTATTCACCTACAAATCTCTTCATTTACAGTTTAATTCTAACATGGATGCTCAAATAAAAAATGTGTTGAGTGATACAAATTTTTTTTTTTACAAAAGCAGTGTGGGCAGTGTTGTGCTCTTATTTAACCTCTGCACTCAGCGGAGGCTTGTTCACCATTGATGGGTACATATCGTATTCTCAAAGCGGTGTCCTGCTCCTTCTCTTGTTGACCTCTACTGAGAGATTAGAAAAATCCCATTTGGGTGAACATCTGTTGACAAATAGATTGAGACATGATGGAGCAGGACAAAATTACACAAGCAATGCCCACTGATATGAGTATATGCAGACAGTTTGTTCACTTTGTTGCTGCACTTTAAGGGGGAAGGGTTTCAAATCACAGTGTTGTGGAATTTCCTTTTATTGATTGCATCAAATCAGTTTGTAAAGCATACACTCCTGATCAAAATCTTAAGACCAGTCAAAAAATTGCAAGAATTTGCATTTTGCACTATTGGATCTTAATA
>JARVJO010000394.1:15081726-15094967 GCA_031762555.1 Cynodonichthys magdalenae | reverse complement strand
TTAAGATCCAATAGTGCAAAATGCAAATTCTTGCAATTTTTTGACTGGTCTTAAGATTTTGATCAGGAGTGTATAATAGATCTCAAAATTCTACTAATTACAAATAAAATTTTGGTATACACCCTGTAATCTTCCAAACAAGATTTCTAAATTGTTTGGTTTATTATGGTTATAGTGACTTATTACAAACTCAGCTCAGCTGTCCTTGTATGTCATTTTGTGTGCACCTCTACATTAAACTGCACATCAAAATGACAGAATCAGCCTCCAAACTGTCACACATGCTGTATCTTTGAGATGATACTATCTCTGTTGGAGATATTGCTGTACTTCTCTGTTCTGGGCCAACTAATTGGGCAAAGCAGCAGGATCTGTTGCTGTTTTTGCAATCATGTAATTTTGTTTCTATCAAAAGACAAGACAGTTTTGTTTATGATGCAGAAAATCTTTATTTATTAAAAAAAACACATCTATATAGATAGATTAAAAAGTGTCCAAGCCAAGTGTTTCATTACAATCTAGCCCCTGCAGCTGCCAAAGTGTTCTTGGGCAAAAAACTAAACTCTCCACTGCCCCTCGATATACTTACCTGTGTATGAGGGAGATATTACAAATGTGCTCTAGGGGGAATTTTTTAATAGAAAGCACTGAATGAGTCTGTGTGTGAATAGATGAAGTGCTTTGCAGAACCCGGAGAAGCTAAAAAAGCACTACTAAAAGTGCAGATCATTTACTATTTTTTTGGCATCTTTTTTTAAAGGAAACAAATGTTTTGCTCCATTTGAGGGGAAGCAAACTTCTAATCCTTCTTGCTTTGGTGCCTCACTTCATGTTGTTTAACATTTAAGTAAAATTTGATGGATTTTACTTCCAATTTTAATTAAGCTTTATTTAACCAGGCACATCCCTATGAGATCACAGATCACTTTTGCAAGGGAGGCAAGGCAATTGAACATGCATGTTTGGTTTTTTTTTTTGTTTTTTTTTGTGTGGGAGGAAACCAAACCCACGCAAGCTCGAGGAACAAACTCCACACAGAAAGATCAGGTCTAAATTGGGAATCAAATCGTCTTGCTGTGAGACCGCTGATCCATCGCGCTGCCATAATGACAATGGCATGAAGTTGATAACGTGACATAAACTGCAGTCATGGTTGGATAGATGGCGTTGCAATCGTGTAGTCACTCAGACTGCCAGTAGAATAAAGTTTTCTACTTACACTTTTAAAGGACTAATGTCTGACCACCACATGAAGCTTCCTCAGCCAGCTCAGCCTTAGAGATAAGGAGAAGAGCTCCATCCTTTAGAGGGGAGCATCAAAATGAGTGAGCTGAGGTGGTTCTTGCATCTGATTATGGTGCCTTTTGGATGCCTCTCTCTGGAGGTTTTCAAGACACATCCTGCTGGGAGGAGACCCTGGTGCAGAACAAAAAATCGCTGGAAGGATTAAACATTCTCTCTCGGCTGGGAACACTTTGGGATCTCCCCAGGAAGAGCTGTAGAGTGTGACTGGGGAGATGTTGCATATCTGAGCATCCCTCCTCGTCTTGTTGCCTCCACAACCTGACCACAGATAATTGGAAGAAAATTTGGAAGAAAATGGATGAATGGAGACTGGTTTATTTCGGAACTGGAATGTTAATCAAATAAAAATGTTTTTCAGGTCGGCCATTTTACTTCTTTTGAATTTGGTAAAAGCCAAAAGTACATTTTGAGCCTCTAAATTACTTCACAGAAGATCCTACCATGGAGAAGTTGAATTGTGGGTTGGGGGAAATTAATTTGATTTAACATTAAACATTTACAGATCTGCAGGACAAAACATTTTTCATAATGAAGACAAACTTTTGTAATGAATTACTGAATTCAGGACGATGAGTTTTTACAAAACCACTGAAATCTTAGCATTTATAAAAAGTATCAGGTGGCAACGTGTGGGCATGTTGGTGTCATTTTAATGAAAGAGTGAATCACTGGGTGAAACCTCCAAGGTTTTGCTACTACAATTGCTCAGGTCTTCTTTTCAAGTCTGGAGTGTGGGCTGCAGTGATGACACATCGTTTGCAAAATCAGGGCTGCCTCATTCAAGGAATAGCCTGTCTCTTAAGAAAATATTAATAGAAACTGCAATTTTATAAGATATCCTGCAGTTTTGGACATCAAATTTAATTTGAGGATGTTTTTCTGTTGTTTGTGCTCTTTGTATTTCATACTTCTTTGTTGCCTGCGGTCCATCTGTAACACTTATTTCTAAACTGAAGATTATTTCTTACTGTAGAAAAGGGAACAGTGGTTTTCGAGATGAACTTAAAACATATATTGTTGGTATCAATTCAGTTCTCTTATGAAACTGTGACCATTTATTCCCTTTATTGTCTTGTCTAGAATGGATTTGTCTAAATAAAAAAAAGAAAATCAATTTTTGTTTTTTGTGATAAATTGCAGTTGCTGAGTTTAATTTCAGAACAAATATGTTTTGAGCCTCCGTTGTTTTATGTTAAGGTGATCTGAACTGGTGATAGTGAGCCTGAGTACCTCAGAGTGCCTCAGTGGATGCTAGATTAGGGCAGGTCTCAGATGAAACACAAAATTGCCATATTGGAGAAATATTACCTGAGCTGGATGAGCAGAGTTCATTACAAAACTCAGTCACGACACATCTGCAAAAAAACCTAAAGGAAGGAAGCGAGTGGAAGCGTTTTAGTGAAGGCTCTTCCTGAGTTTAAGAGTGTATAACCAGCAACAGCTTTAGACGACTTCATGTTAACTAAGTGAAAAATACAAGTTATTTTTAACTGACAGTATAAAAGTCAAGTTTATCTTTCCTCGTTTCTTCACATTTGTTTTTGAAATCTCAAGGACAAACTGGTGATCTGACAGAAACTGAAACTTTTTCAAAGTTGCTGACAGTTTAAATACAAAGGGAGACACAGCAGGAACATGGAGGGTTTGGCGCCAAATGAACAGAGTCAGGATGGTGGCAGAAGTACAGCTAGCCAGAGATGATCTAATCAAAGTGAGGAAGTGATAGAGAAGTGGGGGTAGGCAAGATACAAAGACGGAGACAAAAAGTAAACAGAGACGATGAATCCATCTATAGATTGGAGGGAGATTCTCTAGGGAAGTGGGGTATACTCCACCTGGCCTGGTTCCCAGTGTGTGCTGGCCATTCTTGTTGGCTGTGGTTACTTTCTTTAAGTCAGCGTTTGCAGTCATGTAGATCACTTAATCCTTCCTTTGATTTAAAGCACTCTTATCTTTTTCCCTGTTCTGTCTTTATGATTTCATTAGTCCTATCTTCATTTGTTTCTGAACCTTTTGTGTGTTGTTCTTATTTTAACCTGCCATTACTTGCATTGCTATTTCTGTTTGGGTAACTCTCTGGATCCATGTTATAGGTGGCTTTATTAACTCAGAGTATGGTCCACTTTTTGCAACACATCAAATGAATAGGGTGGTCTCCAAGTTAAACCAAATGAACATTTAGGAAGAGAAATTGGAGAGATTTTATATGCAATATCAGGAGGTAAATATCCAATTTGCAAATGCTTACAAAATTTCAACACAGCATTTAAAGTAAGTTTATAATTGAAATATAAGCTGGAGATGGAGCCCTCCTGTGAAAAAGTGAGTAAATACTGTAAATGGATTGATGTACATAACAAAGTATGCAGGTGATTATAGAAAAGAATAGAGTGATCTTCACCCTCCTCCTCTTCTTCGAAGATAAAACAAACAACATAAATTTTAAAGTATTAAACCACAGTGGTATAATTTTGCCTGCTAAAACAATACAAGGAGACAGACAGGGAACAATAGAGAAGAAATATGAGATAGTGTTAGAAACAATCATTACAGAAGCTGTGAAAAGCATCACGTCTGTCACCTTGTGGTGGACTCCTAATGAAGCGATTAACTGATCCCTGCCCACCCATGGTGACTGCTTTTCCTCATTTAAAATATTACCCATTTAACTTCGATAAGAAATATTATTATTGCATGACTCTCCATGTCCTCTGTTTCCATTCCTGCCCATCTGTCTGCCACTCTGACGCAATACAACAACCAGTGACAAAGCCTGCCACTCTCCCGGTTCCCTCCACCGACGACACTGCGGCACAGAGAAGAGATTTGCAGAGGCTTCGAAGAGCTTTTGTCAGCTCCACTGTCAGCTATGTCGTGCAGAATTTACGGCTGAGTTGTTGAGTCGTGCATGTATTTGTTTAACCGATGATGTGCATGTTTAAGCGCGCATGTATGTGTGTGCATGCTGCTTGCTGAGTAATGAGCAGGCAGATGGTGCACACTCCAGGGTTTGGGGGTGCAGACATGCCAACATAAACAGTAGGAAGATTCAAGCGAGGATGAATGTACAGCGAGAACATGTTTGCTTTTGCACATGTGCTTTGTGCATGGATGCGTGTACAACCGTGAATGTGTGAAGCAAAAAATAAATAAATAAATAAAATAAAAAAATCTGCCAGTTTTCTAGGAGCACATGTATATCCTTCTGGCAGGTTATGATGCTTCTGTCTGGTCCCAAAATAGTCCCAGGAGAGAATACTTTGTATTTGTGCAGAGGAACACAAAATCTGTATTCTTTTTATGCCTTCCAGCACAACTTTCAAAGTAATGCATTTTTAAACAAGGTAGATTTGAGCACTTTTCTGTGTGGCCGATGAGGCGGGACATGCAAGCCCTTATTTCAATGGAAATTATATTTTAATGTGTTATGGTATTACAGTATCTGCTTTATTGCAATCAATTTTATTTGAGCAGAAATTTACTGTATAAGATTGTTTTTCCTTTTTGCTTTTAGACACAAAACGATAAGATTAATTTTTTTTATTCCTGTCATGCTACGAGTCTGTGTTGAATATTGACTCACTGGTTTAGGGAGGAAAAAAAAGTCTTCATGACACACATTAAGCCGTTTTATTGAAATGTTAGGTGTTTCTCAGTCATCCTCCTTGGCTGTGAGGATGATGTGTTGTCTTGGGTTTGAACTCAGCAACTGTAGTCATAAGACCTGCTGACTGATAACAATGCTGAATAGGACTATTATAACAGCACACATGAAAGAGACAGCTGTCGTGTTCAGGGGTCTGACGCTATTGAAATATAAAACCAAGCACACACACTCTCAGACACACACTGCTCCTCATAAACTGCAAAGCCGTCAGTGCCAGGAAGTCGAGTGGCACCTCCCTGTTGTGCCCCGTGTCTGGCTTGGCAGTGTTGTTCCCAAAGTATAACGGGATCATATAGGTGTGAAACACGCATTGTTCCTTGTCGTGCAAATAATTTTTCCTTCCCTTTGTTTGTGCTGTCCAGTAGTTTTATTTGTATTATTTATTACATATTTTCTATTGCTTATTTATTCCCTTGGCTTTAATTTTGTTTTCTACCCAGAAGGTGCTTTAAAACATATTGAGCCACTGCATCCACCGTTTGGTTTCACCTTTAGTCCCTACATGTTTTTATGGCTGCTCTGTTAAGCTTCACCTCACCAGAGCAAGTGTATTTTTTGGGATGTTTGCATCATGCTTCTTTTTATGAAGCCACTTCATGACCGTGCACAAATATACAGTGTCTGTTATTACATCAGTTCAGGTCCACACTGCAGTGTTTTGACAGGATTCCAAAGTAAACTCAAGTGCAGACTGAATTTTAAATGTGAGTCAGTATTTAGAGCAGATTATGTAGTTGTGTGTGGATCTAACAGGGCTTGAAATTCAGTTTTGAATTTGAGTGGATTCCCCATACTGGAGGGATCAAAGTGCAGCTGCTGAGCTTACGTCGTCTTCTTGAAGATTTCACTGAACTCTACCGTCATCCAATGTTGCATTTTTTTTCTTTTCACACAGAGGGCATGACTTTGAACTGCATCCAAGGGTGTATTTTTCCAATAGCAAGCAGACTGAAGGCCCTGTCACACTATAAGGTTTTAGACAACTTATGCCAACTTGTGAAAATTTTGTTATGACTATTTATTCATATCGGTTAGTTGATAAAATTGCTAGCATTACAGTATGTATAGGTCCAAATGTGGCTTCCAGTAGATTTTATTTTTTAAATTCCATCTTCAGCTTAGACATGTTTAGTGTTGAACAAACTTTTCATAAGTTGGCACAAGTTGTCTAAAACATCATAGTGTGACAGGGCCTTCAGATATATTAACAAAACCCACTCATGTATTCTTTATTTTTTCATTTGGAATGAGGTGATATTTGATGTTTGCAATAAACAGATAAACAAATAAAATCAGGTTTGTGGAAACTTCTGATTTTTGTCACCTTATACAGATGTACACACTTTAGTTGCAGTGCTGTTGCAACACTAGTGCTCTGAACTCAACATTTTAAAGTTACTTGCACAGAATTTAGGGGAACAAGTAAATAAACATGCAAAGTAACAAACCCTCTAATTTATTACTTTTAATAAATATATTTGGTAATAAACATCTTTGATTTTTCGGCCGATATCTCAGATCCAGTCAGTGACTAATGGGACTTGTGTCACTGATATGCTGATAATCCCCAAGTGTTCATTATTATCAGACACTCCAATGTCTCATCGCAAATAGCTTGTTTTGCTCACATATCAACATGTAATGTGATCTGTCCTACTCCTCAAGGACTGATCTAATAACTATCACAGCTAACCAATCTACACAACACGGCCATACAAGCAACCAGCTCCTACAGATAGCCCAGAAGGCAGGAGGTCTGCCTGCTGTTTGATTAATCAGGAACATTACAGTTTAAGCTGTACAGGCTTATTGTTCTCACTGACCTTTGCACTCCTCAGTGATGGTTGCAAAACATGCCACGAGCTATTTGAGCAGGTGCATTGTTCTTTAATGTTCTAACTCTTCTTATCTGAGAACACCTCTACTATACTTTGCTCTCATTAGCATGTATTGCTTGCACTCATGCAGGTAAAATATTCTGCAGAGAATCCTATAATGGGCTTGTCTTACTGAAGTCACGTCCCCCAGTAAAAAAAAAAATGTCTGGTGGCAACTCTATGGTTGTGATATTTTATGAGTAAAGCTCTGAACACCCATGCAAGTATTTCATTTAAGACTATCTTCAGATTAACATGTTACACTGTAAATTAGAAAAATTTGCCTGTCTATAGTCATATTACAGAAAAAGAAAAATACATCTGACACTCTGAAACTTTTAATAAAAACCATTAAAGTAAATGTCTTTTTATTTGTAAACTATGCTTGGCGGGATTAGGAAATGTAAAATCAGTATACTTTCCTTGCTGGGCTCCTGCTAACTTAAAAATGAATAGTTATCATTTTAGTTCAGCAAATCAGCGAGGGTGCTGTGAAAATTTTCCACCGAGTTGTGTGTTTGAGTGACAGTGAGGCAGAGGAAGGGAGAGACAATGAGAGCGGTCTGCTGTGTTGTGACTGATAGCCTGTGGGATATGCACGAAAAACCTCACAGCTGGTTGGCCTTTGCTACGTGCATGAGCGAGGTACGGAGCGAGTCAGTGCTTGAGTGGGAGCCTGGCTCATATATGCGAGTACGACAGCAGCAGCAGCAGTAGTACACTGGAGCGTGCTCAGTGTCTGGATGTTAGCACTGCCTCTCTCAGCTGTCGGACGGAGCCTTACAGTAAGTACTTACACATGCATACACAGTGTTCCTTTAACTGCTTGCTGTTTGTTGACGGCAGATTTATATAGACTCATTTCCTGCTTTTTATACTTGTTGTGTATTGAACTACAATAGTTATTGCATAATAAATCTTTTGTTTTGTTTCCAGAATTATTAGAGATGTAAAGAGAGGATTATCATGTGTCAGAATCAAACAAATGTTTCCATTCCTTTGGCACGTTCGCATATTTGCATGCAGATTTCCATACCAAATTTCCATAAACCTGACCTTTTGTTTGCAGTTTTCCATCTGTATTGGTATTAAAAAAACATTACCAAAGCCAGTGCAGGTGTTTGAGTGTTGGCGAATTTTGTCGGGAAGGATGGCCGGGCAGGAGGTACTGTAGGTGTGTCGTGTCCAGTTTCTGATTGTGGGGGACCTGAGGTGGCTGCTAGAGTGGCATGACACTGACCAGACTCCGAAAGGGTAGGAAAATGAGTGGAAGGAATGATGAGATGCAGGATAAAACTGGGGTATAAACAAGTATACACACATGCACATACATTTATGTACACACTGTTTATATCCCATATATATCAGTGTGGAAAATAATAGTAAAAATAGAAAATAATGTGGGGTTTTTGAAATATTGACAAAGTGCTGCAATAGGATGTCTTCCTGCTTGTGCTTCCTTTTCACAAGCTGATAACATTATACTGTTTATGCACCTCTCTCGATATATGTTTTTCCTTAATTCCTGTTTCAAGGGCTCTGTGTTGAATGTGCTCTGAATAAGAGAAAAGCATGGAGGAGAGCAAGAAAACAAAAGAAAAAGAGAGAATGGAAAGAATGGGATTTGAAATGGGGAATTTAGGGGACTGAGACAAAGCATCCTGATAACGGAGAATGAAAGAAAAGACAAAAGAGCAGGTAAAAATAGAGGGAATAGCCTGAGGGGGAGGTAAAGAAAAATGGTCTAATGGGATGATCTGTGACTCTGGAAGTGTTCCTCTCATTAGAAAAAGAGTGAGATAAGTTACAAGTTTGAACTGTACTGGAGAGAAACACTTTCTAAACTTTCAATTTCTGATCATAATGAGAAAGCATCAATTACTATAATTTTCACTCTACTATTGATCCGCTTCATTTTCCTAAATGACTCCAGTATACTGACTTCCTGAAAAGCATTTCTGGTTGTATTGCATGCCAGTTTTGTACAGTGCATCCTGGGAGGCAATAATGTGTTTTACACTCTAAGTGCAGAACCTGCAACAAAGTTTAGTGAAGTGTTGATGAATCATTCATTAACTCAAATATTGTAACCAGGATGCACTTTATACTACACATGCCATATTAGTGGTGTTGGAATCTTTCACAGAATAAAGAATAAACAGGAAACCTCATATAGTAAATTTAAAAATGACATGTTATTCTGTTGCATCACGTTTATCCACAAATTGCTCTGTATTGGAGTGTAAATTGGGTTTAAGACTTTCAAAGAATTTCAGAACCGTGACTGATTACCTGTCAAGGAGCCAAGCGGAGTTCAGCTGCGGCGGCTGCACTTGCAGCTTTTAGCAGGTGTAAACATCCCCACTGGGGAGGACCGGAGACAGAGAGGCTCTCACTCTTTGCAGATGTTGTGTTTTTCTGCAGTTCTTCACTGTTGATGCTGTTGAGGTCTGATAGTTTTGAAACACCTCAATGGGCTTAAATCCTTACTAAATTTTAGTATTGTTGTACTATGAAGAAAATATGTTATATTTATGATAATTTAGAGCATCTTCTCAGCTGGGAAAAATTGGACTGAGGTTCAGGTGGATTATACAAGATTCTTTTGTTGATTGCCAAAAGTGAGAAGCAATAAGGTTTTTGTTCGTGTGTGTTGTAACATTACCAGTGGCTGGATTTAAATGTAATTCTCAGAAAGTAATCACCGAATATACTTTTACATCATGGCCATAACTCCTTCAATTTGATAGATATTGAGCAAAAAATACATGTTAGTTGGTGTCAACCCAAGTCAAGATGACCATGACATATTAGTGACAATAGCCAACTGCAATTGCAATTCCATAAATTTTGCAGGTATTGAGCTAAAATTTGATGTGGTAGTAGCTGAGAGTTGAAATGGAAAACCTTTTAACAAAGACAGTTGAGACAGTCCTTGAGTCCTGAGATTTTATTGCTTGCTGCAGCAAGGAGAGCAATACACCAGATTCCAAGGCATTCTATTACTCTGAACAATTCAAGCTTCACACAGTCCTTTAACAGTTTTCTTGACCCACCGACAGGTCACATAATCCCAAGTACACATTAAAGGGAACTTCAGGGACTGTGATTAAAAATCAGTTCTGTCTGGTCTCATGACACAAGTTAAATGGTCCCTTTAACAACTTCGGCTTTTCATTGCCCGAGCACACATTGTCCCCTCGATTAAATCACAATACAAAGTTATCCAACACATGTTAAAAGGTCAGGCTGTCATGCTGACTGTGGCAACTTATTTTACACAGAGGAACTGCATGTTGAATACTTATCTTCCAAATACAGATAAACATATTCAATTCAACAAAAAAAAAAATTCCACAACAGAGTCATTCACTACACATAGTTTGAGCATCATTTGATCATTGTGCATAACCTTATTTTTGAGGATTGACCAAAAGTTCTATAATTCCATCGATTTTTAACACAAGATGACCTTAATCTAAATTTGTAGCATAAATGTAGCTGATGATATGCATTCCTTCATTTATTATTTTATTTTGGGATATTTTGTCAGCAGAGTACTTCTATAAATGTTTATTCTACGATGGCAAAAGTGCTCTGTGTGTTTGCTGGTTGTAGTGAACCTCACAGGCTGCATTTATTGGCCTTGTGTCAGTCAGTGCATCGGATGAATTTATTGTTTCTCCATGAAAGTCCTCTGTCTGCCTGTAAAAGTTTCTGTTTATATTCATTTATATTGTGTGCAACACTTTGGCAAATGGCAGTTGTTTTCAAATGTGCTATATAAATCATTTTGATTTGATTTGTCTGTCTGTTCAACCATCCCGTTTGGTTAGCTGGTTGTGTACCATCTGTCAGTGTTCCTAATCTTTAGCAGAGCAGGTGTTGCAAGATTATGGAAAACGAGGCAGCTTTTAGCACAGTTCTTTGCTTCTGTAGTACAGCACTGTGCTTCATAAAACCTCATAAATATCTCTTTCTTTTTACATCTCATGTAAGGCTTGCACATTTTTATAACTAGAAGATTACGCCAGTGAATCAAAATGCATAATCCAGTCAAATAAATGCTTCGTTTATGCTGCAATGCACCGCGTCTGAGCAGCATCAGCAAACATGCCTTTAATACCAGATCTGCATTTCAGCATCACGACTCCGATCGTGAATGCAAGCTGGACTGTCTGGGGCATTCAGTTCTGACAAGAGACCATGCCATGTCACTTGTATTCAGCACAGTGTCACGGAAGTTAATAAATTGGGGACAACTAAAGTCACTCGGCAGCTTTCACTCCCACAATACCCAAAGGTTTTAACAGCTGAAGAAGGGAAAAATATCCCCAAACTAGAAGTCATGAAAAAAATGGAGGTGGCAATCAGAAAAGTGTTGCAAGCTTTTGCAATGATTTTGGTTTTATTTTTCTACTTATTCATTTAGTTTTTATTCTAGATAGACCTTATAGAAAGGAGTGAGTGTGTATGGTTGTCTATCTGTTGGCCCTGTGATGAACATGCAACATCGATGTCAACTGCTGGGACAGACAGTCCCCCCCCCCCCAAAAAAAATAAAAAATACTTAACACTGCACTCCTGCCTGTCACTCCCTGACTCTTACTGAGAATCAGGCATAAAAAGAGTCGATTTTAAACAGCTGCTGTGTGAAAACTGTAAGTCAGATTTTTTAAAATTCTTAAACTGTGAGTGACAGAAGACTGATGATCATGCATATGAATTTTCATGTTTCTGAAGTGTTTAAAGTAAGAGATATGACAAGCTTCCAGAAAACATTTTGAGTGACTGCTTTCTGTGGGTGTTGGAGAAAAAGAATATTCAGTCCTATAGCAGCGAGAGACACATGGAGTGATAGAACTGAAAAATGCTGGTGTTTTAAAGTATAATTTGCATATGTTCCAAAAAAGAATTGTGGGAGTAAGAAGAGTATGCCAGCAAAAATTTTAGAAAATGCAGACAATTCAAAAGTTAGCGTGTGACATCATATACTGTGAGTTGTTCTTTGTGTTGCAGCTTTTATTTTAAAACTGCAAAAGAAGATTCAGTAAAAAAAATGAACAGGATAGTAATAAGGATGCTTTATTAGATTTCAAGCAAATAAAAATGTTACTGAGAGTAATATTAATTGTCAGAAGGGATCTTGATCAAATGGTGACTTAATTGGTCAGACTGTATGCTGTGGTTTGAACACTGATAGTTTGACAGTGAGTGAACCATCAAATGAAACACATCAGCAGTTTTCTTTTTGGGCTGGTTGTGATGCTGCTGTGAAGCTGCTGAGCCAGCATCATCAGGCCTGGTTCAAAATGTTCCTGACGAACACTCAGCGGTCTTTGCAGAGCCAGTCTTGGATCTGTTTAGGTGTTGTGTCAGTGTGACTGGCACTGGCTCGTTTCTGGTTGACAGGTTTCAGTTGGCAGCCGGGGAACAGCTTGTCTGTCTGCGATGTCAGCAACACATGACGCTCCCAGCTCGGTTTGTCGCCGGACCAAACTCACCGGTGACAAACCCAGGAGAGAAAAACCGCGTAGTGTTCTGGCTCCGATTCATCTGGACTGAATCAGTTGTAGCCAAATTCAACACTACTGTTGTTGACTCATTTGCTTGTTTTGATTTTCCTCTATTTATGAATGCTTTCTAGCTTCAGTTAATCAATCTTATTCCTGTTTCAAGCATCCATTCTTCACAATCACCTCTTCTCTTCTTTCTCAGTGGAAGACCTTTTATTATTTATGGAGAATAGCTGTGTTGTGAGGTTGTCAGGTGCAGCAGACATTTCTCAAGCATTCATCTTTACTTAATGGCTCACAAGTTTGTTTCTGACACATCCTTGCCCGTGAATGTAATTTGTCACATTATGTGTTACCTCTCAGAAACAGAACGGGTGCTTACACAGGGATGTTGCCTTACATGTTTAGTAATTTATAAAAGTGTGTTCAATATACATCTGTGTTATTAAAGTCTGCACTGTGAGGGAATTTTGGTATCTATGGTTACGTTCACAATGCAGGCAAACACTACCCAAATCCGTTTTTCTAAAATCTGACCTAGGCTTTTTCAGAATGTGGTACTGAATCAAATACATATCTGATGTTTTTCAAAGTGACTGCAATCTGTAGCAATTCATCTGACTTTTACATCTGTGAGGTGGGGTGAGAGGATTGAGCCACTTCAGATACAGAACACAAGTCCAGTAGCTTTGTTTCTGTTCTTTTAATTTTCCATGTCCTGGATGACTGAGAATCCGCGGAAACACATGATAATATTGTTGAACGTCGGTAACAGATCATATACGCTCACCGGCCACTGTATTAGGTACACCTGTCCAACTGTTCGTTAACACTTAATTTCTAATCAGCCAATCACATGGCGGCAACTCAGTGCAT
>JARVJO010000394.1:15068765-15081559 GCA_031762555.1 Cynodonichthys magdalenae | reverse complement strand
CAGTTCTGAAGGCAAAAGGGGGTCCAACCCGTTACTAGCATGGTGTACCTAATAAAGTGGCCGGTGAGTGTAGATACTAAAGTTACTCAATCGGTATTTTACTTTTAACACGTCGCTTTGTTCCAAAAATAAAATGCTGCACCGGAGCATCCAGTCAGAGGCAGGTTCAGACATAAACACTGAACTAAACAAACATGTCAGACAGTTATTTAATCAGCTCTGATTGCACAACAACTTTAAAATCCCATGCTAACAAGTAGCATCCGTGTTTAGCTACTTCTGTAAACATCGAGGTGAAGGTGGCATCACGTCATCTGTGCACGCTGGTCGCATCAGGGCTGTGGAGAGTTCATACTAGAGTTTGATAAAGATTAGATTTAAAAATATAATGTGAACGTTCACACCAAAACATCTTATTTTTTCAAGAAATCAAAATTGATCATTAAGACCTGCAGTGTGAATGTAACCTCACACTGGTGACTTTAGTAATCATGCTGTCAGGAATGTCATATCTGTTGTGAGGAGGTTCTCCAGTAAACAAAATCAATCTGACTCACAGCCTTATAGGCAACAGTTTAACATCCTTTGAATTTATGTGTCAAATGCTTGTGCAATCTCATCCTTTCATAAAGTGCTGCTTTTATCTCATAAGAGATAACAGTACAACAACAACAGTAAACCTAGTCACTGTAATCTAGTTTAAATGTAACTCACCATTTGCATTATATGCCGTGCCCCTTAAATCTTTAAATACCGTAAAGAGTCAGATTAAGTTGCTCAATATAATTGAGAACCTAAAAAGAAAAATTCTATGATTTGACTACTTAATTTTTTTCTTCAACATCTCATAAAGATGATCAGTATCTTTGTCTGTAGGTTTTCTGTTCAGAGAGGTACACTAACCTGCTCGTGAGTAAATTATGAGTTAAAAATTGTGAGTAAGAGAGGAAACTGGTTCAATTTATGTTTACTTAACAATGTTCCAGACAGAAAAAAAAATACACTAAGAACAATAATTCATTGTAATAATTCTGCTTGTTGTGACTTTAAAATAAACATTTGATTGTCAATCATTGCCTTTCATTTAGGTGTTAAATGTTGGCATTTTAATTGTCATTGTTCATCACCAACAATGTTTATTCAAGGAAATAGTTTGTTTATTCTTTGAGTCTATTATTTTTATTTAAAAGCATTCTAATATTAAGGATTTTTTCCCCAAGAACATTTTTAATCAACTGATTTTTAGCACAAGAAACAGTTGAAAAATATGCTTAAAACTTGAATACTCTCATAATAAATCCATGTTCTCTGCTTTGCTAAAAATGGAAGCTCTTTTTATCCTGACCAGCAGGGAGTCTATTCTGAATCATTCTGAATGGGTTTCCTTTCCCTTGTCTTAAGTGTGGCAGTGGCAACAGTGTTTACCTGTTAAGATCTTTATTTCTTCTTCCTTCTTTTTTCTATCAATATTATACATCCTGCTGTTTTTTATGAATGAGCAGGAGAACAGACTGTTATTTTGTCCAGAAATTTTATTTGTTGGATCTGTGTATTTTGAGCAAAAAATGCATCAAATAATACATAAAACACTGTTTTTCATTTTAAAAGCATTCAGAGGAGAGCAGAAACTCTGAGTTTTAGACTTTGTTAAACCAGGCTAAGGGGAAACAGCTCTGTTTTTTTCATACCCCTCTGTTTTTGACTTGTAGTGTGATTTTCCATATTTTGTCCCGTTTTGACACTTTAATTTATTCTTCTGCTTGGTTTATTTCAGTTTGTTTTGACACTTTGGCCTCTTTGCACAGCTGGTCCTATATCCCACCTGTGATGTGTTTTTAATTTCATTCTAAAAGCTCCCTTGTTTCCATTGCTCATTGTCAGTTTTGTGTGTTTGGTTGATTTTCTGTGACTTTATGTGTTGGATGACGCTACTCAGTCTTTGTTTTCAGTTTGTCATCCTCCTGTTTCCTGCCTGCTAACATGTCATGTTGTCCTCCCCAACTCCTTTTATGAAAACTAACTTAGAATTGTTTAAAATCTGCATTTTATAGTAAAACTGACTGAAACACTCACCAGGCATCAAAAGACGTGAGAGAAGGAAGGTTAGCATCAATTTACCTAAAAAATTTATAAGAAACTTTGATTTTTTTTAATGGCTTTTAACCCAAAGAAAATCAATGTTTTACTCTCAACTCTGTAAGGTTCTTGAGAGCAAGTGACCTTAAAGCTTAGAATGGAAAAAAGCTCAGATGCACAACATTCACCATTCAAACTTCCTTCCTAAAGAATCAACCAGGAAAAAAAAAGACAGTTTTATGTTCTCCTCCCATACAACCCAGTTTTGACCACTAGTGCTACAATAAACTAAAGTAGGCCACACAGCTCAGCTCAGACATCTGGCAACTGGGAGGAAGGGTCTGGATTCAGCTGGGGGGAAGTATGGAAACTGGGTTACTGTTCTGAGTATATTTTGAACCATTTCTTTGTGGGGGAGGGGGATTATCAGTGATTATCATACAAAGGATGATCAAGGCTTACATGTAATTTGCATTCTGTGTTAGCTCTAATGTTATCTAATTGCCTATAACTTCACCCCAATTAGGTTCTGTTTAGGGTCAAAGAAAGACTAAAGTGCTGTATCTCTAGATTTATATTGATGTTGGGCTACGTTCACACCGCAGGCAAATGCAACCCAAATCCGATTTTTCTTTTTTTATATATATATTTTGTCCCACACAACCCATATTGGATTTTCTGAATGTGACAATCCTATTTTTTCAAATCCGACCCAGGCCTTTTCAGTGTGTGGAACTGAATCAGATAAATATGTCTGATGTTTTTCAAAGTGGCCGCAGTCTGAACACTTGTGTCGGATTTCATCTGACTTTTACATCAGGTATAGCATTTATATATACTTCAGCTGCAGAACACAAGTTGCTCCGTCTGTTCTTTTGATTTTCCATGTCCTGGATGACTGAGAATCCACAGAAACATGATAATGGTAACGTTCAATGTCTATTTTCATTATCAAACTGAATGGTTGTGTGTCATCAGGCAGGAAACTCAAATTAGTTTGTTATATGGTTCACATCAGCGTGGATAAAACTTGGGGGAATTCAAGACCAGCTTTTTACAGATATATGCAGCACTGTTCAGGATGTCAGAGGAGCAGATATGTATAAAAAATGAAAACACCCAGCTGAGTGCCACCAGATTGAGTTAGACCTCACAGCCCTTTCTGAAAACCACAGTTCAAAATTATTGGTTTGTAACTATTGTAGTTTTTAACCTCCTTATTCAGTGTTAATAGTTTTATTAAAACAATTTCTTATTCTATAGTTCCACATCATAGTTTTTTTAGACTTTTTGGTTTGCTATTAAGACATGGTCTTTTCAGAATAGCATTTGAAAATATAGTTTACCTACACATTGAACCGGTGAGGATATGTTCCTTTTATTTATAAAAAAATAGTTCTTCTAATGTTTAGAGTTCAGCCACTAAATATATTTTTATCCACAACACAAAATATTTTACCTTAAAAAGACCATTTTGATCATCTGTGAAATTGTTTGTTTTCACTGTTGGAACAAGCTTGATCTGCCTGTGAAACAGAATATAATGCAAAACCATATTTCCATGTAATACTGATTCAAGGTTATTCTAAGTTACCCTCCTGTTCCTGTTTGTTCTGTTGTACACAGAGGAGTCACATTAATCCTCTCTGATTGCTCCTACTATTATATCTCAATTTTTATACAAGATTAATTTTTTGTAGTTAAATATTAATTTCACAAAAGTCTTTTATTAAGTTAAGTCTCTTCATCCTTCTCTCATGTCAATGATCTTTAAAAAGCTACAGTGGAAGGATGATGCACGTTGATGACTATAAGAGGATAATCCTCCGGAATTCAATCACCTGAACAACTTTTGTAGAGCAGCAGGTCAGTAGGGAGCTTAGTACTGTGTTTTGCAAGAACAAAAGACATATTAAATAAAGAACCAAATATAAAGAAAAAAACCCTGTCTGTCTGGTAAATCCATAGCTTTTCCTATTTTGAGGGGTTCAGTGTCAATCTCCAGAGTGAGCCAAGAGAAGAGACAGGTGACTTTGATATGCTGTGAAATCAAACATCCAAACTAGGTATTCAGTAAACTATAACTGCAACAAAAATGTGGATAATGTTGCATTTATGTACCAGCAAAGTCACTTTATCGCTGTTACACAAACCCAGTTTTCCCATCTAATCTGCCCACAGTGTAAGCCAAGAGGCTGACACAGGTGCATGAAGGAGGTAGATTGGATCAGGGATTTTATAGGGGTGATGTATGAAGCAGCAGCTGCTCGATACGAAGCAGAAAAAAAAAACAAGTGGCAAATATTTAACTAAAATTTGGCTGCCAAAAAACAAAACACTCATTTTGAGGAGAAGGGAAGTCCTTTCTCCTCCAGAATCGCTGCGCTGTATCATTTCGAGATGTTGGCTCCAGTCCCAGAAATGCCCATTGGAACAAGAGTCAGCCTCTGAGCTGTACCAGGAAAATAACTACAGCAGAAAAAAAAATGCAGTGCTATGGTGCCTTACTGCCACCAAAAACTTACTCTTAAACATTACACAAGCAAATACCAAAACACTAATTATTTGAATAAATGAATAAAACAAATAATTTATGATAATACTCCCACATTAGAACACATCACAAAGTGCCATCATTGTCTCAATTCAATTCAGTTTATTTGTATAGCCCCAAGTCACAAAATTTCACAAAATAACAGTGACTGAGACTCATGTCACAAATTACCATTAGTGTACGATTATTTGACGTCTGAAACAATGGCATCATTTTATCACAATACAAATGACATCTCTTTAAATGGAGCAGATTTTCATTTTACTTCCCCTTGTTACAGTTTCAAACTGTATAAAGTCTTATTAAATTATATGCATTGCTGTCAATATTTTGTCAATAACGCGTTTCATTATTAAGTACAGTACAAACTTCTTTTTCCAGCTTTGATCTGTAACTGAATGAATTTCTCTGGAAGTGATAGTGAACAAAAGAACACTTTTCCTCCTCTTGTCTTTCCATTTGACTATTTATTCACTTCATTGCTTTCCATTTGTACAAAACTGGGTTGCCTCACTGGAGTTCTCATTTGTGATCATGAACAACTGATACACTGATTTACCGTCAAGGCTGGAAACTAATCTTCCATCAGAGTAATGGAAAAGGAGTGGAAGAAACGGTTATTGCTCACTGGCTCATACAGCCTGTTGACTCAGCTTCCAGCATCATTAAGTGCCACCTTTCAAACACATCACAATTGATTTATTTTTAAAATATGTCAAAAATTCCGCATCAGTAGAATAATTACCTCAATCAGGGACTGAAGAGTGAAGAAACTCACACTTAATGCAGCAGGTTGTGTTGCTATTATTCTGAAAGGAGCACAAAAAGGAAAGGTCATTTAGGTTATTCCAGAGATTTCATTTTGGCCTTTTTACTAAAGCAAAGGATTTGAAGATATTCTATATAGCTGGAAACAACCTCAGTCTTCTTCTACACTGTTTTCCTCCCCCGTATGTTCTAAATTTAGAAGGAGTAGAAAAAAACCTTATTTCTAGTAATGTAATAGGCCTCTGTGGCACATCTCAAGAGCTTTCCTTACAGTATGTGGTTGTATTTGCAAGCGTCTGCATATGCATGGTGATGTAAAGCAATAAACTAAAGTAAAAAACTGTCAGTAGTGAAGGACTCTTCATGACATATTTAAAATCAATTAAAAAGTGCTTTAAGGTATATTCTATTTTTGAAGCCACTAGCTACTTGTCTGTTAGATGCTTTTGTGTCCTGCAGAGGGAGTGTATTGGGAGAGGCATACTGATGGAAAATAAATCCTTAATGTGAAGTAATGAGATCACAGGATTAGCAAGTGGCAGTTCAGTTCTGATTCTTGTTATTTCATGTGCTCATATCTCTCTCTGCTTTTATCCAGATTTTTTGACAAGGCATTATTATAACAGTTCTTTGCTCGCAATTGATTCCCCGTCCTGAACTCAAACATGACTTGATTACTTTCAGACACGTAACCCCTGGATACCAAAACTGCACCATCATTTCTACATGACTTAGCAGCATGATTTAGATAGAGATCATCCATCAATCTGTCAACAGAAAGAATTACTAAAGTGCACCTGGCAACATCCACATGTCCAATTTTGCCTCCATGAAAGTGACACCAGGCCACTTAATGCTGCTGTAAGCTTCTGAAGCAAATTGTAAACAAATTTAAACAAATGAGTTTAAATTTTGACTGGAGTTCTCAGGATTTATTTGGTATTTGATCATTTAAAATAAATTAAAATAGCTTTTACAGCTACAGTATCCCAAAAAGACTTCCTTAGCAGTCAATATATATTTTGTATATTTGGATGGATTCAGAACTAGATGCTGACACTTTTTTTTTTTTTTTGGATTACACTAATTTAATGCACAAAACCCCAGTTGGCTTCACTCCAGTTCATTTCTGTTTGCTTTGTGCTCATTAAACACAGTCTGTAATTACTGTATGTGTCTCGATTAGAATTGAGACATATTATTGATTTAGATAATTTGCAGTTGCAGAACTGATGACTGCTAACTGCTAAAGAACTGAGCTTTTTTGTAATTATTAAAACAGCTTAATTTTTAAAAATTCTTAAGCTTGTGGTTATCCAGCAAAACACATTTACATTTATTACAGTTGATACAATAAATCTGCCTCATTATCCATTTTACTCTAGTTAAAATATTGACTTTTAATTGTAATGTTTCATATAACAATAAGTATTTTAAGATTTTTTTTTATGTAATGCAAGCTCAGTACTACCCGTGTGACTTAATCAAGAATTTTTACAATTTTAGGACATTTAAGGTAAACTTTTCAAGTGAGATTCTAAATCTGCAGCAATCTATGAGGTCATAAAGGGGACACGGTATGAAAAGTAAAAGTCACAACTTTGGGGTTCTTGTTAGGGTTTTTAATTGTGTTCTCCTGTTGTAGCTGTTGATCAGTATTTGTTTAAGTTATTGTGTTTATTTCTGCTAGTCTTTTCAGTTTACTGTATATTTATTAATCATTTGTTTTTCCATTAACTGCCCGGTCACACTCACACACACCTGTCTGCCATTTGTAATCTGACTTGTTGTCTTTTAGCAATCATCTTGCCCTGTTTTTATTTTCACGTTTAGTATCAGATCGCTGACTTGTCCTGTCCTGTGGTTTTTGGTTCCATTTGCCTCTTGGACATTTTAAATCTAAAACACACACACCTGCTTCCATGGGCTTGTATTCCTGGTTGAGCAGAAGGTCATGATTTTTTTTCAGTGCCGGTTTTATTTGTTTTATTTGCTGTTTTATTACTCTTGCTGTGCTTCTGGCACCTTTATTTATTTTAATTTTATTTTTTTGATTTACCTTACAGTTTTGTAAAACAACATGCACAGCTGAGGTTGTTGAAATGTGCCATAGCAATAAAGTTTGACTGGTAGATTTTGTTTCCATGTAATAATTCCCAGCAAGTGACAGTCTGTCTGATGTTGACAACTTGGTATACTGGAGTGTGCTGAACACACAGCAACTTAATAAATTTAATTTTAAGTTCATTATTATAAAACTATCAGTTATCTTTTTAAATTTATCAAGCCATGGAATATTCTCCACTGTCACTGAATGCACACATAACAGCTTAACATATTTATTACCCTTCAGTTATTTAACAAAACTAAAAAACTGCAAGTGCAACTGTTGTATTAACATTTTGGCAGGCTGTGAAGTTACACAGAATTTTTATTTGCCTTACAATGAAATCAATTATAAGAGATGGATCATTAGCATTACTTGAGATTAAAACTGTAGTCTGAGCTCAATTTGCTGTGTGTACTATTAGGAGTCAGGCTGGATGGTGTAGATTCTCTTCAGGGGTTTGTGTCGGCACAGCCATTTTAAAGAAACACACCATGTAAAGAAGAGGGAAGCAGTGGAACTACTATGCTCCTAAAATTAGCTGCAAGGAAAATGTCTCAAAAGGTAGAATATTCAGCGTTAAATAAATTTATTGCATAACTCTTTTGTATTTTGACCAAACCATAATGAAGACCCCAAAACCATTGGACATACTTGGAGCAGCTTGGTCCGTAAATAAAAAATAAACTACAGAAAACCTTTTTAATCCTTATCTGAGCAATAAAAAATGCTTTTTGCACTCCGTAATTTCAGAACCATTTATTCTCAATCATTCACAAATAAGCCTACTTCTTGTTAATACAGAGAGAGGTTTTTGTGCTTTGAGGTAATAGTGCTAACCCTGCATATATTTAATTGGAACAACTGAGTTGTTTATTCTTAATAGAAAGGCATAATAGTAAATAAAGGAAGTGGCATGCCTACCAACAGAAGGAGAGCTGCTAATGTTCAAGTTAATGAGAAAGCAGGAGCAGATTCATGTTATGCAGAAATGGAGGCACGGAACCCGAAAATTAGCTGCCATCACTGTGAGAAATGAGAATGTAGCTCCATACTGTGCCCAGAGCTATCTACAGGCTTTCTCTTCCATGAAAGAACATCACTGTCATAACAGTCCAAAAAGAAAATATGACTAGATGGTTTCTGAAAAGCGAGAGTTTTGTTACATATAAGTTGTTTCTAAATCCGAAATGGACACTTTTGAAATGCTCACATAATCACATTTGTCAAGCAACAGCTAATAATTACTGACACTTTTTATGTTGAATATCTGCTTCCTTATAGACAGCTGGAACCAAACCCCAGATAAAATGGTACCTACGGTGTCTGGGATAGAAAAGGGTGACAAATCAGCATTTGTTGTCTTTTTCATCCTTCTGGCAGGGGTGCAGATGTACACTAACATTCCAGACTAGATACCATCTGCACACTGGCAATTTATTTTTAAGAGATCTGTCTGACTGACCTGGCCCTCGTCTACAAGAGTCTGGGGAGGCTCCTTGTCAGCAGGTGAAAATTGGTGAAACATAAGAGGATCCCCGAGCAGCGTGAAGGAGTTCACTTGTGTTTGTTCATTTTGAGTGTTTGAAACAAACTGATCTTATGGTTTCTGCTACAATATCTGATCCTCAAGTATTTTTTTAAATATATATTCAAAGACTAAAATATCATATTTTCAGCTTCATTCTGTGTTTAAATAAAAATACATTGCCCAAGCAAATACATAAGGGAAACGGCATGATTTTTTAACAATTTATTACAAAAACTGTCAAGCAGAACACAATGAAACACATTAAAGTGATAATAATCTGTTGGATTGTTTGAAGAATCTTATCAGTAAGACCATCGGACTCAAACTTCATTAGTGGTATAAGTAGTATTTCAGTAGATCCAGCTGTGGCATTATGTGTGTAGACCTTTGGGGCTTCTTTTAGACAGGATAACATAATTAAGGTGCAGTGAAGTCAATAAAAGTGAGGCTGTTGCACTAAATGGTTTGTGGAGCTTTTTAAAGTGCCTCAGAGCTCAGCTAAGACTCACTGCTTCACAACCTTATAATCTACTCCTAACACTTTTCTTCTCTGCCTCATCGACTCAAAGCAGCATATATTCCACTTAATGTTTGTTAGGAGTGTCTGGTTGTTGTGCAAGCCAGGCAGATGGTTGAAACCCTCTGGAGATCATATAACATTGGAATCAATGCCTGCACAACAATGTTCAGACGAACTCATGTCTTTAAAAACGCTGCTCAGGTAATTGAAAATGACACCGACAGTCATTGATATTTCAAAGCAGTCGTTTAGGATTCAGTTTGAAGGCTTGTATCCAGATACTTCAAGCACTTTGTTGTGTTGCAGCGCACTATATATTAAAATTGATAAATGCTCTGCAGCTGAATTTGTGCCACATAAAATTATAAACTACAAAATAAAACAGGAAAACTATGCCTGATGTTTTTGATGCAGACGTGCAAACCCTTGTACACATGCACATGGAATCCCTTTAAATTAAGATTAAACTAAAATAAAGCTTGTTTAAGTAACGTAAACAATAGAAATTACACAACACACTGTATGCAGTGTTATGAATGAATTTTATTGAGGAAAAAAAATGAATAGAATCTCATAATCTTTACTATTTTTATGATCCAACCATACCAAAAAGCCTGCAAAAAACTATTTTGGGATGTTTAATTATGGTTTTAAATCACTGTCAAAGTTTCATAGAATGCAGAGCCTTTATGTTTGTGTAAATGTTGGTATGGGTGTTTGCTATGTAAGTCTTTCTCAGCTGTGGCATCAGTATTCACAGAGGTGGATTTCCTCCTCCTGGTGTGTCCCAAAGGATGAAACAAGCAAAACGTCCAAATCTGTGTATTTCTGTCTCTACTTGTGCACCAGTCTGTGCTGACGCAGACACAGTTTAACTTTTTTTTAAAACTCATATAGTCACTATGTTTTTTACAGCGCTCTTATTTGCATGAATTTGTATTCCTATGGACTCATGTATGTCTTATCTCACTGAGATTGAAAGAACGCAGCTTCTTTGTGTGAACCATTTCTTACAAAGTCTGAATGACACTTAAGTTGTTTCCGACCTTTCCTACACAGAGAGACACTGAAGTTTTCATTTTTCATGACTCAACAGA
Source organism: Cynodonichthys magdalenae (assembly GCA_031762555.1). Lineage (NCBI taxonomy): Eukaryota > Metazoa > Chordata > Actinopteri > Cyprinodontiformes > Rivulidae > Cynodonichthys > Cynodonichthys magdalenae. The sequence goes on along the minus strand of JARVJO010000394.1, from coordinate 15,070,906 downwards.
AATTTCCAGAAGACACATAAAAAAGGGCCTTTTGCTTTCTGCAGTTTATGTTTAAAGGCAGTCCAGCATTTCTCTGGAGGGAAACTGAGCTGTCAAAACCTATAAGAAATATCATGACAGCCTCGTTAGAAACAATAAATTTGATGAATGGGTTGAGCATCTTGTTTTACCATTTTACATTCTTGCTCTGTTTCACATGCTTAGATATCTCTGTGCGTCTTTTTTTTTAGCTGATTGCTGACGGCCTTTTGACTTTTGAGGGTATTTTGTAGTTATTATTAGCTTCATCTTTGAGCCACTGGTGACACGCAACACAATTGTTCGTGCTAATGGAGAAAAGAGATAAATGAGCATGGAGGAAGGAAAATGTACCAAAGACTGAGACAGTTGTGTATAGCTACCAGAGCATAGCTTGGCTTATCTTGTGGCTTGCAAATGAGCTGCAGTTAGAGCCCTTGAGGGGACACTGAAGTACAGCTCTGACCTCCAGGTTACAGCATGACATGCAAATCCAAAGAGATAGAACTGACCGAGTGTTTCACGCTTAGAGCTTTCCAGTAGAAGCAGCATGTTTTCAATGTCTTTTTTTTTTTTTTGGATCACTTAACAAAATATATAATCCACAAACATCAACTGTAACGTGTATGTTCTGCTTTAATCAATGTACTGTTATAGCAGCAAATGCTTCTTTAACATTTTAGACACCAACAACAAAGAGCGAAAATGTACATTTTTTTTACTTTCTCTGTTATTGATTACAATGCCTTTTGATAATTAAGAAAATACTTATTGGCCTAAATTTGTGTAACCTTTGAATTTCTAATGTTCACAGGGCATCAGCATTGTGGCGCCTAGTAATGCTGAGTCCCAGCCTCAGCCTCCATGTCCAGCCATGTACCAGTTGGATATTGTTCTTAAGAAAGGGAAAAACCTCGCCATTCGAGATCGAACAGGTAGGAAATTGGTTTTATTTTCTGGTTGCCTCATTGATATAAGCGTTAATGTGGAGAGACAGTCTGAATAACTTTTTTAAATCCTAATCTATCCAACCAAATGGAAGTGACTTTCTCATTGTGTCTTCTTACCTATGAATTGCTTTCTTTTGATGCAATGTTATTGATAGACAAAATGCAGAAACTTGGGCTCGAGCATTCTTAAAGAAACTAACCTTTTATGTTTTTTTTTCAATATTTTATTTTATTATGAAGCCATTAAAGATCCAATATCAAAATAGTTTGCTGATTTGGACCTTTCTTGGTGTAATCATAGTAGACAAACAGACCATCATTCTCTCCCACTACTCAACCACATTTATTTGTTTGTTTGAATTCCATAAATCAGATTTTGCTTCCATCTGTTTGAGTGTGATTGTGTCAGTGTTGAGTTAACACCACGTCATGCTATACTCCTAGTTGTTACTTAGGTGTACTGTAACAGCCACACTGCAGGATGGTTGTTCTAAATTTATAATACTGTCTGAGATTCATCCCCATGTTCCCTTGGTCAAACGGGCCTTAAACCTCTCTTTCTGTCTAACACTGTTTGATACTATCAAGCTTTTCACCAAAAACCTTTACATCAAGGTTTTTCATTTTGAGACAGCCCAAAATTGCAGTGTTTGTATAATTACTCTATGCATTAAACTTCCCACAGAGTATACATAATCCCTCCAGGGATTCCTGGGTCTTCGCTGGGGCCTCCTACCAGTGGGACATGCACGGAACACCTCTGAAGGCTTTCAAGAGGCATCCTAATCAAATGCCCTCAACTGACTCCTTTCAATGCGGAGGAGCAGAGGCAAATGATGGAACTCCTCACCCTATTTCTAAGGCTGAGCCCGGTTACCCTACGAAGGAAGCTCATTTCAGTTACTTGTATCTAGGATCTTGTTCGTTTGATCATGATTCATGCCTCATGACCATAGGTAAGGGTTGGAATGTAAACAGACCAGTAAATTGAGAGCTTTGCTATTTTTGACTTGGCTCTTTCCTCACCCCGACCGACAGAAGCAACGCCCTCATTACTGAGGATGAGGCCCCAATCCGTTGATCCATCCCCCCTCCATCTTATATATACACTCACCGGCCACTTTATTAGGTACACCATGCTAGTAACGGGTTGGACCCCCTTTTGCCTTCAGA
>JARVJO010000394.1:15048767-15062137 GCA_031762555.1 Cynodonichthys magdalenae | reverse complement strand
TGGCTGATTAGAAATTAAGTGTTAACGAGCAGTTGGACAGGTGTACCTAATAAAGTGGCCGGTGAGTGTATATTACATATATATATTACCATCACTCAGGAACAAAACACCCAGTTGAAACTTTTCCACGAGACCCCTCATCCCTGACCCAGAGTGATCATTCCACCCATTCCATAAACAGTCATAAAGAGTTTGTTTTTGAAATTAAAACAAGAAATACTAAAAATAAGATTAAAATATGCCAGTTGAGCAGACATTGGCATTCACTTTATGTATTTATAAATAAAATGGCCAAGATATTTTCAGTTTCAGACTTTAAATGCAGGTCTTTCAAAGTGCAAAGGCTGACCATCTATTCTAAAAATTTTCACAAAAAGCTGTGTTACACTGTGTGTAACTGATGACAAAGTCTCATTAGTGGCTCCGGCAGTTACCTTGACAACAGATCAGATTGAGCTGCCCTGGTCACTTTCTGACTACCTGTCTGCTCATAATAAGCCTGGAGGTACCACGCTCACCTGTCCAGCGGGAAACCCATCAGAGGGGCTCATTATAAGGAGAAAGACAGATAAAAACACAGGCCAATAACAGAAAAATAGTGAGCTATTTTTTTTGTTATTGTCTGAGTAACAATGTCTTATCAGTACTTTAACACATTTTATCATTGACTGAATAGAATAAAAGATTTTCTTTTTATGAAAAAAGGCACCATTTATGCTAAGTCTTATGAACTGGTACTGTCAGAATGTTAATATTGTGGTTTCTGTTCTGTCGCATCTCTTCTTATGTTTTTATGCTGCCCAAGTGTTGAAAAGCTGTCGAGCAACTTCTCTTTGAATTGCATCTTATCCTTTATCAGCAATATCCTGTTGTTTCCCTCGAGCGCCAGTCTTGTCTTGGCTGTCATACCTCGGATGAAATCACATTACCCCTGTCTGCCCCGAGTAAAGTACCCCAGGTGAAGCTTGTCAGTACTCCAAGGCCTGACAGAGGCTCTCCCTTTTTTTTTTGCTGTACATAAACGAAAATATTTAGCTCGACTACAAATCATTTTCAAACCGATTTATTCCACAGTTAGCACTTGTAATGCAGAGAGCGGACAGTCAGGACTCCTTCGACAAAATACAAATCAATTAGCAAAACAAGAAAGGAAGATTTATCAAGTAAGGTAAATTAGCATCTGGTTGTAATTCCACAAGTGTCCAGTTTTCATCATATTTGTCTGCATTTGGAGATGATGTATGTGACACGATCGAGTATTTTGTGCTGCAAGAATCACAGCCATGTCAGGTGCAAAAATAAGGATTTATCTTTTGTCAGTAAAATATGGCACAATTAGTGATAAATACATTTTTTGTGATATTTTATCCTATATACTGTGTTTTATTCTATAGAATACTGTGTCTGCCTGATCAACAATTTGTTTTTAGCTCTCTACTCCAGTTTGCACATGACAAGTATCTTTGAACTTTCTGATGTTTGATTAAAGACCCTTCATCTCGCTGGTCAAACTGCAGAGAACACACAGTACATGTTTGACAAGAAGCATTTTTTTTCTAATAAAACGGCATCAATCATCTGTTTGCACAGTTAGAGCCTGCAGTATATCTTTTTTTTTTCTCAACAATTTCATGAATTTTACTGAACAACACTGGGAAAGTAGTTTTTTTCTGCTGAATGTGCTAATCCAATCTGATTTTGACACCTTTTGTGGAGTGAAAATTTCAAACACTCAAACATTGCATCCTCTGTGATCTTTGGAGAATTTGATTTTATAAAACTAGTGTACTGCAGGTTTTTCAGTTTAGTTTTATAGTAACTCATGCCTTTGATTTTTACTTGGAACCTAATAGGACATATTTCATTTGGGATAATAACAATTTCAAAAATGAATTCTACTTAGCACTGTGTTACAAATATTTCAAATGTTTGGATTTTCTCTTAGCGTGAATCGGGTGTGCAGCTACCATAAAATGCCACTATCCTCCAATAGAGTGCCTTGTCCTTTGCAGCTTTACCAAACACATTCTTTTTAGCAGAATGCATTCTGGGTAATGGGAAACCCTTGAGCTGCAACCATCCGTCAGTCTTGACAACACACGTAGTTCGGCAGCTCACACACACACACACACACATGCGCGCGTGCGCTTCCATTTGCAGCCACACACAGCATCTAGAGTTTTAGTGAAAATCTGTTCCTGGCTTGCAGCTCGAGCTTGAACAAAGGCTTTATTAGTTGCTTTACGGCATCTTCACATCTACTGTATTCACAGCTCATGACAAGCATCAGTGAGCAACCACCACTGCACGGTTCATAAAACATGTTTGTGACAGACAATGTCTTGACCAACTTTGAGTAGGACCTCTTGCAGTTTTTAATTTTGATGCAATAATTCCCCAAGACGGTAATCAAATAGTTTTAAATTAGGATTTTTATTTATTTAATGACATATATTTCATTTGATGTAATTATTTTGGAATATAAGACACATTTTGTACAAATTCAACCGTTTTATAAAGTCAGTACCAGTTTCCTATTATTATGCATTATTGATTGTTTCTTAATGTTATCAGCAGTTAGTTTCTCATCCACTGTCATTCTGCTTTGATAATAACAATGTTATCAGAAACAGTGAACAAGGTTGGATCTTAATTTAATTTTTATCTGCTTCCAGCTCCTTTTTAGAAAATAATGTTTATTAGTATAACTTTTGTATGATCTCGCATGGGCTTTTTCCTTTTTCCTTTCTCTGGGTTTTAGTTTGCAAAATAGACAGACAAGAGTCCTGTTCTGGGATTTTAGAGGTCATTTTTAAAATCCATTATTTATTTATTTATTAAATTTTACTACTGTTGCCATTGTTTTTGGAACGTGATTTAAACTTTTCTTTTGAAGTCATTTGACAGTTATTTTTAGAGGACCGTATCACACTGTTGTCTGCTGACATGTAATTACCTGCTCATATATTATCAATAAATAATTCAGAGCCATTTCTCTGGTCCGCACTGACACAGGATGTTATGAATCATGAATGTGGAATGAGTACCACAAAGTGATGATGAGAATGAGGAAGCAGGAACATTAATTGTTTTAGACATTAATGTGAATAAGGAAGACTTTTGTATGCTATTATATTTTACCCTGCAGTCACTATCCATCACTTCGCATCACACCTGTCCTGCTGTCGGAGATGGTATAATGTGGCGATGTGAGGTTGTCACTAATGAATAGTCCATACTTATGCTACTATTAAAAAATAAATAAATAAAAAACCCTCCTCAGCTCATAAAGGAAAATAAAAAGGCATCTGTTTTTAGAAAGTGTGGCATTTAATTAGTTTGAAAAGCAACACACATGAGAAAAAAGTGAACTGATGTGTGAAAAACAAATATTAAATGTTAAGTGAGTAATGAAAATAGTAGATTCCTACCTGTGTGCCAGGATTCAAATATTCTACACTCAGACCCAGATTCACTAACCGTTTTGGTGTTTTATTTATTTTTTTGTGGCTTCAATTTTGCATTATAATGCATTTGTTTGAATTACAAAGCTCTCACAAAGTGAGCTTTGCATCTCCCACTTGGCTGTTGACTCTCCAGCACATCTTTTAAATTAAATACTGCACACTGACTTAGAGGAAAATTCTTTCATAGAAAAAACAATGTAACCAGGGTAAAAAGCATTTAAATTTTTTGTGCTGTGTACGTGTATCTTATGTTGAATACCATCTCCTAGGAGCAGATGGTGTTTGTGTTTAAAAAAAAATAGATGAGGAAGTTTATCAATCTGCTGCACTGCTGCTTTTACAATAAGAGGACATGAATGTCAGAAAAAAATGTGTAAATTTCCTCCATGTTCATCATCATAACATGAAATATTGATCAAAGAATAGTTTAAATGAAAGTAGCGCAAAATTTAATATTACCAAAAACACAAAATTGCAATAAATGTCATAGTTTTGCTTGAATTTGAATTGGTGCTTTTTCTTACTTTAACAATTACGACAACTATTTAAGTTGTTGAGCCACTAACTTGATTGCTGTTTTCAGCTTTTGCTCTAAGTATCTCTCCAAGTATTGCTGAGCAGTACTTGGGAGATCTCAGTTGTGCACCAAGGTTTATCATCTCTGTTTACAAGTTTTCTGCAGTATGTGTGAAAATAGACAGTCATTGCTCAGGGGACTTAGTCTGGAGTGTTGGGAAGCATGTTTTTTCCTACACTAACTTGGATTTTTGCTCACTCCCAGAACAGCACATGCATTTAAATGAAAGCATTAGTCTTGATTAAGTTTCAGCTTGGCCCTACTCGTACATCACATTTCCAACCAATTTAATTGGTCATTTTCAAGCCCTCTTTCTCCTAATTGGACTTATACTTGTCCTGGCCTTGTAACACTTTCAAACCCTCTAACAGATCCCTCATTAAAACTTCAAAAGTCTTCAAAAATGAATGTTTGAGAATAATCAAAAATTAAGTAAGCTCCCAAAAGATTTTGCACTGAAGAAGCTGTTATAAAATCCTCTAACAGACAGCATTGCATCAATGTTGGCTTAAAAACAGACATAAAAACATGTGTCTGAAACCAAAATATCCTTTTATGTTTTGCCATGTTGATGAACCTGAATTTAATTTTATTATTCTTGAGAAAAAAAAAGTGAGATGATTTGTCATTTTTGTCATGCTTATAGAATTATACTTTTTCACAGCAGAGGGAAGAAAATTAGACTTTATGGAGAATAAACAAGCTATCCAATACTGATGTGAGAAAATGTCCAGATCATAATTTTTATTCTCAAAGTACCTGCAGCAAAAATAATCAATTTGTGGTTTGCGTGTTGAGCCTTTATAAAGCAATTCAAATGAGAAAGCTGGAGGGAAGAAACAGAGATGAATGGAAAATTATTCGACATAGAAAATAAGTTATTTAACACCAGAAAAAGTGGAGAGGACAATAGAGAGGACAGAAAAAAATAACTTTGACCCATGTTTATCTTTTGAGTGACTTTTAGGTGTTTTTTACACAAAGTACAAAAAGGTTTAATGGCAGAATATTAGCAAAGGGGTAATTTACGTGCACTGTTTGCATGAATACAACAATCAATGCAAACAATGTTTCCCCTGCCTGAGGCCTAAATAAAAGAAAGAACAACTGTTCAACCAATGCGCATGATGGATTAAAGTGATGCAAAAAGTATGCTATATTTAATGCAATGTGTTTGTAAAAGTGTTAAATAATTTATGTACTTACAGGGCTGCATGATATTAACTTTCAGTTGAGTTATTATTTTTTAATATGATATTATGAGTTGCAGATTAGACAGGCACACATGTCAAAGGTAGTGTCTCAAAGGGATGAAGATGTTGACTACTACTTTGTAAACAGTCTTCACAAGAAGGACTCTACTATTCTATATACAAAATATACAATAATTGCAAATAATAATATTTTACTTTTTTAGACATGTTAGTCTTATTTTTTGTCAAAATATGGATTACCATTATGGGTACATCTACTCATAGATATATAAATCTTTAAAAAATTATGTATAGATTACATGCATACATACATACATACATACATACATACATACATACATACATACATACATACATACATACATGCTGCATTAACATATTAAGCAATGATTTTCAATTTTGGCCAATCAAAATGAAGCTGCATGCCTCGCTGGTTGCAAACCCTTACAAGTGATTGAGAATGCATTTGAAAATTGATGCATTGAAGTATTTAATTCCACACTCAAGAGTCTGGACTGGCTTACTTTCAAGCAGACTCAGAGAATGATATTTATGGTTGTTGCCCATTAGCTGCTCAGAAGAGATAAACGTGTGGTTGATCGTGTTCTCGACTGCTGTCAGGAAGACAAAGAGCCACTTACAAAAAGAAGTCCACCATGGGCTCTCAGATGTGTGTTTGTACCACACCCATGGCAAAGCTACCTGCTGTGTGTTCTGCTGTGTGCTCTCATGAATAGATTTATTTTTGTTCTCGACTACTGTCACATCACTCTGTGCTTGGTTTTAGAAACATCATACAAAATTAATAGACAAAAGCCTTAATCTGAATCCCAAAAGGTCCATCTTAAATTCTGTAAAGTCGAGAGTTTGTTTTAAGTAGTGATTTTTTTTTCTCTGTTTTCTGCTTTCACAACTGAGCTCACTGAATGCTCTTGTTCATGTCTGGGTGACCACAACCTGAAACTACCTTTAATATGACAAATAAACTAAATGTCTAGTGTTAAGGTCAGTCTTTCCTCCTGATCCATCATTCCATTCTGGCAAGGTAAAAATATACAGACTCTGCCTTCTCTGACTGGTAAAACAGAGTGCTTGAGTATTATGTTGTGGCTCTGAGCTACATAAAGAATTAATTGCCTGCTATCTGCTGGAGTTTAACATTTTTTAACCAGATAGAAATGTCTGTGTTTACAAGTGATGGATGAATATTTGCAAATGAAGAAGCAAGTTGCTGAAATGAGCATCTTGTTGTGTTCAGACTCACTCTTGAAGAGAAAAGGGAGGTTTGAGCATGTGTTGAGAATGACTTCTGGATGCCTCAAAAGGTGTATTTGGTGATTTGCCCCATAGATGGCTTGGGCATGCCTTGTTTTTCTTAGAGTGCACATAGGTAAAGTATGAATGAATGAATGAATGATACTTTATTGATCCCATAAAGGGAAATTACAGTTTGGAACAACCCGTTCTATATATATATAGACAAAACACAACAGACTGGGAGAACAGGTACCCCGGGTCCAGCAGCCGTGCAAGGCGCTACCCTTAAAAGAAAAACAAACAAACTATTACTGGAGCTTGATGTCCCAATACGAAAAAAAAAAATGAAACGAGTCTGAATTTAACAAATTGGATGTCTAAATCTGAAGTTTTTTGAAGGAACAGAATTTGACTGAGAATGTAAACTCTACTCTACTCTGTATACTCGGGCGTACTGTGTGTGGTCCATGTGCCGCACGGACTCCGCGCATATTGTCCACGGACATTTGAAACTTCATACTCGAGCGTACTGACCGCCTGACAAATTCTTTAATTTCTCGCAATTTCAGTCATGGCATCAAGGACAAGGAGGTGGTTTGCATTTAGCTTTAAAACAACAAAAAAATAACTTACCTAACCTAGAGTCTGAACTATTTCCTCCCACGAATTTGTTGCTCACTGGAAGTCTTTAGATTCCTTCCTTGACGTATCCTAAAGTTTCCTAATTTCCTCCATGAGACACTCTTCAAATTTTGACTCCATTTCACCCACAAATGACACCGATTCTCAACTTTATAAGCTAGGTGTCGCATTCAAAACAGTTCGATGTGAACTGGCCGGGCAGTTTATTGTGTGACACTGTGGACGTAAAAAATTGATCTCTGCGCGGACCAGTCCGGCGGACGGCCGCTTTGAGTCCATGCGGACCTCCGTGGAGCAAAGTACGCCCGAGTATGTGGGGGCCTTAAATGTAAGTTAGGTTATATCTGATATCCAAGGGGCGTTCAACCAAGGATGCTAGATCAATGTTACAAAATAATCTTTATTGGAAAAGGATAAAGACATTCAGAATTCAGCAGCTTGACAGATTTTACTTCTCAACTTTACAGTTGGTTTGACTGAGTCAATAAAGCCCTGTGAGGGAACAATAAAACTGTTGTAAGTCAGGAGAAAAAGTCTAGACGTCTCTGCTGCAACTACTGCTCCCATGACTTGCGTATTTATAAAATGTATTTAGATTTGTTTTACCTTGAGTTGATATTTTTGTTTTCCTTGTTAGGGGTTCTGCAGGAGTATGGGGTGTCTGGGTTGCTATTAAGAGCTATCCGGTCTCTGTAACCAAAGCATGAGCTGTGTTCGTATTCTTGGTACAAGTCAAGCTCATTCTCAGAGCAGGTTGGACTTTATCAGGGTTGTCCTTTGTCTTAGTAGGGTGACCGGGCTCAGTCTTAGCGATAGTGTGAGGAGCTGTGTTACTCAAGGGGAGCTCAGTGTAGAGCTGCTGCTCCTCTGCCTCGAAAGGAGTCAGTTGAGGTGGATCCTAATCAGATGCCTCCTGGACGTCAGTTGAGGTGGAGGCATCTGATTAGGATGCCTCCTGGACGTCTAACTTTAGAGCTGTTCCAGGAACGTCCCACTGGTAGGATTCCCCAGGGAAGACCCAGAACTTGCTGGAAGTATTATGTATCCTCTCTGGCCTGGGAATGCCTATAGTTCCTGTTCTTCCAGTATGAGCTGGAAAGTGTCGCTGGGGAGAGGGATGTCTGGGTTTCTTTCCTGGACCTGTTGCCTCCATGACTCGACTATGGATAAGTGACAGAAGACAAGGGTCCTGTTTTCTCAAAAAGGTTCAGCAAAAGAAAGTTATCAAACATGGTACAATTAATACCCTTATAAATAAATTACTATTAAGTTCTTACCACATTTATTCAAGACAAGAAATTTTGATATACTACATTCATTACCTTCCTTTACTTTTTACATCAATGCTTCCTGAACCTACTTGCAACCTTTTTCCTGTTTCTGACCATACGGGTTTTATTTCCTTTCTGTACTATAGAAGTATTGGCACTAACGCCACTCAACAGGGAGTCATAAAATAATTTCCATGGCTGCACATCAGCACCTACAATACTTACTAAATATATCAGTTTGAGACACATGTTCTCTTTATATCGAGTCCTGCAAAATCCAGAACTTTTATTTCATGGTGTTCTGACTTCAAGGTAGAGAAATGCCCAGAGTGCACCAATCCATTAAACCCACGGTGCTGAACTCCATCTGGTTTTAGGTTTTTACATCAGTGGTAAATCATTTCTGTAGACCTTATTGATCTTAGAGTGTCTATGTCTTATTGACCTATCCGCCCAGCAGTCCTCATTTGGTACAAACTGTATATCACTTGTCTCTTGAAGGTGTCTTCAAACGTGTTCAAGTCTTTTAAAAATACCTGGCGTGTCACGGCACAGAGGTGGGTGAGTTCTTAAAAGGCACTTCCTCTGTCTCTTCCCTCTACTGTAATCCCAACTCGCTCATTTTCAGCCATCCCCCTCCTACACCAGCAGCCTTTTCCATTTCATACTCTTCAGCTTGTCTGTGTTATGGCATCATAAAGCTGGCACTGTGGGATGCAGAGACTCTGAGTCAGTGATGTGTGCCTGGAGAATATTGACCTGCTGAGGCTCAGAAAAACAGCAAGTTATAGAAAAAGACTTCCTGTTGTTCTGGTGGGAAGCTGATTCTGCCTAAGTTGTGGTGTGGAACCGTTTTTATTGCCTTTCGCCAAATGGTAAAGGCGGATGATTTGTGCCTTTTTTTGATGATTTGTGTGTGATTGTCTGTTATCAAAATATCTCATGAACCACTGGATGTTTTTTAGCTAAACTTACAGAAAGCAGCAAGTGATTGTGGATCTAAAACTGATTAACTTTTGGAGTCATCTTGATTCAAGTTGGCTGCCGCAGCCAAGTGACCTTGAAAGACAATCAAATAGACAATTTTACAGATATTGCACTAAGATACATTTCAGCAGAGGGTCGTTCACAACACATACATTAAATGCTACTATTTATTGAGCATGGTCTCTAAATAAAACTTAATGTTAACTATTGGAGTCTATCCTGTTTGTTAGAAAAATATCTCATGAACACCTGAACAGATTTTAATACAACTTTCAGAAAATAATAATTAGATGTATATCTACAACAGATTTATTTTTAGTCATTCCAATTTAAGATCACCAGCAAAGCAATTCAACATTAGCCAACACATAAATGACCAAAACACAGTCAGTTTTACAGATACTGAGCCAAAATTTATTGTGACATTAACTGAGATTTATTAACAATGAAGACTCTCAGCATGATGTCCGATAATATTTTACTCAGAATTACACCAGGTTGCACAGAGTATTATATTCCAGGTTTGACCAGAACAATTGCAACTCCATCATTTCTCAAGATATGATGGTACAAGCCTAAAATTCTGGTATGAAAGATGGCAGGCAATATGTAAGATGCTAGAATATTAGATTTTAAAATTTTATTTCTGTTGTATTTATTTTGTAAGATATACACTTTACAATTTGTCATCTATCATGCTTGACTATTTTAGTTTTCTGTTTTATCACAAAAAAAGGTTTCAGCACTGATTAAATTTGTTGTCAGTTAATCCCATTTCTGTCCTCTAGTCAAATCTGCTGTGATGTCAAGGGCAACAGCCTATTAAACCCAAGAAGAGAAGAATGTGTGTGAATGTGTGACTCTGGTTGCTCTACAAGAGTATGTGATGTTTTTGATGTGAAGAAAAGGACATGTTTTCCCACTGGGCCACTGTTGGCATCCTTTACGCTGCTCTCACATCAAAGCTTGCTGGCAGCTGAAAATCAGCAAATCTAATTCAAACAAAGCCGTGCTTTTGTTTTGTTTCTGGTTAATAACGCTTGTTATATCGAAAAAAATGTTATCACATATATTTTAATCCTATACAGAAGCTTTTTATTTTCCTACTTCTTTAGACTGACATCTATGTAGTTATTTTATTTATTTTTTGTTGGTTTTGAATCATACACAAAACATTCTTTTTACATTACTGTTCATTTACTGACCTTAATAAGCACCAACCCAGTCATTATGTGAGAGATACTCTTTATGGTTAATGGGATGTTATAATGAACTGATGAGATGTGTGCAAACACTGGAACTTTTATTAGCCCAAACTTATCTTCAGATAACTATCTTTGCAGCCTAACAGAACAGAGCAGGAAAATAAAAAACAAAACAAACAAAGAAAAAAACCTAAAATGAATCTGTCACAGACTTCAGGAAGTGTGTAGGATTCAGATTAGTTTGATAAATGGAATTTTTGGTCTCACCTGATGTTTGCTTGCTAATGACTTTAGCTACGGTGGGTGGGTGATAACAGAGATTTATTTGGGGGATTTATGCAGTAAAAACACACATTCAGAGAATAATACTATTATGCTCATCTTCTTTTAAACATAGATTTTATTTGGTAAACCTCAGTATTACAGACATTCCTGCCTTTGAGGGATCCAAAATTCAAACAGCAGTCGGTATGTTCTGCCCTAAAGGCTTCATTTCAAAAATAGAAAAGGTCTTTAGATGGTCTCTTTAATAAAAATGATAACAGAAACCTCTGAAAGAACAGCAGATGAGAGAATCCTTTATGAACTTTCATTAGAGGTGTGTACAGAATAGAAAATTTGGAACCTGTATGTGTTAAATTAAACAAATTTAGAGTCAGTACACTTACGTTAAGACTTATAATTATGTAATCTAAAAAGTTATGGCTGATATAGTGTGTGTGGGCAGCAATAGAACTCTGTGAAAAAACCTTGTCATCCTTTTTATTCTGTTTCTTTTTAGTGTAAAACAATAAATAAAAATGTAAATTGAAAAAAAGAGTATTTTTTGTAAATAATGTAACACTAAACACACATTCTGTAATATATATGTTTGAAAGTTTTCAAATCTCCGGGCCTACATTTTAGACAAAGTCCTGGATAAAAGTGTATTTCGTTTCTATTTGTTTGCCAAAACAGTTTGCTATATTTTGTTATGTAATAGACCTTGTCCAATAGAATTGCATGAAATAAGAGCGCTCAATTGGGAAATAATATGGTATATTCCTGCCCTGGTCATCATGAGTAGAAAATCATGATAAAATGCTTATTTTTTTTTCCTGAATATACTGTTTATGTAAACTGTTGTGTACTTTGAGTTTATATGGATTATCAACTTAATGAAATGTCTGTGTTTGCATGAATTAAATGCAATAAAGCTGAACCATATAAACATTTGATCTATGCCACCATCTAGTGGTCAAAGGGAGAATGAAATTTCTACAATGATCATGATTACAAGAAAACATACTCTAAATTACAATCAAAGTAGTGTAATCTTATTTTTTATGTGTACATTAAAGAGAAAATAATAACTGATTATTAATTTAAAAAAATTCTATGGTATGTATATGTTTAAACCATTTTTAGGACTTTGTGGACAAGGTGAGGGCTGGTAGGCAGAAACTTGGGTGTTCTATGGACCTCCCCAGTATCCTCCAGAGGAGGTGGAAAAGAGCTTTGGTGTCTTTTTCAGGAACACCACTGAGCCTTTGGTTCAGGTATGTAGGTTAAAATTAAATCCCCGGAAAGCCCAACATTTCACTGATCGCATCAACTATGTTGGTAAATATATACAGTTCACACGAAAGGATGTACAAAATGGCAGGTTGGCTTTCCAGGACTGTGACGCCTCAGTCTCAGATGTTGCAGGAGTTTCATAGAAGCTGAAACATTTTTTTTTAAACATGACCTCTCAGTGGGCAAAGACTAGTTGACCCCAAAAATTTGGTCCCTAGGCACAAACAGAGTAATGTTTTGTATGCTGTTAAGTGCCAGGAGGACTGTGACCAGTTATATATCGGGGAAACAAAGCAGCCACTGGTCAAAAGAATGGCCCAACACAGAAAAGCAACATCATCGGGCAGGACTCTGCCATTTACAGTCAGAACATACTCAACTTTATTAGACATGTTTAATACATGGCATTTAACAGAAAAAAAGTTAATTTGATTGATTTTTATGTTCATGCCACTTTTTCCCAGTGAATTTATGGTATATATCATAGTCTTGGTATTTATAGTTTTTATCTAACAGTTTTCCTTGTTGTTTGATCCTATTTCTCCAGGGACCAGTGACCCATATGTGAAGTTTAAAATAGCAGGGAAAGAGGTGTTCAGAAGCAAAACCATCCATAAAAACCTGAACCCAGTGTGGGATGAGAGAGTGAGCCTCCTGGTGGAAACTCTGAAAGATCCTCTTTATGTCAAGGTACAGCAGATTCCAAACTTTGAAAACTGCCTGTCTTACTTTCTATTTATTAGGTTTATGTTCATTAATATTCTAGCCTAAAATATTTTTTTTCCTTAAAAATAACTTATTTAATTTATTCATTAATAGTTTGCAAGCAAAAAACAAGTCGACGCATCCAAAATATTCAGAATTTTAGAGATCTCCTTTGGCAGGTGTCACAAATTTTAGTAAATTTTTGATTCTAGCTTTTATTATTTTTACAGCCAGTCTTACAATTGTTGTTATTTTAATCACTTGTAGCTCAAACTGATGTTTAGGGGTGAAAAAAAATCTCATATTATTGAAGGAAATTTTGTAATTGATCAACTGCATGTTTGATGCAATTTTATATTTTAGACTTTCTGTTCATTGCAGCAGTAAGTTAAAAACAGACAGAGTTGGTGTATATCAGTGTTCTTTCTGTCTGTATAAACAAAAATGAGCTACGTTCTATGTCTGACGTAAAAGGTACCACCTTCAGG
>JARVJO010000394.1:15026427-15048667 GCA_031762555.1 Cynodonichthys magdalenae | reverse complement strand
CACCTTTTGAATGCAATTACTGAAATAAATCAAGTTTTTCAAAATATTCTAATTTACTGGCTTTTACCTGTATGTTGATGTTTTTGAGTAGGACAGAATGTTTTGCAGAGTCTCTGCAGATCCAGTCTGGACAGACTGGGATGTTTTGGTTTGGTTTTATCTGAAGGTCACTGAGGCCTGTGTGTGGACTGCTAAAAATTGGAGTCAGAGACGAGAATAAAGCTTTTGAGAGAAATCCAGTGGATTCCTGCATTTTATTCAGACATACCATAGAGAACCTAGCATTATTTTTACTCTACACTATGCTTAAGAACTGAAGAGGTGTGCTGTTATGCTGCTAGCTGCTGCCAAAACTCTCAGGTTTATCTAGATGTTTCAAGACTGCATCAGGCTTTGCTCTGGTTGAATTTCATATCTGCAGGTGTTGGTGTAGAATGATGCTTCATTATTCTTTTTCTATTGGATCCAAGGTTGTTCACAGTCAAATGAGGGTTTTCATCTGCTTTTTTATTAAACGGTCGAAGGCAGATGTAAAGAGGTATAGTCTCTGTACAAACATAAACTCACTCTTGTCCATAAGTTCTGATCTTCTCAAGATAATTTAATGAAACTTGATACACATACATCCCTAGACAGAATGTTGTCTCCATTTTTCATAACTCCAGCTCTAAGATCAAGGTCAATGGCTGCACAGGGTCTTTGCTTGTCCAGGACATTGTTAAATTGTATAAAAGTTAATTGACAGACATACTGCGCCGTATTCTGTACTCTTGTTTGTCAATCAGTTGCCAGTCTGTGTTTTCAAACCTCAAATTTAACGTTGCTCTCTCTGTTTCCTGGCATTTTTTAAAATGAAATAAACTGCAAAAAAGGCACCTGAATTGGATTTATCATTTGGCCAACTTTTTTTTTTTTTCTGTGAGGTTTGTTTCTGTGAGGATTTTTGTTGTGAAATGGCACTGTGGTACACAAATAAACTCAACTGAACTTATTTGAGTTGAATGTTTCTTTTTTATTATTGTTAAAAGTATTTTTTAGCAAGCCATATTGGATTTTTTAAAACAAAATGTTCATAGTACTAAACTTTGGAATTTTCATCTCTTGATGTTTCTTCAAAGAAACTTAGAAAAGCTTCATCTTCTTCCTACAGCACTTAAGTAATAAATACTGAACACTGATGTCCGAACTTGTTTTTGCCCTTGTGTTTTAGTAACATTTGTAATCCTTCTGAAGATGAGCACTAAGTCTTGATAAAATTTCAGAAGATGGTGTAAAAATGGTGTCCAACAACAATTAAGGTAGTGCTGATTGATTTCACTGACAGCCACTGGTTTTTGTCTCTTTGTAGGTGTTTGACTATGACTTTGGACTTCAGGATGATTTCATGGGATCAGCATATCTCTATCTGGAGTCTCTGGAACATCAGAGGTGCCAAAGTTTTTTTTCCCTTGTCTTGTTTAAATTGTTTTTTCCAATGTATTTTTTATTTCATTTCATCGAAACTATTTCAACAGTTTCTGTCTTAGCTGAGTCTGTAAAAAAGATGTCCTGTAAGCTACATTTTCCCGGTGATGGGGATGTTTAGAGAAGTAATATGTAAAATTAAAAAAAGGACAATTAGTTAATGAGGCTAAGAGTTACAGATTATTTTCTCAGATCAGCAGTTCTCTTGACACACAGTTTGTCAAACACCATCTTAATAATCCTGTAAATATGACAACCAAAAATAGTTTGTGGCTTCCCTCTAGTGGCAGACTTCAGTAGTTTCCTTTCTGTCCTCCAAAGTTCAACAAGAACTTAGTTATACAGATACTTTACATATTATAGAGTTCAGTCACCAAAATGCAACATTATGTAAGTTCACCAAGCAATTTGTTGTTGTTTGTCATAGTTATTGCAAATTGCAAAGAACTATTAAAAAAGGAAATAAAATAAATGCCACTGTTGGATTTTAGCCCACAGTGCAGAAAAATCGGAATTGTTATGACTTCAGGTCTCAAAGCTCATGGCACGTGTCAAACTTTTCATTCCCAGGGACATTAAAACATGTCATCGTTAGAAATGTTTTGGTTCAACCCCAAAACAAGTAAGTTTTATTTAGGTGAGCCAGTTCATGAGTTTAGATGTTTTGCCAGCTGATTCTATCTGTCTCACTGCCACAGATTCCTGAGACACTTAATTATTTTAGATTTTCATGAAGCTTACTTGATGTGTTTTCTTTATATAATGGATCAAAGTGGCCTCTGTGAAAGATGTTTGCACCAAGAGTACATTAACTTTTTTCAGTATGAAAATCTTGTCGTCCTGCTTTTTTTTTTTAATATTTTGGTTCAAGAAGCAAAACTTTCTAATGTTACACTGGTTTCCTACTTTTATGGCTTTTTTGGCTTAAAAAGAGACATTTTAGTCTTCTTGCAAGCTTAGCTCATATATATTCCCTTCCATTCGTACTGCAGCAAATGTGAAATGCATGCATCACTCAACCATCTGCTTACAGGTGTGCAGGTTTAACACCCACATCTCTCATTCTCATAAACTATTAGACACTAGTTAAACATTAGGCTCAATATATTTAAGTAGCTTTGATATCTAGTGCATAGTCTTAGCATCATATTCTTAAAACCATTTTAATGTTTGGAAGCTTTGTGTGTGCCTTTTATGTTTTTGGGCCTGACACTTGCCCATTTTTCTCATTTTTGTTCACACACTGCACAATATGCTGTCATGGCTGGTTGGTCAGGTGCAAGAACTGGACTGAAAATGAGTGAAAAAGCAGCCAAACGCGAAAGAAAAACATTGAAAGACCTTCAGAAAATCTAAAAAACATATTGACGAAGAATATTCCAAGAAGAAAATGACAAGAAAGTCTGATTCATTTAAAGCAAAGAATAAAAATTGGGGTGCTTTAAAACGTTGGTACAATACTGCAATGCGAGTGCACAGGGGTTTGCAGTACTTTGTGCTGTGCATTATATTGATGATAGTTGATGTGAAGGTGACAGACTGTGTGCCCCTGTAGGACACTGGACGTGACCCTGGACCTGAAGGACCCACAGTATCCTGAACAGAACCTGGGCACCCTAGAATTTGCTGTCACCCTGTCACCAAAAGAAGGAGACGTGAAAGATGCTGTAAGAAGTTTACACAAAATGATTCCAATCTGTGTGAGCAGCAAAGGTCCTCATGTTCTCTGGAGTTGTGCATTTCTTTGTCCCTGCTGTAAATGATCACCTGCTTATTAATAAACTAAACAAAACTGAATATTTAAGTAAGGTTTAAATAGGTTGTATGTTAATCAAATTCAGCTTCAGTGATTTTAGCTGTTAAACTGCCTTTCCACACATCAGAGGAACACATAAGCAGTGTTGAAGTGGAATGTGCTGGCTCTGTTCAGCCTCTGTTGTTGGAAACTGTACAAGTCAGCAAATACAAATGCATAAACACAAGTTTAATTATGTTGCGCGGAGAAGTAACGCGTTCAAAGAGCAACTGATCTTCATTCCTAATTATGTTGCTTTGCGCCTCTGTGAGCACCCTCGATGTTTGAAAGTTGCATTTATTTCTGTTCAATTATTTGTTTGGCTAATTGGACTCCTGCATGTTGTACTCAGAACATGGCAGAGCCATGAGGGACATATTTTATTCCTTTTGATCTGATGACTTAATTCTGCTGCTTTTTTAGCTCAGAGTCCACGTTTGACAGAACAAATAAACTTTATTTGGGTTAAGCATCATTTTGGATTTCTCCAACTGTGAGGAGAACAAGCACAAGGTTAAACTAGAACTTCCTCTCTGCTGACATCTAGTGGTAGGGAAGAGAAACGAGTAGATTTGATAAACTAATGAACAGATTTGATCTTTTTGTTGATCTTTGTTTTTAAATATTTCAAATAATGTTGGTGAGTTTTGTAAGTTTGTAGTCTATTACAGGAGAGAGTAAAATCTTTAATTGCTCATCATTTTCTAATAGTTTTGCTTTAATAAAACCAGATTTCCTGTGTTTTTTAAAGGTAATACTTTCCAATTCATCAGGTTTTCTTATATTTTATGACTTTGACTGCTTTGCTGTTTAGTTCAGTTTAATTGTACTGGCCTAATTTTCAGGTTATGTTAAAAAAAAGCTGGTCCTAACAAATATTGAGTTGTAGACTTGTTAAAATCTTACAAATTTAGCTTTATTTTCATATTTTTAGTTTTAGATTTCTTTATTTGCACAGTAAAATAAAGAAATAAACTAATGAAGCAAAATTGTAAAAAGCAGAAATTTATAGTTTGTGTTTTTCAGGTTTGGAATTAAGAATAATTCACATTTTATACAATAAAAAAAAATGGTTATACATTAAGAAAAGCACTTAAATTGCTTATAATCTATGTTTATGTACATGTCTGTGCATGTGAGGTTATAGAACAAATCACAACACCTTATGATACGTCCAAGTGCTTATACACTCCCTGCTTAGTTAACTTGCCTGATGCCACACTTACCTCATCTAACTCCCACTCCCACTCCCCTCACCAGCACCGGGGCTTATTAGCTGAACTTCATACACAACATGACCTTTAACCCTCTGGCCCTTCAGCTCTGAGAGGCGACAGTAGGAGGCGCTCTGTAACTGCTTTGTCTCATTCGCAGACCATGCTTTTGGGGAGAAACTGGAAACGATCCAGTAAGGTAAACTAAAACAGCATGTGACCCATTAAAGTTCTGACTCTGCTGTAACTCCACATGCCGACCTCACCTATCCTTCCTCATTGGTGTCCTGGTACATGGATGGAGTCTTGCCTGGCCCCTATCCCTTCCATGTTCCTTTACTTCCTGCGTTCTGTTTTCTTCCGTTTTCATTGTCCCCATCTTATTTTCTGCAAGCTGGTGTTTGCACGAGCAGAGGGCATGTCAACTTTTTTATTTATTTATTATTTTTTTGGAGTGCAACTAAACCTAAAGGTTACCTTTTACAATAAGTTTTCTATTAGGTACACATCAAAGGTGGAAGCAGTTCAGCACAATTGCTTCCATTATAACAAGATACTTTATGACTGTTTTCTCAAAGCTTTTGGCTCATGTGTAAAGCACATTTTGTGGTTTTCTAAGAAAAAAAAATCAGACTTTTTTTCTATGCATGTGTCTTCACATCATTCCATAAAAGAAAAACACACTAACAACTGAGCGCATTACAGCGATGATTCTTATCGTTGGGGTCAGGACCACTCTGTGGGTCATAAAACACTGAGTGTGAGGGTCTTGAGATGGTCCCCATCCCTAAGAATAAAAAAAAAAAAAATACTGTTAATGGCATTTTGGGTTTTAGTTGTAACTCAACCTTCAAAAAGTCGTAAAAATTACATTTATGGTTGCAGAATTTGTATTGACACTAAATATATCCTTTTTGAATTGGCTTCAACTTAGAAGTCAAGGTTGCCACATACTTCTTTTAGTTTCTGTGTTAAACACTGCAATATTTTAGGATCAGTGCTTTAATATTGATATTAAATATCAGTAAGAATCTGGCAGCAAATGTTTGTCCCTTTCAGTTGTCCAAATCCTGCAGGATTATGGCTCAACACCACGCCACATAAAAAAAAAAAAAAAAATCATACTTAGTTTCTTCCACCTTTGATCTGCACTCATACAGTGAGCAATGAAACAAAGCAGAGGATTTTCATTTACATATTTTTGTTACAGATAGATGGTAGGAAAAAAAAAGTTTCTTGAGTTTTGACTTGTTTAATTGATTGTAGATCCTTATGGCCGTCAATCATTTTTTCCCCGTATTGCCACAGTGAAGAAAAAAAAGTGTTTCCTTTCAATGTCCTTTTTTTGTGACTTTTGATTTCTGTCTGGTTGAAATGGAAGCATGCTGATTGAGGGTCTGCTTCTTCTTGTTTGTAAGTGCATGAAGGCTCTAGCTGTTTCTTTTTCAGTGTAATATGGCAATGTTCTTAAGACAGTTTGATGTCCACATTTTGGACATTTTTGTAAAACACAAACAAACTGAAGCTCCATCTTAAACAAAATATTTATATTTTACTTTATATCCTATAAAGAACTAAATGTTTTAATGACCAACATTATAATAGTTTTATATCCATCTATATATATATATATATATATATATATATAAAAAACTTGTCTGTTCCACTTTTTTTGTGCATGTTTTAGGCTCTGAACATTATTGATCATGTTTCCTTTTCTCTGGTTTTCTATAACAAAATATATGTAGCGATAATAAAACCATAGATTGTATTCTGGTAGGACATAACTGTGACCCCTCATCATTAGCATATTAAGTGAACGGGAGAAAGGAAAGATGTGAGAGTTACTAAGGGAAGTTGGCTCTGTTGCAGGGAGCTATTCGCATTGTTTAATGTCTGGAGAATGGAAATTAAGAGGCTCTGTCTCCAGATCAAAGGCGAGGCAGGGTTTGTTCAGAGTTTAATGAAATGCACTCGCAAAACAAAAGCTATGCTAATATACTCTGCCTAACAAGGAAGGAGGAAAGGGAGAGGCAGAGAGATGGAGGGAGGATTTGTAATTGTTCGACAAATAAATACCATAGTTTTAGTGTTAGTGAAGGGTGCTGACATGAGTCAAAGAGAAGTTAAACAGGTCTTTAAGTGCTAAGGAAGTGTTAAGGGAGATACTGGACTTGTAAATTGTAGAATCTGAATTTGCAGAGCTGTCGACGAATAAATCATTCAGAGGGAATGCAAAGGGACAACAGTAAAAGCACCTAATATCAATGTCAGACGAGAACAAAGCATATAAATCTTGACTATTTAAGTAATAATTAAACTTTGTACAAAAGCAGACTGATAAATTAGGTTGTCTTATAAAAGTTTGGAGGCAATTTTCAGTATTTCCTAAATAAGTTAGGGTTTAGGTAAAAAACAAAATGCTGATTGAATGAAATTAACGTTCTTTGATGGAATGAATATCACCTGACACCATTATTTTTCTTATCAAAATCTTCCATAATCAGTTAGTGCTTCGAATTAATGATAGAAATGACTCGGCTACTACAGCCATTTTTAGCTCAATAGCTGTCAAATTGAGGTGTAGCCATTTTTGTACTATCTAAGATTGATCAACTGTGGCAATTACATATTCCTGCCCCTGTTTTTGGCAGCAGGTGTTCTAAAACCACATAATTTATTGTAATGTTCTGACATATGTAATGAGTTTGTGTTCAGTCGATATCATTTGTGTTTTGCCTGCCTCTGTGTTGTCCTGAATCACTTTCCTAAAGGGGTATGCAAGCCAAAATGTACGTTTTGGGTTTTATAAAAGCATACTGTGTATGTGTGGTGTATAGTTTTTCCATCAAAATCCACTTGTTTGTTAAAAGGATTCTGTGTGTCTGTGTTTGCTGCAGTATCAGAGCATGCGTCTCTCAGATGTGCACAGAAAAGCCCAGCTCTGGCGAGGGATCGTCAGCATCAGTCTGATCGAAGGCCGTGGCCTGCAGCCCATGGACGCCAACGGCCTCAGCGACCCTTATGTCAAATTCAGGATGGGCCACCAAAAATACAAGAGCAAGGTAACCTGGGGACATTTTGTTCTCACCATAATCCCTCATGGTCAGATTTGAGATATTTTCTCATCAAGTCTACATTTGAACTATTTATCTATTTTTCTTTAAAAAAAAACTTTTATTTAAACATTGCTCAGTAGAAAAGGAGTAAAATCATCCTTCCGTTTGTAGGGAGACATATCGTTGCAGACAGACAGATATCCTCCCCCGCTGTTTTTACTTTTACAGTCAGCCTGTAATAACTGACTTTCTTATCACTCTAACACTTCCAATTCTAATTTACTTTTCTCATGAAATCATTTTTGCCTCTACATGCAGCAAAAAACGTGATACCTTTCAGTGTGTATTTGTTAAAAAAAAAAAAGCTTTCATTGTGCTACAAAATCTTTGGTATCAAATAGTGTAAATTATTCATATGTTAAGCATATGAATGTATGGTTTATGGCTTGATTATATTAAAAAAAGTGGGCCTAAGGAGTAATTCTTGTACTTCCTTCTGTGCTTTTATTCAGACAATTTCCAAAACGCTAAACCCCCAGTGGAGGGAACAGTTTGATTTCCACTTGTATGATGAGCAAGGGGGTTTTGTGGACATCACGGTCTGGGACAAAGATGCTGGCAAGAAGGATGACTTCATGGGAAGGTGCAGTAATCATCATTTGTCACTTTTTTTTCTTTAATTTGCTCTAAAAACATTTGATCCCAGGCTCCAAAAAGTTGAGACGTTGTGTAAAATGTAATTAAAAGCGACTGCAAAGATTTTCAAATCTCATAAACCCATCATTTATTCAGAATGTAGCAAATATATCAAATGTTTGAACTAAGAAATTAGTCATTTTAAATTTGATGGCAGCAACACATCTCAAAACAGACAAGACAGGGTCATGTTTACCACTGTGAACCATCCCCACTTCTTTAAACAGTCTTTAAACATAGAAACTGAGGTGACCAGTTGCTTTTTTTTTTTAGAGGAATGATGCTCTATTCTTGCTCTTTATCAGTTCTGAGTTTTCTTTAAAGGATGGAAGCATTTATTGCTCTTAAACTATACTTTTTAGCAATGATGGTGCCTTCTCAGGTGTTAGCCACCGATGACAAAGCCCATAATACACCCCTATACATCACAGAGGCAGATTCTTGAACTGTGTGTTGATTACAGGCTGAATGGTGCCTGTCCTCTTTACTGCAAAGATTGTGGCGGCCATTGTTTCCAACAAGAATTTCAAAATGTGATTAATCAAACCACACAAGAGTTTTCCAATTTGGACAGCATGGCAAACTGTGTTTAGCCCATGCACTGATGTCTGTAACAGAATCAGACCTGTTGTTTTAGAGCTGCCTGAGGTTCACAATCAATGTTCAGATTTCTCCAGATTATTAAAATATTGAATGAAATATGGGTTTATTATATTTGCAAATTATTACATTCTGTTTTTCATTACATTTTATACAATGTCTAAACTTTATCAGAATGGGGTGGTATCAAATGGTGTCATTGAAGGTTTGGGACTTCCTCAGTCATCTTTGGTTTTGGACAAAGAGTTTCCACAATACCACAAGGAGTATTTGTCATTTAAGTCCAAAGTGACCATGAGGTGGCTCTTTACATTGTGGCTCCATTTTTTTTCTTTTGAACTGCAAATCTGTACAAATTTAAACCCACTTTAGCAAACCTTTGCTTTGAAGGACAAGGCTGAAACCAAGTCAGGTCATTTTTATTGGCCTGCAGTTTTAACTGTAGACAAATTAAGGTTACGCCAAAAAAAATCAATTCAGTCAAGTGCAGATGCTCTTAAAGTGCCTACTAAAAGGTATTAAGTGTGTGAGCTTTGCCTAAGTTGTCTTCAGTTGCTTACATCCTACACACATTGCTCGCTACTTGCTCTTTACTATTTTTAGAGCGTTGCTGTTTCTCTGCTCCCGCACAGCATGTGATTTATAACAAGTTCCTAATGAGACCATTAAACAGAAACAAACACACATCATTTCTAAAGAGAATTTGAGTTTCCTGTATGTATAACACCTTTGCAGGCATTAGTGAGAATGCCAACCATACATTTTTTTTATTTGAACATTAGCCCTAAACAGCTGCAGTTGTAGATTGTAGAGTCTGTTTCACCAAAGTTTGCATGGTCTAATATCTTTATGGGGGCTTTGCACTGACTTCCATTAATTTCTACAGCCTAATCCTCACCCCCTAACCTCATAGGTACACACCCTAAATCTAACCTAAACTCGATTCACATCTTTGTCCTAAACCTATCCCCCCCACCCACCAACCCTATAAGTACCAGTTGGTCCCCACAAG
This sequence comes from Cynodonichthys magdalenae, assembly GCA_031762555.1. NCBI lineage: Eukaryota > Metazoa > Chordata > Actinopteri > Cyprinodontiformes > Rivulidae > Cynodonichthys > Cynodonichthys magdalenae. The sequence continues at coordinate 15,038,827 of JARVJO010000394.1, read as the reverse complement.
TAGGGTTGTATGCCAGAATCGGTCCCCACATAGGGATTACCTGCCTGCACATTATTTTGTGTGTGTGTGTGTGTTGGTTTTAGGTGTACCATCGACCTGTCACTTCTTAGTAAAGAACACACACACAAGTTGGACATGCCACTGGAGGAAGGGGAAGGAGTTCTGGTGCTTCTGGTCACCCTCACTGCCTCTGCCGCCGTTTCCATCTCCGACCTGTCCGTCAACATGCTGGATGATCCGCAGGAGAGACACCAGATCATGCAGAGATATGTGAGTTACTTTGTTTGCAGCGCTCTGTTAAAGTCGTGTGAATTCTTTGCACAGGGGAGAAAAGTAAAACTGCTGGTTTGTTTTTAATGCAGATACTCAGTCTCTGTTATTTGTATGCAGATTGGTTTGTTGGTCAGTTGTCATTAAGTTTGCCCGGCTTGGGAAAGTTCAGAGAATAAGATGACAGACAGGGTGAGCCCTTATAGGCCCCATCGGGTTCACCCTCTTATCCTTGCTAAATAGACCACCCAGTTCACACATATCAATAGATTTTAGTTGCAGAAAGCCCCCTCTTTGAAACTTTAGATGATGCACCGCTGAGACATGCGAGTAGCACGCAGTCATACCTGCTTGTATGTGTGTGTTCACATGGTTGTGTTTGTGAGATTATTGGACATGATGTGTAAACCTTTCTGTGAGAGTGTAAGCTCCTGTGGCCAAACATCAGAGCAGCGACCTACATAACCATGGAGGAGTCTTGCTGGCTAGCCACAGGAGGTCGACCGCTTCGTGCCGCGCTGCAGAATTCTCTTCGAATCAGAAGGGGGAGCTCAAAGACTGAGGCTGAACCTCGCCGTTCCTCTCCCCGGCAGCCAGCAGAACGAGGGCGGAGGGGAACGAGTGCGCGAGCAATGCGTCTTGAGTGAATGTGTGTAATAGGGGGCGAGAGGTAAAGGGTGAGGGTTGCATTGGGAGGGGAAGGCGTGTAAAATGAAAAGAAAAAAGCTATTTCACCTCTCTCACAACTCACGCGAACCCCTTCGTTTTTCTGCTCGGCTGAAGGCGACACATTTTACTTCCCTCACCTTCCTCTTTTCCAGCCTCCCCTCTCTCCACTCCCCCATTTCTGTCTCACTCTCCCCGCAACCTCGTCCTCTTTGTCTGTCTCTGCTGTGGCCTTCCTTTTAGATGAAGGGATGGAAAGATAGAGCGAGAGAGGGGGAAGAAAGTAGGGGGTTTCCAGATGGAGGGGCACGGCGAGGTCAGTTTGAAGACTTGAATGGTCTCTACCTATTAACATATTCCTTTTCCCGAGACGGGCAGTCTTTCACTTGGAGAATTTAATAAAGGTGTACCTTATCAAAGAGACCAAGTACCACCACTAATATATAACAGTGCTGCTGAAAACCTGCTAATCCGTGTGTGTTTGTGTAATCCAGTGTGCGTGTGCACGCGCACATGTGGACAATTTTTCAGGCTGATGTTATCGGCTGGAAGTCAGCTGTGCAGCACAAAGCATCCTTATAAGCAAACACATCCCAAAATCAGTGGCTCTCTCATGGGACAGAATGTGTCTGTGGAGGGAAATCAGTACTCTGTTATCATCACAGTTTTAAAAAACAGATAGTTTTACAAATTATAATGAAGAGAGAGGAAACAGATAAAAGTCTCATAACACACACTGACCAGATTCATTTGCGTGGATTGGAAAGTGCATGCATACTTAATAACTTGAATGTCTATTATTTAGATGTATATTATTGCCTTAGCTTTCAAGACGATGGACAGTAATACAATTGCCTCTATGTTTTTGTCTGTCTGTTAGCAAAATATCTCATGAACTAATAGACACATTTTAATGAACCTCTCAGACAGTAATCACTGACTGCACCTTTACAACTATTTAATTTTTGGAGTCAACCTGATTCAAGATGGTTGCCACAGGTAATTGATCTTAGCAAACACAAAATTGGCTACAGCTCATTCATTTTTACAGATGTTGAGCTAAATTTTAATTAGGTATTAGATGGGAGTCATGCCCAACACACACTCTGAGTGCTATCGCATCATAATGCTCAGAGTGTGTGCTGGGCAGAGCATGTGCCAAGTCTGCAAAGTCCTGGGTAACTGTGTTTTGTTCTTACCATGTTATGGCTTTTGAATGACAATAGAGCTGAGTATGAGTACGGGATCTTTGTTTGAAACTTTGGCAACAACAGCCCATTAGCAAACCATCTCATGAGCCACTGGAGAGAATTTAATTAAAACTCTAAAAACGTAATCATTGCATGCACCTCTACAACTATTTACCTGGAGGCAATTCATTTACAGTAAAGATGGTCATCAAAGCTAATCAAACTTAGCAAACATAAAAACATGTATAAATCAGTCAGTCTGACAAATATTGACCTGAAAATTGTTGTGATATTAGCTGAGAGTCATTCGTAACTCGTACTTTGAGCGATACCAGATTGTGTGAGACCTGAATTTAAATCTCTGGCAGGGCGGCGGGTGTTATGTACTCCTCCAAGGAATGCTAGTTTCATTTACTTCTGATGTTAGAATTGTTATTTTTTGTGCTAGAAATGTCCTCATCACTCTCTCACACCCAGACATCCCAACTAGACAAACCTCGTGTGGTCGTGATGAGGTCACTGCGCTGGATTTGGCAGCTGTTATTTTTCCCATTTCAATCTGAGGACATTGATGAGAACTGATGACGGACACCTGAGTGCTGTGATCGCCTGCTGCACCAAGCTCATTAATATCCATCTCATTCTAGCTCTTCAGCTCAATGATGACTTTCTGTGTACAAACACTGTGTTTGTGTGTGTGGTCGGCATGCACACCTTTTCCTTTTAAGTTCATCTTACAGCATGGATGTACAGTATATGACATGGTGTAATACACTCACTTTTTAGACAAGTGCCTACTAACCTTCTTTCATCTTTAATTAGTGCTCCCCAGAACTAAAGAAGGACAGAGAAAGGGAGGTAAAAAAGGGAGAGAAAGAGATTTATGCATTATGATGGCAAAGGAGCACACACACTAATGGCTCTTAATGGGTCTGAGGTGGCCACAAAGATGGGTGGATTAGCAAAGGAGGACATGGTGACCTCCACTGAAGTGGTGCCACTTCTCCACCCACCTTCATGTGCAGACATAACACACCTCTCCTACCCACTTTGGTCCACTGCTGTAAAGGACCCAACCCGGGCAGGAAGTGAGCTGAGCCGCGCTGAAGTGAGGCATGAGCACAGAGCCGGTTTCTCCAAGACTTTCGGGAGTCAGCGATCCTGAATAAGGGGGTAACGTGAGGAAGAAGTGCTTACAAAAGTGTTGCGTTTGAGCTTTCGCAGTCATTTGATCAAATGTCCCCTGAATTTAAGGGCTGCAGGGCAGATCCTGTGTGTATGTGTGTGTGTTTCTAGAATACTGCAACGATGAAATGTGACATGCTGCAAAGATGACAGTGAGTCATAAGCCTGTGCCAGCTCTGATTCATTTGTGTGTTTATATGTCTGCGCAGTGTGACAGAGACAGAAAGAAGACGTCACGGTGACAAGCTGTCACTCACAGGAAGGGCAGCAGGTTTTGTTTTATGAAAGCCAGCTCCATCCTTCCATTTTTCTTGTGTTCCATCTCTCTCATCTGTTCATCCCTTTCTTTCATTTCCTTCTTATCCCCATTGGCGCACCTGGGTGCAGATGTGGGGTGGTGGCGGTGGGGTGTTGATCTTGGCCTCTTTTCATCCATCTGCACGCCTGTGTGTCCAGTTGCTTTCCCGTCTTTCTGATGAGGATTTAAAATTTGTGGAGGATGGGTGTGCTCTTTCTAGCAATCATGGATTGAGGCCTACGTGTCCCCTCAGGGAGAAAGTGTGGAGGAGGGAGGAAGGGTGAAGAACTAAGGAATGGTTGGAGAGAAAAAAAAAACACAACCTTTTTGTGTTTGTGTCCTAATAGGAAAATGAAAACTGTTTTACCGTCACATAATTTACAATAATGGTGTTGGTGTGATACCTGACTTTGTGTGCAAAATGTTTTTTTTTTTTTGTTTTTTCCAATCCATTGTCTTATCTCTTGGCTCTAAAAGCTGAAGTTTGGTGATAATGTTTTTGCACAAAGTTTGCACGTGTGTTCATGTGTCTGTTTCAGCTCACTGTTTACAGAAGTAGCCCAGGGATGCTACATGTTAGCATGCCGATTCTGAAGTTGTGCAATCAGAGCCAATTAAATAATTAGGTGACACTCTTCTTTAATTCATTGTTTACATTTGATCCAGCATTTTGCCGTGCAGCATTTTATTTTTGGAAAGCTAAAATATCAATTGATATCAATATGACTGCTACAGTCAAAGACCAATGTTATCATCATATGCTTCTGTGGACATGAAAAGAACAAAGACAAAGTAACTGGACTTCTGTTCTGTAGCTGAAGACTTTAGGAGACTATTTACAAGACTTGGTATCAGTATTCTAAATACTTGGACCTATCCGTCCACCTCTCTAATGTAAAAGTTGAGTGAAATGCAACATAAGCGTTCAGACTGCAGTTGTTTTGAAAAACATCAGATATGTATCCGAAGGCCTGAGTCGAATTGGAAAAAATCTGATTTGTCACGTTCAGACTGTCTGGAAATGACCCAGTATGGGTCGCATAGGCGGTGAAAAAGTCAGATTTGGGTCGTATGTGCCTGCACTGTGAACACAGCCTAATTAATTTATAGTCTCTCCAATTTATTTATTCAAATAAATTCCAAATAAAAAAAATCTATTAATATCTGCCCCTTAAAAAAAAATTAATAAACTCAAACAATAATAATCTTCAAGTAACAAAAATAAAACAAAAGCATCAAATCCCTTTCAAACAACAATTCGTATAAATACACATTATACTATTTCATATTTCTTCAACAAACCAGCTTCTATCATTCTTTTAAACACACACATTGATCTGGCATTTTTAACATCACTTTCCAGATTATTCCATATAGATATAGATTCCATAGTCTCTCTCTTAAAAAAATGTTGTTGGATCTTTAAAGGTAATACGTTTTTAGGAGCCTTATACATTTAAGATGGGCACCACAGCTAATTCCCATTAGCCAACATACAAAATGGCTAGAACTCAGTTTTCAAGATATTGAACCTGCACGTAGAACTGACTGAGAGTCTTTCACAAAACATATTTTGAGAGTACCACCTTGCAATATGACATGACTAGAATACTGTCCTTCCTCAATACAAGTTAATCTCAGTCTGAAACTCTGGCATGAAAGGTGGTGAGCTGCATTCCTTCAAGGCATTCTAGACCTTTAATTAAAAATGTAAATAAAAAGAATATAAGCAATAAAACACTGTTTAAAGTTAAAATTCTCTTTACTGCAGACACATTTGAGTCACTGGGAGAGGAAAAAAACAAGCTTAAGTCTCCATCCCTGACTACACAGCTGCATTATTAACTGTTGTTTGAAGCTAATCACACAAACAGGTCAGCCAATAGTCTGCCCTCGTCTCCTCCTCTGTTGCCTCCCTCACGCTCTCCTCTTGACTCTCCTTGGTGCCTCTCTTCTCAATAATCACAAGGACCTGTATCTTCTGAAAAATCGTGCCGCAAACTCGAAAGTTGCCCCCCCCCCCCCCTTTTTCTTTCTCTGTATGTCTCTTTCCCCTTCTTTTTTCCCCCCTCTCTTTCACACACTCTTCCCCTTCTCATCTTCTTTAGAGAGCTTTTGGACAATGATATCGCTGGAAACAGGCAGAGTCTGACAGAGTTGGTAATAATGAATTAAGTCTGTAGCCTGGCCCTGACTCTGAAATTTAAATTATAATTACTCCTGTGGGGATGGAAGGGGTTATTGCCAGAGAGAGAGAGAAATAAATTGAAGTGAAGTGCATTTCCCCTTTGCTTTTAAGACACTCTGACATGCTACTCAATTTGGCCTCGGTGTAGGGTGTATTTTTTTATTGCTTGTGTTTAAACCTGAGTGTTTGTGTGAATCACAAGTCCTGGGTTGTTTGTGTGTCTGCCTGTGTATCATTATGCCCCACAGGCCAACCAGTGATCTCTATAAAGGTTTGCCTTTATTTACTAAATTTACCAGCTAGCTTTTACAGTCATCCATCCTTCCACTGGTTATTAAAACCTCATGCATACACTGTTTCCTCTCATTTTAGACAGTTTTTGGAGGTCAGTGTGTGTGTCTGTGTGTGTGTGTTCTTGCCTCTTAACTATGATATCACTGCCAGTCATGCTTGACCAGTTTTGTCAGCTCACCATGATATCTTTATCATATCAACCTCATTTTCTCAGAGTCCCTCCCTATTTGAGGCAAACACGAGACATATTAAAGTGATAGTTCAAATCTTTTGAAGTGGGGTTCAATGAAAAAGTTTCCAAAGTAAACATCTGTTGTGTAGAGTTTACCTTATCTTGTGGAATTTAGGCATTCTTGAAATGAACTTCATGTATGTTTTGTCGTTTTTGAATCATATTCCTCTCCCTCCTCTCAAAATTCACTCTTATTTAAAAAGTGCAAATGGGGCGGGGGGGATTTCAAACAGGCATGCAGATATTCAGTCGAATTAAATCCCACCGTTTGTCCTTTTGTCTGACTCGGCTATAAATGCCAGCTCTACATTTTCAAATAAAGAGCGGTAAAGGACATTTTCTACCCTTTTACTCTTTTAATGAAATGTCAGGTTATTGACCTGCCTTTCACTTCAATGCTAATTTGCTGTCCTCTTTGACTTTTCACCTCTGCTCCCGTAATGTTGCAGAGTCTCTGGAGGTCATTCCACAACTTGAAAGATGTCGGCGTGGTGCAGGTTAAGGTCATCAGAGCTGAGGGACTCATGGCAGCAGATGTGACAGGTAAGGCAACAACCTGAAGTCCAGACTGCAGTTACAGAAATGCATTTGCTGTTACTTAGTTTCTTTTTTTTATTTTTTACTGCTGATTTCATGCTCTAACATGAGAGCTATTTACTACTGTTAGATAAAACACTTGCATAATTTTTGCAACCAGCCACTGGACAATTTCTGTCATTAATCTTGCCAAAGGCAAAACCAAGGTGTAATTTTGGCTTCAAGAACGATTCTGTATACAAATCCTAAGAAGAAAGAGAGAGCTGAAGTCTACTTTGTGCAGGATGCTAAATTTGTCTGGGTTTTTTGCAAAGATGCAGGCTTCTCATTTGAATAATAGAGAAAAAGTGCACATTTGAACCAACAAATCTCTCTCCTCCCTCCTTCTGTGCTTTCTCTGCTTGCTCTGCCTGAGTCCTCTATTCTCCATTAATTCTTACTTTTAATTAGGTCTACAGTGGACAGGCCTAGTTTTTCACTCTGTATTATCTAGTAAAGAGAGAAGGAACTGAGTGTGTGTGTGTTCGTGTGCGCGGGATACAGTTTTTCTCCATTTGAAACATCCACAGTCCCATTAGCAAATACAGAGTGGAGCTGGTTGATTTGGGTTATTGCAGGGAGCGACAGGAGCAGTCAAAGTGCAAGTCTAATGGCTCTCTGGTTCATGTGTTTCCCTCCGAGCAGAAACGCTTTGGTTACTTTGTTGTAGGGCTCATCATTCACTCCAGGGTGCAGGGATTCTTTTTACAACTAAAGACAATATGTGGAAATACACTATTATGCCTGTTTGATATGATCAGCAGAAAAAAACAAGAAACGTTTTGAACATATGCACCCCAAAAAATCGAACACATATATTTGTTGTTTCGTAAAAAAAACAATATTTTCCAGTGAGATGAATACAGTAACCGAAAAATGTCTGCTTTCAGTTTTGAGTCAGATGCTTTGTGTGTGTGTGTGTGTGTGTGTGTGTGAGTGTGTCTTTGTGCGTGTCACTGGCAGAAACAATCGCTCAGTAAGAGCCCCATAAGAGCCCTCACCACATGAACACCCCATTTTAACAACCCAGACCAAGAGAGGGTCAGGAGCAAGGTGAGAAAGGAACAGAAGAACAGACAAACAGACGGACAGAGAAAAGGGAGAGACAGAGAGAGGAGGTCAGCGAGACAGAGCGAGTTCACCATCTTGCTCCCATTCAGGCTGCACGTCTCCTCTCTCTTCGTCTTTCTCTCCTCCTCCTCTCGCCCTCTTCTCCCTGGCCATCTCTCTCTAATTGGAGTGTTTTTTTGTGGAGTAGCTCCACTCCAGCCCAAGTAGGATAACTGAAAATAGTCTCTAAAACCAACAATCCCTTTTGTGTGCCTGCTCTTGTCCCTCTAAAGTGGATGCTATACTGTTAGAGCATTTCAATAGTAGTACACACACACATACACACACACACACACACACGGGCACTTGTAGCAGCAGTTCCATCAGCACCTCTAGATGCTTCGATACTTTTTTTTTTCACTTCAAGGTAAAAGTAAAGCTTACTTTTTTTTTTTTTATTTGATTTGTCGAGAAATGTAGCAAACCATGCAGCTTATTTACAGTTTAACCTGTGACTAATAACAAGACGAGAGCGGCGACGGCGCTTCTGCTCCGACTGTAAACTCTTGGTGAACTCGAAGCTTTTCTGAGGGACAGTCACGCTCTTCCCTCCTCACCTCTTCACCACGTTCATCCTCCACACTTATCTCAGAGCTCTCGGAAATTAATTTGATTCCACTTCTCTGCCTGCCAGTGTCACAGAGACGGGACGCGGCAGAAAGGGTTGAGACGGCGGGGGGTGGGGGTGGAGGGGGAGGAGCTTCACTTACCTGGACGGTCACCGAGTGGCGCTCAAACCCCGAGCGTGTAATTGGTTAAGACAGCCGCCTCTGGTGCTGGCGGCCAATAAGGTGAAAGTTCATCCCCAATAACAACTGGCTGTCTGTGGCAACACATCCAACCGTGTCATTAAAAATGGAATATTAGAGGGAAAAAAAAATAAACTGGGGAAGGGGCTGCTGAAATAATTTCCATGTATTCATTTGGGTGATTGCGTTTAAATTTAATTATCGACTTGATTTGAGGGGGAGAAACATTAGAATAATTGATGAAACTCCACGTTAAATACGGAAGGATCAAAAGATTTTATGATATTTAAATAAAATTTTACTTGTTTAAATATATAAACATAAGTTCTGCAATCAGCCATCAAGGTAGTTTTAATTTAAAACAGTTTAGTATATAAAAAAAATAGTAATAATTCTGAGAAGTGTTTTGTTGAGTTCTTTTGCCTTTTTGTCAATTTTATGTATCTCGTTTTCAGCCGCGTTTAAGTCGTAGCTGTCAATATCAACTTGAAACACTTCAGATCAATAGAGCACCACAAACAGATATGAAAGGCAACACCAACGCCTCGGCATTGATCATAGTGACATTTACTTTGTGCACCCACTAAATGTCCTGCCCTTGTCACAACATTTGAAGAAAATCACACCAATCAATGACATTCGCACATGCTTCTCCAAAAACACACACATACACAAACACACACGCACCCAAGTGTATTTTGTTTTAAGGGTGGGGGAGCAACAAACTCAATCTCCAATTTATTGAACTTTATTATGCAACATTGCTCTTCATCTATTACCTTTAGTATTGTTGGTTTTTTCCCTATAAATTAATTTGTGATGTGATTTTTGAACTTTTCTGACTCAGTCTTTTAAAGTGATACGCCTGAATAAACAAACAGCTCCTGACAGGTTAATGAAGCATAATGATCAATGTCTAAAATATCACTCTTAGGAAATTGACGAAGAGATGCAGGTGTGTTCATTTGGTCTCATTTTTAATATATATATATTTTTTTGTACAACAAAATTTGAAACATGAAAAACCTATAAACAGACTGAGGTATTTTCAGAAGGGAAATACCTTGAATGTGACCCCCCCCCCCCCATACATTTACTTTACAAGTTAATTCTGAACTGTAAGTTTTGTTTGTTTTGATCCTTTGAAAAAAAAAATCCCATATTTAAAATATGTTTCTTTTAGCAGAAATCAAGGTGAAGATTTGTTTTCTTTTTACTCCTTTTCCATCATTTAATTCAGTGTTTGTGTTTTTCTTTTATCCTTGTTTTTTTTTTTTTGTATCCTTGCTGCTGCCATCCCACCCGCTCGCCCCACATTCACTGATCATGGAGCGACTATGTTTCCCTCACGCTCAGCTGTCCTTATCTTCTGCTCAGAAGTTCTCTGGTTTTCAGAGCCACGTCGACCTCTGTGTTCTCACCGCCATTTACTTTTCAAAGTCCTCTCCCGTTTGCCTCCCTCCCACCACCTCTTTGTGACCGCCCAGGGTGCAGTCGTTCCCAGAGCTAATCGTACGGTTGCTCATGTTTCCCAGGGTTCTGATAGAAACGGCTTGCAGCTGTTACGGTGATACACAGTTGTGTGATACATACAAAACCGGGGCTAAAATTATTAAATATTATTACAACTCTGATAAACCAGGGTGTTGGAATTGCCAGGTATTATGAGGGAGGTGGCGAGTTGGTACCTAATATTTAATAAATGTATGAATGATTTTAAGGAATGGATTAGAATTCCAAAAAAAAAAAAAAGTTTAAACTAACCAAACTTTGAACATGTCTGCTTTTCTTCTGTGCTTGGCAGGTAAAAGTGACCCATTTTGTGTGGTGGAGCTGAGTAATGATCGGCTGCAGACCCACACTGTTTACAAAAATCTCAACCCTGAGTGGAACAAGGTCTTCACTTTGTGAGTGGCTTTGTCAACGCCCGTATTTCTGTACAATCACAACCATAACAGCTTAAAAATAGTTTTTTTTTTAACTTTACCTTTTTTTCCCACATTATTTAAAACTATATTAATACATATATAATGATAATTGTATTTTATGTTATTCTTCACATATTCCTATTTTATTTATTAGAAATGAATCAAAAAGAGTAAAACATGCTATTTATTTATTGCAGTTTATTGTGTGGAACACTGTTTTAAATAAATACACTCTCCCTTAAAAAAACAAACAAAAAATATAAAAAATTGTATTTGATTGTTGATCATAATCTACCAGGAGATCTTAGAAGATAAACTGAAATAATTAAAACAAAAATGTATTTACAATAAGTTTTATTTTTAAGTTTTCTGCATAATTAAATTTACTTTAACTGTGACAAAAATAGAGCTCTAAATATTCGATTATTTCTAGCTGAAGTTTTCTTTTTGTCGTTTTAAAAACTTCATGATTTTTATTGATGACACAAGCTGCTTTGTTTATTTATGATAATGTTTTTTCTTTTTTTGCAGACATCTTGTACGATGCGTTTGAGCTTTTGTAGCTTTGTAGTAACCTGTAAAACACATTTATTTGCTTTTTTTTCCTAAATTTAAAAGACTATTTGTTAGTGTTTGACTAATAGTGTTATGCGTCCAAAATTATTTTCTGTCTGTCTTAAACATTTAAAGAAGCCTCTGAGAAAAAATATATATATCTTTGTTTTTTGTTTTTTTTTACCTTTTCATTTTGAGGCTTACTTTTAACTAAATATGCATTTTGTCTTTGTTTGTGGTCCAGTAATATCAAGGACATCCACTCGGTCCTCGAGGTCACCGTTTACGACGAGGACCGAGACAGAAGTGCCGACTTTCTGGGGAAAGTGGCTATCCCTTTACTAAATGTGAGTCAAAGGCATATTTCTGTGTGTGTGTTTTTTTCTTCACCTCCCTGGAGAATAATAGAGAGAACATACAGCAGAGGAACAGAAAGAATGAAAACAGAGGAAGATATAAAAAGCAGAGGTTATTTTTGCAACTCCACTGATGACACTGTTATTATTTCTCAAAGAGTGAGAGTTGACAAGAAGCACGGAAAAAATATGGGAAGAAAAGTGAGTTTTTATCAAAAAAAAAACGTAGAGATTGATAGCTGAGAAGATATAAAGTAAGTGGAAGAGAGATGAGATGAAAATGATGATGATAGATGGAAAGATTTGACTCAGAGAAACAAAAAAAAAGGGGAGTGAAAGAAGAATGTCTCTTATATTAGTAAAAGTATAGATAACCTGTGAAGGAACTGTGTGTCTCATATATCTGTGCTTTGCTGTACAGTATGATTCCCCAGGATAGTTAATTTCTGTTTGACTGAGCCGAGCTGCAGTGGGTAATGAACAGGTACTTGTCAGAGTTGCCACAGTTGTTTTGGGTTCCCTGTCAGCGCCAGCAGCTGGGGTTCAAAGGTGGCCCGGGGAGCCGATTCAGCCGGGTATTGCCAGACAGACGGCTGTCATGTCCCTCTCCCACAGATCCAAAATGGAGAACGCAAAGCCTACGCCTTGAAAAGCAAGGAGCTGACAGGGCCAACAAAAGGGGTCATCTTTCTCGAAATAGACGTGATTTTTAATGCTGTAAGTCTTTCTTTTGCTTTTTTTTAGTCTCCTCCTCCCTGATTTTTTTCTTCTTCTTCTTTTTTTTTTACGGGGGGGGGGGGGGG
>JARVJO010000394.1:15006018-15020358 GCA_031762555.1 Cynodonichthys magdalenae | reverse complement strand
CCAGCCCCCTCCCCGCTCCTTCATGTTTCCTCAAACTTAACAGGACTTCTGCTTGCTGTCTGGCAACGCTTAGTGCCTGCATGGAAATTGATGTAAGAGAGATAAAGGGGAAGTCTGAAATCCAAACTTCAGTTTCACTCCGCTGAGACAGAGCAAAGGAGGGAAAAGTTAGCTTGGTGTGTGGTTAATGTAAGCCAAAGTACTGAATATTACCCTCCCACAGTGCTGCAGCAAAAAAGCCGCCAGGACACGGGGTTGTGTTTTCAAACCAGTAATGCATCTCGAAGCCCTGGAATAAATCATTTAGAACTTTTTATTTATTTATTTTATTTTTTGTTTTTGTAGCATTTTTAGTCCATTTTCTTCCATTTGATTTGTCTTCTAATAGTAAGTGAAAGGACCAATGATTATAAAAGCAATAAAATCTGACAACAGAATCAAGTCAAAATAATTAGATTTAGTGGTTTGGAAGGTATTGATATTTTATCCGAAACGCTACAAATTATTCTACTGTTGTTTTACTTTGTTAATGTTTTTAATTTTAATCATTTGAGTCGTTTGAATTCCAGCTTTGGCTCAGATGTGAAGTTTGCCCATTTCAACTGTTACTTTATTGTTTTTCATTTGTATTTGTTTTTGTTTTAAAAGTGAAAGATTGTTTTAATTAGCTTTATGACAGGTGATAGTTTGGTTTGAAAAAAGCACAATAAAATAAAATAATAATGCTGACCTTTTTTTCTTTTTATGACAATTTAGATTCACAGAGTACAGATAAATTAGCACTTTTTATTGCTGATTTGCTTTTAATTGTCACAAACAACTTGTTTTGTTGTCAAAATTAACTAACATAAAAAATATATACATGTGTGTCTATTTAAAACAATTTTCACTGTAAATGTTCATTCAGATGCAAAGCTAACTTTTCTATATTGTTTAAAACTTGATTACTAATGAAACATTAACCTAAATTTCAACCTAAATTATACAAAAATGCATAATATGCCAAATGTACATATCTAAATATGCATTTAAGTTTACATTCTCAAACAGGTATACCAGTTCAGTGAGATAAAAGAGAAAAATACGAGCATCCTTTCTGTTCAGATGTCCTCTATAAACAACAGTCATATGGGTTTCTGACCACACAGAGTGATCCATAATCTATTCCCATCTCCTACATCTGGAATTTTATTTAGAATGTTTCCCTGTTTTTTTTTTTCTTTACCTATTTGATCTCATGTGTTTTTATAGTTGCTGTTTTTGCTCCACTCCATCTTTCTCTGGTCACTGACATCCACAGCGGGCTCCTTCCCACTCCCAGCTCTCCAGGCGAGGAAGCTTCCTATCTGGAGTAGGGCGCAACAGGGGGGGTGGCTGCTATTGCCTAGTCCTGGTGGAAAGGTCCAGGCATCTCAGGGCCCCACTGTCCAGCCGGTGGGCACAAAGACGATACAGGGCCGCGGCCACCGCTGAGCCCGGGTGTCCAGTTTCTCTAGCTGCCAGTCAAAACGTCCCCCTCAGCCACTTTTAGCCAAATGACGGAGGGGGAAAAAAAGGGGGAATGACAACTTAAACAACCCCAGGCACCCACCCACACACACAAAGAAGTTCTAAAACAAGAGAAGCATAAAAGCTTTACGAGTTAATTGTAAACACTAGTAGAGTGCGATACAATTAATTTTTTTCTGGTGCGTGATAACGATAATACAAGCGATTTAGACAACCAGACAATCTGTTTACACAGCAATCCATGCCTGCTGTAAGCTATATTTATAGCCGCACGTTTGAACGGAGCACTTGCGTATCTGCATGAAGATGTTTGTAAGTGTGCAGTTATTTATAGAGTCTACCAGAATAGCTTTAAAGTGAAGTGAGCTCTTTTGTTTGTTCAGCTGATGTCAAGTTCCTGCACCTCGATCGCTCGTTGTTTTGTCAGAGATTATTCTGGTGTTTATCAGTGTCACGAATCAGATTCCTAAAAAATTTGTCAGCAGATGGATCATTTTTTCTTAAATAGCATAATTTTAGTTAGACTAAAACAAATAAAGAAGGAAAGAAAAAGAAAACTGACGGTTTTGTGAGTGTCTGTATGAAAATTTTGAATGCTTTCAGTGTTCTAAATGTTTTTGCAATGAATAAAGAGAAGTTGTTTTGCTTGTTAGTACACAATAATGAATTATTAAACCTGTTTGTTTCTCTTACACAGTAGGACTGTGTGTGTCTGAGACAGTGAAGCAGAGACTTGAATCCTTTTGGGAGATTTGGCTGCTGCACCACACCATGCAGGTTTATTTTGAAGAAACGTACCTTTGAGTTTTATGCTAATGAACCGGACATGTCTTAATGTTTTATGTATCTATTTGTTTTGCTGTTGAGATTTAATGTTTTTTTGGTGATAAATTTTACATGAAACTTGAAACTTTTTTTTTTTTCCAAAGTTTAAACAGGAGCTGGTCAGAGCTTGCTGTTTGTAATGATCGCAGCGGCTCGGTGTCTTTACGCTCCTGGAATGAGCCCTGCACACACGCTGCTGTTGTTTAACCTCACCCTCACATTAACCTTAGGCTGCAAAAATAATGAAGAGCTTGATGTTTGTCTCGCTCCTCTCACACACTCACATGCACGCTCCGAAATGAAACAATTTGATTGTTGATTATGAAGCTTCCTCTCTGTCTTGTCAGTATTGTTTGGCTAACAGGATAAATTAATTGTTACACAGACCAATGAATCGGCTTATTTTATATTTTTTACAGTAATAGTCTCAATGTTGACACTTTTAAAACTTTACCATCGAACTCAATTGTTACACAAAGTAATTATTTTGAAATTGTTGCTCATTTAGTTAAATAATTGATTTGTTGTACTCGAATTTCATGAATATGTTTGGCTGGAGGACACCGAGCATTAGATGCGGTTTGCATTTTTCATCATTTGTTGTAATTGGTGCTGAGGTTTTATCAGTCCTAGAAAAAAATACAATAATAATAATAATAATAATAAAATCTCTTAAATATGATACTATTAGAAAGAATAAATATTCTTTTGTTCTGAGTGTTTCTGACAGACGCTATTCCCTCACAATGCTCCAACTCAACTTTTTTTTTTTAACAATAATTGACTCAAAGCTGTCTCACAATTGGCACAATACTGAGAGAAAATTTCAAGCTATCATTATTAGCAATTCTACTTTCCCACAGATATCTTCTCCCAACCACTGCAATGTGTTGAAGGACGCTAAAGAGGCAAGAATAAGGGGTTTAGGAAAAGGTTAATTTTCAGATGGTGCTCTCCTTGTTCGGTGATGAGAGGGGAGGTGTAGAGGTTGTGGTTTTGGCAGATGGGTGCAGAGGAGGTTAGAGACAGGCCATAAGAGTCTTTTGGGGAAGGAGAAGAGGGTATTGGGGCTTGGAGTGACAGGGTTAGAGACTTGGGTTGTGGGGTGCTTGAGGTCAGAGTCTCGAGTTTGGGGCTGGAGCTCCGAAGGGTCAAATTTGATGCGTTGTATCTGAAATGGTACATGACCTCAGACTCCAAGATGATTGGCATGGAGGAAAGAGGCTCTGACTGCTCCAACTCCTCTGCAACAGCCATGTTTTCATTAATGTTTTGTTCCTCTGAGTTTTTTTTTTTCACATATTAATACGTTTGAATGTGTTTTAATTCCAAACCACACACGACCATACATTGTCCAAACAAATGCCATCAGGAAGCATTAAATGCATGCACTCTTGCAGCACTTTTTCTCCAACAGTTCTGTTTTTGTGTGTGTGTCCTAACAGATCTTCGTCATCGTTGTTTGGAACTTTGAGATTTATATGATTCCTCTGGCTTTGCTGCTGCCGCTGGCCTGGACCTACATCCTTATCGCATCGGGGAAGGATACGAGACAAGATGTCGTGAGTAGCCTCAACCCTATTTAGCATTCTTCCGCCATTTTTTTTTTTTATTATCAACCGTAAAAGCCCACTTCCAAAACAATGGTAGGTCAAAAACCAAGAAATTATTTTGTAGGGAACTTTTGTTGGGAAAATTTACTTTAATTAAATTTGTTTCTTTTTTTTTTTTTTTGTATTTAAAGGAATACTACTGCTTATCCTAATCAGATGTACAGATGAGTGAGAAAGCACACTTTTTCTGAAAACATTTCAGAGCGCACCTTTTGATTAAATTGTACTCGCAAACTTTGAGCAGAATCTGAATTAAATGAAAAAAATAAATCTATCTGCCAATTTTTGTTAATGAAAAACTCCATCTGCCACACAAGGAGCCGCATTCTCGCTGCGTCTCACATTTCTCTCTTTGCCTTCTTTTGAGCCTAAGAGAAGGGAGAAATAATAGGCTGTCACCTTGAGCTGTGTTACGCCACTTACCTGGTAGTATATTTATTTAATTCATTTATATATACTTTTTTTATCTCTTCTACCAATTAAATGATGTCAAAGCAATGTCATGGAGAAACAGACGTGTTTTAATCATGGCCAGCCACATTTGGAGTGCAGAAAGTGAAGACGAGGGAGAGAGCTGGACTGTGGAGTGAGCGTGAACAATGAAGTGATTAATTTTAATAAGTGCCTTCTTCCAAGACTCACTCGGAAATAACCCGTTAAGAAACTTCAGATTTTCTCGCAGTCCCATCTTCAATGTGTATATTTATCTCTTCCTAAGGAATCTTTGGGTTAGATTGGATTGGATTTGGAAGCCGTATTAAATTCAGTCATTATAATAAACCAAATCTAATAGCTGTCGGTCATTGTAATGTTACACATAGAAAAATGGAATTAGATATGAACTGTACATGACACACACTGTAGTTCTAATAGGTCCTCAGAGCTAATCTTCTCTGTTTATAAGCCCCTGTTATCATATTTCCCATTTAAAGTGTCACTAAAATGAGCAAAAATGACACCATTCCTATAAAACCTCACAATCTATAAACAATATTCACTTTCTTAAAGTTCATATTTAAATTATGCTGTAAACAAGTCCAAACTTAAAGGTTTCCAGGCGAGTTCAAGGGTGAAAGAAGCCATTTGTGAATGAGACTAAAATTTAATAGGTTGCTTCTTCTCACCTGTAGATGGCGACATTGCTTGAGAAAATGTATGAGTGGGAAAAAAATAAAAATAAATCACCACCTCCTCAAAACACAACGGAGCTCGGTGGTTTGTATGCACACAAGCTTTACTTCACGTCTTAAATAAAATGAGGCACCAGAGTTTACACACTTGAAGTCACTTCACATAAGATAAAGTACATTTGTTGCATGAACTTGACATCTTTTTTCTCTGTAGTTTTAGACACTTTAACCTAAATTCTCCCTACTTTTCAGCATCTGTATCTGCGTCAATAAGCCATTATGGCTGTGAATATGTTTAGTCATAAGAGCACTTGTGCAAAGCTCGCCGTCTTTCCAATAAATGTCTTTATTATTTCCTCTCATCTGTATGAGTTTCTTTAACTCAATGAGTTTTCTGCGTGCAGCCCACCTTGCACTTTGACAGTGTAGATTACTTTGTGTTGGGTTGTGAGTGCTGGTGTTGTCTGGCGGGGGATATGTGAGGAAGTTGTTTTCGACTGCTGCTGAGATAATTAGAGGAAAAATTCTTGGAGAAAAGCAAATGAAATGGCATTAACGTGTAGGTCTTATTAGTGAACAAGCAGGTGTGTCCAATATTTGTTGATACTGCCTATTGTGTGTGCTATAGAGTGTTTTCTTTCATTTTTGCCATCTGATTTTCTTTTCAGCTACAATCAAAGAATAAATTAGAACTCACGCGTCAGCATTTATCATTGATATTTTATGTGTTTGGAAAGTTGCTCCATAGTCATAAATGTAGTTTTTCTTTGTGTTTAGGTCAAAATAGGTGAATTTGTAGCTCCTGTCTGAGCTTGACTGTGCATTAAATTTACAGAAAATCATTTGCAAGGCTATTAATTAAAAAAGAATTGGCACATTTATTGATTTTTTCCTGTTGCTGTGTCTGTTGTGTTCAAGAATAAAAAGCAGGTCAGAAGACACAATAAAATAAATTACGATAATTGTAGACCCTCTTGTCTTGAACTTGCGGTTTCACTCTCCTAACTGGTGAATGTGATGAACCAATTGTCCTTTACTTCATTATTTAGTTCTCTTCATCCTTCAGTGACAATAATACTATCTCATGTCAAGACTTGGCACATGCAGCAAAAGTAAAGTTTATTGTATGCGTTTGTTATTTTGAGGCTTTTGTGTTTTTACAGGCTTTGCACGCACAGACGCACTTGAACTTGCTCTTTCAGGTGCAAGAATCCCCAGAGTCCTGTCCCTGTTTGTTTTCACTTTTCCCAATCTGTAGCATGCAAAGAGGTGGAGGTTTGAGCACACTGAGAACACACGGTACCTGTGGTTCTCCGCTTCCTCTCCTCTTCCGAGTCTTTATCAGGCTGAAGTCGTGGTCAAAAGTTTCCCCTCCTGCACTTGGCAAAGAACTGAGAAGAACAGAAAAGAAAACAGAAGGAAAAGGCTTCCTAATTACTTTAAACAACACACCAAATTAAAGCATTGTGCTGAGCCAAGCGAGGGGTCAGCATCCGGAGCGCCACGGTTTTCCAGCAGTCTGGGTTGAGGATAAAGCCAAAGGAATCTCTCTCTCTCTCTCAGGCATGGAGAGAGAAAGGGTAGGGGGGAGAATGAGAGAAAGCAAAAAAAAAAAAACACACTTGAGTACAGACTTCTTAATGAACTGGCCTTGACTCGTCTGATGGGTTCAATGTGCCGACCCCTTCTCTGATTTTACACCGCAGCCCCAGTCTATAGCCCTGTCTAGCAGGTAAACAAACACAGTGTTCTCTACACGCAGTAATTCACCACCCAGGGTCACTGACTGTTGTGTGGTTACATGCTGCTTTGCAAACAGATCCCGGATCAGCGCACCTTACCCTAGCCCCAACCTTGACCAGTACCTGCTAAGCAGTGAACGCGTCCTTAAAACAGCGATTAAAGGAGGCACTGCACCAGCGAGGTCCCCGACCTCTTCTCTTATCTTGTAGCAGCACTCTGACCTGCAGACGCTGACTCTTTAACACCGTCGGATGACCTGTGTGCCTCATACTGCAACCGGCTCGCAGAAACAAACCGGAGGAGGATTCTTTTTCTCTTTAACCTAAGTTTTTATTCTGGGAAAAGGAAGCTCATAATCAAGGAAGACACATATTTGCTGTCAGCATTTGTATAGAGTCAGTTTGTGTTTGGCGGTGGATGAGAATTTTAAAACTTTGGGTGATCTGATTCTTAAATTTATTTTTTGCCAGTCTAGAAAGCCACAGTGACATTGACTAGTGGTTAGGCTACTTTGGAAACCTAAACATTTACATTTTGGCTGTTTTTTTGTGTTTCACATTTGAAACCAGTGATTACAAAAGAGAGCAATGGATGTAATGGAAGGCCATGCTTGTCTAAGGGGTGTTGAAAAGGAATGTACTAAATGATAAGGCACATCTGCACCAACTTCATTTTAAAGAGACAGTTGTTGAAAGGCTACGAGCATTGGAAATATTTTTTGGAACAATCTCGATTATAAAAATTGAGTGCGTTGCTAAACTGATGGCTAGTCCAGCCAAATCCAAAACCAAAGAGGGCTGTTGTCTTTAAGTAACTGCATCTCAATAATTAGATAGTGATTCATGTGAAAGTTTTTTATTTTTTATTCATAAAACTTTCCTGTCAGCTTTACATTACACAATATTTACAGTTAATTTAACGATCATTTGCAAGTGTAAATAGCAGCGGCAGCAGCAACTTGTAGTGCTTCCAGGTTACAAGCTGCATCTACCCACATCTGGATATCTTCCCATAATGGTGTTTTGTATTCATTTCTGCTTGCTCACGTAAGAGTATATAATGGGCCCTGCGTTTAACAAGCAGGGACACATCCCAGCAGATATCCCTTCTTGCTGTTCTCATGGCCCAGAAAAGCCCCGACCAGATGTTCTAAAGGTGTTACTTTTCCAGCGCAGGCTGTTACACGGGCTACATATGGAACATGGTGATGTCTCTTTCTACCACAAGATGACGGGCAATTAGGCCTCGTCACACTGGAGAACCATCCTCTTTATCCCATGCTTCAGACCATTACACTGATTCACCCATTGGATCTGCCAACCTATTACAGAAGAGAAGACCTTAATGGCCTGAAGATACTTCACACTCAGAAACGTGCCTCCAGCAGCAAGAAAATCAGCTACTTTTAACCCACTTTACATCTTAAGTATTAGCATTTTGATAAAATAAATATAGAGTTTGTTATCATTTGTTATTACTGCTGTTTTAATCTGGGCTTACTGAGTGTGAAGTGATCCTCATGACTGCAGTATGCTAATATGATATTTATTAGAGTAAAAGGAAAGTTCATTTCCAGGATAGTACTACTATCTGATTTTAGCTGACCATTTTATCATTTCTAGAACAAGACCTAATTGCCAGTTTACGTTTTCTTCCTGATTTTGCTTCTCAAACACCTTCCCTGTGTCCCTGAACACGCTGCATCCTGACATCTGCCCTCATTAAGGGCCGTGCAGAACACAGGTAGAGGAGAGTAAATATCAGGAAAGCTGAAAAAAAAAGGAAATTCTGTGCCTATTACACTTCATCTCTTTCAGGAAGTCGCACCTTAACCCCCTCCCCCCTTTCAAAAAAAAAAAACAGCATCTGGAAAGACGAGGAGAATGAGAAGAGATGGAGTGGGAGCAGGAGACAGAAAAAGACAGAGAGGCTTTCTGAGAGACAGAGCGATGTCGAGACAGAGGCAGAGGGAAGGCAGCGGCGGCGGCGGATGGCAGGCGCTCCTCTGTGCGGAGTCAGACATGGCAGTTGGTGACAGGTGACAAAATCAAAAGGTCATGTCACTTTTAACTGGGAGCGCCTGTGCCCCGCTGATTTCCCCCGTGCCGCCCCGGCAGCATCAGCGCCGCTCGTCTCTGCTCCTCTCGCTGCCTCTCTGTCTCTGCTAAACTGGCAGATAGGATGGCAGGCTGGCAGGCAGAAAGACAGGCAGCGGGCAGAGTTTGAAGCGGGACGGGAGCATCAGAGCATCAGGGACGCCGCTGCAGAATCCTCCCAGTCTCCCTTGTCATCACACCTACCCCCCCCCCCCCCCCCCCACACCTCTTCTCCCCCGTTTCGTCTAACTCTCTTCATCACGCCGAACCTCTGTAAGAATCTGCGCACTTTGCGAAACAACATCAGCACTTTGGGGTTTCTGGCTTTAAATGCTCGTTGTTTTCTCTATATGGCACATTCACTGTAGCTGTTTAAACACCACGCTACAGATGGGTGTGTTTGCGTGAACTCTGTTTAACATCACCCAGCGTTTGCTCTTTTTGTGCTCCCAATAATTAAAGCGAAGTAGTAAAAATCTGCTTTGAGAAGGTCAAGCATTTTATCAGCACACGCCCATCTATGCTAGCGATGCTTTCAGAATTGTAATCCTGTTGGAAAAGCCGCTTAAACAGTGTAAACATGTTCCACCAAATAAGCTGTAAGAAATATGGCAGTGATGCGTTACTATTTCAGAAACTTAATCTTCACCAATCCTCACAAATATGGGTTCCCTTTCATGAATATATAGCTGCCCTTCTCACCCCCTACCAACAGCCGCCAGCTCCAGTAGCACCACAGACTCAACCCTATCCAGCCCCCTACTGGGTGAGCCCTGGCTCGGGCAGTGCAGAAGGAAAGGCCCCCCCTCTGAGGGCCATAGCTCTGACAGCTTGTGAAGGGCCCATGTGGGTCAGCTTGGCTCAGTCTTATCAGACACACAGCTCTCTCCCTGGCCAGCAGAAACTGTAGTGTACTGGGCAACACACACCCACACACACACACACACACACACACACACGGACAGTGCATACCAAGTAGGGCCTTGAGATCCCCCCAGCCAGCCACAACGCCAAACCTCAGCAGCTGGAGAGGTTAAAACCCCCCCACGTATCAAAGAGAGGAAAAACAGCAGGAGGACGGATGGAAGGAGGGTTGGAGGAATGGGAGAGGGGGGAGAGAAGGCGAAAGTATATCTTTATGTTCACCTGGATGTCTGCCTTAGAGTTAATTCCCCCCGTGGCTGTCGTTGGGAAGGTGAAGAGGGGAAACGGTGGAACTCAGTTCGGCCGGGGAGGAAGACGTGTGAGTGAGGGAGGCGATTCAGATGAAGAGTGAAAATGATGTTACTGTTTCAGGTTGTAGAGTTTTACCTCATCTCTCTGGAGTGAATGTCTGCAGTCAGTGCATTGATCCAGGCAGGTTCTATTCAGTTTTGACTCATAAAAATGATCTACACAAAGCAGAGTTGTTGTTTTTCTATTTGTTAAGTTATTCTCTCCTTTATATGACCATATAGTGTACTTACAGATATATCTTTCTAGCATATTAGTCAATTAGCATTTCATTAGTGTTTAAACTATGTTTTACAAATCTTTAAGTCTGATCTCAGTCAGTAAAGTAAGTCATTTTTAAAACTAGCAGAATAGGTCTGTAATTGACAAAATGTGCTATGATTTAAACTTGTGTTCACATTTACTGTCCCATTCCTTGGAACACTACACAACTGTGTATTTGGGTGCAGAAGATTATAGTAATAACCCCCCAACAACTTTCAGAACATGCTCTTTGTCCTTGAAAACACACTAGGGGTGCTGTTGCTCTATAAAGGTGTGCAAGCAGAAATCTTTTTAAAATGTTAAATTTTTTTTTACTGTACTGTTTATTTTAGCAACATTTCATTCTCACACATTAAAGCCAATTTATCTATGGACTGAAGGTTAACAAAAACACAGAGATATCACTTCCTCTTTCCTATCAGATCTTTCACTTTGCACTTGAGTTTTCTCAAGTCAACAGAAAATGTTAGATGATGATGATCATGTGAAAGTTTCCAAAAATATTGAAGTCTTCTCTGTAGCTTTTTCAATCACCAAAGGGATTAAAGCAGCTAAATAATACCAATCAATGTGATTTTATTTGTCTGATTCATTAGTTTAATGGTTATGTCTTTAAAAATAAACACCCTCCACACAGTTGTAGCAGGAAGTTTCTTTCAATGACCACATAATGCACATTTTTTTTTACCAATCAAAATTTACTAGTGAGATGTTTTTTTTCAGACAATGTTTCAGCATGATTGTAGATACGATAAAATGAGAGAGAAAAAAATCTATGCAGCACAGCATGTGAAGGATCGTGAAAACAGCAACAGACACAAGTAATTCTACTAAATCAGCTTTTATTTAAGGACAAACAGATGCACACGCAGTTTTACTGCTGCTGGGATTTTCAATGTCACCGTGTTCACTGCGTGCAGTTGATGCTATCACTGTCTACTGTATGTTTTTATAGTGCACATTGTAATCTGTAAAAAAGATCCCCTGAATCATCTCTGTATCATTAGAATTTGTCTGAATAAGTTAATCCCCAGCCCTGTGTACAGTAAATTGACTGGAGCAGCTCTGCAGACGTGAGCCCAACTCCAATCCTTTCGACAGTGAGGCTTTTGATGCTGCCATCTTGTAATGATAGTTATTTAAGCAACACAATAATGTTGGTATAAGCAGACAAATTGTATCATACACTAACAGGTCTTAGAAGGAGGAAAGGCTGCAGAGGGGTACAGAGAAGGAAAGAAAGATGGTTGAAATGCCTGTGCAAAGGTAATTTATATCCTTCCTTACTGAAACAGTAGCTTCAGCGGCGCGCGTTTAGCCGTGGCAATCTTCAGGGCAGATGACACGTTCCGTGTCGTTTTATTTATTAATTTTACACTGTGTCTCATTGCGGGAAACATGACTTCTCTGCGTAACCAGAGGCAATAGAAGGGAGTGAGCTGAGCAGGGAGCAGAGGGGAGACAAACGACTCTATCACTCTCTCTGTCTCTGTAGGTCATGCTTTTCCAACTCGCTCACACTCCCTCCTTTTGTTTAAAGTTTGGAGCATGTGCCAGGCGTGCCCCTAGTAAAGCCTCTGTGTGGAGGATTCCATTATGTTTGTATGCTGGCATGTGTGAATGGATTTTGGAGGAGCCATGATGTCTTTTTAAACAGTTAAAAGTTGTTTTGAAATGCCAGGAAGCCTTTTTTTACAGTATCACATGAAAAAAAATCTTAGCTGAGTGCAAACATTTCCTTTCTGGTATTCATATAGACTGTCGATTGTGAACAGTCAAGCAATTTCTTTTTTTTTTTTTGTCTAGACAGTGATGGAGTCGTAGCGAACCGGGAATAACCACTTGCTATTCAGCGAGTTAAAACGTGGCGCTGTGTGCATACACGCACAACACTTTACCCAAGTGATTCTGAGCTATTGATAGAACACTCACAAACACACACACTATTGATTCTACCCTCTCAACTCTGCTGTTCTGAACTCCTCTTTGTTTGTGTGGGAAGCTGCATTTACATAAGAGGCTTATGTCAGGCGCCACATACCCCCCACACCCCCCTATTCCAATGGAAAAAACAAAAAGGACAAAGGCCATTGTCTTGTTAAGTAATGATTTTTGGATGTCTCAAAACTAGTTTGTGCTCTTCTGGA
Source organism: Cynodonichthys magdalenae (assembly GCA_031762555.1). Classification (NCBI taxonomy): domain Eukaryota; kingdom Metazoa; phylum Chordata; class Actinopteri; order Cyprinodontiformes; family Rivulidae; genus Cynodonichthys; species Cynodonichthys magdalenae. Next base: position 15,007,798 of record JARVJO010000394.1, on the reverse strand, counting down.
AGTGGTAGGGGTTGTAAGGAAGTCAGGGCCTGATAAAGGTTTATTGGGGGGTTGGGACTATGTAACACAATACTAGACTGAGGGCTGATAAATTGTGAGGTTAACCGCTGGAGGACTTACAATTTGGCTGTTTGTTTATGTAAATTGGGAGCGAGATTATGACCTTGTAGCTAGGATGTTTGATTGACAGAAGGGTGAACATAACTCAGACTCAAAAGCATTCAAGTAGGGCAGGAGTGTCAAATTCATTTTCACCAAGGGCCACATGAGCGTTATGGTGGCCCTCAAAGGGCCAGTTGTAAGTAACTTCATCGTTTCATGTTTAACTTTGACTAAATGTCATGATCCTCATCTCGTTGCAAAGGATGAGCACAAACAACTACTGAGTTCTATGTGGTATTTCCTACATAAAAACAGTGTTTTAACACATCTTCTTATAAACACTGAAAAACACTACATGTATACAACTTAATATTACAAGTAAAAGTAAGAGAGTTATACTCAGTGTTGAGTTGTGGCACCTTTTAATGTGTTTATTTTTCGTGCATTGAATCATAAATTCAAAGTTTATTTTTTGAGTTTTAGTATTAAATAAAGTTTTTTAAAAAAGCTGTCCGTGTGGAAGTCACTTGCATTTGGCCCGCGGGCCTTGAATTTGACACGCGAAGTAGAGGATCAATGGACTTTAATCAGGCTGTTAAACCCAGTGAAAGCTGTTTTTTAGGTTATATGTTTAATTTATTGGATGATTTCAGCACTTTTAAACTTACCATTAAATTTGAATATCTATCCTCAGGTAAACATTTCTTGTTGTGTCAAATTTACGTTTCTGAAAAGGGAAAAACTAGAACTTCCATGCACCGGTGTTACGTTGCTTGTTGTTTTGAATGCGTGTGCATGATTGTGTTTCAAGGCAAGCAATTTTTCTTCATGCTGTACTGTTTGTCTCAGGGTGTCTTGGGGCTTCGGAGTAACACCAGCTCCAGTTTCATCGGTTGTGCTTCACTGAAGCAAATAGTTGTCGTTCTTTGAGACTTTCAGTCTGAGCTTAAAGCTTTCTTCTTTCTCTCACACAGAGTGTCATTCTGGTGGAGGATATAAAAAAAATAGCAAAATCGAACCGGAAAAAAAAAAACAAAGATAGGTGAATGTGTAAGAGGCAAATGGGTGCAAAGGTTAAGGAGGTCAGAAGAGACCGAGCAGAATCAGAAGATATTCCCTCTGAGATTTAAAGATTTTTTTTCTTCTGTGATTTGAGGAGATGAAAAGATTTTAATCCTTAGCCTGCTGAAATTCAGCGCTGTGGTGTATGCTTACACATCTAAAAGTGTCAACATGTTTGAACAACAGAATGTTTCTAAAATTAAATTCCGCTTCAGAACCAGTCTGAAGCCTGTGACATATAAAGTAATCAGAAATCCAATAGTTGGGATGTCTGCGCGCTCTCCACGCTCATTAACAAACTTTAGCCAAACAGAAGCATAACCAATCAGCGTTAATGTGCCTCTTTGGCTCTTCTGATAATGTTTAGCTAACATTTATCTCATGTTTTAATGTTTTTATTCCTTCTTTTTTCTGCATCTATCAGCAAGCAGTGGAGGACCTGCTGGAAGACGAGGATGAGGATTTTGACAAAGATGACAAGGTAATTATGTTTCATGTCTGGGACACACGGACACACAACAGCCTCAGGAGGGGTTGACACGGCTTCACAGACCAGAAGCACAACCAGACTAACAAAATGAGTCCGTCGTCTCCTCTCTGCGGGGGGGGGGGGCGG
>JARVJO010000394.1:14995740-15005918 GCA_031762555.1 Cynodonichthys magdalenae | reverse complement strand
AAACCCCCCCCCCCCCCCCCCACGCTCAGTTATTCTCACCGCCTGAGGCTCAAACACATGTTCACAGATTGTACAACCTTTTAACCTTTTATTAAAAGTTTTCTCTGTAGGAATATCAGCAGCACATTTCTCACCTTTCCACCTTGTAGTTTGTTTGACTTTTTTTTTTCCTTTTTTTAAATATAGTTGCAGCCCTGTCTTTTTTTATTTTATTTTATTTTCATGTTTGCACCACAATGTTGAAATTTGTGTTTCTCACACTGTGCTTCACACCCTTCTTCCTGGGAACATGCACTCATATAAAGTGCTTAGTTAGCAATTTAGGTCCATTCAGTTTGTCTTTATGTCCCAGTAAAACAGCATCTGGGCTTGTCCAGACACTATCAGGTAACAACAGGTGGCTGCTTTACTGCCTCAGCTCGTAACGCTGCAGGAACAGCTACTGAAACAAATGCCACTGGAAAGGGTACAGTACCTTGTCAATGGTCCACTCGGGGGTGGTAATTGAAATGATCTAACTCTTTATCCAATCATGTTGTGCCTTTTTGTGTGTGTGTCACTTTTGAAATCAGAGCATTTTATTGTTTGATACTACTGTATGACAAGTTTTAAGAAGAGTTAAATGTAGGCAGTGATGTCCAAAACATTTTACCTCAACTCGTGCTTCAGCATTTTAGAGGTGAGCAAGCTGGGATGTGATCGTTTTAGTCTTTTGGAAGGAGAACTCCTAAAAGAACTGTGTGACTGTATGTAATGGTATTTGTAAAGTACCTTTTAGTAATCGCAAACACTGCAAGCTGAATTTACTACAAAGCAAAAGGGGATGCATTCAGCAAAAGGGTTAAAAAAAATGCATTTATAGTGCAGATGGTCAAATAATCATCCCAGTCAAGCGTCAGTCAGCCTGGCTGCCCATTTGGTGATGAGCACACAAAGACATGTGAGCATTACATCCTCTCCCACAGAGATGTAGAAGCAAAGTTCCATGATTGTGTAGTTCCAAGACTGTAATGTACAGGAGGGGGGCCAGAGACGGAAGATATGCACCAGACAACCTTGAACTTTTTTTTTTCTTTACATCTTTTCTCTTCCATTGCATTTCTTGCTTCCTCTTAGGAAAAAAAAAAAAATAAATGGATACGGGCATTTGAAAAGCGACAGATTATATGAAATACATTTTGGACTTTTATATTTAAATGAGGTGTAGAGGCGGCTTGTGTGGCCGTAGTCAGATTTGGTGCCAAACTGATTATTCCAAATAAGGAGGCCTTGCTCTCTGTTCACACAGGGCTGGGATGCTGGATAGCACAGCTACCACAAAGGCTACAATTTACCAACTCTGACTTCATACATTTTGATCTATTGCTCCCCTCAACTGTTAGAATTTTATTTAAGCTGTAGGGAGGTTGAAAGGGGGCTATTTTTCTTTTTTTTCCCCCCTCACCTACATCTCTCTCTCCCCTCACTCCTTTTTTTTCTTTCAATCAACTCCTTCTCTGCTTTTTCATTCTTCCTCTCTGACATACCCTCTCTCACTCTCTACCTCTTTATCTTTCTTTCCTTTGCTCTTCCTCCAACCTGGTTAAGTGCAGAACAAATAGGGTTTCAAGGCTGAGCAATGTTGTCTTTTACATGCGATGTGCCGTCTTTTACACTGGATGGGAGCCACAGCTTCAGATAGTATGAGTAAGTATGAAGGACGGGTCAAAGGAGGCCTCTTTTATGGCACAGACCTATAGGGGAGAACTGGAAGAGTAGAAAGACCTAGAGAGAGAGGAGGGGGGGGGGATTAATAAATGTGCCAAGGCCTCATTTTAATTGAACTTGAAGCATATGTTGCAAGTATGTACAATCTGTCCCAGATGTTTACTTCGGCCATGTGCACAAGCTCTTCCCAGTGCACCACAAGGCAGCTATTAGCTGGATAACCTTTGCTCCAGAGGCTAAATAGGGTATTACATGGCCAAAACGTGGAGCACCTGTTTTTCATTGCTGAGAGGACCCCTTGCAGGCTTTTTGCCTCAGCTTTACCACATGTGTTTTGACTTAACAGATTGTTGGGCAGACGTTAAAAAAAGTGTCTTTTCTCGTGAGCAAGCACTGATATTAGTCACTTAATCTCAATGAAAGTCCAGCATCCAGGCTAATTGATTGGGACAGCTGAGTTGTTAAAGCCAAGCAGGCTTTGAGGCAGGCACATGAAGAGTGAGGGAGGAAGGGGGGGTAGACATGAACAAATTTTTCTGCTCACTTCTCCTCCCCTGTTTCCTGCTGCAAGTATGTGTGTGCGCTGACCTACAGCGTGGAATGCTGCTTGATTTGTGTTGTCCACACGCACTGGGTTTAAAACGTATCGTCCACTGTTTACTTTCAAATATACCAAAAAGGTGGACAGTTGTCAAAACGCATCACAAAACATCATAATGTAGTGCTTTTTTTTTTTTTTCTGTGAGCATTTTTACATGAAATAATAGTGGAGTGTCTTTTTTTAATTTACATTTATCAGTAAAGCATCAGCCTTTAGCCACTTGAATATTTGTGGTCTAACTCAGTGGGGCTTAATGGAAAAGTCTCAACCATCTGTTCGTAAAAAACTAGATTTGTCACAGCGTAGGACTATTGATAAGAATACTGTAAATGCCTTCTACTAATAAATTGTGCTTTGATAGAAAACATTATGTAACATAACTTTAAAATTTGGCATAGTAGTGGAAAAATCCATGGAAAGACAAGAAAAGAGAAAAAATGAGTATACAATGCAGCTACATTAAGTTTGCCACTCATAGCTGCATTGTTTAAATATGTATTATTTAGCATTGATGATAAAAACTGCAACTATTAAACAGGTGAATGGTGAGTCAAAACACTTTTTAGATTCTGTTCATTACTTATATAACATCATATATAATTTTCTTTATAGGAGGATTTATTTTTCTACATAGGGGTTTTTATTATGGAATCGGAGTAGACCATGAACAGGATCAAATGGGTATAAAAATAGATTAATAAATGGGTTTGTATAAATCCTATACACTTAAAAAAACAAAACCCAAGAACCTCCTCAGTAAATAATTTGCATGTCAAACAATTCAATGTATTTGAGGGGAAAAAATGGTGAAATGACGACATCTTGCTGTTCTGACCTAAATAGATATTCACTGTAAAAAAAAAGAAAAACCTTGAACTTGAAGAGACCAGACAAGTTTAAATGTAGCAAAAAAAAAGGTAAAGGATTATTTTAAAGATTTAAATGTGATGACATTATTTACACTTGGAAATTTCTACACTTCTTTCAGTTCAACACAGATTAATGGGTTTTGTTCCCTTTTTAAAAAAAAAAAATATATATATATTTAAGAAAGAAGTTCTGTTGCACCTTTAGAAGCTATTTCTGCATCTTTACATCCAGCTCGAGATTGGAGTAGAGTGAGATAGCAAAAGCGTGCTCCACATTCCTGTATTTACAGGCTGCTGGCTGCAGGGCTTTCAGTGTGTAATCTAGCCAATGATGTCTCCTCTCACCTGTGGGCTTGCTGTCCAGAGCTGGCAGGACACAATCACCTTTTGGCTGTGTGTGTGTGTTTATGTGCGTAAATATGTTTGTCTATTTGTGTGGCTGTGTATGTGTGTGCACAGCTCAACTGCCTCCCAGAAGGGGTCTTTCTGGAAAAATGGGGAGAGAGAGAATGAATGAGAGAGAGAGCAAGAGAGAGAGAGAGAGGCAGACTGAAGGAGTGGGGAGATTACCCTCACACGCTTGACTGGTCACTGAAGCGCTTGTGCTCCGCTCAGCTAGGCTCCACTAGCCTCAGGAGGACCTGACACAGATAAGATACACACTGCAATCATGTCCTGCTCAGGGGCTTACTGCTTACTGCACCCCCTCTCTTTTTCCTTGCAGTCTGGATATCTATCAATATCTCCCTTACACACACACACGTACCTACAAAAACACTTTCCTCTCCCATTTCTTACAGAATTTCTCCTCATTGTAAAAGAAGATGAGCCATTTTTTTTGCAGAGTTTAAACATATTAACTTAAAAAAATAAGTTAGTTTCTTATGGAATTTTATTTATTTATTTATTTATTTTTATGGAAAATTCCTCAAGAGATTTAGATTTGAGTTATTTGGAGTTCTGGGAACTGCTGACATTTTTGAGTGACAGCAGAGAAAGAAGAAATCATACTGAAAACAAAATCTTCAGCTCTACTTTATCTAATTTGTCTTATTGATTAGTCACCTTTGCGCACAAGGTAGGATTTACATAATTTGATGATTTCTGCTCATCTGTACTACTAAAACAGTAGCTTATACTATTTGCTGTTTGTAGACAACTCATACACGTGTGTTTATCTGTGACTTTCTGGAAGACATGGGTGTTCATCATGTTTTTTTTTTCCTGTGCATTCATGTCCAGGTTTTTGTCTTTTTGTGTACAGTTACACATGTAAAGTTTTTAGTGTCCAAGTTTTCAGCCCTATTATCAGATATTCTAGGAAGCTGTGCAGCTTCAGTTCTTCCTCTTTTAGTCCCAGTCACAGCGCCGTGACGATCGCTCAGATAGAGAAATGGCATAATGTAATTGGACTAAAGAGAGCACTGGGAATTATATCAGTGCTTTAAGAATGAAATAAAAAATCATTGTGACTGAAATGTTGTGGGAGGCTATTGAGCTTGTGATGCAGCAGGGTTGTCTTCAGGTGTCGAGAGGTTTTAGCTGCAGAGGAGAATAGGAGCATGAGGAAAAGGTGTGTGTGTGGGGGGGGCGGAGGGGTGTTAAAAAACAACTAAAGTTGAATGTCTGCGTTCTTTTCTTCGTGCCGTCTGTGAAGGATGAAAAGCGTCACGGTGTAAAAGATGCTTTTGACTCATCCGCTTCATTTTCCTTCCCATCTCGCTGTCTCTTTTTCTGCTGTTCAGCAGAGATGCTGCTAGGAACTCCATTTTAATCATGTTTGGCTAATAGGGGAAGGAATGAGAACAAAAAAAGAAGGTGAAAGAAGTGTGGAGGGGTATTGTCTCTCTATGCAAAACACACTGTATTGTTTATTTGTTTTTCAAACTTTATCGCTCACGTGCATCGGACGGATCATCTCTCACCATCTATATTCCCCCCAGATACATATCTCTTGCTTTGTCTTTTGCTTTCTGTCATTCTTTGCCTCTTTGCTATTTTTTTGCATCACTTTTTTTTTTTTTGCCAGGAACCATTGTTATTGAAAATGAGTGGTCATAACTGTTTTGCATTTGGTCTTATTTTGATTAGTCGGTTGCAAAAATTAATGCATTCAAAGAAATATGTGACTGACATATTTAGAAATATTTTAAAAGGGGACATATCATGCCAAATCCAGTATTTTTTGCCATTAAATACATTTTGTTGTGTACTTGGAGTCTCTAGGAGTGCTGAAAATTTGAGTTTAGTTTCTCCTGATTCTGCATCTTTCTATTCTGATGGGGCATATTTTTCAACCCGTTCAGTTTTCTCTATTTTCTATGACGTTTTTGGAACTATTACGTCACAGTATGTGCGACAAATAAGGTCTGGATTTACAATTTTGTTGTACAATTTTCCCCTGATGAGGACAAGATATGAAGTGCATTGTTTGGATTTAAAGAGATAGCGTCAAAACAAGTTGATCTGAAACTCATCTCCGAAAAAAGGGGGCTTGTGGAGTTACAATATAGAAGAATTCAGACCAAAGCATTGCAGTTCCACTTTAAATAGACCCTGACTGAATGCTTTAAATGTGAAAAAGAAAGGTTTAAAAGCATGGTATGTCTCCTTTAACTTTTACTTAACTTTCTAAAGCAATTCATATTTAAACAAAGGTGAGTACAAAAAAAAGTACACAATTAAAAATACCAGGCCCAACATCTTTTTTGTGCAACACTAATTTAAATTTCTATTGTGAAAAGAGAAACTCTTACTGTAATCTATCCACAAGGACCCTAAGCCAGACCCCTGGGACGACAGCCGTGATAAAAACCATATCCTCGAGGATATGTTGGCTTCCTGGCACTTTGAGTGGATACGAGCGATGGTGGTAAGTTGGACATGTGTGTTGCTCTGGCACGGACTCCCGCTGCTGTGTGTCGCTGTCTTCCAGTTTGCTATTTTAGCTCATCGTCTGTCCAGCGGCCTCTGTTTCGCCGTCCCGTCAGGGTTTTGTGTGCAGTAACTGTTCCCTGTCCGTGTCTCAGTTTTAAAAAAAACAAAACACACACACACTGCACGTTCAGCAGAACCCCCACCCCTCTTCCTCCCTGTCCAAACCCGCTGCAGGGGCCATGCCTGTGCCTGCTCTTTAAGGTGATGGGGAAACTGAGTGAGCTCCAGCATGGGAAGCTGCTCCTGTCTTTTTGTGTGACATCCCTGTAGTGCTGCCGATCTGGTAAAGTGCAAGGTGACAGCTGTAGGCTGAAGGTTTGACGGTGTGTTTACTGTGTTTGGGGACTTCTGTCTTTGCTGGAATGAAATGTGACAGCAGGAGTCACTTAAGTTTCTTTTTTTTTTCTTTTACAATTAAAATCAAGAGCCTTAAAAGCATTCTGATTTAGTCTGCAGTTTTTTTATGTTAAATGAACTAATTATATCTCTTACATATAATCATTTTAAATCTTATAAATCTTAATAAAAAGCTTTTAACTAATAAGTTTCCAAATTACTCTAACTTTCCTGAGTGTGTCTTTGTGTGTGCATTGTGGCAAGTGGGGGACTTGAGCGTGGTTGTGGGTGCTTTTTAAATTTTTTTTTTTAAAGAGTTGCTTCAGCAAATCTGCCTCATATTGTCAGAGCAAATCCCAATACTCGTTTTTTGCATAATGCAACAATATCTAACTCCCACAAGTCTTATTGTTCTTAATCACACATAGACAAGTGGCTGAACCAGCTGAACTTTTCCATTGATGAACTATGCATCAAAGGATTGTGCTCCTTGTACTCTAGGTGAGGAGTTTTTCGCGCGCTCTCATCCACCCGAAGTAAATCTCTCCGAGACTCTCGCTGAACGGCACGTTGGAGATGGCACACACAGGCAGCCCTCTCGGTCTCTCATTGGACAGAATGTGGAGCACAACACTTGACAGCAGTGTCGTCTGAATTTGAAAGTCAGACATGTAAGGAGGCAGCCGCCACCTTTTCTTTTAACAAGAGTCATAAATCTGTAATGAGCACAGAGAGGATGCATATTTTATTTACTTTTTGAAGACGTGATCCCCTTTACTTCATGGCAATGCACTCTCGTTCTATTGTTTTTTTTTTCTTTATTCCTTCCAAAACAAAGTTTAAGAGTGTGGATTTTACATCTGTCTCTACTGCTTGTGTGTCTCTTATCATGCATATGTAATTAGAGCTTTGCCAAAGTTAGTCAGTTTTGGAGACGAAAGTGGTGAAATATTTGCAATTTAGTCCTAACAAAGATGGGAAACAAATCTATTGTTGTAAAAAATTGCAAATAATTGTTGCACCTTTTGACATATAAAACCAGTACTAGCATTTCTTGAAGGAATGCATATAGCTATGTTGCACACCAAAGTTTTGGATAAAGATCTCTCACGTTCTGTTCTGCACTTGGATTGTGTGTTGACACCGACTCTCAGCTGCTACGCCAGAGTTTAGCTCAATATCTGTAACTTGTTATAGCCTTTTTTGTGTTTGCTATGTTTGTGTCACTGTGGCTGCCACTGGATTGGATTGACTCCAAAAGTTGATCAGCTGAGAACGTGTACTGATTGATTAGTGTCCGAGAAATTTATACAGAGTTGTTTCCATCAGTTTGCAAAAGAATCGGTGTTCAGTCACTCTGGTGCATGTCAAGAACAAGGAAACAAATACAGCATAAAACTTGAATGTTATGTTGAAAGTACGAAAGTCATACAAATCCAAGCAGCTGGACCAAAATACAGATGTTTATTGTTCCTGATTGCACATCAACTAAATCACAGGTTAATCATAACAATAAATAGTTAGGCAAAATAAGTAATCAGAATATTTAACCTAGAAATAAAACCTTATGTGTGATGTATTAAAATTCAGCAATAAACAGAATAAATTTCCTTCAACTTAATGCAAAGGTTTTAGAGTATGAAATTATTCTCATCTACTACCGCAACAAAGTTTCTTTCAGAATGTGTAAAATTGAATGTGTCAGCCATTTTTGTTTTTGCTAAAATCGATTAGCTCTGGTGTCCTCCCTAAATTGGGTTGATTCCAAAAGTTAATAATTTGTAGATGTGCAGTACATCCAACAATTACACTCTGACAGTTTCATTATAACCCGTCTTCTGGTTCATGAGATATTTTGCTAACAGACAGAAACAAACAAACACACATACACTCAGGCAATTACCTGATCGCCCACCTTTTCACGGTGGCGGGCTAAAAAAAAGGGTTAAGGTTTGTGCGACAGCGTGTATTTTAAGCCCAGACAGACTGACAGAGAGAGGTGGATGGGCATCGAAAAATCAGGCCAGCGGCAGACAAGAGTAATAGCGTCCCATTCATCACACCCCGCCATGCTGGATCCCGGGAAGGACAGGGGAAGGTGAGTGCAGGCGCAGGGGAACAGTGGTGAGGTGAGGTGGGGTGGGTGGGGGCGTCGGGTGGCGTGAAGCAGGAGGGGTTGGAAGGGGCGATCAGGAGCAGAAGTTGTGTCGTGGCATTCGTTTATGCGCGTGTGTGTGTGTGTGACCTTGAGCCTGATAGAGTAGCCAGTGTGTTGGAGGTGATGAGAGGCCCCAGAGGGAGACGGGATACGATGATCAGTGGCAACCACACACACACACACACACATTCATAACACAAGAAACTTTTCTCTTTATGATTCAACGAAGAGGTCAAACAGAAAAGAAGTTACTAACTTTTCCTTTTAATCCCTCTTTCTCTCTCTCTCTCTCTCTCTCTCTCCATCCTTATTTTTTACATATGTATATATTTATCCTCGCTGTGGGACTATACTATGTGAAGAGACTAATTACCAGTGAGCAACATTGTGTGTGTGTGTGTGTGTGTGTGGCCCATCTTCAGCTAACAGTCTTAACTGTTTGACTTTGGCTGAATAAAAGCAACTTTAGCTTTTAGATTTGTCTGCACATTAAGTGTCTAATCTCACAATCCTTTGTTTTTGTCTGAGTGGGATGCATTTTTTGCCGTAGAGTTGCTTCTCTAAATCCAAGAGGATGTGCTGTGCATCTCAATACCCCAGTTAAACAGATATTTATGTGTTTTGACAAAAAGAAAGGGAGGGAAAAGATGTATGGGATAAATTATCTATTGAAAAAAAAAAAAAAAAAAACTCAGAACATCTGCCTCTATCATGTGGCACTGGAGGGGTGCCAAGTTGCACGATTCTATCTGAGGCTTTTGCACAGGGTGTTGTCGTCATTTTTCTGATGAAAGAGAGATGCTCTTTTAGGCCAGGTCCCTAAGTGCTGTTTTTAAAAATCCCTTGAAGGGCCTCTTTTAACACCCAGTTTATAAAATCTGTGGCTCATTGCTCCCCGGTGGAGTTAGTAAGACTTGGAATATTCGCCAGTGAAACATCACGGTTGGAACCCTTGAAACGATCTAAATGGGAAACATAAAGCATAAAAAAGGTGCTCCATACTGAGTTTGACTTGCTGCCAGAAAAGTCAATCATAAAACTATATTGGATTTTTTCACTATGCCAAAAAAATAAATAAATACAGAGAGGAGCTGCTTTACAAATAAGTCACTGGAAAACATAATAGTGGAAATATGAAATCTTGTATTTTTAATCATAAATCACCCAATAACAAATTGTTTCTACAGTTTATCCTTTCAGAATATATTCTGTTTTTTATCTTATAGTATATTTGTTCGTAATACTCAACTATTAAACCCAGATCTTGATCTCAGGATAAAATCAGATGCTGGCTTCCACAATGCACAATAAAAACCTGAGGCCTTATCATCTTTAAATATACAAAATTTTGCAATATTTTTGTAGTTCTTGTCATGAATATGACACAATATTCTTTAGTCTAAACATCCTGGTTTTGTGAAACTCACTTTACCTTAAATAAAACTAACAATCATTAAAGCAGTGGTTCCCAGATGGGATGGGTAGTGCCTGGTGCCAGTGACGTGCGGTGAGGTTCATGGATGGTGAGGCACTCAGTTAATCAAAATCAGATTTACAAATATATGAACCC
>JARVJO010000394.1:14958463-14995640 GCA_031762555.1 Cynodonichthys magdalenae | reverse complement strand
CCAAGTTGAGACGGAGCGTGGTTGAAAGGATTGCGCAATCGGGAGGCGGCACTTGATTTTGCCTCCTAGTCCGTCTCGTCCTGTATTTGAAGAGGAACTGAGGAAATTCAGCGATTTTGAATAAGAAAAGTATTAAAAAGTGTTTAAGTTAAGTGAAAATGTGTTTATAGTACAAAGCATTACATAAATGTGACATTTAATGTATTTAATATTGTTTTTTCTTTTTAATTTCCATGATGAAAGGGGAGGCTCTGCCTCCCCTGCCTCTAGTGACCGCACGTCACTGCCTGGTGCCTTGTGTGCCAAAGTTTGGGCCGGAGTGACTCAATACAGTTTAACTTGCTGTGTTGGCCATCTTAAATCAAATTGATGTCAAAAGTTAATCAGTTTTAGATGCGCGTCCAATGATTACTTTATGAGTCTCATTAAAATATGTTTGTGTTTTTCCTGGTACAGCGGTTTACAGATTAGTTTTGCGTGATTGAGCCTTAGAGCATGTATTTTAATATCATCCAGAAATGTTCAGTCAGATAGGAGCTAATCTTTGTTGTCATTGAGTTTGTCTTTGCTGTGTGATAAAATGCATTTTCTGCTAGACAAAAAAAAAAATACTAAAAGAAATGTATCACTGCTACATCAATTATTGCAAAAAGAAATTGAAGTGTGTTTACTTAGTCAGCTTGTTCAGCTGTTCAGTGAAATTGTTTTGTCACATGTTGATTTAATTTAATGAAAGAAAAGGAAAAGTTTTATATAAGCAGAGGATGATAATGCTATTCCGAGCTTGAATTTGTGTGACTCCTTGTTTTTGCACAAATTTTGGGAAATTGAATACATGTCTCCCCTACACCGAGGCTGGAAATGGGAGGAATACTGACTCTCTCTCTCTCTCTCTCTCTCTCTCTCTCTCACTGCAGTTACAAAATCAACAGCGCTTTCAGATGCCCTCTGGGAGCCACATATTAGCATGCTGTCACGTTTTATATGACATTTCAATTTTTACTGTGCTGCCAGACTGAGAGATGCAAAACAAAGAAAAACAGGTGCAATTTTAGCACAGCAGCAATGAGCAGCAGTCACTTGAGGTTCAGACTCATTTCCTGGTGTGATGGGATGTACGCTGCTACCTTATAACTGTTAGGTTTATCATTTTTATGGCGTAACCCAGCGGGGAGAACAGCGGGATCGGAGGTTAAAATAGTCTCAATTGGCTCACTTCTTTCCCACCCAGTGGATGTAGGACAGATATTTGAGTCCATACTAACAGGCAGAGTCCTCAGTGACCTCTCTCTTGTTTAGCTGTAGGCCTTGGGTCAGTGAAGAGCAAACTGTCTTTGCAAAGTTTAAACTCAAAGTACACTTTGCCATGATGGCATCTCACATAAAATAACTAGAGCATTGAGTACTCAGAGGCACTACACATCTTTCTTTTGTTAAATATTTAATCAAGTGTTTCAAGGAGTTTACCACATTTGTTTACCACAATTCACCAGCCGGTGCAGTGTGGTTAGTCTGACTTGGCTGTTTTCTTTGTGTGTGTGTGTGTGTGTGTGTGTGTGTGTGTCCCTGGGCGCTCTTCGGTATCACTGAGGGTTATTTTTCCGTAACGCACGCAAACAACTCTCATCCTCCTTAACAAGCATTTCCACTGCTAAAGCAATGAGCGCTTGGCAGGGATTTCTTATCACACGCCACACATCCAAACAATGATGCAAACTTTGGACATAACCACAAAAGATGCACTTATTGACTTTAAATGGCGCGCATGCAATTAAAGCACGTAACTCTCACTCAACAGAGGACACCGGGCTCTGTGAATATTCCGGCTACCAGCCTGATGAGAGTTAATTGATGTCAAAGAGCTTCTTCTCCAAAGAAAATCATTTTCAGTCACAGGATAAACTGCTTTAATGCAGTTTATTTATTTATTTATTAAGGTGATACACTGCTGGCTTTAGCGTGAGCATTTATCACAGTCTGGGTGGCCCCTTTGTTTTGCTATGAAGGAGAAAAATATGATTATTCACTAAAAGAGAGATTGTCCAGAACACAAGAACGATCACATAGAAGTCTGTAAAGCTTTAAGATCACCTTGCTGGAATGTTGCACATAACCTTTGTAGTAAAAAAAGGACTGAGACAAAATTAATGCAAGAGAGAACTTGTTGTTTTACATCTACGATGGGATCTTCATGTTTGTCTGCATTTAAAGTTTGATGTAAACAAACAGGGCTGACAGTTACTTCAAAATGCAGATTAAGCTACAGTTGTAATATTTCTGAGACTAAACACATTAGATAGGGTTAATACACTATCATACAGCATCATCAATCAAAGCAATGCTGTCAGAGGTGCTGGCCTTTAGGCTTTACCAAGGCATCTATCTGTAGCCACATCAACACAAGACATTTCACCGATTTTATTATATTGGTCTTACTTTCAGGTCTTTAAACTGATGTACTTGTTGTTCTGGTAGTGTTTAAGGCTCTTATAAAGGTTTTGATTATGAGTTAGAACAATAGCTGGTTAACACTGGAAAAACTACATGTATGTTTGTGGTTGACGCATGTGCACACAAACCACAGGAAGAAAACTCCTTGTGCCAAAGAGATGGATTTAATCCACAGGACATGGAAATGTGTGTCCTAGAAAGCTTACTGATTCTAATGTTTTGCCATTTTGTAAATTAATTAGAACACAAAGTTTTTCAAGGATTTATGATTGTGTCCTTTATTCCTGACTCAGACTGGGTTTTCTTTGCTTTAAAACAAATATTCCAGAGGAGAGAAAGAGACTGCATTTACAAGTCTTCCATCTTCCACTGTATGTTGGAATGTGGTATTATTGTAAAGTCACACAGCAAGACCAGGTGCACAAATCAACCTTATCTAATGGCTGTAGGGTGTGTGTGTGTTTGTGTGCATATTAGGTTCCATTATAGGAACAGGTTGTCTGTCTCCATATGTGCGCAGTGTGCAGGGAAGCTGGGAAAACAAGGTTCTCCGTGGCCCTCAGTGTTATTGCTACCTCCCGCCTCCCCAAGCCGTGTTTGAAGACAGGAAATAAGAGTCAGACCGCAGTCCGAAGGGCATGTGGCAATAGTTTATGCACCAAGGACCTCTGACCTATCCTCTCCACCCCCAGTCACTCTCTCACACCACTCCCATGGCCCCCAAATACTCTCCCCTGAGTCCAGGCTCAAAAATAAAACGTCCTGACCCAGCCCTGCTTGGCCCGGCCAAGCTCAGCACAATAGACACGGCGCACTAAGATTTTTGTTTGAGCCAGCAATGAAAAACAGATGGGAGTCTAAGGAAAAGACCGGGAGAAGCAGGAGGAGAGGGAAAAAAAAGTGACTCTTGTAAAATATTTTCGAAGAAAAATAACCCAGAGAGGTTGTCTAATTATATCTATTTGTCTTGTGTGGTTTTGCTGGGGAGGCCATGTGGTCTCCGTGACTGCTCCACGGTTCATTTTCCACATTATCTGATCTTGGATGGAGAGCAAAAAGAAGAGGGTGGGTTTGGGGTGCAGTTTGGGGTCTCATTGGGAGGGTTGTGGTGAGGTGGCTGGACTCTGAGAGCCAAATGCGGTATAGGCCTCTGAGACTCTGAAGGTTTCATGTCTTTGATTGGTTCACTGTCCTCAAAGTTGTAATGACAGGAATTACTCAGTTCTACCACGCTAATCTAACAGCATCAATCCATCTTCATCAACAATATGCTGGTTTACATAAAACTTTGCAATGCAGGTGTTTGCCACATGCTTTGGTGTTTTCATTTTCTTTTCTCCTCTTAAAGATGTTCGTGGTATCAGCAGTGGATGGTCAGGTTTTACACTGAAAATCCACCATATTACAATCAAAAGTATCCAACATTCTTCTGGAGTTTTTCTGCTTCCTTTTGTTTCCCAAGCATGCCCACATCTACCAACAGACAGTCTGCGTGTCAGTGTCCTCAGTCCGCCTGTGGCTTTTGATCACCTCATTGTGTCCAGATCTGTCCTGTCCCTGCCTGCCTGTCACTCAGCAGGCAGCTCGTTGACTGTTGCATGACTTCTTAAATTCTTTGCTTTATTTCAGCAAGAGAGGTGGGGTTTATCGACTAGAGATGAACTGCCTAGTTTTGCGTTTCCTTGCCCCTGTGATCCAGCAAGATTGAAAGTTCACAACCATCAAAAGTTGAAAAGAGACGTTCATGGTGGCTGACTGAGCTAATGGGGATAATAATGATGTCATGGCTGGTGACATCACAGTGTGCCAGCCGGCAGAACAAAAGGAGGACTCTGCCCGGTTCCTATAGCTGCTTTGGCAGGAGCAGAAAGAGAGGGGGAGAGACCAAAGATTGATGTATCCATTCGGCTCCCAGTTTAATTCTGCCTCTTTATTCACATATTTAAATTTTCCTCTGAGCGTTTGTAAGGGGGAAAACATTTTGATTTGTTCTGCCAACTTTATATCTCTATTACCGCCTGGAATGAAAGCACTCCGTCACTTCATGCAGGATATCCGGTGATTTGGCTCCTCTCTCCAAATCAAAGCTATTTAAAGTGTATTGTTCTCACAAAGATGCCTGTGCCCAGCCTCTGTCTTGTCTCTCTCCTTTTTCCCTTCTTTCTTGTCTCTTTTTTTCTGTTCGTCTGCATCTCCTCCTCCCTCATCCTTGCTTTCTTCTTTGCTTGCATACATCTCTATCTGTCTTCTTGCAGGACTCGGAGAAAAAGGGCTTCATGAACAAGCTTTATGCCATTCAGGACGTGTGCATCAGTGTGCAGAATGCACTGGATGAAGTGGCCTCCTATGGCGAGAGGATAAAGAAGTGAGTCGTAAGCCCGCTCCTCGGCACCCAGCCCGCTTCCCTTTGCTTTGCTTCTCATATCCCAGGTTTTTTTTTTTCTGTACTGCCAAGCTGGTTCTGCATCCCTTCTGCCAGCCTAACTGAGTGTAACTCAATGCTACTCTCAGGAAATCCTGCCAGTGTGTTAACTAACCCTGAGACACAAACACAAAGGCTGTCTGTCTTAATGCTCATCAGATCTCACTCAGCTCTGCATGACCTTTATATAAATCCCATATGCTTATTGCCACATATCAATACATTCACAAATTTTTTTAAACACTGTGCACTTCTGTACCCATGGGAAGCTTTTTTTAAAAACGGTTTTCAAAAAAATCAAATGAACACATTTTATTTTACACTTCAGTAGCCTGGCAAACTTAGAATTATGTACAAACTAAACTGAGTCATAATTTGTTTTCAGCAAAAAAAAATGTTAAAGTTTATTGCTTTTCATCAAATATAGTTTAATCTTTTGCCCTGTCTGCTAATTTTAATCACTTCCCATCTCCTCCTTTTTCAGCACCTTTAACTGGACTGTGCCTTTCTTAAGCTGGCTTGCGATTGTGGCTCTCGGAGTGGCCACCGTCATCATTTATTTCATACCTCTTCGGTTCATTGTTCTGCTCTGGGGTGAGCTAATGTCATTTTGTGAATAAAAATTGCACTAGTACCATAGTTAACATGGTAAATCCCAATGCCTATTCTGTTTGAACAAAGCCACGTTTGGCTTTATTTTTTTTTTTTACCTGCACAGCAGATTTATCAAAACTACAGTAGAACATTTTCAAGACGTTCCATAATGTGTCAGTATCTGTCTTCCATTACCATCTTTTCCCTACCTACCTCTACTATTATTTCTCCCTACAGGAATAAATAAATTCACCAAGAAGCTGCGAGACCCTTACACCATTGATAACAATGAGCTGCTGGACTTTCTGTCCAGGGTACCCTCGGATGTACAAGTGGTGAGTGAACTTGGCTTTTTTGACATAATATGATAGTTGGACCTCAATTTATTATCTCCTGTGTATTTTTTTTCTCTCAGCCTTTCCTGCATTGTTGTACTTTTTTTTTTTTACTTGCTGGGTGAATGGACTCTCCTTTGTTTTAGCCACGCAGACATCTAATCTACTTATTTCAAAGCGGTTTATGTGTTTTTCCCATTAATAGCTTCCTAGACTAATTCAATTTCCTCTTACATAGCTGGAGCTGTGTTGTAAGATAACAAGGTTAAGTGAGTTTAGTGCCAAGCATATAACTAGGTTGATTGACTCCATACATATACCCTCACACATAATTACAGTTAGCTGTTGCTTCTCAGCAATTCTAGTAATTGGAGCAGAGCATAAATCAACAGTTTACTGACCCCTTGCAGTTCTGCTTTCACATAAATCATGAGATCAGATTAACTTTTTGACTTGAGACTTTGGATATTTTCTCAGGTAAAGTGTACAGTAAGTGTGTATGTGTGTGTGTGTGCGTCTTCTAACTATAACATGCTGTGCTATGTGAGACAAAGTGGAGTTTAAACAGCAATTAAATGGCAGCTTGTGAAAGTTGGGGTGTTATCCAGCCCCGCCGGTGTCCACTGTGGCTCATGAGCCCTGCTGAGCCAAGTTTAACACACACAAACCGACTCACACATACACAGATGGTGGCTAGGGCTAAATGACCTGGGGCCTCCGATATGACCAATCCCGTGCCACATCAGTGCTGACACACTTCCTCTTTGATTGCCTGTTGCCCACGATGTCTTTCATCTTTACAGGGTCATAATCCTTGCTCCCTGTAACACCTCCCTGCTCTCCCCCTTTCGGCCCCAGTGCAGTTTTGTAGTTTACAGGGGCCTGCTGCAGCAGCAGGCACATGGCAAGCCATCAACTTAAATGAGCACAAGCTGTCCCCTCCGGTGAAGTGCAGCCACCTTACACACCTGGAGCCTGTGGGTGTGTAACGGGTGAAGGGCCCCAAGCCCGGTAGGTACGAGGCCTTTACAAGGCTCCTAATGAGGGCCTGCTGGCTAGGAAAGGTGGGGGCAGATGC
This sequence comes from Cynodonichthys magdalenae, assembly GCA_031762555.1. Lineage (NCBI taxonomy): Eukaryota > Metazoa > Chordata > Actinopteri > Cyprinodontiformes > Rivulidae > Cynodonichthys > Cynodonichthys magdalenae. Next base: position 14,988,760 of record JARVJO010000394.1, on the reverse strand, counting down.
TCTGGTCTAGTGCCTGTGACTCTGGAGTGGTACCTACTGTTAGTGCTACTGTAAGCGCTATTATTCCTGCAGGTGTTGGAGTGGTAATTGTTACAAGGTTTTGCTGAGATTTACATAGAAAGATGGCAGCATGGTGAAATGATGAATATGGAAATAATAATAAAAAAACACAATGAGGGTTTGAGAGAAAGTGCAAGAAAGTAGATGAATTGTTTGATATATCTCAGTGGGGGTATGGCTTCTAGATAAAAAAAAAAAGAAACAGCAAAGTTCCAACACAGTTGATAACTTTCTTGCTGAATGCAAAGGTTAGTTTTCCGAGAATACTCACTACGCTGCGGTCAGTGGCTAAAAACAGACCAGAACATTCTGCTCAGAGGTGCACCCTTGCCTCTGCCTCTGGTGGTGGCTTCACCTCACCGCCTGCCCCTGCCTTACTGGGTCAAAGACGTCAGTGTGTATTAAAGCCCTCGAGGCTTTCAGACGATGCAGAGAAGTGCTGGGATCCAAATGGAGCATCCCCTCACAGGCATGTGTCTGTAGCACCCGCTGGCATCGGTGCACAGGTCCACTATGCCTGACACCGAGAATGACTAATGAAGTGCTATTTCAAGGCCCCAGTGTGACCTCACACACATATATAATCACACCCACAAGTTTTCTCCCAGCAGTCGTGCATGTTAAGGTGGGGGGTGGGGGGGCACTGTTCCGCATCATTTAGAGGTGCTTCGGTGCGACCAGACCTGATGAGGTTCTAATGAGTTTATTTACAAAGAGCAGCTACACGGAGCCACAGTCCATTATAACTGAAATTGTTTTAAAACGCCTCAGAAAAAACTGAGGTTTAATTCTCATACAATGTAGTTTTATTTTGTTTATGGCATGCAACCACAGAAATGGGACTTCGGCAGCACTTTTTAGTCAGATGTACAGTTAACAGAAGGTACTTTGATTTTGCAAAGGAAGCCAGTCAAACCAGCGAGCCTAGAGCAACACTGCCAAATATCTTTTAAAAACTCAAACCTCAGTTGGGTATTGGAATCTGCAACTCTTTTTTTTTTTGCCACCTGAACTATTTACTTAAACCAGTATTTCCCTATAAGAGCAACTACTTTAAAGCCTGGCATGGTGTGGGCGATTTGTGAGTGTGACAGCTTAACATGACTCTCCCTCTATGTTTAATGGTTTCATCTACCTGTTTTTGATCTTTTACAGTGTTAGCCATGTTTATGGTCCTTATCAGAGAATCCTTAGTTTCTACCTAAACAAGGCCAAACTGATGCAAAGTATTCCCTACCTGGCGTTTGGGACGTGCCGCCGCACTAGCATGTTTTATGACACCATTAGGAATGTGAGCTGGGGAGAGCATAAGTAGGGCCAATGCAATTAGCATGCCAAGTGGCCCTTTATGATAGCTGTAAAGGAGCTGGATGAAATCCCCAATACAAAAATAAGCATGAATTCCAATTTAGGGCCTAATGAGCAGCAGGGAGTTGAGTTAATATTTTTAGGCAACATTTATGTTTGCAGTGAAACCTCCGTGGACGCGCAGGAAGCAGAGGCAGCGTAGTTAAGGCTTGAAACATTGCCAGATAGCATCAGTCACATCCAGCAGAAGTGTCTCTCCTCTTCGCTTTGCCAATTTTGAGACCGTTTTAAACATTTTACTCAAAAAGAGACAATTAGTCACTATTCAGTTTGTGTCTTGTCACTGCAGCTAATAGGCAAAACTTTCTCTCATTGCTGCAGTTCTCGTTTTTTTTTCCCTCCCTTATGTCACCATAGTATGGCGTCTCTTTCAACACAATAGATCCGAGTGCTGACTCCTCCAATCTGCAGATGTTTTGAAGCGTACACATTAGTGTTCCTCTGCAAACATTTAATAACCCTCATGCTCCATTAGGTGTCACATAAGATGAAAACCACTGGGATTTTTGCCCTCCTCGCAAAAAAAACAAAACAATGGTGAATAACATAGTGTCATTAAAATGACACTTCTTTTACTTTTTAAAATTTGTTTATTTACTCACCTACCTGCCTTCTTTTTTCCCCTCCTCACCGTCACCCACCTTGTCTGTCTGCCCACATTGGCATCATCAAAACACTGTCACAAGGTTCAGTGGGAGAGGGGAAAAAGAGAATGAAAGACAGTGAGCTAGGGAGAGAGGGAGCAGGTCCCGGGATGCTTTATGGGTAACACTGTTAAACGAAGCACGACGCGCAGTACACAACACCCCTTCAGCAGAGCACACTTCAAAGCCTGTTTTGCACTTGTACTGTCAACATTTGGGAGAGGAAAGGAGCGAGGGTGGAGGATCCTTTGAGCAGCGTTGGGTCTTAACACACCTCTTCTCCTGTCTATTTCCCCCCTTTAAGCTCCCCACTTGTGTTCCTAAATTGGTTATGTGCTTGCTGCATTACCTCACTTTATACTTTTACCCTATTACGATACCTTTTCTTTCACTAACGCCCCACTTTCTCCTTGCCTTCCCTGCTTTCTCCTCTGTTTTTGACTTTAACTAGCTCTTGTTGTTTGGGTGTCTGTGTGTGTGTGTTTGCGTGTGTGTTATTAGGTAAGGTGAACAGGGAGCCAAGGGTGTAGCATCAGGCAGGCCTGTCACCTGTAAGGTGGGATTGAACCTGTGACGCATATGAGCCCCATTTCTCCTGGCTGGCAGCTCTTCACAGAAAGAACTCTTGTTTGATTGAAATGTTTGTTTTTTTGTTCTCCCCTGCACCATTTCTGTTTGTTGATCCCTTTGCTACTCTACATGAGAAAAAAAGATCCTTACTTTCTACTGACAAGCAAACTTTTCTTTGTTTGTGTTCACTCACAAAGAGTTTTGTTTGGACAGGAATGTCACCGTGCAGAATTAAACTGCTGCCTAGCTTCTTTTTGTTTTGGTGCTGTAGGCGTTTGGCCATATAAGTGGGACCAATAATATCAAGTGATCCGACCTGCCCTACTTTTGGATCTATACTGACTTTTTTTAAAGCGAACAGAACATAGTGTGTGGGGCAGATCTTTATGTGAAAATAGAATTGAGTAAAAATGTCAATTTTTTTTCTTCTACTTTGCTTGAAGACTCTTTAAATCAGCAAATATCATTACACTTCACGCAAATCTGTTGCTATTTCTTTGCAAATGGGTAAAACAAGAACGTTCAATTGTTCTTCCATAGATGCAACAATTAATCACAGCCAAAGCTACATTAAAGTCTTACTATCCTTTTAATATTAATTTCCTTGTTTTGTGGTTAAGTTGGCAGTACTAAAGAATAATTCACTCCCCAACCTCCCTTTTTCTCCCACCTTGAATGCCTTAGCCGTTTTTTAGTTTTGCTCCTTTGTCACTGCATTAAACAAGATGTATTTTTTCATAGGATAGTGTGGACAGTAGAAAAAGTGTGCAAATTTAAATTAGTGTTTCCTAGTAAGGCACAGAGAGCAGCAAATACAAGCCTAACCACTCCTAATAAGCACTTTAATAGGACATTGTTGACCACCATTGCACGACAGCGGCATTGAAATACCGCAGAGAAGCGTCTGTGTCTTTTGTTCATTTGTGGGTGCAAGAGATTTTTTATTTTTTTTTAAAGCAGAGATGCACACACACAGACCTGCATTTTTTTGCATCTAGGATTTGTGCCTTCCAGGCAGAGGACCGGAAGGCTTCATTGAAGCGACAGTACAAGTCAGTACAAGATGCACGATAAAGGCTTGTTCTCAGCCAGTACTGAGGCGCTGCTGTTCCCGTCCACAGTAGACAGACTCACCATGAGACACAACAGAGAAACCATATTGATGTCAGTTTGCTGTCTGCCTGAGGAATCAGAGCGAGTGTCAGTCAGTCAGACAAGCAGAGTAGCCTATAGTACCAGATATTTCTTAGACAGTACTGGCTCTTTGGTGCTGCGTGTCTTAAGTCTAGTTTTTTTTTTTCCATTAGTATTCTGATTCAGTGGCTAGCGCTTGTCGTTGTCTTGAATTTATCTGAGCCATCAACTGTATTTGTGTGTGCATGTGTGTACAATTTAAAGGGAATGGTTGCCAGTGACAGTCTTTGGTTTTTCAGCTGCTGTGGCGCTGTTGTATTTAAGTGTCCATCACTTTCAGTTAAGAACAGTTTGTTTCTTTTCCTTAGAACTGCTCACCATCTGTGTGCATCTGCAAAAATTCAAATCAAGTGGTGAGGATCACTTCCTGTTGGGGAATGGGTGTAACTTGACAATACTGAACGATATTTAAAAGAAAGCTTGGTTGTGCTTCTAAAAGGTTATTTTTACAACTATTACTGAAACTGTAATTATTAACAATAAGTCAATTGATAAAACATGTTTTGTTTTTTTAAAGTAAGAAAAAATAAAACTTTCTGCAGTTTTTTGCTGGTTTATAAACTCTTGCAGTGAGAAGACAACTAAAATGTCACTTGTCTAAACTAGACATATTGCAGAGAATAACCCCTGTAAGAATTCCGTTTGTTAAAATGTTGAACTGTTTCTCCATTCAGGTAGAGCCAGACAAACCATTGCAATTGATTTAAAACCCTGGTTTCAACTCCTGCCGTCTACAGCTTCATTTTCAGTTTACTAATTTAACAACCACATCATGTTTGTCTAATTCTCAGCAGGAAAACAAATCAGTTATTCCCCTAAAATGCAACAGTTTCCTTCAGTGTAGGATAAATTACTACCACAGCTTTTGTAGACATGCAACAAGTCGCTGAATTTAGGTAATATGAAGCAGTACAAGACTTCTCAATAACTGAAAACCAGCTTTATAAACTGCATAAAGGTTGTGTTGGTGGAAACCATTTTATTGTTTAAGGCTGTTAAGTAGTATACACATACTGTCATTTTATGTGATTACTGTACTAGTCCAGCTTTAAATTAAAAAAGGGTAAAAAAACTGTTAAAAAGATTTCAGCCTTTACATATTTCATCCTGCGTTCTACTGTTGTGCCTGCCTAAGTTGCCTAAAAGCTTCTTAATATTGATGAAGAATGAACTGGCAATTATTAGGCTTTCAAGTATTTCTCAATATGTTTTGCTTGATTGTAGAATTTATTTGTACAGCATACATGTTTAGAAAAAACAAAAGTTCATATTTAGGCTTGCGTTGAGTTTTTTGTTGTTTCAAAATGTGTTTTTGTGTGTGCAATCAAGCTGTTCATAGACATTTATGTAAATACTGTGTATCAACATTCACAACTAGATAATCTTAGTGAGTACATTCACATTTTCGAGCTTGTGTGTAGGTTTGACCATGGGCTGATTTCATTGTTTTTTTGTCTGACTTTTAAATAAACATATTGCTTAATTTTTGTCACCCCTAGAGGAAAAACTCAAAGCCTCAAACTGTCACATTAAGGTTTATGTTTGAGCAGGATTGTATGTAGATGACTGAAAAGCTTTATAAACAAAGTGTATCTCATTAGGCAGAGTTTGTCTGCAGCATCTTCTTTCCGTGTAACAGCAGCTCAGATGGCCTGACTTATAGACACAGATGTCTTGTGTATGTTAAAAGTGTTTGTTATTGTCAAGTTTTAGTGTTTTGTACCAAAAATGAGCAATTCTATTTTTGTTCTTCTGAGTACTGAAAGCGTTACATTGCATTTTTCTCCTGCTGCCTGTCTGACTCGTTTTTCTGCCATCTTGTGATGCTAAGATGATTGTTGTCTCTCCAATCTTTCCCATGAGCCTTTGCCCTGGTATTTGTTTGTCTGTATGATCCCTTCCCTTAGGCCGCTGTTACACATTTGGGTATATAAGTGTATTAAAACTTTATATATATATATATATTTGCATCTGCGAGTGAACATGAGTGTATGTGAAGCTTTGAACAGTGTAACTCGTGCTTTTGTGTGTCCATGTGTGTCCGTGTGTGTGTTGTAATCAGTGTGTAATCCCTTCCCCGAGGCCAGTGTTCCACACAGCTGGACCGGAGCCTCTGGAGGGTCTCTGTGCTTTTCAAGCATCCTCTGCTCTTTCCACCTGACCGGGTGGGTTTTGTGTGTGTCTGTGTGTGTTTTAACAGGTGCAGTACCGAGAGCTGAAACTGGATCCCAATCCCAGTCCAAATAAAAGGAAGAAAAACAACCCCGGGTAGATCACTGCGTCCACCCACGGACTCCTTTCTTCTTCTCTTTTCTCCTGCTGGTCTAACGTTGGACACTGAGGAGAGGAGTAGCTCCACACAACCTTCCATTTTTTTAATTTTCCATTTTAGTCTCATAAATTATATTTCTGCCTTTTATTTCTGATGGTTATAGTTCCTCAAAGTGTCATTTTTATGTGAGACAAGATACAAGAAAACTCTTTAGTTATTCAAACAGTTGCAATGTATACAGTGTGTACAGGATGACTTTCACATCAGGCTGTGAACTCATTTTTCTCCTTCACTCTGACAGCTAAAGGCCCTGTCATACAAGATAACTTATGCCAACTTATGAAAACCTTTTTTGTCTAAATTGCTAATAATGGTTATTTATTTGATCACTTTGTTAGAATTGACACGCCGAAAAGAAGCTTCCTGTTGATTTTTTCAATCCCATCTTCAACATAGTCATCTTTAAAATGTTCATAAGTTGTTTAGTGTGACAGGGCCTTTAGATGACTACTTTTTTTGTTCTATTAAGTATCACACAAGTAAAATTAGATATTTTTTACTGCAGCAAGAGATAATTCTGCTCATCTACATTATTAGAAACACAGGCCTTAAATTCTGTAACACAAGTTATAATTTATTTAACTTGTACTATATTTATGAGACAGTTTTAGTAAAATGTTTTTATATTTTCTAATTGTTTTTGTACTGAAGCGATGTTTGTTTTCATCCCCTCTTGTTAATGATGTTATGTTCACTGGCAGTTTTGGATTGTCTCCACTTAACTCGGCTAGCCAAGTTGATTTGCAAAATACGGCGGTAGCCTCCAGATATGTTTCTCTGCACAAATGGAAATCCGGACAAACAGGATATGGGCTTGCTTGGGGTATCTGTCTGTGCTTTAATGCAGGAGTCAAATAAACTTCTCTCAAATCTCCGAAAACAAAGACAAAACAATCTCACCAACCACCTGCAGGATCACTGAGTATCTGATGTTACACCCGATTAGATGTACAGATAAGTCAAGTTATTATTTTTGTGGCACATTTAAAAACACACATAGCTGACCCAAGTGCTTTATCATAACTTAAATAAAACATTAAAACATATTCAAAGAAAAGCAAAGGGATAATTAAATAAATGTAATTTATCTTGTACAGAAGATATTCTGCTCAACTGAAAACCAGTGAAAAATGGGTTTTAAGTATATATTTAAAATGACTAATAGTTCTAATTTTTAGCACATGCTGATAGATTAGGGACCACATCCAGAAAGACACTGACACCTCTGTTTTTGACTCTGGACCAAGAAATGTTCAAAAGCAACTGATTTGAAGACCACAAAGATTTGGCTGGCATGTAAATGGTGGAGAGGTTCTGACTGGAAAGGTGTCATACCATTAAGACTCTTAAAAACAAGATGTATAATTTAAACTACATTTTAAAATGCATAGGAAGTACAAGGCTAGTTTAGGACCAACATAATGAGTTTAGTAATCCACATGAAAGATGTAATAATGGGATGAATTTGTGTCACATAAAAAACAAAGTTTATCTTGATAAATGAAAAAAATATATATTTTTTTCAATTTAACAGCACATTCAAAATATTATGCCAAGTTTCCTAATAAATACATAGAAAATGTAATGGTTGATGCCATGATGTTTATATCAGAATAAATAATTCCTGTTTTGTTCATGTTTGTATAAATGGCAAATAAGGGGGCCTAAAACAGAGCCTTGAGGTACCTCACGATTAAGAAGAGGTCAAAGGTAAAGATTACTTTCCCAAACTCCTTAACTTGACATCTTTTTGAGGACAAGTCCTCCCAAAGTCGCACTTTTTATATAGATGTCACCCAGTCTCTGCAAAGTGTCATCAGGCAGGCCTGTAGGCAGCCACAGCCCTAATCTTGTTTGAAGGGCCGGTCTCCTCCTCTCTCATCTCGGTGTGTCTGCCTCAGTGGCCACACATGAAAGCATTCACACAAGCGTTGCGATGAATGCAGACACAAAGAGGCTCATCCTCTCACGAGAGTACACATCTCGTCGTGAAAATCTTGCACATCGTGTAACTACTTGCTCAAAGAGGAAAACAGAATGTTTTATTTGTGCAGGAACACTATCTCCCTCTCAGGCGCGCATACACACACACACACATACTCTGTGATGCTGTGCCCCAGGCTGGCCGCCCTCTCCATCTGCCCCACCTCCTGTGCCCACAGCTCAACTTTGATCAGCCTTTTCCAGAGACAGAGGCTTGCATGTGCGAGCTGTGTGTTTACAGAGTAAGAGTGTTTGCATACACACGTTTACGCAATCAAAGACATGTTGCTTCTCTCAGCCATGATGTGTGTTACAACTGCAGCTCCCCTCCAGCTCTAGATTGATGCTTAGGATCAATCAATGTGTGTGTATGTGTGTGTGTTTTGTGCAGCAGAAGCACCAGCTGCTTTTTGCTGTTCAGTTTGCTGAGATGCTAGATGAGCAGCAAGTCATCGTGTGACAAGACAAGGCTCCGAGGGGACTTCAGGCCTGAGTTGTGGGGGATGGAGGTGTTTGTGTGTTACAGTTTCAGAAGCCACTTCCCGTCATGCTTTTCTCCGTTTGCTCTCTCTGCTGTTCCCTCATTCGTCAGTGAGCCGGGTTGCGACCCTGTCTGAGGGAACGGTCTCTTGGGCTGCTCGCCGAGCATCTCTTGAAAGATCACAGCGCAGGCTGTGTTTGAGGAGGTCTCATCTCATCCTATTGATCCCTGCCTCTACTTCTTTTGGTTCCCTCTCCTCCCCCTGACTGTGTGTGTTTAACTCCTTAAACCCCCGTTCACTGTAGTTTAAAGCTCCTTTCTCCCATTTTGTCATTCTCCCACCTCATTCTGTCTGTCCCCGTGTCGTCACCTCGACCCTCTCATGCTCCTTTCCTCCTCATCCATCCATTTTACTGCTTAAATATCAACAGGATCTGTCAGAGTACAGCCAATCTTTGTTTGTCTTCTCTAAGAGCAGCACCATAAACTGATGATTAGTGTACACAACTAAAACTCTGTGACTCATGGCCACTTGTTTTTTATTGCCTGGAGGGACTGCTTGTATACCTGACATGTCTGTTTTTACTGAAACATATAAATATTTTGCAACTATTTGTGGTCATGGTTGTGTGGCACAAGCATCTAAATGTTTAATTTATCTTAATTTATTTTGTTTCGGCTCTGTTTAAAAGCAAACCAAAGTGTGATTTTTGTACAATGTAGAGAAAATATGAGAAGAATGTATCAGACTGACAGCTGTAAACAAAACGAAGCACTTTTCTTTGCAACAAGCTGTAACGAGACTTTATTTTTGAAAAAAAAAAAAAGAATACTGTACAAAGATAAATGCTGATTAATTTATGGTTGTGTTTTATACAGTATGCCTGTTGATAGTGTGGTGACAATATTGTAAAGTAGGTGTATGCCTGCCCTTATTTTCTAAGATGTGTCTTTGCCTGCAATGTTTTCTGCCTGTAATATCATTTTTTTGTGCCCCGCCAATGACATTTCCAGTTTGTGAGAAAGGGCAAATCATGTTGCATATGTCTCATTTGATTAATGAATAGCATATTATCTATGTGGCTTATTTTGGGATAAAAACATAAAAAACAGATTAAATATTTTTTATTAAGTTCACAGTGTGTGGATTATTGATTTCAACGCATGTTTATATTTCAAGGTAAAGCATTAGATTTGAATTTGCACATTATTTTTTTGCAAAAAGTAAAATAATTAAGTATTTTTTAATTGTTATATCTTCACAGTCATTCTTACAAAAGGCCTTTACCTTTGCAGCAGTATTTCTCTAAGGATCTTGTGCTCGGAACATGTTAATAACAGATTGCCACAAAATTTAAACTGAAGGTAAAATATGGTGAAGCAGTTTTTGTAATTCACTGAGGTATTATGAAATGGGAAATAAAATGGTGCCAATAAGAATCTGGATGATCAAGAAATTATAGCTTTGCCTGAGCAAATTTACTAACATGATGAGAATCAAGAAATGCAAAAACTCTTGGCCTTGTCACAAACTGAAGCATCAGTTCATATTGAACAAAGACATTTTTGTAGAAGACTCCAGAATGTTATGACAATAAAATCTTTACCTGTTTATTATGGGAGTGGATTATTCATGGTTCGCATTACAGTCACTGAAACCTGGGGAAAAAATGGATTTAACTAAACTTGTGCAAAGAAAACCTTACACCATCTAAATATAATAACAAACGTGTTTTTGCATTTATTTAGAGAAAAAATTTGAACATTACAATGAAGGTAACAGTTGTGAAAAACTCGAGGTAGTTACAATTCTGTGAAACATTAGTGTTCTTGCAAAACAAACAAGTAGAAAAAATATTTACCTGAAAATGTTCAATTAAATATATATATTTATACATATGTTTTTGTATGATTTTTTCCTTCCTACATAATGTAACAAACCATATATAGTTTTTTTTTTATTTTTTTTTATAGCAAACCAGTATAAAATGCTGTCCTCGCAGAAATGATTTCAAATCACAAGCTTTTGGTGTAACCAACATTACACTGATGAGGTGTTTACTTCCAGTCAAGGTACTTAAGGGCTTTGCTAAATCACATAAACATGCAATTAACAGTTTCTCTTTTGCTAACAATAAATGACGTGGTGACATTCTTTTTGCAGGGTATCAATCTTTCTTCACAGATCAGCAACTAGAGCTTCACCACATGACCTCAGACTCTCCAGTATCTTCATTAGGAGCGTAGTGTTCTCTCCTTTGCACTCTTTCACATCCACAGACACCTGCTCCTGGTGCTTCCCTTGGCTGAGCTCCAACAGTGTCTCTACATCTTCCACCAGCCTCACTGCCCGCTGATCCGTCCAGTCCACGGTCACTTTTTGGAGCGAGTGCGTCTCCAGGGCTCTGACCAGCTTGTAGACCAGGCTGTGGGGCTTGTCGTTGGGCTGAATGAGGCCAGGCAGACCCCGCTCCAGCTGGTAGGAGACCACGAGGTGGCCCAGCAGGCAGGATCCAGCTTCCAGGAGGGGAAGGTTCAGGACCTGTGTCTCTTTGTTTCTCCGGGTCAAGTCTCCGATCTGCGCACTGCGGAGGAGCTCCTCCTTCTGACCCGGCGCAGACACCAGATCCAGTGGAGCCTGTCCTGCTCCTTCAGTCTTCTGCAGAAGATTAGAGCCTGGTGGGGACAGAGGTGATCAGGATCAGAACAATTAGCATTTGTTTTTCCTAATCATAGGCTTCCTATATGGTTAAACACAAATCAAAACGGCTTTATGAAACTTCATGGGTTTGGTACTAAACTGCAAAAACTGAAACAAAAGTTGGGTATTATGTATTTTCCAAGCACATACTTGAATTCTATACCACAATCAAGTAACTAACAAATAAATGCTGTTTAAAAAATAATAAAATGGACGGCATTATAGCTAAACACCTTAAAATTGGCCATGTCTTTTTAAGAACCTCCTATCATTTCTGACACTCCCACTTCAGCACTTCTTCACAAAAATACTTCAGGGGAGGGGTGCTCTGTGGGGTGGAAGCTTGCTGCAGACAGGGAGGAGCTTTGTGTAAATAGGCGGTGCTTTGTACCAGCAAGCGTTAAGGCAGCCCCACAGGAGATTCAAGGATTTCTCCAATATGAATGAGTCAAAGCAACAGTCTGGGTATGTTTTTGATGAGGGAATTAAATTATAACATGATATAAAAAATAAAAAAAAGTCAATTTTGCATAATACCCCCTCTTCAACACAAATCAAAACTACATTATGAGCATCATGGGTTTTAGAGCAAAACTAAGGAAAAACTGAAGAAAAATTAAAAGATGTTTTAGTTTTATGAGTAGCATTCACAAATACATACGAATTAGCAAATAATAGAAGATACAAAACTTAAAGTTGTAAATCTATGAATTAATATCCACTTAGATGATTGTGCGAGCTGCAGTGTTGTGGGTTATTATCCAACCTTAAACCTTTTAAAGAGCCAGACTGACCTCAGACTTGGAGGGTAATAAGTGCAGTGTCAACAGTGAGTTTAGGCCTAGGTGATAACATCACCACAGCATCATTATCAAATAAGGCAGAAGAGATGTGACACGGGTCAACGGCAGGACAAGGTAACAGAAATACATGGTTTAAACACGCACACACACACAGACACTAAGAGAAGCTCTCATCCAAACACACAGTGTGAAAAGTGGAAGGTTTAAATGAACAGCTGTTTTCCCAGTGGCCCTCAGTGCCAGACGGGCCTATTAGCTCACTTCAGCACTAACTTCAGCTGACATCTCGCCTTAGCTCAGTGACTGGCAGGTCACTTTGTGTTTGTGTTAAAGGCGCAGAGGGTTAGTGACCTGAAGGCTCTGCTTTTTTTTAATTTATTTATTTTTTGATGCGCTGCTGTAAGTGAGCTCATCACCATCATCTGAGGCTCTGGAGCTATACTGGTGCGTTCTGGCTTGGAGCAGATCTCGTCTGCGACACCAGAAAAAAAAAAAAAAACTGCTTTGTTTGAGCTCCGTAGTAAAAGTGGTGTGTCATAGCGGAAGGTATTCATCAATTTAAATAACGTGCGACTGTGCTTCAGCACATGAAGGTTTATAAGTATCAAAAACATCTCCACCAACCTTGACTTTACCCTTTCAGTCCCGCTTCACTGCATTCAAACCGAATGTGACAGTCAGCGCTGAATGCAACACTTTTTTTTCCCCCTTCCCACTTCTCTTACAAAACCAGCAAACTTATAATGGTGACATTTACCATCTTGTTTCTCTTCTCTTTCTATTCAGGCTGAAAGCCATTTTCCAGTGTCAGACAAGCCTCTGCACATTTAGCCTACACGGAACGGGTCGAGTCAAGAGTGAGCCCTTTGTTTGCTTTCAGATAGACTCATTTCTATGGCACTTGACTGTTCAACCTTGGCAATGCTGCTGCCACTTATGAGCGAGTTTACGACTCTGTGGAGGCTCCGCGTGACACGCAGACAGCTGAAAGGCTGCTTGATGCCACCGCTGGCAGTTGTTTTCTGCTTGACAGACACTGTGGGGCTGCAGGAAGCATGATGTTCAAGGAGGGACCATCACGTGTGTGTAACATCACGAACCACGCACTTGGCCTCGTTTGACAAAAAAAGACAGACATTTTGCAGATTAAACTGTTTAAAATGAAAATCTGTACATGTAATGGAATGTTAAGAATTCTATAATTGCTACGTTTCTTGTCAGCTGCTGAGTTAAGAACATGTGTAGCAGTTATGGGGTAATCAGTAAGGGCTAACGTGGATGTTAGCCAGTAGGTCAGCGATTTAAATATGAGTGGCAAAAACTTAATCTGCATAAATTGTGGCATTAATCTGCATAAACTTTCACATAAGCAGGGATATACACTTTGTTTAATGCAGGGGTCATCAGTCAAGGACACAAGAGTGCAGATTTGATCAAAGTGTCCACAAGAGACAGGCGGAGGGGAGGGCCGTGGAGTGAGGCTGCTCACAGCAGGTCATAATCACCAGGTTTCTGTAACAAGCTGTCCTCAATATCAGTAGGAGTGGCCGTCGCTATTACGCTCAGTCAGGAGGAGTGACTTTAATGTGCAAAGCCGACCGACTGAGGCATGACGTGTTGTAAGAGGTTTCAGCAGGTCCATCAGAATTTGGATTTCTATAGGTTTCCTATACAGAGACATGAGCAACAGTGGCTGCAGGAAAAAAAATAATAAAATTCACCACAGTGCTCTTTGGACATGGTTCAAAAAACTCCTGTTGTGTTCCGGCCTTTCGGAAAAAAGTGTTAGACTAAAATCTGAAAGATGCCTGTAGATAAAAAGTTTCCAAACTGTGTAAATCTAGTAAAGAAATCAGCTTAATACACTGTATACCTTTTATGAATGAAAAATAACTCTTCATTCACTCGCAATAACTAGCAACAAAACAGAATTATCACAAATTCTAATATACTTTATTTACAACTAAAATCAACGGAGGAAAATAATGACAATCTTTCTGCAGTTTTATTAGACCTCATATCAAACAAATCAAAAACACCTCTGAGCAGAGTTTCACTCGTCGTTATTGTGTCAAACCCAGCTGACAGACAGCCTCCAATTCAATGCACCACTCTGATGCATTGGTTGGGCGGGGGGGGGGGGCTGCAGTACGACCCTGGGCTTGGTTCGCCTCAAAGCAAACTCACAGGCTTTCAGGTGTAACAGAGTCTGCCTAAACTGTTGCTTGTTCCTGTTTGCAGTTTGCCACATTTTCATACTTAATCTGCATTAATATCTTTATTTAATTGCTATTCCATGTGTTTTGCATTTTTTTTTCTCTTTGTCTTTGCAGTTTTAGGTTTGCCTCACAGAAGAAGAAAATCTGTTGGTTCTTGTGTGCATCAAAGAATACTCAGCAGGCTCTAATCGTCCAATGCAGCTGCTGATAAACATGTCAGGGTTCAAATCAAGTGCTGGACTGCATATTTCAACATAAAAATGATCATTTCTATAACATCATTCACATATACTGTACATGCATGGTGTTAGGAAGCTATAGCCTTGGGAACATTTTGTTGTGGTGCAGGGACTGTGACTGAAGTGAATCCAGGTATTGGCTCTGAGTGTCAGATAGGCTGCAGTGAAGATAAATACAACACCTAAGGGATTACATGAGAGCATAGGGTAATTACAGCATTCTTTGTGTGTGTATGTGTGAATGTGAAAATACCTCACTAAGACCTAGGCTCTGAAGCTACAGCAGAGGGAGGGAGTTCACATGCTGAGCGAAAGCCGCTGCCTGATGCACCAGCCAGATGCAGTCTGGCTGCCCCACACACACATTAACATACAGAGCGCAAAGCCCTTTGGCCTTTAGAGGGCAGGCGAAGACAAGAAATATAAAGTAAGAGTGGAGGAAGGGAGAAATTGGCGAAAAGAAATGGAGGGAGGGAAAGAAGAAAGATGCGGTGCTCCATCCCCCCCCCAATGTCTTTTTCTCTCTGTCTCTGGTCTGAGTCTGGGGCTGAGGCAGACAAGCTGGGAAGCAGGCAGTTCCACAGCATGGTAAACATTCTCACCCTCCTACCCCCCATCCCCCACCTAAAAAAAAAAAAAAAAAAAAAGAGACAGGGTGAGTGTGTGAACTGCAGCCAGGGGCACGGCATCACATATCCACAGGGAGCTCGCACGCTAGCGACTAGAAACCACAGCAAAAACAACAACTGAGTGAAGCAGCCAGCAAAGACGCATCAGACACAGGAAGAAGAAGAAAGACCAGCCAGACATGCCAGATTTTTTGTGAAAAATCCTTCACTGCTTTCATATCACCCCCCTCTAAATGTGATGCTCACAGTATATAGTAATTACAGCTGGATAAGCATGCAGCCACATCAGATGGAGCAGTTAGTGTCTACTTTGTAGAAGGGATGAGCATTGGATCAGTTTTGCTTCATTCAGCTCTACATCCTAAATCATACGTGTCTTTATGTACATAAGTCTTTATTCCTCTTCTTTAATTGGAAAGATTTGGTCAGATTCTTGATTTTCAAACTGCATTTGAAATAGCTGGTCTTTCAGCAACCAATACAAAAAAAAAGGGAACTTGGCATTTTAGAGAACGAAGGGCAGGAAAAGTACATTCAAAACCCCACCTTCTAGAGTTGTATAATCATATGCCCGGACACATCTACAGAGGAGTTCAAATGAAAACAACTAAATGCTTAAATGTGGTAGACTATTAGCCTTTTCAATTAAATAATCAGAATTAAGCAGTGATAGACAAAGTATTCAGCTTCCTTATGTGTCAAAGTACTGATCTTACTGGTTCAATATTACTCCAATAAAAGTAGAAGTAGCTCTGTCAAATTATTAGGTTAAAGTACTGGAGAAGTGCTTAAATAATACTAAGAGTACTGAAATTACTTAAAAAAAAAAAAATTAAAATTTTTTTTTTAACAATGAACACTTGAGTATAGTCGAGAACATTCGGGAAACTTTTCACACAGGAACTTTTGGTTGTTATTTGTGTTTGTACTAGTCTGTTGAATTGAAAAATAATATTTGTTACAATAAACTAGAAACTCTCTTGTACAAAACAATTTAACAAAGTTTATGTGGTAGAAATCCATTAATAGAGTCCAAAACGCTCTAACTTAGGTCTTAAATGATTTGAGTCCATGTTAAAAATCCACGTGTGCTGAAACATGTCTAGTATAACTATACACAGTGTAACTATAAGGTAACAGTAGTAGGACAAAAATAATTATTCTTCTCCTTGCAGCAGATTTAAAGCTGCATGTCACCACCTACTGTATAGCGGTGTAGTGTGTAGTTTTACAGTGTTAGTGAAACAAAATAGGTACACATAGCATAAAAAGTAACTAGTAACTAAACCGTTAAGAAACTTCCAAAAAGTAATCAGGTGACATATACAAATTTTAGAGTCAGTCTGATTCAAGATGGCTACCACAGCAAAGCAGTCTTAGCAAAAACAAAAATGGCTAAACCTCAGTAAAAGGTACAGATATTAAGCTAATATTTGATGTAGTAGTAGTTTAGACTGATCTCCAACTTATAATTTGAGTACTAACCCATTGTGTAGATCTGTGTTTAAAACTTTTCCTAAGCCATTTTCCTATTGAAATCCACTCTGTCTTTTTGTTAACACAGTATCTAAAAAAAATTAAAAAATGAACAAATTTTGATTAAACTTTCTAAAAGTAACCAATGAATGCAAAGCTACATATTAGTTCTTTTAACTATTTAAATTACAGACCTTAATTTGACCAAAGATTGAAATATGTCGACAAAAGACCGTAAGATGAGAAAACGCACATTTTGTTCACAACAAAATGGTAGATTGGAAGACAATAAAGGGACAAAAAATTAATAACAAAAATACCATGATGCCTTAGCGCCTGCAAATGTTTCATTGGTGGAATAATTCAACAAAAATGCATCTTACTGTGACTTAACCAAGGGGGAAAAAAAGCATTTTTTATTTTGACTAAGGCGAGGCAACAAAATCAATCTACTATTCTCACAGTGACAATGCTGACATGGTGATGTGTGCAGGTCTGCAGGTAAATGAAATGCACAAGTGGTACTTCTGGAAAAGGTGAAGGAACACTTAAATAAAAATGGAAGACAAGTATTTTCTTTAAAGCATAATGCCGTGTCAAACCATTACTAGATGTTGAGCATCAGTAAAATAACTTTGGAACATCTGAGGTTAGATGATAAATGTAAGTGTAAAGATAAAAATTAGTACCGGTAGTTAAAAAAAAATCAACAGCACTATTTTCTTACAAACAAAAAAATGCACTACAAAAAACAGCAATTTGTTTTGCACAGTACAATTTATTACAAATTTTTCATTTTGTTTTAGGTTTACAATTAGGGAAAATCAAGTAAAAGGTCATTGTTAATCTCTCATTGTCTCCAGCTTTCTGTGCTTTCACAGAACAACAACAAAAAGTCTTAAAAGCCATGACAAAATGTGAAAAAGTGATTAAAACTTAAAAAAGGTTTTGCATTTTTCAAATTCCAAAAGGACAATCCACACAGCAAGTATAGGCTTAACTGCATGTGCAAAGTTTGATTCGAGAAACTCTAACTCACTTTAGAACCTCGTTGAAAAATTGAATAAGAGCTCTGTCTGTATCCATCGTGCCTCTGCTGCTCAAACAATGCAGAGGTGAGAAAAAGGTGTCCATTAGTGTTGTAATGAAAGCACTGCACACCCTGCAAGGTGTAGCTCTTCATTCAGAGAAAGGTTTAAGCAAACACACTTAACTGTTGTTGAATATCTTCATTTAATGCAACATGACCCACTCCACTAGAGTTCAGACATGTCCCATTGTTGCCTTCTTGTTAATGAACCTTATAGGTGAAAACTCTCTCTTTTATGAACATTAATTTTCAACACACCAATAAATTCCTCCCCAAGTTGCTGCTGAACATTTTAATTGAGTCCTAAAAAAAAAAAAAGTAAAACGGTACTTCTATTTTATTCTTGTGGAGTGCATAATGATTTAAGGTCAGAGCGGGAGCACGGAGTGCAAATCTTCATGGCCAACCAAACAAAATCATCCTGGCCTTTGATATATTTTTTTCCAATCAACTCAAAGACAACAAAAGGAAGGAATTGCACCTTGAAACTCAGCTTAGTTTGTAGATGGAGAGAACACGGTTTCAGCACTTACAAATTTGCCTCTCCATATTGTCCTTACAATTAAATTTACTACATTAAACTCAAGCTAAACCTTGGAAATAAAAAAGGACAGCAAATACAAAAAAAAAAAAAAAGATTTAGGCTTCCTTGACCTGTGCCCTTTTCTTCTAATAGAAGCTAACTATCACTGGGGCCTTTGTGCTCATTGGAAAAATGTGTGCTTAAAAGGTGAATAACAAGTGTTCGAGCTGTTTAAGTGGTGCTAGACATAAGTAGTTAGTAAGTAGAAACCTTTGGTAACAAGTCTCAAATAAATCATCCTCCCTTTTTATTCTTTATAGTCCTCGTTTTAAAACACATATGTTGGGTTTATGTCATGAAGAACAGTGAGGAGCAATAAGGGAAGGGGATAAGGGAAACTGTTGGATAAAGCTAATCCCTGGGATCCACCTGGAAAACACAAAATGAAAAGTGTGTGTGTGGTTGTGTGTGGATGCGTGGGCGGAGGGGGGTGGGGGGGGAGGCTGTAGTTAAAAATTCCCAGTGAGGGAAATCCTTGAACTACAGCCTAGAGAAACCTGCAGCTGAAACATCAACGCAGCCGAGTGAAGCCGTGGGCTCCAAACATGGCTTCACCTCTAACGGTGAGAGTTGCTCGGCTCCTCACAGCTGCCAGTTCAGGACCCACGGGGAAATGAGAGACGAGCAGGATGAACTTTCGATATTTCTTTACCATGTTGACAGAAAAGAGGCCAGAGTGTGCCTAAATCCACTATCTGTGCGCGTTTTCACCACAGACCATGTGACGGACTGCGGCGGTAAGAATGGGACGGAGTGTTTCCTGTGCCACTCAGCAAACGCCGTCTTTCTGCTCTACAAGGTTCGCATTAAACACGTGTATGTACATAAAGATATTAAAGCATTCTGAAAATAAAAAAAGAAACTGAAGTACTATTTATGAAACAACTTCTCCTGACTTCTCTGATACAGATCAAGTTTTAAGAAATCTGTCGGTCCATTAAAGAAAAGCACTTTAAACCCAAACAATTTTTTCCAGCTCCAACAATATTTTGTTTTGGAGAATCAAAATGAATCCGTATGTGTTTCCAGCTTGAGGTGGACTAGAATGGTGAGTGGAGGACGGCATCAGTGATTGCAGTCACGAGTCTGGATGGTGACAGCTTAAAAGGCCCTTTTCTTTATTTCTCCACCCTCTTTGCTAACTGAGACACACCTCCTCTGTGTGCCAGGTCTGAGCGTCACAGCTAAAGGCTCTGGGTCATTTTCCACTCCAATCAGGGGGTACCGGCTGCCATGGCCACCCTGTAAAACTGAAACATTTCTACCGGCTGAGACAAAAAAGGAGGTGCAGGGAGTGCCAGCAGGCTGTTGCAGATAGGTATGCAAACCAGCACAAAGCTCATTACAGCATTTGTAAAATAGGAAAATTGTGCATGCACACACCAAAACATATAGCCAAGGACACTTCAGTTTTAAGTATCAAAACAAGCCAAGCACATAGACAGGGGGTCATGTGGGGCGGCCTTGGGCAACAGGAGGAGGGGGGTGGGGGAGCCAAGTCAGCCTTGCCCTCAGCCATGGCATCCTTTTATTGCCAGCTTCATAAAGCCTGGAGGGACTGAGGTAATGGGGGTAGGATCTATCCATTCCACACACCCTGCTCATGCTATTTACCCGTAAAAATGCAGGCATACACACATACAGAGCACAGGCCATCAAGCAGACAGACGGGCTTACAAAGGGGTGAGATCACTCCCGACTAAAGGCTTTGTTGGTGTGCCAGTGTCAGCGTTGCCCTCTCTGGCCTACCAAAACCTTGGCAGCTAGGTTCGGCCTGTCTGCTGGAAACAACTAGGACAACGGAGTGAATGCCCTCAATGAAAAATATTGTTTCAGGAAATGCAGCTGGCACTCGCAAGAACAAAACACAAAGGAATATAATAAATAAGGAGACAGAGGAATGAAAATGCATCTGGCCCACTAGCCTGGTTTCCTACCACGGGAGTGTGCAGCGAGTCTACCTGGCCAAAAATTTTTAAAAAAGGGAGCCTGATGTATGAGCACTGGAAATGCAGCCACAAGCACAAAAGTGCAGGATGAATAGGAGAAAAAAAACTGGAGTAAGCAACAATGTAAAGATGGTAACTAAGCATGATCTCTCGCCTGAAGCTAAAACTTTCCACATTTAACAGTCTGGACTTGAAGTTCTATAAATGAAGGGGGGAAAAATGTCTGGGCTTATCGATGGTGTCCATGGCAACCAAATGAAGATCATGGAAAAGAGACCGTGAAAGCTAGTATAGCCTGGAGTCAAGAGGACCACCTCCTCGCCAACTCCACTGCTGTAGCCTTCAGACAACCCGTCATCAAGGTGGGAGGAAAAACCAAACAGTCAGTAGAGAATGAATGGGGAGAAGACGGATAATGTAACAAGCCCAAAGGGTGTTTCAAACTGAGAGAATTCTCAATCTCATTGTTTTGTTTGGTCCAACAAGAAAACCTGGCCTAGACAGTAAGTCAGACGTCTGCTGATCTCTTTCTCCTCTAATTTTACACGTACAGGAAGCTGCTTCACTTGACCTCTTTAAGTTTGCTCTCTCTTACTCAGGAAAGGGTGAAAAAAAAAAAAAAAAAAAAACGAGAGCACTCTTTTGTTTCCTCTCCGGGACTAAACAATCCCAGACTAATTTATTTTTTGAGGACAGAATATGTACATGTGTTAATAGGAAAGTCGAATCAAATTAACTATAATTAGTCAAACTGAGAAGTGTGCTGAGAAAGAGGTATGATACGTCAGAGACTTGTTCATTGCCAGGAAAAGATAAAAAAAAACTAGCTCTCCTTGCATACTTTAAAACACACACACATTTTCTCTTACACCTGCTGCTGTACAACCAACAATGCCACCTTCTCCTGAGCGCCAACACCCATCACACACACTTCAACCCCCTGAGCTCAGACTGCATGAAGACACGCAAACCACTTCTGTTGTGACGCATTTCTGAAAAAAATCCTCATGTCAGTTTTACCAGCGACCCATCCTGACTCCCCTAATCTTGTCAAAAAGACATTAGCCGAAGCAGACATCTTCAGAGGCGATGTCGTAATCTGTTTAGACGGACACTGTGGTGTTGAGCTTTGCGATGAAGACAAACAGGAAGTTTAAAGAGATGAAGATGGTATTTATAATCTTAATCTTATTGTTACACTTTGGAAGATGGCAACTATTTCAGCCTCTGGGCACAAGTAATATATCTCTGTATCTTGGACAGTTCAAGATTCCTGAGGCCCTGCAGGTAACAGACGTAAAAGGACCAACAAAAGTAACAAGAAGTGACTAAACTGTACATGAATCAATTGCGAACACTGGAAGGGAAATTCAGAATGAAATCTCTCTTGTTTGGATTTCCAGAATTTTATATTAAGTGACCATGCAAGACGTAGAATAGTGAGAGAGCCCACAAAAGCACCTTTGACCACTCTGAAGTAGTTATACACCTTAGACTGATGAAGAAACTGGGCAACAGTTGTATGCACAATCTCTCCCATCTCACCTGCTGAAGCTTGAACAACACTCAACAATTCGATTTTTTCCTACTCATCTATTACACCATTGTCCAGTTTCTCAAAGCAAATTGTGAAACAGAAAAAAGTTCACATTCGCAAAAATTGTTAAATTGTTAAAGTGTATATAGTGGACATTACTCACCTGCGTGTTCCAGTAGCATTTTAGCTACGTCCATGTGGCCGTTCAGCAGAGCATCGTAAAGAGGACTCACTCCACCAACCTGGCCGTTGAGGACGGGGGCGGGGCGGTGACGGAGCAAAGCTTTCACACAGTCAATGCTGCCATGATTGCATGCTTCGTGGAGAGGCGTCCAACCTGCATGGTCTACATTGTAAACCCACATAAACAGAAACATTCAAAAAACTAAGACATTAAAAAAAATATCTTGAGACTTCCTTGAGACTGCTAATGGAACAAGTCTCTCAATGAATTAAGGCACAAGATTTAGACAGGTTATCTTCTTCATACCTTACTAAAGTTATTGGCTAGTTCTTAGAGTCTTCTTGACAACACATATAGAAAATTAACAATAAACAAACTGCAAATCATTAGAGCCTTATAAATAACTTAAGCTTGTGCCCAGTAGAGCCTAAAAATGTGATATTGTTTCACTACTTGCCCTGAAAAAATAAAATAATAAATAGCATGGTTGAGGTGAGGGTGCTTAAACTGATACGATATAATGAATGTTTTAAGTTTAAAACTATTATTTAGATGTTCTGAATAGGTCATTAACATTAAATTACACAACACACAAAATCAAAAAGGAAAGGAATGTTGACATCCAAGAACGGTTAAAATAGACGCTCCAACTTTTAACAAATTGTCAGGGAAATCTACTTAGAGAGAAAAAAAGACTTGTCAGACTACAGGGTTTTATCTTAATTATCACAGGTCATATTTTTGGAGCAAACTGCAAAGTGAAAATAGAAATTTCACAGTTTTATCTATTCTTTCTCTTGATCAGCATCCTGCTGAGACACTAATTTAAGCAATTTTAAATGCTGATTACTATATGAGAGAAACCTTTAAAACAGCATCTTTCCATTAAAGAATGGCAAGTTATTATTTTTGACCTAAAGAAACAAAAAAATATCCCCATAAAATATCAAAAGGTTTTACATTTAGTCAGCGAAATGACAAGAAATCTATAAATCAGAGACCTCAGAGCCACCCTGCTTTCTTTCAAGACACACCCTTCACATTTTAGGGAAAGGTTAACCTCACTGATGACGCACCCGCACTTCTATTTCCAGCCCCCTCCGGTGTTAATCGCTCTTCGAAACCCAGGAGCAAACAGGAGTGCAGCGAGAGAACGAACAAGACAGATTACAGAAAAACGGGAATGCAAGAGAGTCTTACCTTTAACATTGATGTCTGTGCCAGGAAGTGCCAGGATCTGGAGCACCGTTTCCACTTGGTTCCTCTTGCAAGCTCTGTGGAGGAGTGTTTCTCCTTCAACCAGGACACACACACACACACACAACGGACAAACCCACCGAAAAGCGAGAAGAGGTAGAAGAGAAGAGAGACATCGTAAATTAGGGTGTGACTGAAATCCATCCCATTGTCCCCTCCGTTTGATACAGACACCAATAAAAGACCACCAAAATGTCCCCAAACACACACAAAAAATCTGACCTAAAAAAAAAGTGTGACCCACCAATGAGGATGCGATTTAAGGAGTGATGAGAAAGGGGGGGTAATCTTCAGGCGGGGATAAAAATAAATGAGAAAAAACATTGCAAATGAACAGTTGTGTTAATTTTCTTCGCTCTTTTCTATCGTTTACAGATTTTTCAGCGTACACCCCCTTGCCCAACTAAGTTGCTGTAAGGGCAGAAGCAGAGTGAATAAATGCAGTGGTGAGAAAATAGTTTTGCTTCCTGTTCGCTCATCCCTAAAATCTTACTTGAGTAGGAAGTTATGGTAGGAAGCCCAGACACAAAAACTCTGGAAGGACTCTTCACAGAGTTTGGGTTCAAAAGCTCTGCTGGGCATTTTCATCATGTGATATTTATTCAGCAAACTACTAGCAAAGAAAAAAAAAACAAGAAACTAAAACTCAAAGGATTCCATTTCTATTTTTAAACAAAGTTTTCTTCCAATTTTCCTTCTCGTGTTCACTGCAGCCCTTACTTTATTTAATACAACATAAAATCAGGAATCTTTTAGGGGGCCAGAGCCCCGTCTTTTTATGTATGGCTGAACTTCAGAGAGAAGTTAAAGGCCAAGCATGAGTGGCTCTGCGCTTGCAAGTATAATACAGACCTGCAAAGCCTGTAATAAATGCTTTACTGGTTCTCCCCAGGATGCCATGGCTGTTCAGGGGCACCACTCAAACGCACATTGAGCAAAGACTGGGGTGAAAAAAAAAGGTGGAGGAGGAATGAATAGGGTATGAAAGAAGAAGCGGTGATAGTGAGAGTAAAAGGGTTTCCTGCATTTCAAAGCATGCTGGTATAATATTGAGATTCCTGGATCCTATACATTTTGAAGAATTCCTTTTTACCAGGAAACAATTTTGCTGGTGCAAAAGATGCATTAAATGGCCCCTAGAATTATTTTTTTTATATCTGTTCTTACACACATTATACAAAAATAAAACGTAAAATTTGTTGCAACATTCACTGTTAACACATTTTGAATGCTGCAAAAACCTCTATTAACTGTAGACTGCAGGAAAACATTAGCATTACTAGCTCAATAACAAACCTTTCAACAGAATAGGAGAAATTTATGTTTTATCCAGAAACTCATATGATAGCAACTTTTAATATGTAAAGTATTAAAAGAATAAATAAAAAAAATCATAAAATGTTTCTGAAAAAGTGACAAAAACATAATTAAAAACATGTAGAGGCATTGAAAAAACACACAAAGGTTGAAGATGCAATCATTCAGCTGTAACTTATTTCAGACTGATATTTTGTGATGTAAAACTTTTTCCCCTTATTATTCATAACCAGAATATTTTGTTGTACTCCTTTACTGACCAAAAGCTAAAGTCAAATCTAGAAATAAATGATTTTTGCAAACATTACAACTCAAAGCAGACACCCAGGTGGCTGCACAATATCAGTACTTGGAACTATAGGTCAATTAGTGATTTTTTTTTAATTAAAAATCAAAAGTGACCAATCAGATACCAGAGCCAAACCCAAACTGCAGTCTTTAATGAGTAAACTGTACGATGTCAGGGTTCTTTGTGGGCTGCTGTGCTATTACCAGGCGCTAAAACGCTGTGATTAAACAACCATTCCACTACACCCCATGTGTACACATCCTCGCAAATGCCAGGGCCAATCCACGCAGTGTTAAATCACTTTAATGGCTCCAATTTGGACACAACGCCTCTATTATAGGGGTAATTGCATGCTCAGCATTTACAAGCACGGAAAGGATAAATCCGCATGTCCTTTTCTATAAATCCCCAGTTTCACACTTTAATAGAAAAGTTAAATGTATGTGTTGCTCTTTATACCCCTCAGTTTGCTCGCTACAGTCCTGTAAAGCACTGCTTTGGCCCAGTGATCCCTGGACCAAAAAGCTGCTGGAAGCCTGCAACAATATTATTTCTTAGGAATGTGTTATGGAGGTATTCTGTGGTCAGTTATTTGACCATTTTAATATATTTGAAGACTTCTACTGTCACTGGTTTTAAAAGCAAAGCACTAGAATCATTTCAAAGTGGTGATTACTGATTAAAAAAGACTAGACTTAGAAACCAGAATTTAAAAATACTTACCTGCAATATTACTATTGACAATGGTTAAGAGCAGCAAACATCCTCTTGACATCTTCTTTGTCAACAATAAATACAATTTTATAAATTAGAATCAAAATAAAAATGGGTGGCTCGGGTTGCCTTTCATCTTTAACTCTGCTTTAGATAAATGGCACTGTTAAACAGTGATACACATTGTAGGTATATTGTTTTCCCAAAGTGTGATATCGTATGAAACAAATTGTCATACACACATTCTTTACAGAAAATCAATATAGCCTGAAGAAGAGGGGGTGATTGGTGAAGGTCAGCAAACGCCACATCTGGATATGACCAGTGAAACAAATGATCCTTTTCTTAGAGCTATCAGAGGATTACGATGTTGAAACTTCATAGTTCTATAAAAAAACAAAAGAAGCATAGCGAAGCGAAACAAGTGAAGGAACCTGTGCAGCTGCAGATTGTGGGTGTAAAGGGACTTCACAATTTCGAGACAGTTTTTGTCTCCAAATGTTTTTTTCTTCTTCTTTTTGCTTTGTTTTTTTACAGCTGCTGCTGAATGCATTTTCAAGCTCTATGCTTTAGCCAAAGTAGACAGAATTTTTTATTATACCGACAAGACAAATGTAACTTTAAACTCCATCTGCTGAGCCACAAGAAATAATACAGCTGAAAACTCCAGAACTACAATCCCTAAGTAATCATCTGCAGAACTTTTTCATAACAATGTTAAAAAAACAAACTTCAATGAAAAAAATGAAGATTATCAGCTACTCTAGTTCTGAAATTAAAGCTGTATTTTTCAAGTAACCTCAACATGAAATAGAAACAACATAAAAATGGTCAAAACGAATACTTTTTTCCAAAATTTTCAATACATTTTGAAAAAAATAGCAACAATTTCTAGATTAATAAAAATGGGGCATGCAGTTTTAAAGCTGAATGTTTCACAATTGTAGCCTAAAATCGTATTTTACCTGCTCAATATTTTAAAGACATAATTTTGTATTTCTGAACAGGTGTAAACACACAAGCCAGTTTTGTACCTGGAATTTTGTACTACAAGAAACTGTAGTTTTTCCAATGTCTTAATATCTGTCTTTTACATGTACATGTATAATCTAGTACTACTATCCTTGTGGAGACTTTGCAATGACGTCCATTATTTCTACAGCCTAAAGGCTGAGTTATAGTCACGCTTTGGTGCACGCGCACTCTCGCCGGCAGTGGAGGTGTTAATACTTGGCGTTTACGTTGTTGTAGATTTCTCCAAAATGACACGTAGAAGTACACTTTTTAACTTGTGAAGATGTTGCAAGTAGGAGAGCAAAAGCTTGCCAGACAAACAAGCTTTTTAAATGGTGCGTGGCGCACCCTTTGCGGAGTTTCAAAATTTCGGAGGTGCACGACCACGTGACAGGACGTCGCGCAGGGGCGGGGACAGCGAGATTGCGTCACTTATGGCGTGCGCACCCTTGCTCCCTGCACGACGCGGCAAGCACAAACCAAGCTTAACCTTGACCCCTTACCCTAAACCAGGGGTGGGCAATCCTGGTCCTCGAGGGCTGCAGCCCTACATGGAGTCGCCTGGAACTGGAAGGACGTCGGTTCGATTCCCCGTTCCAGCTGTCTCAGTTGTTGTGTCCTTGGGCAAGACACTTCACCCCTGATGCCTCTGATGTGTGTCCCATCAGTGTATGAATGTGGCACTGATTAGTCTCCATAGATGATTGCACATGTTAGCTTTGTAGAGACCTAATAGAGTGCTGTGTGAATGGGTAAATGAGTAAATGAGGGCACAGATTGTAGTGTGAAGCGCTTTGAGTATCCTGGTTGGATAGAAAAGCGCTATAAGTACAATCCATTTACCATTTTACCATGTTTTATTTTTTTCTCTGCTCCGACACACAATTATGTCAGTTTCAGTCCTCCATACTGCAGAAGCCTGATCATCCATTCATTCAAATCAGGTGTGTTAGAGCAGAGAAAAAAGTAAAACATGCAGGGCTGCAGGTCTCGAAGACCAGGAATGCCCACCCCTGCCCTAGACCTAACATACCTATCCCATATTGTAAACCCTATTGTATAAATTTTCTTATAAACCTGATCCACCAATGACCTTTCCCCTCATAGGAATGTCCCATAAGTAGGTTGTGGTCCCCACAAGGTCTTTATGTGCCCACATAGTAGTGAATACTCACCTGCACACACAAACACACAATGCTCCAAAATTTGTAGACTGCTTTATACCTCCATAAATTATTTAAACAAATAGATAAGAGACATTTATCACTCAATGCAATTATTTCATATCAAACGTAAAGGCAAGCAAATATTAGAGACTAAACAGTTCTGTTGCCTTAAAAAAAACAATGAGTTTGCATTGGAAAAAGATTCAGTAAGTCAAAAAGTCATTTGGTCTAATAATAAAGCTCAGTAATTGAGATGTCACACCTGATATGACTGTGTTTGTTTTTTTCTTTTTTTTTTAGAATACAACTTTCCTCAGCTTTTGTTGCATTGGCCCAGAACTTTTTATCATAGTAGTAGGGTGAATTTCAAGGGTTTCACGCAATAAAATAAAAAAATATATATTTTTATTGCATGCTTTCCTTATTTAAGAACAATGCACTCCGTCTTTGAGTAACTTCATGTGAATGTTGACATTACCAATTTATCTCAGGGATGATGTGCAGCAAAATGCAAACAAGTTTTAAACAGTGAAACTCAGCAGTTCCTGTTTGACAATCTATATGCAGTATATTTGGCCTCATTAAAATTGATATCTATGCTGAGCTTCAAAAAAAAAAAAAAAAAAAGCAAATGCAAAACTGGAAAAAAGAAGTTGCTCCCAAATCCCTCAACCCCTCTCAGCTACCGTGACAAAGATACAAGGGTTTCCACAAGGAAAGTCAGATGCTCTAAAACAAAGATGTGTGGAACACAAGAAAGCAAGCTTACACATGTGGGTGAAAGTGCCTGTAAGAGAAAAATAAGAAGGGAGAAAAGGGGGATGAGAGGGGAAGGGATGAGAGGGCGAGAGGGGAGGATGCTGTGCCGTTGGTTCATCAAAAATTAATGCCGGGTGCATCGGTATAGAGATCACGTAGTAGAAAAACAACACATGCCAACAGCCTTGAGTCTCCTGCCTCAGCTTCTCCTCCTCTAGTACCTCTCCTTTACCCTCCACCCTTCCTTTGCACCGGCACAGGGCCTTTCTGATCAGGTGGAGGAGGGAGATATGAGCGCTGACACTTTCGAGAGTTCACACGGAGTGCACTGCCTATGATTGCAGGAAGTTCCACCAGCGTAGCCGCTGTAAAGTTGCAGCTTTACCCCATTCAACAACCCTAAGATGAAAATCTGAGATAAACTTCACAAACTTACAATTTTAATTGTTTCATTTTAAGACAAAAATATTCACAAGACAAGATACGGACAGTCCAAACTCGGTAAGGTACATAGCAGTCCCACTTGTTCATACAAGTAGCTTTTAAAGCTGACAGGCTGGAAGCAACGGCCAATGGAAATCAATCACCATCTCCATAAATTGTGTGCTCAGGAATAAACTGAAAGTGATGACAGAGCTATCATGTTCCTTTTTAAAAATGACCTCGTGTCATGCATCAGTTTATTAAAAGTCTGAATGTTGCAAATTTGAGGCAGTGTTGTTAAACAGGTGTGTGTTTGGGCACGTTTTTGCTACCTCGTGGGAACCATTTTTCAAAAAAACACAGTCTCGTGGGGATTAAGGCCCGGTCCCCACAGGTACGGATGCTAGTTTTGGTGGGTGGGTTGGGGGGTGTTAAGTTTAGGACTAAGGTGTGAATTGAATTTAGGTTAGTTTTAGGGTAAATAGTCAAGGTTACCAGAAAATGAATGGAAGTCAATCCACAGTTCCCACAGGGATATAAAAATAAACTTGTGTGTGTGTGTATTTGTATGTGTTACCTTTTTAGGACTGTTTCTGGTATACAAACTTACCTTGTCAAGACCAGTAGTCCTTGTGGGGACCAAAAAACAGTCCTAATATGGTGGAACTCCATTTTTGGGTTGAGGATCAGGTTTAGGACTAAGGTGTGAATTGAATTTAGGGCAGGTTTAGAGTTAGATATGTACTGGGGGTGTTAAAGTTTAGGTTAGTCAGTCCAGGTTAGTTTTAGAAATGACTGGAAATGAATGCAAGTCAATAAATGGTCCTAATAAAGATAGAAATACATACTGTGTGCATGTGTGTGTGTGTGTGTCTCTTACCTGCTGCATTGACTCTGTTCAAGCCTCTGAGGGTGTTCTCTTTCTCTGAACTTGTTTCATTCACCAAAACATTCTGAGTTCTGCATGAAGACAACAAACATTGTCGAAGGGTTAATAAGGAAAACAACAACAATAATAACAAAAGCAATACTTTTCATATACATTTCAAATAATTAAAAAAACTGAGATATCTCTGATTCACCTGATCAAGGTCAAAATTTCAGTAATTGAGAATTGCACCAAGGAGATAAAGTCACACAGAAAGTGGAACCACTCGTTATGCAGTAAAATGTGCCTTTAGCTAATTAATCCCACGTGGCGTGGCATCATCTTATTTTACATCTGATGATATCTGTCAAACCCCTCACTGTGTTGGCTCATACACTCTTGCTGTCTTCAGTTCCTGTATCCAAAGCAGGGGGGGGGGGGGGGGGGG
>JARVJO010000394.1:14927091-14958453 GCA_031762555.1 Cynodonichthys magdalenae | reverse complement strand
CCAAAGCAGCAGCCCCCCCCCCCCCCCCCACTTAACAGCTTAAACGCAGAGATGAAGAATTCGACGTGAGAAAGCACATTAGGGAAAATAACTAGTAAAAGAAAGTGAAACCTCTTCAAAGTAGTGGCATGCTAATAGCGGTGGGCTGTCACTAGTCCTGCGTGTTGGTACGGAGCATCTGCCTGCTGCACGAAGCCTGACAGGTGTCTTGCGTGTATACGCCCGTGCACGTGTGTGCGCGCGCGCTGGTTGCATTAAAGTGGAGTGCCATCCATATTACAGGGAAGAGGCTTGTTCCCTGGTAATTGGGTTGTTCAGAAGCCAGGAAGGAGCTGCCAGCAGTGAGGAGGAAACACACGTCCTGTCACGTTGCTTGTTATTAGCAGGGACAAGGCTGAGAAGAGATGAGACAAGCTCTGGGTGTATTTGAACGCGAGAGAGACTCCGTAATGCTGTCTATGATGAGGGCGCACCATTTCTCATCACAGACTATTTCACCCTGAGTGTCCCCCTGACTGTCCACGCACGCTGGCGGCAGCGATGGCTGAAGGTACTCTACTTGGCTTGTGTAACTCTATTTTGGGGAGGCCAGCATTCTGTTCATGATAGTTATCAGTTCTGGGCCTGGAGCAGGGTGTGTTCTTGGAGGTGGACTCAGAAGAAACAAATTGTGAGCGATTACGAACTGTAATTCCTATCCAGTCCCATTGCAGGAAACCTTATGCAGCAGCTAACCTCTCATATTGTCTTTAATATTTTAAATCATACTATATTAATAAACCAAATAGAACTCAGGTTTTTATTAAATTATATTTGGAGCTAGGGATGGCAATATCAGATTTCTGAAGATAGCACATTTTCAAAGTTGTTTTGACTTGTTGCCTAATAATTTTTTATTTTAATTGACAAGAAAATTAAGCAATTTGTACTGTGCTGTCATCAAGAACATTGTAAAGCCCCCCAAAAATAAAATACACAACCTTAAAAACTAAACAACTGGAAAAAGTAGAAGCCCAATTGTTTTTTAAATTATTATTATTACCGTATGTAGAACAAATAAAGATTCTGTCATATTTTTAAACTATAACATATGATGTATTAAATTTCTAAGCTAGCCAAAGCACATTATGTCGCTGTTAGGTTTTTTTTTTCAAGATGACAGCAGCAAAGATGCACAGAGTATTACTAAGCAGCAGGCAGGAGGATAACCTTAGTTTAATTATAGCTTCCCTTCTGCTAACAGCGCTCATCGCCACGCAGCCAGTCGGCGAGTTAAACGGCCATCTCAACAGTCGCTCAATCAGCCGCCCTGTCAGCTCGGCGCAGCTTGGACATGTGCCCTCACGGCAGCTCATCTGCTGAAGCGGATGAAACACGTTCGCCTTCTCTCATATATAACCTCAACACCCTCTTGAAAACCCCCTAATGTGTCAAAAACAAAAGTTAAAAGTCACAACATTACAACCTGCCTTCCAAACATCTTGCATTGTGTGTTCTCAATTTGCAAGTCATTTAATTCTCCTCTGAAACCACCATCACGATGGAGAGATTTAAATTTAAAGCTTTCAAAATGTTTGTTTTAAACACACGTTATCGTCTTATGTTTAATATTCACATTATTTGAGTCGTGCGGCTTTTTTAACATGACGGTTTTGGTTTCGAACATTCTTTGAGATGAATAAGTGTGGCAGATTTCTAAATGTTTCAGCGCAAGATAAATTGATTAAGAGTGTCGAGTTCATTGAAATTACGTACAATATCAAGAATTCAACCATGAAAGTGAGGAAACAAGATTTGCTTTTGGTGTCTGTTCTCAATTTATCACAGGCTTTGTCATTTTGGTTTCATTCTTTCTTTTAGGGTCAAATGATTTTACATGCCCTTTGGCACTTCTTTATCTCCTCCGCACAGACTGCATTCCTTGTTTAATTCGGTTCCGCTCGCGTCTGTGTCAAAATTAACTCGAGCAGCGAAAAGTGTTGAGAGAGAGCAGGGATGGAGGGAAGAGGGAATCTGGTCAGTGCATGAACTAGTAGCCTCCACGTGAACTTGCTCCCTGGTGACTCCTGCTCCTCTCCAGGCCAACTACCTGCTGGTGGAGCAGCAGATGTCTGATACGGAGAGCATGGAGGGAGGGAGTGTGTGTGTGATTGCATCAAGAGAGGGATTTAGCATGCAAGGATAGATCGAGAAAAGTGAGAAGGGGGAGTGTGGGCTGGGTGTAAGGTAGGACACAAGGGCCTGATGGGATATCCAAATCTATCTGTTGATTCAATGTATGAACCACACCGTGTGTGTGTGTGTGTGAGTGTGTGTGTGTGAGTGAGAGAGAGGAGGGGCTTAACCTCCCTTTGCACCCCTCCTGTCAGCCAGCACATACTGATAAGATCAGACCTGGGCATGACCCATCACATGCCAACTCTTCACGCCCTGGCTGACCTCCACTTGTCTGTCTCCAACTCCCCCCCCCACCACCAATTCACAGCTCCCCTCTGCACGCTCCCCCTCCCTCCAGGTGCTCCTTTGTTCCTTTTCACTTGCACTTCTCATCATATCTTTGCGCTCACCTGTTCTGCTTCATACTGCGCTGTCTGTCCTTAACTATGTGGGTGGAAACCTGACAAAGGAGGCGTAGCAAATCGCTGGTTGAATAGTTCTGTTATTTTAGACTCTCTGAAGCCGACAAAGACGAGACGAAAACAAAGACTGAAGAAGACGCTGTGACATATGCAGCTTTCAGAAAGAAAAAAAATCCATATATTTCCTCTAAGGAAAACAGTTTTGTTAAAAGTGTCACAATTTTAAGAGGTGCTTTTTGAACACAGTGAAAGGAGAGAGCCCCTATCAGGTCAAAAATACATTCAGTTGATGTATTACACTCTTTTGTTGCGCTTCAGGCTCTTTTGACAAAGCACAATGTAAACTAACAAAGGTATTGACAGAAGGCTGAGTGTAACTGACCTGCTGGTCCCTGGACTAGTGCAGCTGTGTGAGGTGGGTCCAGCACCACTGGGACTCTGAGCTAAAGCTCCCAGAGCTGGCAGGTAAGAACACACCTGTCAGAAGTCACACACAAGGTTAGACAGTCTTTTACACTTCAAGTGGAAGTAGGTGTCCCTGCAGAACCGGGTGGGCGAGAGAACCAGATGTTCTGCTGCAACATTATATGATGGTCAAACCACATCAGAAGTCTATTCAAGGTGCATCGAGTTTAAACAAAACTGCAAACATGCAAAACAATGTGCTTCAGGCCTATACAGGTACTGATATCAGTGTAATTAAATCAAAGTTTTATGACCTACTTTTCATAAACTTTATATCCCTAAAAGCAAAAAGGATTTTTTAAAGAGCAATAGACAGCAATCACAGAGACAGTCTAGTATTTATGTTTCATATAATAATAAGTGTAATATCTGGTCTATTATCCCACAACTTAACAGAAACAAAACGGTAATCAATACATGAAAGCAAAGCGTAAGAAGTTTTCTCTGCTGTGGAATTATACTATTTTCTATAAAAGTTGATTTTGGCTGCATAGAAAAATTCAGAATCACTCTAAATATCAAGCACAGTTCACTAAATCACCCAAATTATTCAGCTGTTCAAATAAATTGTTAAGTAAAAAAGAAAAAGCACGCACCAGTTTTTTGAGTGAAAGTGGTTCATCGCCCACAGTGAACGCATTTCTGCAGCAGAGATTCCTGAATATGGCATCAGCCATCACCAACCTAAGCCTGGAGGAGCGAACACAACCAAGCAGCTCCACTAAAACTGCTGGAGATAAATCTACAGGAGAAAACAAAGAAAATCAATGACTTAAAAGGGGAAAAAAAACAATATGATTGTAATACACTTGTGCTGTTCAGCTTTTAAGGCATACCCTGGCTAATGACAGCAAAATGCTCTGATAGGTCTTTGAGGCCTTTTTCCACCAGGCACTGATTCAGTCTGAAGTGCTGCTGACACCAGAACTCCACCACCACGGACAGGAGGTGCAGCAGAGTGTCTGCCAAATACATCTTCTGCTTCTCCTCCTTCTTAGCAAAATCCTTCAGAGCAGAAAAAAACAACAACTTCAGACTACGGATCATACAACATAACCTATAATCTATGAGTGACATAAATGTGGACCACTTTCTCTGATAAACAAAGCAAAGCATTCACCGTCGCGGCAGCCTGAACTATGAACCGAGTGAGCTGCTTCACAGCCCGGGACAGCAACGTGGACCGTTCCCACACAGTCCAGAAGGTTCCATACAGTAATGAACCTGAAGTCGGTGTGGGCGGGACCCGTGTCGGCTGGAGCAGCGCCAAGTTTCTGAGAGAGTAAAATTCAAGGATGCATACAGTCATATTCAAGACGTTCACAGTACAGATGAAACTACAGATCTTCTTTAAAAGCACAGTAAATGGGTTTATTTAATCTGTTACCTGCTGGAGATGGAGAAGAGTTCCCCCTGAAAGAGCTTGAGGCAAAAAGCAAGGATGTCAGAGTGGAACTGAACAAGTGTGGGTAAGGAAGGTCCAGGTAGAGGGTGGCAGGTGACGCTGCTGGACAGGCAGTACCTTGGTGATCAAACAAGGGGATAAATTGAATAAAATTACTTTGCGCTTCACCCATCTGCAAGAGCTGCCAGGCTACTCATTGGCTGTGTCCAAATTCTGGGGCTGCTTCCTTCCAAGGCCAAATTTAATGGCCGATTACGTCAAAGTGATGCAGAAATGCGTCCTTCCTTTTCCCTGACTTGAGAGACTGGTCCAGTGTGTTCTTCGTAGCCCACCCTATCCCAACATGCATTGTGGAAATCATTAAGCTTGTATGACGAGTCCCGTAGTTCCTCAAGTATTGCCTCTAAGCTAACTTTGTTAATCTATAATAAAATATCTTAATATTTTGCTAATGTTGATCTATTTTTGATCTTCACTGCTTCTGTTTAGCATTGTTGCAGCTGAAAGGTGAGAGGACATACGACGTGGTGAGAACGGGAATAAAAATGAAGGCTTGACCTTTCAAATTCAAAGCCACTTTCTACTGGTGTTCCCGGTCGACAAAGGACCCAGCTCACGTAGATTGGGTAGGCCAGGTTCTTCGAAAGACACAGCCCCTGAATTTGGACTCAGCCATCAACTCCAGAATGTGAAAAATCCTCTCAATACTTATAAAAGAAAAACAGTAAATACCCAAGTGACAGCTTTTTTGCAAGAACTCTCACATGACATGAAACCTACCTGATGGCTGTCTCTAGAAAAGGCCACAAACCCGCTTTACACCGAGGACACTGCAACACTTGGGCATAATATTTCTTCACTGGGCTGGGAGCTGACCACGGAGGGTTGATGAGGAGCAAGTTTACCATAACTTCATGGAAATTTCTCAGGAAAATGGCTGTTGCATTACCCTGTACAAAGTACACACAACAATTAAAGTGTAGGTGCTTCAAAACTTTACAGAAGATTCATTCATTCATTCTTCAAATAAAATTTTAACTTCTTTCTCCTAAATATCTGCTTTTTATCAGTGATCCAATGAGAATAAGCACACATGATTGTGGCAAACAATGACAGTTACAATACAAGCCAGTACAGACATTCAAAAGTGTTGTGGAACCAATGATCTGTCTGCACAACAGCCCCTTTGGCTCTTGTAGCAGAGGCAGCAGGTGAGAATTTCTGCTGTCTGGTAATTCTAGTCCTACCTGCTGTGCGTATTCTAGGAGGGAGATCAGGTGCGTCGCTGGTGGCAACAGACCGGGAAACGCATCGCTTCTGATTGAGTCCAAGGCTTCATTGAAGAGGCCGCACTCTATCATACTGCCAACGTTGCTCAAGTCTGCGACTATTGCCTGGAGGAATAACAGAACAATGGTAAAATGAAAAACGTATATGGAAAGCAGGAAGAAAGAAGGCACTCAAACAGACAGAAGAGGAGAAGAGAGTGAGAGAGGGTAGAAGGGTAATGGAAATAAGTAGTGAATGGGCATCAAAAGTTCCTGAGGGTCATTTCTGACCGCCGCTTATTGGCAAATAGCATATGGACTCAGAAAGTCCTGAATGGAAATACAAGAGCACTTCTAATAGCAATCTGACAGACATCCACTTGGGTAAAGTATGGACAGGACAGTGGAGAGTATTGTTAATAGTTCTGCCAATCAAAGCTCTCAGAGGTGGTTAAATCAGTGACCTGGTTTTGATGCGCCCACGCTCTTGATGTCACTTTCCATTGAAATGTATGACATAAAGGAAATTGAATGACCTGATCTGCTTGATGAAACACAGAGTTATCTTGTAGATGTATGTATAGTGGTGATTGTGGCTGGGTGTGGAAATGTAGGCACCTGTGAGTAGGGACGATCGGGGTCATGGTAACCTAGAAATTCAGGGAAGCACAGTCTTGGCCGCTCCTACGAGGGGAAAATAAAACATAATAATGGAAAGAACAAAACAAGATTATTGAGGTAAAAAAAAATCCAGTTAAAGTTTTGCTAAATTGTGTTTGAAATCATTTTGAAACACACCTCCTTGTTGATAACGAAGCTCTTCAGCTCGGCTTCAAAATTAAAGAAGTTGTCTTCTTGAAAATGTGTTTTTTTCTTTACCAGCTGATCATTTATGTTGAAATTCATATCCATACAATTGCTCTGCCAAAAAAGGTACCAATTTCAGGACAATCTTCTCAAGTTAAGCCACACATTAAATGGAAAACAAGCTACCACTATATATGCAAAAGATGCGTACTATCGCTTTGTAAATATTTCTTCAAAAACGTCATCCTTATGAGTTTGTAAATAGAAAATTACGAAAGAAATTAAAATCAGAGTAATAAAATCTGACTTCAAAACGGTGACTTACCCCAAAGAGGTGTTGGACTATGTGGCTCACTGGGTAGCAAGGAGCATTGTGGGAACTGGATTTCTCCATAACAGGTTTTGCCATGACATGAGTGATGGAGGTGTAGGTGGGGGGAGGACAGTTGTATACTTCTGCTCTGCCTGCTTTTAGCAGTCTGGTTACAAATGATAGGAAATAAGACATTTTTGACTTTGCTTTCAGCTTCATTTGTACGCAAATATTTTGCGAGCGGAATAATTTTTCAGCAGCTGCCCACCGTTTGAACATGGCTCTTCTGGTGGGCTCTTGAACCATGAGGAGAACCCTCCAGCCTTGGAAAGCACCTGTTATTCTCCCTTTGGACACCTTCTCCCTCCACTGTCTGACAGGGTAGAAGGCAGCTGAAGAACTTGTGAAAATGGCCACTTCATACGGGCCCTCTGCCAGCCAGGAGCCATTCTTAACACTGTCCAAGACGTAATCTGGAGTCACAACCCACTTTCCTGGGAATATAGAAACACCACCAGAGGACTGAATTCGATGAAAGATGTTCTGTTAACCATGTGACAGTTAAACAGTATTTATTTATTTTTAGAAATTCATGCTAATAGAATAACTTTAGAGACTGACCTGCAGCACAAGCTGCCAAAAACTTCTCACTGGACAAAACCTGTGGGATTATCAGATGGGTGCTGATGTGCTTATATATCTGTAAAAGAAACATTTTATCACTTTATTCAACTGTAACACGAGAGAAAATGTGAAAATACCGCAATAAAATAAGTATATTCAAATGAGTAAAATAATAAAATACTAACTGATAATTAAGACTTTATTATAAATCAAGGGGAAAACATTACCCACTCAAATCAAGATTACCAATTCTACATGCAGTAAAACTGCTTTATGACAAACAATTTAACCATAACGCTGACATTTTTACAGTAAAAGGCAATTAAACCTGTTCAAACCTTTGTAGTAAACCAGTTACCGTGACCAGCTCAGGTCACCTTTAAGTAAAGGTGACCTGAGCTATAAATAAAAAGAAACAGGAATTAGCCAGAGGCAAGCTGGTTGTATACCTATTAAGATTATAAATAGCAAACATTAAAGTACTACGTTTACAAAGGAGTCAGCTGAGACACCATGACGTAGAAAACTGTCACACTGAGTCAGCAGAAATCAAACTTGGCTCATTACTTACTTACTGAATTAAATTAAATCTAATTGCATTTGTCACATGCACAGTTATACACTGTGTGAGTTATAGTGAAATGCTGTAAGCAGCAGATCTGCACACACAGAAGCTAAAGATTTAACTACAAATTTAAAATGAAATCTAAAATGCAAGCATGCGTAAGGTGCAAAACAATAAATTTCAGGAACAACAAAGTCAAAACATCTTTATATTTTTTTTAATGGGGTAAACTGTGTAATCGTTATTTGCAGAGTTATAAATATTGCATAGAGTAAATACTATAGTTAGTAGTGTAATAAAAATTAAATGTAAATTGTTCACGAGTTATGATAAAAGGTTTGACAGAAAAGGGCTGACCTGAGAATTAAAAGGAAACTTTCAGTCAAATATTTAAAACTGGAATTTGGCTTCAACCAACAGTTATTCCAGAACTGTATTCAGATTATTGGTGCAACAACTTTAAACTAACTGTCTGAAACTACACTGTTTCACATAGACAGCTTGTTATGTAAAGGAATTTTTTTTAATGATACATCAGTGCAGATAGACAGACTGAAAGACACGTCACCACTTTGTTTCCAGTCTGTCGCATTCTTTCCTAATCTACACAAGAATCTCTACTCACTGAGCCACCAATATATTTGCCACCCAGCTTGTAGATGCCCTTAATCAAACTTTTCTTCTTGTCACAGTTTTTGATTCCTGAGATCTGGAAAATATGTCTGTCACTCTCCATCCTGAAAAAGAAAGTGAAACAGAGACACAATTGGTTCAGTTTAAATTTTACGTTAGACAAGTCTCAACATATATGTGTATATGTAGGTCACACAACTCTGGAAGTTAAGATGTTGATTTTCTTGTTTGACCACAGAGCTTTTACAGGCTGGTGGAATAAAACATGAAATTTGCATAACAGGAAAACATTAAAATGATGTTTATAAGCCATCAAACCTGTTTATGTGCAACTCTGTTTGTGTAACTCCATTCGAAAATGGAAAGCCGTTTATGCAAAATCTATTTCCATTTTGTTTCGTTTGCTGATGAGAGTATAGAAGGCTTTCTAAAAGGCCTGTTCAGTGGGTTAAGGTGGATTGTAAACCAAATTTGAAAAGTTCACACTGCATTCTAAGAAAACAACAAACATCCTTAACACAAGGATCAATAGTTCAGATATCTACAGTCAGCTCAGGTAAAAAGATGCAGGTTTACAATCAACAAATACTCGTTATGTAACAGTGTTGTTTGTTCATGTTGCTAAACATGTTCTCTGATAGGAATTGTAGGTACTTGGAAATTCCTTTCCTCTCACTAACATACCTAGATACTTGATTAGCACTTTCTGAAGGTTCTAATATTTTGAAAGCATTTTGATGCATTTCTCCATCAGCAATGGGTATTTGAGAACCCATGGTTAAAGTTAGGGTTAGCATAGTTCATAGTTCATATGTGGTGTATGCTCATTTCCGTGATTTTACAGCTTATTTTAATTAAATCAAATCCTTTTTCCAATAGTCTGAAGTGTCATAATGACAGACACATTTTAAAGCGAGGAACTCGCTGTATTTCACACATCATAAAGAAAACTCTTTTTTAAACCGATAATCTAAGTTTCAGAAGTAAACAAGCTTCTTTAAGGTTTACTTTGATGTGTGTTAGTCTTATCTGATTTGATGCTACTTGATATGTTATACTTCTGCTGGTTTTGATTGCATGTTCTATTGTGACATGTGGTTATGAAAACCTTTTTATAATTTTTTAAACACACAAACATATTAATCTAAATCTATACAGTGGTGCGCATTACATATATACTCAAACACTTGCCAAAGAAATTAAAATGATTGTGTAATTTTAAAAACTCTCTGGCTTCCCTTGGGTCAAAATTACCTTCAGGCTTCACTTATAAAATTTAGGCCTTATGGATAATTTTGACCCAAGGGCAGCTTTTTATTAGGACAGCCTATCCTGCGGGTGACCAATAAACTTTAGTTTACTTTGCATGTCACTCTACAAGTATCTTGACTTGCAAAAAAGTGCTGTGTTGCATTGTAATTATTGGTATAATCAGATTCACACCCTCAAATTAACTATTTATGTCCTTAATAATTCCTCTTATACTAACGGTGCTAAACTGTTGCGGCTACTTTATAGCAGCTTTTAAACTTACAGGGCTAAAAAAATGAAATGTTACCATCGTACAAACTGCAAAAGAAAACAGCTGATTTATCTGATACCTTTTTCATACCACCGACCGAATCCTTCCAGTTACATACAGGCGCGCCAAAACCTCTCACTCTGCCTAGAACTCCTGGATTAGAATCAGTGTTTGAATCACCGCGTGACTGTCCCTTTAGACAACATGTTCAACTTTGCTAATAAGATTACTGAATGGCGCGCTTCGTTCATGTAAATAAAAGGTACATTTCCGTATGGCACAGCCAAAATGTAAAAACAGCTTTGTGGTTTCGTAAATGTAATAGAGGTGAGGGGAGTTGTTCATGTACTAATGTATTTTATGTAACTTATAACTATTTAAGACAATCAATTTTTAAATAAATTATTTATTTAAGATATATATGGATATTTATGAAGTTTTCGATTAAGTAATGGATAAATAATTGTTTCATTTTGTCACAGTAGAGATTTTTCTACCCCGTTTAATTTGTCACTTGGTACACTCCAATAACCGGAAACTGTGCAGTATTACTTCCGGGTTGTTGTTATGGACGCTCTGTACCCGTGCAGCAAAGATAAACAACACTGAATTTACCGCGACTGAATATAGGAACACCTTTTTTATTCATTACCTGTAAAAATGACCAATATTTCTACCAGGAAAAACTGCTTTTGAAACGACACAGCTGTTTGTTGCTTCCATGTACTGTTTTGTTAACAGGCGCGACAGAGATACACTCACATATGAAAAATGGACACTATTGGCATATTGGATGTCTTGCCTTTTTCTTGTTTTCCTATAGTTATCGCTGCTGAACGCAGAGTGACTGCGAGTGATTCTAACTTCATTTCCCAAGACTACCAAGGATTAACTCGGAGTAGATAAACAGGAAGCATTAAAAAAGGTAAACACGCTCATTTTGTGTTACAAAACTGTTTTTATTCCGACATGTCCCACGAGTACAGTGAAGTTTCCAATATATGTGAGAGACAAATTACTTGTCTTATTTGAAACTAAAGCAAATCCACGTTCTTTAGCAACTTCAACAAGCTTGCTGCCTCCTCCACCCACGTATGTTGATAAAATTACAAAATCAATAACAAATAGTATTTTCTATCTCTTGTCTTTATTGGCAGACTAGGGTCCATAAAACACATTAACAGGACAGGTAAGAAAGAATACATAAATATGAAAAACTGAAGTTTAAAGGAAGACTATTTTTGCAGCTAAGTTTATTTGAATTGTGCAGTAGAGGTGCAATTTTAAAATGATTAATAAATACTTTTTAAGTTCAGCTGCACGTTTCATCACACTTGAGATAAATACAGGTTTTAAAACGAGCATGTGGTCTATTATTTTTACATTTACCATATAACTGCAATATTGTTTAAAAAAAGACTCAAAAGGACTTGAAATTCTAAGTTTCAGGCTTGGGACTTGACAGTGTCTTGATTTGTGACTTGACTATCTTTGCTTGAGACTTGACTCGGGACTTCAGGACAAAGACTTGAGACTTATGTGAGACTTGCAAAGCAATGACTTGGTCCCACCTCTGTAGTTTAGGTTAGGTTGCCTTCAGGCCCAGGACTGGCTCACAAAAGAGATCTGTGATCTCAGTGGGATTTGTCTGGTTTAAACAAAGATAAATAAATACATAAAAAGGTTTTTAGGGTGTTGATTAAATAAAGGAAATATATAATTTGAGTTTTAAAATTAAACAATATGTTTCCCCCATAGCTGTTTTTTCCTGTAGATTAGGTCATTGATGAAGACATCAGAAACCTGATGTGGAAAGTTTGTCCAGACATGACCACATAAATCGAGTGAAAATGAACACCTCAGCCTTCTCAACAAGCATTCATCAAACCTGTCAGCATACAGTTTATTTGAGATCAGACTAGAAATAGTTGAACAGCTTTTAAAACAATGGTATAAAATATCAAGATAAAAAAACAATCCTCCAATTTTGCATTTGTCAAGCTGAAAAAGCCTTTTTACAGGTGAGGATTTTGTGCACTCCTTTATTTTAAACGTTATGTCTAATTAAACATCTTTGGCTTAGATTTATCAGCTGTATTATAGTTGTAAAAGTGATTTCCCACTGCAAACAAAGGAAGCAGTTGCTTTGAATGGGTTTGATTCCTATTTGAGGCATTTGACACACTCACACACCCACACACACAGCTTTGTACTTGCATCAAACTGAGGACTTTGTATTGACTTCCATTCATTTTTGTAACCGCATTTGTGCCTAACCCAGACATTTTCCCTAACTATTACTGGTCTATGGCTAACTCTAACCTTAACCAAAACATAATTCACACCATACCTCTACTAGTAGAGCACAGCAGAGCTGCAAAAAAGTGAGGACTGGTTAAAGGTCCTCAGTTTATACCAAAGACCTCAGTAGTACTTATTTTGCAAGTGGTCCTCACTCTGTAGCAGAAACAAGTACACCCACACACAAATACAACAACAATACAGTAACAAGAACAGCACTTTGTAAAAAAAATAAAATAAAACATAAATAAAAGTTAAATCCTACAGAGGTACATGTAAGCAGTTAAGATGCAAATTACATTCAGTAATAAAAGTGACAGCACATGGAGATACCGTATTAGATTAGGTATTATTGCACATGGTGTTAACAAATAAGTAATTGCTACATATGAATTTACAGTTTATTTGCATTGTGGTCTTAGTTTTATAATATTTGATGTGAACATACGTGCTGCTTATCACTGTCATTTGTACACAAATAACATGAATGAAATGAAATGATTATGTGGAAATACTTCTGGATTATAGTTATATGTTTGATATTTTAGATTTACTCAAAGTTTACATTTTCAATACCATAATTTACATGTGATTTTCTGCAGTGTGACATTATTGTTGTCATGGGTTATACATAATTAATGTCTCAGTATTTTAATGCTTCTGACTACTTTACAGAAAAGAAAACAATAACATGTATTATTGTGATTAATGTGTGTTATTCATTACCTCAGTGCAGATAAACTCTTACACTTTGGTTTACACAGTGTTACACAGTTTGGTTTGTCTCAGCATGCAGTCAACAGGTTTCCTGGTAGCAAAGAATAAAAAAACTTACTCAAAACATCTGAACTGAACTTGTGCTGTAAAAAAATTAGCAGAATTATTGCATCACGTGAAATAGATCTGATTAATTCATAGAGCTTGCATCTGAATTGCTCTAAAGATGTAAATCTGTCCGAAGCAATATAATGAAGCCAGGCAGCTGTGTTGTACAGTAACGGTGAAGCCATGCCCTCCCCTGGGGTACATGCGAGATAGTTTTCAGCACTGTTGTGATCTTAAGAAATGCACCTGTTTAATTTATGA
The DNA here is from genome assembly GCA_031762555.1 of Cynodonichthys magdalenae. NCBI lineage: Eukaryota > Metazoa > Chordata > Actinopteri > Cyprinodontiformes > Rivulidae > Cynodonichthys > Cynodonichthys magdalenae. Next base: position 14,944,885 of record JARVJO010000394.1, on the reverse strand, counting down.
TGTTTCCTTAACAGGGCTGTTAAGGTACCCCCTTTAAAATAATGTTGACTTTAACTTGACATGTTCTAAGTGGTTTTAAAGCTGCAGCCTGGGGGATATGCTGCTAAATATTTCAGGACAAACTCATTACTGTAAATGGGCCTCTGTGTTAGCCTAGCTGTAGAAGACAGGCAGCGGCAAGAGAGATAGGGCTGCTATGGGTGTGTGTGCATGTGTGTGTGTGTTTCTCTGAGGCTGCGTTTCTTCTCATGCTCTAATAGTGGTGCAGCTGATGTCTTCGGCAGGCAGCGTCTCAGTGCCTGGCCCAGTTGTCCCTGTTGCAATTCTTTGAAACACGCAGGGGCTCATCTAACATCTGCTTTCTAAAGAGCCAATGACAAGACAATGGAGACTGGATGATTTAAAGTATTGCTCTAATGAGGCCCTGTGTGATTCCTGGTGAATCCTAACCCACACGCACTTACATGTACACGCTCATGCTTAAGTTATGTTGGCAGACCAGAAGGTAGACACCCAGCAGACATACAGTATGAACATTCAAACCCCCTGTCCATCTGTTTGTGTGATCTTTAACCCCTAAAAAATCAAAATGATGTTCTGGACACCACCTACACAGAAAAAGGCAAAACTAGACACAAACTGCTTACTTTATTATACTGTTTAGTTCCTAATCTAGGAACTGAAAGTCTTTTTCTCAATCAAGCGATGACATTTAGACCCCTCCTCAGACAGTGGTGCAAAGGGAGCATGATGACGAGGGTAAGCAGAAAAAGGGAAAAGAAGAGAAGGAGAAATAATAAAAGGACAAGCCTAACTGGTGAGGCTGTCAGCGGAGGAAAATAATATTTGTCCAGCTGGACAGGCCTCCCTTTGTGCAGGCTAAATGAATGTTGAGCTTCCTGTCTACCCTGTCAGGGAGACTGGCGTAGACTGTATGCTGCAGAGAAAGAAGCAGAGCTGCGTGCAGGGAGCTGTTTGGAGTTTGACAGGGATTATTAAAATCAGTGCCGATGATGAGGAAGGGGCGAGAGGCAGAGTGTGAGAAAGCCAAATTGACACAGACACTCTCCATTACTTTCCACTTGACTCACACTGATGACAATGTTGATATGAGACCCAGCAGCGTGGCACCGACATGGGATTGGTTGTTAGCGTGTGCGTTAAGCACCATGGGGTGGGAGGGGAGGACCTCAGCTCTGGGAGAGACCTGAGAAGATGAGTTGTTTATTTAAAGTCTTCTCTGAAGAGAATCTCACCTTATTGTTTATTAAATTTGTGTTATTTTCCTTATCTCTCCCGAAGTTAACTAGTGTCATTATGTAGAAATGGTTTGAGACTGAGCCAATGCATTCTGATGAAGGACGCTTCTTACCACAAAAGATTTTCAGAGAAAAAAACGGGGGGTGTACTGGAAAAACTGCTTTTGTAGATGACGAGTGCCTTGTGTTTCAGGTGCTCCAGGTAAATTGATTTGTGCCTTCTAATAAAAGTCTTGTTTGAGAAAATATTACATGATCTTAGACCACATGGCATCACTGACAGTGTGTGTGTGTTCCTTGACAGACAGTTGTAATAAAACACTTGTGATCATGCAGATGATTGATTTCTGTACCTTGTTAGTTCAGTCTTGACACCTGTGATTATTATTTTTTTTTGACGTAATTCATTTTGACAATCAGATGCACATGGAAGATACTTTTTAATGCTCTGGTGCCAACTGTCTCACTCTTTTGTAGGGCAACATGGAATGGCCCGAGGATTTTCCGGAGGACCATGCCGTTGTGGAGCTTCTGGTTCCAGGGGTTTCCAGTGATCTGGACTTTGAACAGTTTCTTAAGGACACAGAGGAGAAACTCAATCAAAATTCCAGCAGGTCAGCCTGAAAGAAGGAAAAGGATGCACCTGATATGCTCAGTCAATGTTTATTAATTCCTATTAAATACTGTAAGAAATTGTACCTCTTTAAAACATTTCAAGTAAATTAATTAAATTTATTTAAATGTTTTTGTTTATTAGTTACTTTCCATTGGTTGAAAAATGTGCAGATATTAGATTTGTCAAAACATAATAAATACTGTAACTACGAGTACTTTGAAGGAATGTTCTGAAGCACTTTTCTGAGCAGTACCAAAAATGAGCAATGTTTTTGAGCAAAGCTACTTTCAATACCAGCTGTAAAATTGCAATATCTAAATATGGTTTAAGGTTTCCTATTTTACATGACGTCAAGAAACTGTCATTAGAGTACCCTAAAAATAGGATTTCAATTGATTTCACAGGGATCATCCCAATTAACAAGATAAATTGAGGCATATCTCTAGAGCCGCTGATGATATCAGGATGTTCTTGGTATCAAAATGTAACTTAAAAGCCAGGAATATGAAAACATGCATAGTATATTTTGACCAAATTTGTTCTAATTCCTGATGTGGTGGGTCACACATATGTGTACTTTCTCAAAATGGATAATGTCAAATGTAAAAAATCATCTAAACAAACATAAACAATAAACTAAAGTTTACTGGGGAAAAAATGAAATATGATTTAATTTGTCGGCAAAAAGTTCTTTCCTTATGTAAATGAATTTACATCCAAACAAACTGATGCAAGACCACACAGAAAACTTTTTGTATGTATGCTGTGTTTCTTTATCATTGTCTTTTCTCTTTTATACTTTTCCTAAACACATCACAAGGTTTAGCGATAGTGTTAAAACAAAGGCATTCGTGTTGCATGTTAAAATACAAAGTTTGGAATACAAGTGACATGTATCGTAAATTTAGTAAATTATTAAGACAATATTAGGCCTAGGTAAATTGCCAGAACAGTGTAAGTAGCACATAAGGGAGAGGGGAAATACAAACAGTTGCATATTATTCCTGGTTTTCAAAGTAACCACTGTTCTGTGGTTTGTGGTCTAATTCTGCTAGCCTGGTTTTTATCATATGATGGTAAATGTGGTTGGTGCCTTGCAGCTTACTGTCTCTTGTTTTGGGGAATTAATCTGTTTAAAGTCTGGCACTTTTAAATGGCTTCATAACTGAGATGATTTGCTATGAGATTGATACAGAGACACGTATACAACTTACAATGTTTTTATGTTAAGTTTGGCATTAAAAAAAGAAGTCTTTCTTGTTAGTTCAGTTTATTAGTTCCTAAAACTTTATTTTGTATTACACTCTCTAACTACCCTAAATATGGCTTATAGATATATGTTTGATGGCAGGTACAGATAGTTTAGGAGCATGAAGAGATTGATAAAAAGTGAGATATGAGAACACTGAAGGAAAAAAAAAAGAAATCCATATTTCAGGTCTTTTATCGTTTGTTCCGTTGTGAGTCTGAGGGCAGATGATGAAGGACAGGCTAAATGTAGCAAGTGAACAAAGCCTCACTCTGGCACCATTAGTGTCTGGGCCTCATCCCTTCTTCACTCTTTTCTGCTATCTCCCTCCCCTTTTCTCTTTTTCTTTCCTTCCTCCTTCTAAATGGGAACATAATAATTGAAGATTCCACATCTTGAAACGAAAACCCTTGGGTAGGTAATTCAAGGCTTATTACCGAAGGCCGAGCCATTTTTCTGCTTTCTAAGCATTAAAGGGTTATTTTGTGTTCCTGCAGATGGGAGAGGGATAACCATTATGAGAACAAAGCATACAGATAATGGAGAATGGGTCTAAAAATAAGGCAATCCTCCTCTCGCCGTGGGGAACCACTGGTCAGTATCTTTGTCAGACTGCAGTGAAGTTTCACCCAGACTACTTTTTTTGTGGGGACACGTCTCAGTAAATAAAATCTTCAGAAGCTTTTTTTATACCTCAACCAGGGTGGGCTGTTGGGACATGTACACCTATTTTAATGTCTGCAGCTTACTCGCCTGCTGCCCAACTGATATATCAGTGTCTGAGACAAATTACGGAAGTGGAGGAGAAGAAAGACAAAGCAAGATATTGAGGAGCTGGACTCACAAGCACCCATGGATAACCTCAACTTGTTTTTGGGTCAGAGCGGCTGGCCTGTTCTCCGTTCTCAGATGTCAAGAGATTTGCCTGAGAACTGCTCCCTAATTGAAAGAGATTAAGATAGGCTGACAACAGAGCTGGCGCCCACAAATTGAAATGCTGTAATCCATTAATTTTCATCAGGTGGGACAGTGCAGGGGTGGCAGGAGTGGAGCCGGATGTGGTGGGCCACCAGGAAAAGACCTCTAATGAAGTGTCAGCATAGATACTGAGACTAAAGACAGGAGTCCAGTTTCACATTGGCAAGGCAAAGGGCTCTAGTTGCCTGCCAATCTTGATTAACATGCAACATCAGTGCTTCTGATTCTCTGTGTAAATGATTTTTACGGTTGAAATTGTAAAAGAAAAACAAAAAATGAATTGAAATCTTGCCATGGTAAAATGTGATTGAAGGTTCTTTCTCGTTGAATAGGAACATCCATCTAGTCCTTGCAGTTAGGAGCTGATCTTGTGGTTAGCTGTGTGTGACAAGTGCTTTAAGTTAGTGTATCAGTTCTCTGGTATCAGTGGCTGGGCTGGGTGGTTAAGGGCACTAAGTGGGCGACAGGTTGGCCAAGACAGGATTTATTTTCAGCTTGTTCATTCAAGCTTGTGCTGTCCTTTTCCTCCTCACAGAATAGGAGCCTTTGATGGAGTAGATATTTAGTTCTCAGGTGGCTGCTTTGGCACTGATAGGAATTTGGGCTTATTTGAAACAGATCTTCCAGCCTTCGTTGTCTCCACCCTCCCTTCTCAAGCGTAGGGAAAATGGAGCTCAGTCGACAGACAACCCTGCAGCAGGCCACCCACACTAAATTAATTCTGACAAGGAACTTAAGATAACGTCAAAGTGCTGACTAATCGCAGGATTGGGTTTCTGTAAGTCAGGGAGCTGTGAAATGTGCCATCATATCTAATAAACGGCTGCTAGTTGCTACCCTTCTTTCAGAACAGTGGGGAAGGTTAGACCGAGCGCAGTACCAGGTCTGAAAAACAATTAAATTTCATTTCAGCAGTGGAATTGAAAGTGGGTCTCATAGGGTGATATGAGTGACATGTTGGTCAAGAGGCCTAAATGATTCTTTCCTCCTAGTCTCCTCCTTTACTTTTCTCATTCTCTTGGTCTTTTGTTGAGCTCTGCTCTGGAATTTTTGCCATTACAGGTTTGTCCATTGTCATCTTTACACAGAAAGCTGAATGGTTTTATTTTTTGCGACTGCTCTGTTTTCTACTGACTTCTACCTTTCTTCCCTCATACTCTTTCTCTCTTTTTCCTGGGCATCTGAGCCTGTGCTGGGAAGTCATCAAGTTGGGAGCTAATCCTGTCAAGTTGATTAGGCTGCAGGTAGCATTCACACCAGCGGGCAAAAGGTCACTGCATTGTAGAGAGCTGGATGGACTTCTTGACACAGACCAACCACAATGACTTTATAACTTACAGCACAATACTCTAAGGAGGGGTAATTGAAAGGTGAGAGCCACAAAAAGAAAATTAAGAAAGTAAGAGTTTTGTGGAGAAAGAGAAAAGGGTGGAGAAACATGAGGGAAAAAAAGACTTGAAGACCAAAAAATGTGTTTGAGGTGTTTTTTACTGTTGTCATTAAAGTACATTGTTTTTTTTGTTTGTTTGTTTTGTTTTTTAGTGTGAACCAATGGTGAACATGAGGAAAACTATGAAGCTATAAGACATTGTCTTTCCTGTTGTTCTCTGTTGCCTCACTCGCAAGGGAGTTTTTATTTACTGTCATAATGCAGAATCACATATTTTGAACTGGAATTCACTGGATTACAATTAACGGGACTGATTTGAACAGTATTTATTAAGAAAATGGGTTTACTTTATCTCTCTAGTACCCTGAAATTATTCTTTTTTTATGTGAATTATCAAAATACTTATAATTTGATGATTGGTGATTTGATGAACTATAAATAAATAGAATTTGACCAGAAATCTACAGTCTCTTTTTGTTGAGTTTACGTTCTGTAAAATGTGTTTAGAAAGGATCTTAACATATAGATAGGTGGAAGTTTAACGAAATATTTTTGTAAAGCTCTATACTAGCAGTAAAGTTACAAGTTTAGTCTGTTTATGTTTTAAATGAACTTCAGAGAGAGGGAGGTAAAAAGTGAACTACAGATGGAAACCCATTTCAGACCTGCTGTCTTTGTAAAGTCCTGAGGTGAAGCCCCAAATGAACAGCCATGTTTATGACTTACTATAAACACACACACATAGGGCTCTGCGTACCCATTTAATCTAAAGCAATGTTTTATTTTATTGAAGGACATAATACAAATCTATCCAAGAAGATTATCTAAACCTTTTTTTATTATTATTCCTGAATAAGTGTACCTTGCTGTCTGTTCACTACTTAAAAAAAGTATACTGAACTTGTACTTCAGTTTTCTTACACAGGGATTACAATTATCCTCAGCAAGAAATTCAAATTAGACCTTGATATGCAACAAAGTAAGCAATTATAAGTAATTGTAACACCAACCTGGCATTGTAAAGGCCAGACTTGCTACTTTCACACACTGTATCACAAAGACAATACTTTTCCTGTACATTGAAAGCATGAGCTGCAAAGGGATACATAATCACACGCACACACACAAGGAAGGGTTAAAACATGTATTAAAAACCTATTTCACTGGGAATGTTTGATTGCTCTACATTTGTCTTGCAAAAATTACCCAACATCAGATCACTCAAAACATAAAAAGACACCCTTTGTCTAATCAGGCTTTCTGTCAGTCGGCACAGTGGTGACAAGAGAGTAAAGTGTGATGCATCATCTGGTCTGCCTGAAGAAGAAGAGAAGAGTGACGGGAAAGTAGTTAACGTGAGGCAGAGCAATAACATTAGACAGTGTTCAGTCTAGAGGATAGCAACTTGTAACAGTCTATAACATTTTATCCCCTTGCGTTTTTCCCCTCTGAAATGAAAGTGTGTCAGCTTGAACGGTTGTTTAATGTGATGCCATTGCAAGACATCTGGATGTGTTCATGGCTCAGGAGCAAGCAGGAGGCACTTTATAGACCTGCGGTATGGGGATGAGCTAACAGACAGGCATTTTGGCTTTGCATTGCATATACTAACACTGAAATTTTTACACATTTGGGAGTTGGTATACAGCTAATTTATGTTGCGATTTTCTATTGATTATTTGTTTAACTCATTGATTAGTAATTAAGTCTAAAAGATGTCATGACAAGTTCTCATGGTTTCACAGATGCAATTAAATTCAACCTTCAAAAAATATGTATAATAAAAAGAAACAAAAGCCATCTTTTATGGATTTCCCTAATTTTATTTCTCCATTGATTCATGTTCATTAAGCAATGGGTCATGTAATTAATCATCTCATATCCAGTGTCATGTTTTTCTATATACGTTCATTTGTGGAGCCTTGTGCACATCTGCATCAGTCAATGCACAGCCACATGTGAACACAACAGCAGCCTAAACCATCGTTTAATTATGTAGGTATGCTGACTTACACACACTCTCACATGATCACACATACTCTCAGACACCTTCCTCCATCCAAATATATATGCATTGATTTGCATGGAAATGACTAAACATGTCGAGCCCAAAGATGTCATTTCTAATCTGTCATATTAAAGAGGAAACTGAAGAGCTGATGCCGTCTGTTAACATCAAAAGAACGGTGTTTGTGTATGTGTGTGTGTCAGGGGAGCTAGTAAGACATGAGATGGCAAAAAGTGTGTATCTCAGATGCCTGCCGATGCCTGTAATGCCACTTCATACCAGATGCTTAGTGCACACTCTCACACTGATATATTGGTGTCTGTGTTCATTACTGTTGATGCTTCTATATCTGTCTTGCCGTACAGTCGCTGAGTGAGTGTGAGGCAGACCTGACTGTGATAATATGATGTGTGTGAATCTTCAAGATAGCGTCTACATGTTTGTATAATGCAGTATCTTGTCTTTGCTTTGGCATGTTTGATTGATTGAGTTGGACTCCACACCGAGGACACTGTCTCACCAAATATTGACAGTGAGAAACAGGAGAGATGGTAGTTCCATCCAGGCTATCGCTGTGATCCACAAAGTTTTTTTTTTTTAGTTGATTCTTTTTCCATTTGTCTTACCCTTCTGTTAAAATAAAACAGATGCTGAATAATGTCAAAGTCAAGAGTAATAGACACAATGTGTCATGCGTTATCTTACAAATAACTTTCATTTTGTTTAAAGTTGAACTCTTTCAGTCTTTACCAGTGTTTCTCCTTTTCACAGTATTGAACAACAGCTGAAGGATCTCCAGTTCAAATCGGGGGAATCTAGAACAGAAGATCGTCCTCCAAGTCCCACAGAGGTTGTACAGTGGTTAAACATCAGAGCACAAAACAATAAGAAACCTGTTACCACTGGACACCAAGAGCTTATAAACTTCTTCAGAGCTCTGGTAAATTGTCAGGATGTTGATACATTTGTGATACTTTTAAATGTTCCTAAATGTTTTATTTTCAGACATTTGTGGCTAGCCAATGAACTGGAACAATTTTTTGCTGTTTTTAAGTAAGTGGTACAGGTCACGCCTAAGCCAATTAAAAGCAGGCACATCCTTGGGCAGCACAACAATAGGCCTTTTGAACAGCAATAGTGCTTTTTTCAGTACATTGTCAGTGAGCCCCATAATATTGACAAATTTTTAAAACAAATGTTTTATATTTGAGGTAAAATAACCCCTTGTTATATATTTTAGAACCAAATATATGAGCTGTGGTGCGCTAATGCCTTCTTATCAAGAGGCAATGCAGTACTGAATTACGAAATGTATAATATGTTGTAATTTTCAACTTTCTTTAGTTAGTCTGATATTTTTCTCTATTGTTTCTTTAGCACCAGTACCTTAGATCAGATGAAGAGGCAAATGAAGAGGTGACACTTGAGCTACTGGTGAACCTGTCCGCTCAGTGTGGCCTCTGCTTTCCTTGTACGTCCTCTTCAGCTTCCTCTCTTCATCCTCAAATGTCCAGCTCCTCTGTCCACATGTTACATACAGTCAGAGATGACTCTTCATTAGAGGTAATTTGCTATATTTGATTTAGCTCAGTGTTGCCTTCTTAATTTGACTGGTATAATTTGTAATGTAGCTGCTAAATGCACTGAAATGAGGATTTAATTAGCTTCCTGTGTGTGCTTGTACTTATTTCTAAAATTATGGCATGTGTACACTTACACATTTAATTATTCCCTAAAGATTCAGGAGGTATGGGATGTTGTGCGTCTCCAGCTGCGACGGTACCTGATTGGCCGGCTGTCATTCCACGGCCCAGAACAGTCTGGATCCCAACAAATTTCCACTCTGGCCATTCCAGAACGGGTCCACTGTCTTCAACAGTTGTCTTTTCTTTATCCTGAGTGTGACGTTCTTACAGATTACCAGGTACAACATTAACACAACAAAAAAAATTTACCGTGTCTTTAAAATTATTCTTTATTATTTGCAAATTATGCACTCTAAACATGTATGCCTGTTAGTTTTGTTGCATAGTGGAAAACTTCAAAGAAATTAATTTTAATAAAAAAATAATAATTCTAGCACATTAAAGTAAATATTTGAAAACAGAAATTAGTGAAGTCATGGACAGTGTTGATATTTTCCAAATTTTTAAATTATTATGCTACAGTAAATGAACAAATACTGCATGCTACTGGTTTTTCAGGGAAATCTATATTATTTCTGTTTGTATTTACAGGCCCTAAAATGCAAGTATGTGGTGAGTGTTCTCCACTCAAGCTTGTCCTCCAGCCCAGGTGGTGAGACTGGCTTTGACAGAGTGGCGGCAGGTTTCTGCACTGCGGTCCCACATCTGACCCAAACCCTCAGAGAAGACCTTCAGGTCCTTTCAAGTTTAACAGAGCCACACGCACTCCTAGGTTTTCTTAATGTGGCTTACTTTGGTATCGTGGCCCAAGAACTGGCATTGCAGATGGAGAGAGAGTTTGAAACAGCGAAGCGGGACAACACAGCTTTTAACAAGATCAAAAAATATTCAGCCAGATCTCGAGCAACTGTAGGTAAGTCATTGTTTAAAAGTCTGCTATAGTTCATTCTCTTCTCTTGCACAATTTTTTTCAAGTTCTCCGTTCACGTCGTCATTTCTTCTTTTCACTTCTATACCCTTATTTTATCCTCTTGGCTCTTATCGATACCCAATAAAAGCACTTTTTTTTTCATAAATTTTTTTCTCAACTGCTGTGTGAGATCTGAGCCAAAGTCAAGGCCTATGTAAATAATAACCCCTGTTCTCATTGTATATGCATTCTTTACTGCCAACTTTCCTGTTTGCCATGCTTTTCTTTATATAAAAATGACAAAACAAAACATAAAAACACACAAATAAAAATAAAATCACAGAGCTGTATTTCCATGACCAAGACATTTTAAACTACTCAACCGTACTCGACACAAATTGCATCTGTGACTAAACTAAGCTGTGAGGTCCAAGGTCTGGCCATTATGTGTTTAAGTAAGAGTTAATTCACCTTGTTCATCTTTTTCATCATTGGATTTTGTTCCAGTACTTGTAGTTTATGTGTCCTCTGTACAGGAATTCAAACAATAAAAAAATGAACCGAATAAATGTAATAGAATAATTTTAATTCAACCTCGTGACCTTACACAGAAGAGGGTAAATTGATTTATCTTTACCTCGCACTAAGTTTGGTATTGTTTGGTGTATAACTGAGATTGAGAAAGAGCTGTTTAATGAATAAGAGCAAGGTTCAACAATGTGTCGACCTTGTTTCACTGTGGCATGGTTTCTGAGAAAACAAAATTGATACTTTTAATATTTTTTCTCTGTAATGCAGTGTGCCTCTGTGGTGGAACATGTGGTTATGTTGTACTCTAACACTAGCAGACCCTTACACATGGTGTCACTTCTCATACTTGATTTGCTCACATTGTTTTTGTTTGCTTCATATTGGCCTATTTACAACTTGCTGAGAGTAAGAAACAACAACAACAACAAAAGAATAAAAAGTGTGTGAGCCCTTGTTTACTTTTTCAAAAATGGTACACATGCCAGCTTCCCCATGGAACAAGGAGAGGGGTGCTTTCTCATCTGCCATTCTTCGATAAACGCACCACAAGCCTTGCTTCTTTCCCCCCCCCTCCATCTCTCCCCTTTTTCTTCCTATTTATTTCCCTCTCTGGTTTTTACTTCCCCTCTCCTTAAACGTGAGATGAGAGGAGGCAGCCGGGATAATTGGCCATGCGTCAGTTGGGTTGTTTGATCGCGTAACGCGACTGAGGCTACACACCTACGTGCCGCTCAACAAACCGTCAAATGTAGCACCGGAGGCAGAACACGGCTCCAAAGGGAGCAAGGGACCCGTGCTGTGTAATGATGGTAAAATGGAGCAGTTTTGCCTGTGTTGCTTTTACTTATGTGTTTGTGTTTGTGTGTGTGTGTGTTTGACTATCAGCTGCAACACAGCTACAACTGGGATTACATTTTTCTACTTTTCATGTTTTAAGTCTCCTCCAAAATAAAATAAATAAAACCCCTTAAGAACCCACATGCTCACTCCAAATGCCCGTAGCTCCAAAACAGCCAGAGCTGGAACATTAATGCATAATCTGCTTTCACACTCTACTGTCTGCATACTGTATGCGACGCACATAATTGTCAAGACAATTATGACAGTGGCAAAAAAAGTGATTCTCTTTTCGTAAGCCTCCAGTGGTTCTTTAGATCTCTCCTTTCCTCTCCTGCTGTGTTATTGTTTATTTCTGAAGTAAAGGCAGGCGGTAGGTATATTTTGATAAGAACCATGCCGGGGAGACTCTGCATGCTCCCAGGGGAGCTGCGCTGTCTGTAGCATCAGCCACTGTCAAACCACTGAACCATTTAACAGCTTTCACAGCAAGATCTGCCTCCTCTTTTAACCCTACTGACTCAAAGGCAGGCCCTGACTTTGTACCTAGACAGATGTGGAACCCTCCCCTCCCACCCCCACTCCCACGTCACCCTCATTACTTTTTTTCCCTCCTCCTTTACTCCATCTCCTCCATTTCCACATTTGTTTCCTTTTTCTTTTTCCCATTTCTCTGTGCTTTTCCAAGTGCACTGGTGTGAACAGAGAGACCAGGAGTTGTGTCTGAGAGTTGGTCTGGAACAAAACAAGCTTTAGACTTTACCAGCACACCTCACTGAGTTTGAGGGTGGTGGTGTGGGAGGGTGTAAGGGGGAGGGAATCAAGTTTTCTTGTCCTTCTAAAGGCCAACACAAACTCTCTAAAGTCCTTTTTGCAATACGATTCCAGAACTATTTAATGTCTTTTTGTGCCACTTTTTGAAAGTCTAAACATAAAATGATACAAATAAAATCTGAATTGCATTTGAATAATTGAAACATTGTATTTTTCATGAAAATATACAATATTAACATATCAAATGTTAAAAGTGGTTGGAGAAGGGCATGTTACTATTCCTCACATCAGCTTTTCTTTTTACTATGTAAGGATGTGTGTTATGATAGGAACAGTTGCAGTGGCTTTTTATGATGGCATGTTTTTTTCCCCATTTTGCTCAACAGCTGATGTTTTCTAATCCATCAAATACCTTCACCAACAGTGCAGATGTGTTATTTGTAGTCTATTACTATTGTATGTATAAACTTCACAAACTCTGCTTTAGTAATGTCTTGCTTAATCAAGCAATGGCTCTTGTAAAAAGAAAAAAAAATAGTGTCTGAATAGCAGTATTTGATGATTCACAACAAGAATTTATTGTTCATCTGTACTGATGCCCCCAATGTTGTGTCACAAAGCACAACTACACACTGTACTGGGTTGTTGAATTTTTTTGTAATGTGTGCACATAAGTCACATCATCACTCTCTTCTTTCTAACATTTCTGCTCCTATGTTTGTGGATTAACTTTGTATTTGCGTTTATTGATGTAGCCTTCTTCCTTAGATTTTTCTTTTTCCCTAGACCTTTCAATACTTTTACATTTTGTAGATGATAGGATCCACATATACTTTTTTCTGCAAATTATATGCTGACAAATCACCCAGAATATTAAACTTTGTGCATTCAGATGTTATCATAGTGAATGTATTTCTTTATTAACTAAGAACATTGTATTTTCAAGCAAGCATCTTTTGTTTTATCCTATTTAACTTTTTTTGCTATATATGGAGATGCATCTGATAACACAAATATTAGTGACCAGTTAAAAAAGAAATAGTTGGGATGAGCTTAGAAGTGTAAATTTCAAAGGCTAATATAACCAAAAGCATTTGCATTGGACATTGATAAGTGCTTTACTATTACTTGTCATTTTGATATCGACTTGTGTGGCTGTACATGGTGTGAGCATGTGCTGTGTGCTTATGTGTTTATAAGTTTATGTTGTGTTTGTGTGTGCACTAATTGCAGGCTTATACCGAAAACTGAGATCAAAAGTCCTTTAATATGTTCCTTTCAAAAATGCATCATTAAATTTCCATATGGCATCAGTAATTTGCATTTGTATGCACAGTAGATCCCTCTTTTTGTAGGACATCAAAAACTTTCATTCAGACTTCCTCTGTGCACACACTTACAATTTATTCCCCAACAATCGTCCACGGGGGTGAAGTCGAGGTGGAGAATTTCTGCTCAGACACTTTGCAACACTAGTTCGATAGCTCTTATTTAAATTCCAGTTCCACTAATTTCCCCATATGACGACGTCAACAGCTTCATATAGATAAAAAAAGGATTCAGTTAGGACTTGTATTGCAAGCACATTCGCCGCCACTGCACCTTCCTCCTCGCCCTTTTCAGACTCTTTGAACTCTTTGCTTAGAGACAGCACCGCAGCCTATTCAGCAGGGAGAGAGGTTCTGTAGCGACACAAGATAGCTATGCTGAGGTACTGACTGGCATTGGAGATGCTTGTGGGGATTGAGGCTACTTGGGAATGGCGTTTGTTAATATTTAATAAGAGCAGCTCCTCACTAGATCATATCTCTGCCTGAGTTTATACACACTGTCAGCCAGGGATGTGCACCGGCATACTGCCATATAATTAAGGTCTGAAGGTGTTTGTGTGTCACTGTGAATATGCGGGGAAAGCTTGCACACCTTATGGATGGATATTTTTTTTAATGCAACTCTCTTACTCTCCTTGTAGGTGATTAAATAAGTTACCACATAGAGCTAGTTTTGTTTACTAATCACAATGAGATACACTGCATCATTGCTATCTGCTCTTGTTTATGGGTGTTTCTTTGTCGGAAATCATTTTCTCAAAATCACGGCTCCAGTGAAATCTCAGAAAAGATTATGTTTCACAGCCCTTGAGAATGTGTATTATGCGTTTCATTTATCCCCCCCCATATCCTCTGAGTGGTCACAATGGCTTTTGTGTATCACTCTTGAGCAGCTCAAGGATATGAACATTTTCCTGGCACCTTCTATTGAGAAAACAGACAAAAAATAAAAAAAGGATGGCTTATTGTAAGGAGGCTGCACTCTGTGATGAAGAGTCAGTGTGATTTGCTAGGGGCTTGAAAACAATAATGTGAACAAGGGCACTAAACAAGTGGGATTTAATTAAATGCTCCTATCATGACGATACATTCTTCCCTTTTCTTTATACAGGCCACTTAGTTCAAGTATGTAGAGAAGGCCTGAAAAAATATTAATCCATAGTTCACTGGCACTGTAATGTTCACAATAAGAACTATAAACAAATTAAACCCACTTAAATGTAGAAAAAAATGTTTTATTGAAGATAAATGTTAGCCTTCCCACCCTGTCACCACCTGAAACATCACCATCACAACTACACATCCTTTCTGGCAAATAAACTTAATTGAGACATCAAATATTTGTACTTTCTCCTTCTGTGAAGGCCAAGTTGCCCCTGCTGAGCCCTGGTTGGACAGCACCCAGGGAAAGAAGCACAGGAGACAAGCATTTGGTTGGTTGTGTGTGAGTGTGTTTAACTGTGCGTGCATGTGTCCTGCTGTATATTGGGTAAGCACAGCAGGAGTCCTCCCATAATAAGGCTGTCTGGGTGAGCAGTGGGCCGCAACTGACGAAAAAGGACCCAAGCTGTCACAGGGCCTAGCAGGAGGTCCGCGGTGGCTCCGAGCCTCCTTTCACCCATGCAAACTGATCCACAGTCAGATGTACCTCAACGCATCCACATGACCCTGATCAACACTTAGATGAAACACAAAGAGAGATAGGTAGAAAGCAAATGCATGCAACAAATTGAAAAAAAAAGAGTAATAGGAAAGTGTAACAATTAAGAAAAAATAAAACCACATTAAGAATGAAGCAGTTCACAAATACACATTTGCGTATGTGTCAGAATGGAAAGGACCAATCCAGTTTGCTATGGACATCCATGTACATTGATACATTTTGTATTGATGTGGAAAACTGTAGGAGAACATCACACTGGCTAGCCATCTCAGAACAGTTATGCTGAATCATCAACAGTTTGGGTTTTTATTAACTCCTCAATAGGATTAGTTTCATTCTATTAGAATAGAATAGTCTGTATTGCCATTGCACAAGCCTGTACAACAACAGCAGCAATATATACAGTGAGTATACAGAGACAAAACCAATAATAAAGTAGTTATTGAACTTAGGATGTTTGGCTGATGTTCAGAGTCTTGATGGCCGATGGGAATAAACTGTTTTTGAGTCTGTTGGTGCGTCTCTTAATGCTCCTGTACCTTATGCCAGAGGGCAGCAGGCTACGCAGGTTGTGACCAGGATGGAGGTGATCTTTGAAGATCCTCTTTGCCCTGGTAAGACAGAGGCCGCTTGCAATATTTGTGAGGGAGGGGAGAGGACAACCAGTTATTTTCTCAGCAGTCACCTGCAGCCTCTTCTTGTCAGCAGCGGTGAAGCCAACATACCTCACAATGATGGTGTTTCCAAGCACACTGTCTATGATGGAGTGATAGAAGGTTACCAACAGGCAACAGCTTAGTCTCCAAGTTGTTTCATCTGAGTACACAGGAAGTGGAGTCACTGCTGGGCCTTCTTAACCGCTGCTGTGGTGTTGACGAGCCAAGATAGGTTTGCTGTGATGTAGATTCCAAATAATTTAAAAAGGGGGATTCTCTCCATGCTGTCGCCATTGATGTAGACTGGTGCAGGGACAGCCTTGCTTTTCCTGTAGTCTATGACTATTTCCTTGGTTTTTAGGGTGTTGAATAACAGGTTGTTTCTGGCACACCACACTGCCAACCACTGCTCCTCATCTCTGTATGCGACTCATCTTCACCAGTTATAATTCTCACCAAAGTAGTTCCATCTGCAAATTTTATGCTGGTGTTGGTGGAGTGAGATGAGGTGCAGTCATGGGTGAAGTGGGCTCAGCACACAGCCCTGGGGGGAACCAGTGCTGAATGTGAGGGTGGAGGAGCTGGGTGCACCAATCCTTATGGACTGAAAACAATTAGTAAAGAAGTCCGTAATCTAAGAATTTGTTAGCTCTGTATGCATATTGATAAGGATCAAAGGAAGGGAGGAGGCAGTCCTTAATATGCTGTGCCACAAGTCTCTCAAAAAAATTGTCAATCCCTGGTGTCAGTGCTATGGGCATGTAGTCGTTGAGGTTTTTAGGACAGAGACTATAGTTGCCGACTTGAGGCAGCGTTGTACAGAGGCTTGTGCCATGAAGAGTCTAAATATTTTTGTAAAGGCCCCTGGGAGCTCAGAGGCACAAGCCTTGAATTTCAAAATGCTGCCAGGGATTCCATCCAGGCCTGTAACCTTTCACACATTCACAGACCTGAGCACAGATCCCACTTGATGTTCCTCGATAGTGAAAAGGCTTGTGTGATGTGGGGACAGTAGAGGCAGTGGGGTTGAATGAGGTGAGGTTGACTCAAAGCTGGTAAATAAATAATGTAATTTCTCAGCCAGTGAGGCATCTACAATGACTGTCACAGGGGAGTTGTAATTGGTGAGTTTTAGGATATTTTCACACCTGATGTGGATTGTTGTCAGCCAGATGATCTTTCACACTTCTTTTGTAGGCTGTATTGGCAGCTTTGATTCCTCTCCTCTGGCTGCACTGTACTGGATCTGGTCCCCTGACCTGAAGGCTGCTTTCAAGATTGCCTAGACTTCGTTGGTCATCTAGGGCTTCCGGTTACAGTAAACCCAGATGTTCTCGTCTACCACAACCCTGTCCAGAATAGGGTGGAGTCAGTGAAACACTTGAAGTCCTGCTGTTCAAATATGCTATAGTATAGGTTTTAGCACACTATTTGACTGACTTTGTTTTCCTCCTGAGAGGAGTATATGCAGGGATGAGGAGCAGAGTAAGATGGTTAGACAGAGCTAGATGCTCTCAGGTTGGAGTAGACCCAGTCCATCATGTTATTCCCTCTGGTGTCTGAACATATTATGATTTTTTGGGGCACAGACCTTGAACATGCTTGGTTAAAATCTCCAACGATGATATGAACTCCATCAAGGTGGATTTGCTGCTGTCTGTTGACCATGTGTAGATATTTGAGAGCTAAGCAAATGTTGGCATCTGGGATGTAGACAGAGGTGATGATTACCACTTTTAGCACTCTGGGCAGATAAAAATGTCTGCTAGCAACAAACATTGCTTTGATATTTGGAGAGCTGTGTGTGTTTATTACCTTGTCATTGTGGATATACTGTAAATATACACTTTTTTGTACACAGTAAAAACTGAGTGTTAAACTTTCAGTGTTAAATTTTCAGAGTCAATTTCAGCTCCCCAAGTGTTATTTTAACACTTTCTGAGTAA
>JARVJO010000394.1:14875616-14909987 GCA_031762555.1 Cynodonichthys magdalenae | reverse complement strand
TCTCTCTCTCTCTCTCTCTCTCTCTCTCTCTCTCTCTCTCTCTCTCTCTCTCTCTCTCTCTCTCTCTCTCTTTCTCTGGCTTTACTTTCTCTTCAGTTTTTTTACCTCTTACTGTCTTCTTCCATATTTATCTATTTGGGGTTTTATCTTCACTCTCAGTGGCTGCATCATAACATATCTGCATTTGCAATCCCCTTCTCTCCCATCAACCACATTTTTTTTTCTTTTTTTTTTTTCACCCCACAGGGAGAGCGGTGTTCCTTCTCACTGCAGATGTGGTTTTACTTCCTGTGTGGGCTCCGTGGTGACCTGTGGGCAGTCCTTCCTGCAGAGTTGGCCAAGGATGTGCTTGGACAGGTGCTAACAGAGACTTTACAGCTGCTGGTGCAAAGATATGCCAGGGTCTGTGCCTCGTACAAGAGACACCTGCAAATCAGGTATTTTATCATTTGTTGTACGGACACTACATGAAAATAAATGTGAGTTAGGTTATAAATAATAATATATCATTCACAATGCATTCACATGGCTACTTTAATGCTACATGAGTTCTGTTACAGTCCTTGTATGTGTGTCCCTGATGGAGATTTAGATTAAATGAAAGCTCTGTTCATCAGATGAAAAAGGGTGTTCTTACACAGTGTAGGGAAATAATTTATAGATGTTCAGTTAAAAGCAATAAGTGGATGTTACATAGAAACAGTTATGTTTATTGTAAAATCCAACACTAATCTTTCATATTTTCCCACTCACCTTTTGTGTTTGTCACTTTTTGTTGAAGATTCGACATCACATCAGTGCTGCTTTACGTGGAGCACCTTCTGTGGAGTGTGTGTGACAGTCCTGAGGCCTTGATGCTGGTCAACCCATCTTCAGAGATTGCCATTATAGCTGGCGTACCTGACTGGCCATATCAAATCCACAGCTTGTGTGACCAACTCCTGACGATCCTCATATTTGTCACAGCACCGTTATCTTTACTGTATAGGTTGGTATTTTTTTAAATATTTAATTGAACTATAAAAAAAGACAAATATGCCCCTCCATTCTGGGAACCAAGTCATCATAGTGGACTACCAATTGCAACAAAATATGAAAAAAGAACGGTATTCAAATCCATGTATAAAATTAGCTCAGAGGAATGTATTCTTTTTTTTATTTGTTTATTTTCAGAAGTTTTTGGATTAATGAATAATAAATAGATCTTTGGTGCAAATTACAAATGTGTATATTGAAGCTCCTAAGTGTGATTTTTATTCCCCCAGGACATTTATGATTACCACTTCGAAGAACTCTACATCACAGCAGCCTGAGCACCCCGTTGTACGCTGGTTAAATGCCATTAATGCTGACCTCTACACAGAACAGACCATACGGTAAGTAAAATACACCCATCATGCCATCTGTCACCCATCATACAGTGGGCACACATAAAGCCTTTACGATGACTAGCAAAGGCACATGTGCCACATCAGCTCCTCCAGTCAATAGAGAGCCATGTGTAGCAGTGTGTGAAACTACACCTGCATCCTGCATGGAAAGATATACAACCTGCTGCTCAGTCTTCAAGCTAAAGTTGCAGAGTTTAACCACCACAGACGCAAGGTGAATAAAGAAAAACAGCTGAACTGTACCTCTGACACAGAGTTAAAGTTGATAGAGTTGTGGGAGCTTTCACACAGGAGGAATCAACATACTACACAAAGTACAGTACACCCTTTTGTCACCACCTTCCTCCCCTCTTGTTCTTCTCATGACCTCATGATGCAATATAAGCCTACGCTGGTGACCAGCACCTGTTGTGGTATGTGCAGTCAATCACTCTTGCCTCACACTTTTCTCCACCCTCCTCCTTTCTCAAATCTCTTCCAGCCAGAGCTGCAAAAGTCAAAGTAACACATACTTTCCTTTTGAGAATTAAATAACCAAAACGTGTTTAAATTTATGGTTTTTATTTTAAACATCTGGTCCTCCATCTTGCTTTGATGCATGGCAGCAGGGGCCTTTAAAAAGCCAAAGCCAGGCCCCATCGGTAATTCACAAATCTTTCTTCAGTTCATTAAAAGTGTAAATGTAATTTAATGTACCTTTCAAATCCCAAGAGATAAACAAACATTCTAAGATTCAGATTTAACAAACGTCTGATGTTTTCCTGTTTTTGTGCTGTCTTGCTCTGAATTGCCTGTTTGCACTTTAGTGTGTGTTTATGCTTGTATCTGTGTGTCTTGCTTTTTTTTTGTAAGCTGACCCAGCACTGTAGATTTATCAGTGCAGTTAAAGGAGGATTTCTTATGGATTTGCAGTCTTAGTGACATCATAAATTGTGCTGTCAGACCGAGGCATAGTTTTCCTCAGTCAAGCAGCAGGGTGCTTTCTGCTCAAGCCTTTTGGCTCAGATGGAATGGTTAATTTCTGGGCAGACACCCCCTGTGCTGCCCCCCGCCTCCTTTCTCTTAAGACCGACTCTGACCACTCTTTCCATTAGATTTTATTGAGATATATAAAGTAACATGCAGGCGCACATGTCAGCGTGCTCTCGCACTTTGCACTCATACATAACCACAAACAGAGGCTCTGAAGAGTACACACACGCATACACACTCGTACATTTAGACACACCAAGGATACGGCTCATTACTCACAGCTGGCTGCAGCCTTTTGGTTATACAAAAGATGTAGGAGGGGGGTATTGCTGTATATTCATGTATTTGGCTGTCTCCCAAATGTTAATTTGCTTTTAGCTGGCTAAGATTAGAGCTAATTCCTTCCTGGTGCAAGCTACAAGTAAGCAAGGATGAAGGTATTTTTAGACTCCGAATTTATACAGAGTGAGTGACACTGAAGCACCGGATCATTGTAGCTATTCCCCAGTTATTACCTCCCAGACTGTCATTTCAAGACTTCTGTTGTTGTCTTTGACTTGTGAAGTCTTCTTCCATCTTTGTGGTCTCTTGCTAAATAGACTTCTATCTGAAAACTCACCTGACACTGCAGAACTGTCAACGTTTTCTTCCCTCCTCCTCCTCTCTTTCATCTCTCTCAGTGATGGCCTGATGAGTGAGGCAGCCTTGGCATGCCAGTTGAGACTACTGACCTCTGACCCAGGATACAGCCCCAAGTTGCTGCTGCGAATGTTGCTGCTCGGAGACTGCCACCTGCCTAGAATACTCCTGGAAAATTCTCGTGAGTCTTTTTTTTTGTTTAAATGTACAATGACTTGTACTTGTGAACATAAAAGATGGTTTATGTTTTTTGCACTGTTCATGCTGCTCATCTTGTAGCAGAACATTGACCCCCTTTATTCTTTAATTTTTCATATTTTTGTAATCTAGGCCTACAGAATGATTTCCACAGGGGACATCTGTGGGAAGTGTTTACTAGTGTCCTAATTACGGTGCTCTAAGATCCTAAGCTAGTTATAGAGACTGAAGATGAGCTCTATCTATTTTATGAAGTTATCATCAGCATCTTTGCTATCATCATCATTTTCACCTTGGTCATCATCATTACTAAATCAATAGAGCGAAGTAATAAACACTCAACTGGCCCAGGCAGAGCACTTGCTCTGACCTTTAAAGATTTTTCCTTCCTTCTTTTCTCCTCCACATGGCAACAGTCTAACCTTTAAAGACTGTTGTGCACTCGCACATTAATTCACATTATAGCGACCTCATTAATAACAACTCTCACTGCCTTGTTCTCTCGCTTGGTTTGGGTCTGACTCAGAGGCCGTGCGTTGCCTTTCCCTGCACGCCGCCGTAAATCAACACTAGAAGCGCTGACTCTCACGTGTTATCACCATGACAGGATAATTAACCAGGATACAGACTGACGGAAAGGAACAGCTTGACTGGAATGCCTTCACTCCAATAAGCGGCTGCACTTCCCCGTATGTTTTTAGACAAGCCACTATTGATACAAATTCCACTCTCAACTTACTCATGCATAAATAATACATTGATTTCAAACTACTACAGTTATTCTTTTTTCCCCCTCACATCTGTCTATTCAGGTCAGTGTGTTCTGCCTTTTCAAATCAGCTGCTAGTGGAACTACCATTTCAAAAATGGAGCTGCATTTTTTTTTTCTCCAGTGTCTATGCCTTCTCAAAACTGAAAGGCACAGTACCTCAGGTACACTCAGGCTTTTTTATTGTCTTCAGTGTGTCTGCTTCCAATTAAAGGGGTTTTCAGAAAGGGCCCTTGTGACTGGTTGACTGGTTGTCCGGAAGATAAACAGGTGTATGCGCTGGCTGAGCATCAAGGTTGGAAACACTTTGAGACAGGAAGCCATGGAAAATAGAACAAGCGAATTAGAAATCAGCCCAGAAAAAAAAAACAAAAAAAAAACACAGTGGAATCTTTGTGCGCTGTAGAAGTTGTGGAAACTCCACAGAGATGTGCCAGAGCACTGACATCTGTTTTTCTGAAGTCATCTGCTGCTTCATAATGGGATCATTATTAAAAGGCACCTAGTTAACCTGCCATGCTCTCCAGCACTCCAAGTGAAAATTAATGTTAGTCAGCCTTATTTCTTCACCCTATTGCAGTCAGAGAAGTGATATTCATAATGCTCTCCCCTTAAGGACCATTTGCCACACAGGTAGCGAACAAGATGCCTGTCTGATCCACGTAATAACGCTTAATTGGCTGATTGTAGGTCAGCTTGGTTTACCACTTTTGAGAGTACATGTTAGTTGAACTGCAGATTTCATTTACAACCCCAATTCCAATGAAGTCTGATATTTTGTAAAACATAAATAAACTCAGAAACAATGATTTGCAGATCTATTTCAACCTATATTTAATTGAATACACAACCTAGACAAGATATTTAATGTTCAAATGGATAAACATTATTGTTTTTTTTTTTGTTTGTTTGGGTTTTTTTTTTTTTTTCAAATATTCACTCATTTTGAATTTGATGTCAGCAACACCTTCCAAAAAGGCTGGGACAGGTGCAACAAAAAACTGGGAAAGTTGAGGAATGCTCCAAAACACCTGTTTGGAGCATTCTACAGGTGAGCAGATTATTAGAAACAGGGAGCATCTCTGAAAGGCTCAGTCGTTCACAAGCAAGGATAGGACGATGGGCATTGTATGTCGGAGAATTGCAAAATTGATGTTTAGCTGCATTATTGGACATCAAACTTTACTTAATTACTGATTTCTGTTAAAAGTACAAAATTTTTTTTCCTACAATCTGTTCCATCAGTGAAATGTTATTTTGTGCTTGACAATAAGCTATACAAGTTGTCAAGGGGATAAACCAAACTTGCCTTTCCACTGTTTTCTAACCGAGGATGGAGGTGAAGAGAAAAAATAAATCTTCACCTGAGACCCAACAGTCAAGTATTAAGTTTAAAGTGAAGGAAGTTACCTCTACATACACTCACATGAGACAATGAACTAACAAATAAAGTTTACCATCCAATGAAGCAGCTAAACATCTAAAAAACATGGAATCTGTTTATTTATTTATTTTTCTACCTGAATATTATTTACATTTCTGATCTGTTAATGCAATGCAGCAGCTAATTCTGTCTGTCATTTTAAAATAGTCCAGCATTAGTCAGTGGGAAGTCATCCCACCCTCCATCAAAACACAGTACCTTCTCATTGACTGGAGCGTTGCATACACTCTTCTATACAAATAGCTGTCATCTCCCACACAGTAGACTGACAGACCACTAGATGTCTGCCACCTCTGGAGCAGCGGGCCTTTCCTCAGCAATCCCTGTCAACAAAACACACGCACACACAAATACCCTCAGAAGCACACAAAACACATATACAGACATCCATATGGGCGCACACACACACCTCCATCCTCAGCCCTCTGCTCAGACAGCAACCCCCACAAGGACACCCTGTCAAAACCTCTTCCTTTTTCACTTCCTGTCTCCATGTACCATGTATCCCACAGCCATGGGCTTTGAAATCTGTTTCTTTTTCAAGTTTTTTTTTCCAACTAACACAGATGTGGGTTTTTCTTCTCCTTCTATTCCACTCTGTCTTTTGTTCACCCTTTCTGTTAACATGTGTCAGGCAAGGCAGCCTTGACATTTTCCAGTATGTGTTTTTGTTCAGAGAAATCAAGATGTTGTTTTATAGAATAGGGTTTTACATCTTTTCATACACAACTATGTAGTTATTTTAAGAATTATAATAAAAAAAACAGTCATATTTTACAGTCTCCTACACTTCCTTGAGCATATGCTTCCATGTGAGTAGGCTTCTTCATCTCTTAGTGCATTTGATTATTTGTGTGTGTCAGGTCCTCCAGAAGATTTTAAAAATTCATCAACGCTTTGAATACCCACACTTGTATTTGTACAGTTTGCACAAGTGTCTCACCAGGCTGACTCTGTATTTTCAGATTTTTGCCAGGAGAGTGGCTTAGAAATGTGCACAGAGAATTGCATGGCAGGAGATGACTTCATAGTTGCTTTGTTCAACCTCTTCTCCTGCTTGAATAATGTTCCCAAGGCTTTGACTCAGGCCCTACAGCCATACCTGGAGAGGGCACACATTTGGAAACATCTCTACACACTGGCAGGTAATCTTGTTTTGTTTCAGAGGTCATTACTGCAAAATGTTAAAAAAAAGATAGATCATACACATACAGTTTTGTAGGCACTCTTAGAAACTCAAGTACTGCATACTGCACTTTAGCAAATATTATACTTTTCAATACAAAGTTCACAGTTAAGCTCTAAACAAATCAAAATAAAGCAATCGTGATTATCGGATTTGAACTGTCACACAGGAATGAATAAAACAGTCACCTGCTATATAAAAGCTGGTTTCAAATTCATATGAAAGTGTGATATATTGAATTCCTTGCTCTGAAATAATTTTTTTTTCGTTTATAGCTGGCAGCAATATTTAATGGAACAGACAAGGATTAATTATAGGCATTAGCAGGCATGTCATCACCAGATGTTGAACCAGAAAGCCTGAACAAGTAGGAAGTAAAAGTAGAAACACAGTTTGTTAATAAAACTTGCACAACAAGTAAAGAAATTGGTGTTCAGTAGATTGTCTTTGTTGTAACAATGCTTTTGGCAATAAATCTTATATTGTTGGAAAGCCTGTTAAATTTGCTTTTAAAATGGGGCCACGTTTGTAAGGAACATGCATTTGCTTGATGAGCAGTAGAGCTGAGTATGTGGGTTGCGCACATGAAAATTTTGCCAAATCCTCTCTATCATTGCCAAACAGCTTGTTCTGCCGTTGACTCGTTTGGTGTTTAGTGTACTGGATTGAAGTTTGAAGAAACAAGACATATTATTAAAAAAATATATATAATAATTTAACAAACAGGAGCCTCAGTAGTGTCTAGAAGAACCATACACAGTCACAACTTCCTCCTCATGCTGGTCACCAGCTTGGTCACACACCGCTGTGCGATGGCTTCCCATTCTTCAACCAGCATTTGTCACAAGTCAGCCAATGTAGTTGTGTTGGTCACTCTGGTGCAAACAACAAGCCCAAGATGATCCCACAAGTGTTCAATGGGGTTGAGGTCAGGACTGCTGGCAGGCCACTCCTTTCCCTCTACTCCCAAATTCTGGAGGTAGTCTTTGACAAACCACGTTCTATGGGGGCATGTGTGGTCATTTTGGAGGATAAGTTTGGTCCCAGACTGTGGAGATATGGGATTTCCTCTGGTTGTAGAATTTCATCTTGACATCTATCTGCCAGCAATATTTAATGGAACAGACAAGCAGGCTTTCCAACAGTACTACTGCTAGTGACTCACAAATTCCTTTACTTTACATGCTAAATGTATTTGTGGTATTATGGTAGATGTGCTTAGTTGTTTTTAAATATATGATCCCTATTTTAGGATATTTCAATAAGTCTTCCATCAGAGGATTTTGAGCAGTTGCAAACAGCACATTTGTGCAGTTTCTAACTGATCTTTACCTCTTTTACTTTTTGCATGGTTTAATAAGTTGGACCTCTCTGCCTCTGGTGTTTTATATGCAAAGCTGAATTCTGGGCCCTCACAGAATCAGAGGGCCACACCTTTAATACTGATATTTAACTTAACAACCTCTCGCAATATTCAAGTTTCTACATACTGCTGCGAGACTTAGTGAAAACATGTGCTTTGAATAGGAACATAAGATTACTTGGGTAGCCCAGGATAGTAGAGTAGAATAAGTAAAAAACCTCACTAGACTGCACCGATGAAGGAAGCAAGACTAGGTGCTTAAATTTAATGATTCTGTGTGAGCTACTTTAAGGGTGGGAAACACAGACATTAATGTCATCAGTCAGTCAAGATGGACATATTGAGATGTGCACTGGGAGGCATATCTAACAGTAATCCACCTCATGTTTCTCTAGAGAATCAGGGTTACAGAAGTGTTGTACTCTTCATACAGTTATTGTCTTTTGAATAAGTAACCTCTTGTCTGTACGGAGCTCTGAGAATTCCTTTATTTATTGTCCAGGGATTTATTATATCAAAAAAATGTGTGTACTTGACATTACTCTGAAGCATTCTGAATAATGTATGTCAAGTAGCCACTTTGGCACACAACAAAGGATATGCTCTCATGGAACTGCTAATATGCAACAAACTGACCAATCAGTGCAGACTGGGCATTTTAGAGCAAACTCTGAGACAATGAGCTAAAAGTGAGTGTTTGTGGTATGAGGTGAAGAAAAAATGCTCCATCAACTCTGAGTCTGGGCCAATAACTTTAAAATATGTCATCTTATTTACCTACCTAAATTACCAAGATAAGGTTTTGAAACACATGCTTTTAATTTCATATCATTCAGTCAAATTTAGTGTATCACACTACATTTCACAGAGATATGAGTTTTGTTCCCAAAGAATTTCTAGAATTTTATAAATTTTTTTTTTAAATGCTAATGCTGACATTGAGTGCACACGAGCTAACACATAATACATTGTTTCGTTGACTGACTTTTTTGCTTTCCTCTGATGCAGAGCTTTATTGCACAGCTTAATCAGAACTCCTGTGAAGTAGAAAGCTCTTTTTAGTAGAGATTCTTTTATCCTGGGTGTGTGGTAATTATTGTAGCCAAAATTAGGGTGATTGGAGAAGAGTATTTGGATGGGGACAGAGCACGGGAGGAGTCGACAGAGGGAATGAACGAAATAGTTTGCCAGTGAGGAATCTTCAATGTCAAGCAATCATCATTTATCCTCACAGGATAATTAGTTTAATTATTGAACTGTTACAAATTTTCATATTTTAATTTTGGTTACAGGATACCCCCAGTGCCCCCATTGCTATTTAAACCATTTGCTGAGTTAATTTTCAGAGATTACATTGAGAGTTTGACTGTTTCACTACTTATTCTGATGTTTCATCACACAAGGTTGTTTCAAATCAATACACTTGTCAATATAATGAAGTCAATGTAGTGTGAAAATCAGCTCACTTTACAGAAGTAGGTCCAGACCGCACGTGTATGACAGATGTTTTTTTTTTTAAAAAGTCATATCATTTCATGTTCTAGTCTCTCAATTTACTTTAGACTCTTAAATTACCATTTAAAACACACAACACCTGATAAAGACTGTCCTGCCATCAGGCCTTAGGGTTTGATTGAGAATATCTAAATTAAACCTACTCATACTATGCTTTGTAAATAGTTCAAGAAAATATGTCAGCATGATGTGAGTCAAGTCATTATTACAACCATATTTTCACATTTCTTGAAAAAGGGATTTATATCTGATGCAGGCACGTTTACCAATGCATATTTGAAAAGCAGAAAAAAATATAATGCAACTAATATTTAACATGATGGGGTAGCTGGTATCTGTCTCCAGAGGTCATTGTCCAAAATGTAGTGTACAGCCTGAACAGGTTGCAAGCCATTTTTGCAAGCCTGACATTTTTCTACATTTATACCCTGTAATCGAAATTTACGTTATTTTTCTGTCTATATCAAAGTTTGTGGTTTGTGTTCCAGGAATGTTATGTTTCTCTCTCTCTCTCTCTCTCTCTCTCTCTAGGTATGAATTTCTGCATGCTAGGTTAATTCGTATCTGTAAATTATCCCTAAATGTGTGTGAGAGTGTGAATGGTTGTTTGTCTCATTTGTCTGGATGTACTCCACCTCTCGCGCAATGACCTCTGGGGATTATCTGGGACCAGCTTTCCCGTGATCTAAAAAGAAAAAAGGAAAGCTGGTAAAATAAAAGCTGGTGAAGAAAATGAATGAATACAAAGAGATACAGTACTGAAAAATAAAGTGTGTTCAGTCACTCCAATGCATGTTGAGAACAAGGAAACAAACACAAAAAATCAGACTGGACCAAAGTACCGACCATTTATTCCTTCGTGGATTTGGCCCCGAACCAGGAAATGTAATCTCATTTTAAACACCGTCTTCAGGATCTGGACTCACCTCAAAACATTACATTGGTGGGGCAGTCTCCCTAATCATGTGACCAGATCCTTGCACAAACCTTCTACAAACAGATGATCAAATAACTATGCATTGTAAGTGTCTCCAGCCGTGTACTAACTAAACAGCACATAGTGCTTTAGGTGAGCATGGCATAAGCCACTCAAAACAGATTGTGCATCCACTAAATCACTGTTTAATCACAGGAATAGATAATTACACATAATAAGTATTCAAAATATATCCTAGTCAACTTCAAAAATAAAAAATATGTCTGATGCATTAAAAATCAGTGATAAACAGGATTCATTTCCTTCAGTAAATTACATAATTAGTTAGGTTTTTACTTGTTGTCTTTTTTTAACTTGTTTTTTTTTCTTCTTCTTTTTTTTGCTATCTTCTAAAAGACACAACACAGACGGTACCAGTGGTGGTCAAGTGTGTTAGAGAAATACTAACAAAGTCAACCAATAGCATTTTGGTTCAGCTGGTGTCCATGGTGCTCAGTTGGCAGGCCACAGATGAGTCCAAAGGAACCCTGTTCAAGGAAAATGTGCCAGAAAGCATCATGGCTAAAATACCAAAGGACTGGGATGTTAAAATACTTGAAGGAAGGGGAAAAGACACTGCCAATAGGAGTAGGCACAAACTCTGTCACATTTATGAATGCTAAAAACAACATTCTAGTTTTGTTTACCAAACCTAGTGTTTCTTCTTTCCACCAGGTACCATATCTTTTGCTATTCAAGGATTGTCATTTGTTTTCACCAACCTGCCTTTGGTTGTAGCATCCTTGCCTCTCTCCGTTCGCTTTCTTTTTCAAGTGGCTGAAAAGCACCTCTCTCAGCATTCCCGACAGCTGCGCTCAGTGGGCCTGTTGCTCTGGGCCCTGCTGGGCTGCTTGATTCAGGGCCTGGAGGATACAAACACTCTTGAACAGATCAGTAGTCTGACTCTGGATGGTGAGGCAAAAGACTGCCTCCTTCTGCTTGCAGAGTGTCTACAGGCTGCAGTGAGCATTCAGCAAAAGGTAAATGTCTATTGATAATCAAAAATAAGAATTTTGAAAATAATTTTGCAGTTTAATTTAATTTTAAGTTTAATTTTAACGTAGTTGCTGTGTCTCGTACACACTGGCTTGTGTGCTTCTTTAGCTGTATCATCGATTCCCTTATAGTGTACTTATGATTGATTTGATGTGTACCTTGCTTTTATTTATTTATCTTATTTACAACAGGGTATTCCCAAACTTACAGTGCACAAAGTTCTCCAGGCTCTAGAAGAAAAAAGACCCAAGTGGATAAACATGCAGCTGCAAAAGGCTCGCAAGCTCTGCACAGACAGGTGAGAAGCCCCTGACAGGGATAAGTCCTCCTGTTGTCCTTGAGTCAGAATGACCCAAAAGGTCTCTGTTTTAAAACTGAGGCCTTGTGAGTAATTTTACCTCAAGGGCAGCAGAAGGGTTAATAAGAAGTCAAGGCAAGAACTGCTCTCTTTTATTTGTCATCCATCATTTTTCTCATGCAAGTCTTTGATTAAAGTGAATTTTAATGAGAGCATTTTAATTGCAAAAAATGCTTCTTTATGCCATCAGATTATCTCAGTTTCACGATTATTAAGTTTGAGGTTAAGGGCTGACAGTCTGGTCAAACCAAGGTTCCAACCAATCATCCTGACTGATGTTGTGTTTAGCTACTTGAGATAAAAAGGACACTTTAAAAAAGTACCCCAAAAATAATAATAAACAACTGTTTTTTTTAATTGAGCGTTCAAGGTCTGATGTATAGAGTCGTCAAGCTAATTCTTCATTTAAAAGCTTTGAGTAAAATAAATGAATCTCAAATGTGTGTTGTGGTAAGTGATGTGATGGACATGTCATTTGACTGAGAGGTCTGCAGCCTGGAATGATGGGAAAACAGCTTTCATTTTAAGTTCATCGATGACCTTTGGCTTTGTGTTTTGTTGCTCGTTCCCAGAAATGGCATCTCTGGTTGCTCACTTCATCATGACAAACAAACCTTAGATGCGTTCGTTCTTCTGAAAAGTTGATTGAATTGTGTAACAACTTAAATAAAATGGAGCAAAACGTTGACTAAGCGGCAACCAGTTCTAGGAAGAGCTGTGTTTTACAGCAACTAGAAGAGAGATCAAGAGAACAGATGGGACAGTGGAAAGCCATTGAGGGGGGTTTGAGTGGAAAAATGAAAGAAGAGTGATTATGTATCACCTGTCGGAGGCATTCAGTAGGATCATTACTATTCATTAAACTAACCTTCACAGGGAAGTGACGCCTGACTTGTAAACAATCAGAGTACAGTGTCACACAGAGAGAGCCGTGGATTTAATAACTCCAAAAACAACTGGCACTTTTTTGTTTTGCTGGCATCACATGGCAGAGTATAAATACATTTGCCTCTAGTGTGAGCTTTAATCTGTTCTTTCATCTCTTTCCCTTTTTTCCTTTACCAACTGTAACCCTCGTTGTTGCGTCACCCACCTTGTCTTTGCAAAGTAATTTGTAGAGGAGAAGATTATTGTTCTCCATCATGGTGACCCTGGCTGGGCTGACGGGATGCATACACAGATGAAGATGAATGCAGTTATTCCTTGGCGGAGGTCTGCCTCTTTCAGGGCACATTGGCCCTAATGACATGATTGATAGGCTGTCCCAAATCCAGAGGGGCCCTCATTAATCACCCCACTGACTGAATCCAATCATCTGCTTCACCTGCACAGTGATGGACAGGAAAGGATACAGCGCAGGTGCTGACACGGATGCACAGCCACCACCGCCGACAACACTACCGCCAGGCCGCCAGGCAAAAGAATGAGTCGATGTATACGGACAAGACGGGACTCCTCTTCTTTTTCACCCTCAATGTCAAACAGCCAATGGCTGGCTGACAGGCAACACGGCTTCTGCCATATTATAATTACAAAGGGGGACAAGGGAAAGAGGAAGAGAGAAGGAACAATGACAGGAAGTGTATGTGAAGGAGAAGATTTGATGGACGGTAGTGTGATACCCATCCATACAGAAAGGGCAGGAAATGATGTGGGCGTATGCCAGGGTTGGGGACTGTACATGCGTGTGAGCCTTGACATACAATTACACACACACATACACACCTAAAAGTGCACACGCACACCCATCAGTTTTGTGCAGCAGAATCCTGTGGTCAGTGTTTCAGGTATGTTATGAATTGCAATGAAAATGTTGATTTTTTTTTTTGAGGTCATTGAACTCTTAATAAAATGTTTTAATTTATTACTCATTTTCACTAATGTTCTTTTTAATTAGACTAAAAAATCCAAGATGAGTTACATTATTTTGAAACTTTATTGTGTCCTCTAAAGTAAGTGGTTTGACTAAAAAGTAAACGGCATCTAAAATGTTTTACTTTAGAGCCACAATTAATTTAAATTTTTTATGTAGCAAATACAATTTTTAACCCAAACTCTTTTCTTAACCGCAACATACATCTCTCTCTCCCTCTCTCTCCTCACTCTGCATTTTGTTCTAATGTTCACTTTCACATTTTTCCCCCCTTCTTCCCATCACTGTTCCTCTCTCAGCATATTTGAGCAAGGAGTGGAGAGAGAAGTTGCTGCAGCTGAACTGACTGAGCAGAAAATAGGCCTGATTCTGCTGGAGGTGTGCCACAAAGCAGGTGGCAGCCAGTACCTGAGGCAGATCTATCACATCATCCAAGGCAATGAGGTAGGGAAGCACTCGCTCTCCCCAGCAATTAGGTGGCTGCTGGCCTGAGGCCGCAGGCTGTTCAAGAGGGGAAGACGGAGGGAAGAGGGCTACTGCTTGTGTGCAGTCTGCTGGCTTTGATCTTCTCATGTGCAGGTGACCTCAAGGGTGCAAACCTTTAGTGATTTCTCAGTGTAGAAGAGATTTAGTCACACAGGCTTGTATGATTTAGTATAAAACGCAAAGATTTAAATTTTTCAACTATTGTACAGGGTTAGGTTAAATTAGTTCAAAAGTTGAATAAAAAATAGACGTTTTCCTAAATGAGTTTATTTCCATTGGAGCTAATATGTATGGTAAATACAAAAACAATATTTTGTCATAAGTATGTGGCAGGTGATACAACTGACATTGTAAAAAAAGACAATAATGATAAAAATAAAATTTATTAACATAGTTTAGTGTAGATATAAAATACTTAGAATAATTTAGAAATATAGTATGTTCATTCAACATTCAGTTTCAGTATTATTTTAAAGCCATTTAGAAAAAAATATGTATTTATTCTTTCTAAGCCAAACCTGCAGACTAAATAAAAGCACTATTCAAAGTTTTCTGCTTTCCCACCCTCAGTCACTCTAAGATAGCACAAACATAAAACAGACTTGAAATTTGTTTTAATTATAATTCAGAGCAATATGTGTGGTTGTGATTGTAACTCAGCATCTCTGCATAGCTAAGGTCAAGGTAAGAATATGCTGGTCAGGGACAGACAAGATGGTAAATGTACAGACTGGTACTTCATGTCAAGCTGACGGATGGAAATAGAATGCCTTTACAACAAGATACACATGTTCTCATAATAACACAAGCCACACACTAGGCTGTATCTCTTACCAGAGACGAAAATCAGCACAGAAGGTTACAGAAAACAGACCAGAACATAAAAAGTGTTTCTTTGTTTTACTGTTGTTATTTTTACTTTGAGGAGGCTGTTCAAATAAAGAAAATGTGACTCAAGGCCTTCAAATTTTTTTGCAGGTTCAATCAAATTTAATATCATTTAACCACAATTAATTCTGACTATCTGCCTGTTATACTTAATGTCATTTCAGTTTTAGTTTGTCAGACTATTTACTAAAAGCTATATCATGTCAGGCATGATCTTTTCAATTTCCCTTTATATTTTGGATTCAGGAACTCTTGATGTCTAAACTGAATGGACGTATGGACAATCTGAAGGAATCCAGTCTTTTGGTGAATTTTAATGTTGGTCCAGAGAATCCTGCTCACATTGTCTGTTTCAACCCACTTCTTCAATTTAACCACGTTGGCAAGAAGAAGCTGGATCAGGTTTGTTAAGTCTTCGGATTAACATTATAGTTTACTTTGGTAGTAATTTTTTTTTTGTAATTAATCCTTATGCTAGCTGTATGAATTTTTTTATCTACAGTTAAATAAGTAGAAAAGTGAGCTTTCAGTTTTCAGACTTTGCATAGTGTAGGTGAACTTTTCACATGATTTGTAGTGTCATTTTATCTTGAACCAAGGCCAGATGCTTAATGTTGAAGGTGAGAAGCTCTTTGAGTCCCTCGTGAACTGGATACTATAAAATTCTCTGAAGCTGTCAGGTCTTTCTGGGGCTTGGCTTTCGTGTTTCCCAAAGGTCGCTGCCTTCTCCAAGCATAGGGCTTGAATGGCAGGGAAGAAAAGAATGCTGGAAAAGTGAAAAGATGAGAGACATTTTCTTTTCATAAAGAAATGAGTAATGTTAAAGGGGAGTGCAGTCTAAAAGTGCACTTCTTTAGCGCTTTGAACCACATATTCTCTTATTGCAACCTATCCCCAGGAGTGTCACCACGATGTTCAGTTATTTTTTTTCTCTCTCATGGAGGTATTAGGTCTAGTTACAAGTAGCTTAAGTTCACCTTCTCTTTTCTATCTAGATATATTCTGGTGATCTTACACAAAACAATTAAATAATATAGATATATATTTTAACATAGGCTTTGTGCTTTAAATAAATAAATTTTATGTATGTATATGTTAGCAGTCTATTGAGGATGTGTTTGTTGCTATTGTTTTTAATGAACAGTCAGATCTTAAAACCAAGATTTGGCCCATTTTAGGCTTATCGATGGAGACTGCATAGCTTTGCATAGAAATACCCTATTAAGAGAATGATTAAAATGCCTTCTCTGTTTCAGGTGCCAGTGTTGTTTGTCAAATAAGACAGAAGGAGTTAAAAAAAGTTAGACTCATTAATCAAAACACAAAGAGATTAATAACTGCATTATATGGAGGGATGGATGGATGGATGGATGGATGGATGGATGGATGGATGGAAGGAAGGATTGATGGATAATTGGATAGACGGAAGGATGGATGGATGGATGGATGGATGGATGGATGGATGGATGGATGGATGGATGGATGGATGGATGGATGGACGGACAGACATTTGGATGGCTGGCTGGCTGGATGGTTGGATGGACATTTGGATGGATGGCTGGCTGGATGGAAGGAAGGATTGATGGATAATTGGATAGATGGAAGAATGGATGGATGGATGAATGCATGGAAGGAAAGATTGATGGATAATTGGATGGACGGATGAATGATGGATACACGGATGGATGGATGGATGGATGGATGGATGGATGGATGATGGATACACGGATGGATGGATGGATGGATGGATGGAGTGAAATGAAGTTATTATTCTTTTGTCACTTCACCTGGAGTTAAATGAGACATTTTAACAATCAAAGTAACTTACATTATATTTGCTTCCTCAATTTGGGATTACTTTCTAGTGTGTTAGTTCATGTGTATGTTTGTTTGTGTATCTAAGGAGAGAAATCAAAAGAAAGGGAGAGAAAAGGGGTCGGGGGTTTGTGGGGGTTGGCAGGTTGCCATTGAAGATGGAAAGAGAAAAATACATAGCAAGAAGAGTAACGACTCACTCCAAAAATTGATTTATCTTTCTATAAATGATGGCTACATCCCCCCAAATGGTTTTATAAATTAATTGCTGTCTTATTGGAATAAAAACCTTCTTGTGCGGACATGATTGATCGCCTGATGTCATGGCCTACGCTAGTGAACCCCCTCCTCCTTTGTTAGTGGGTCCCAGCTGGAGCGGTAATGCACTGATGGTATTAACCTTGATTAATAACTAACAATACGCTCTCCTCATGCATCAACAGAGTGCCGTGGTTGACTGGACGTGGGACTGGCCGAGGCTGCTGCCAGCCTATGAGGGCGTAAGTCAGGTCACCTTCAGGAGTCTGATGGCCAACAGGTAAAACTTTTCATTTGTTACTGATACACAAATGTTCCTTTTGTTTTATTGCTGCTTTTGTTTTAGGTGGAAAAGCCACTAAACCCTCATAAATGAAAAAAAAAATGAAATTGTTTTCTGTTATTTTTTTCTTTATAGATGCTAACTTTGGGTATAAAGCTCATGACCAAGAATATTTGAGTCAGATTAAACTTTGCGCTTTGGATATTTAAGGAAAACTTTGTGTTAAACCTGTAGAAATCAAAGCATTTTCGTAAAGTTTGATTTAAACAGTTCTCTTATAGACAAAAGACTGTTTTTGTGTTTGTTGATTAAACCCGAACATAAGTAAATCAAGCAAAGAAATACTATCACTTTGACAGTTTTACCCTGATTTAAAGTAACACCTCCTCCACACAGCAAACTTTTTTCTATGAAAGCGGTAAAACTCTTTCTTACATGCTCATCATTACTTTTATCTGGCTTTTGTGCCAGCTGAACAGTAACGAGTGAAATCGCTCTCAATGATTTTGAATTAGCATACATCTCAGCCATGTGACGTCAACTATTACTTTTAATGGCATTTTTTGCTATTAGTTCTGCTTTGTTCTTTGTTAAAAGTCAAAATTATAATTATGAATCACATTTAATAAATAGGACAGAAAACACGTTTTGTTGAGTGTATATTTGGTGCTACTCTTATTCCAATCATGGGGTATTTTAAAGCTTTGGGTCCAATTTGACAGTCATTAGATGGTGAATAAACACTGGCCAGTTCAGATCTCAGTGTCACCTGATAGAAGTTTTTTTTTTTGTCCAAGACCACCTCTTCCATCCCGTCATCCCATTCCTCTCTTTCCCTCCTGCTCTACTCTGCAACAGGCATAAATATTTATGCAGGTATGTGACACATATTAGATTGCAGTACTTCAGGCTGTTCCCTGTCCTCCATTCACAGCTGTCACACTGCCAGCTATCAGGGAGCTATGGGGCTACTGCACCTTGTCTCCACGCCTACGCCCAATCCATTCTAAATCACTGCCATTGTAACACACACACCTTTCTAACAAAGGGCAAGCTCTGCATCTGCCAAGGACACAGGCCTAATAAGGGTGAAGTACGCAGCTCTGTGCTGTGCTATGACGAGCGTTGTTGCCTTCATTCCTTTGCGCCATCTTCCCACATACACACACAGACCCCAGTCTTCCTTCCCTTTTTTGCTGTTTTGTTGCATGTTAAAACAGATACTGTCATTGCTTGACTGAGCCAAATTAGGCTTGGGGCATTTATGAATAGAAGCCGAATAAGGTGAATATTAAGTCAGATAGGGGGAAACCGAACATGCAGTTTGACATTATGAGTGACATGTTAAGGGATAGTAGTCAATTCTGACAAGAAACTCCTGCAAATATGAGAAGGATGGGAATGGGAGGGGTAAAAGTTATATAATTCACCCTAATCTCACAGTATCAAAGTGTCTTAGATTCTGTCATTTGCCTCATTAGCCTCTCTT
This sequence comes from Cynodonichthys magdalenae, assembly GCA_031762555.1. Lineage (NCBI taxonomy): Eukaryota > Metazoa > Chordata > Actinopteri > Cyprinodontiformes > Rivulidae > Cynodonichthys > Cynodonichthys magdalenae. The sequence goes on along the minus strand of JARVJO010000394.1, from coordinate 14,891,088 downwards.
TGTTAGGCCAGAAGAGCAGATTTCATGGAGGATTTGGAGAATGGCTTTGCTTCTGCCTGAGTCAGTCACAGAGAGCAGGAAGTTCTTTTCATGGCTGGCGACATGTAGGCTGCCAAAGTTTTCTCAGATTCATCAGTGACTGAAAAGTATTTTTTTTTGTTCAAAAGGATAAAAATAAGACTTTTTACACAACTGCAAACTGAATTTCTTCCAGCTTTTTTCAGAGCCTCTCCAAAAGTTATTATGCTACCTCTGTCATTTCCTGGAAAAATAGCAGTATACAATATATTCTATATGAATAAAAAACTAATAAAAGCATTGCTATTCCAAACAATAAAAACACATTATATGTTACAAGCTTTTGTCCCCTTGAATGACTTACCTGTGCTGTTTAAAGATGCCATGTATTATTTTTTTTCTCAGCAGACTTTAAGAGTTAGCAGAGTGTCCCATTGGCCTCCAATATATTGTTATAGTGGCAGGACAGTTATTGTGCCCAGGGTTTATGTCATGTTCTAATGGAGCAAGGCTATGAGTTAAGGGCGGCAGGCTTTTAAACCAGGGCTGTTAAATCACAGTTCAGATGACTTCATTAGAAGAACAGGACACACGCTGAGACACTTCTGCCTGCACATGCAACTATGCGCACACCCACCTCATCTTATGTACACACACACTCATTTATATTGTGCTGTCTCAATGGTGTAGCATCAAGCCAAGACAGGAGGGAGAGTGGATTTATACAGGTGTGTGCGTGTCCTTCTTTGTCACCTGTCACTTCCGTTCCCGCAGCCTGATGGCTCATCCATCATCTGCAGATTGAGCTTTTCAGCAGAAACTAGACTGATTAATACCATAGGACCCCAGGGTTGACCGACTAACCTGGCTTCTATAGGCAAGCTTGCTTTTTGTGTATGTAGATGGATGATTTGTTTGTGTGCTAAATTTTTGGACTATGAATTTGTTGAGTGCATTATGAGCTGGCTTGGCTGAATGCTGTTTAATTGGTAAAATGTATGTAGCAAATTTCAAAATAGGTTTTCTTGAAAGGGATAAATCTTCAACAGCAGGGTCATGGAGGTACATCAAGGGGGTTGCAATTTTATATATACATATATACTTTTTTAATTAATTTAATTTAATTTTAATTTTTAATTTTTTTAAAGGTATGCCTTCATCATTATCATACACATTATCATGAATCCAGCATGTAGAACATTAATAAATTGAGCCATAAGATACAGTGTTTCAGTCAGAAATGCACACATTCTGTGAGAATACCAGCTGAATTCTGCTTCACTCACATCCTGACCATCCATGGTCCATCTATTGAAACTTTAGAGCCCATCGGAGCACTTGGGGCAGTAACCCCTACGCTGGAGAAGTGGTCCTAACAGATACCTGGAGAAACATCTGACATCTCAGTCCAGAAAAGCGTAGAAGCGTAGCTGTCCTAGGAACAGCTGAGATGTTGCAAAGAACCCTCAAGTTTGCAGGCCTCTGGTAGAGGACCCAAGCTTAAAGTGAAGAGCCATTCACCCCACCCAGGGGAAAGGGATGGGTGAGAATATAATGAAATCATATGAATATATATAAATATACATACTGTATACATACAGTATACTGGGTCCTTGCTCCGTCCCTCCATCAATTTGGAGGTCCCAGACTGAAAAACGCATTGATGAATGGCAGGCCTTAAAAATTATTTATAAATAAGTGTTTCTATTCCGGACTAATATTTATACTTCCATTGCCTCTTTTTATTCTTGTATTGTGTCAATAATACAGTGTGTTTTTAAATTATGTTAACTATCTTGATGTATATTTTTTGAATTATTTTGTCATAGGTCTCAATCAGGCTGTTTGCAAAGGTTGTGAAACACTAAAATTAGTTGCATTACAATCTCATGTAAAATATGCACTACACTGTACACTGAGGTCTCGCACATATTGTCATGATCTAATTATTTAAATGTGTCCATGTCTCTCACTCTTTGTCTTGAAAGTTGTGAGTCACTCTTTCTGATAAAGGTGTTGAGTCAAAGTACTAAGTGATACAAACTGAACCAAAATCATTTCTCTTCACTTAGGAATCTATAAATGGATAACTTATCCACATTGTCCTTGGTTAGCCTTTGAAATTGTCTTTTCTTTTGCAGAAACTTGTAACTCTATGTCTATGTACTTTTGTACAAAACAATCAAAGGCAGCTCAACACCTTTATAGGTTTAAATTAATGGAAGCAGTGCTGACCCATCCCTTTCTTCTTTCCTACTATTGTGTTGCAAAAGGCTTTATGTGCCAAAACCTTTTATGTCATTTTTCTTTTTCATAAAAATAACACAGGAAAAAAATGAAATTACGTTGCTACACAGAAAAGTCAGGTTTTAAACTGTCATCTTCCAAGGTGACTTTTTGAAACTATTTTCATGTGTCTCTGTGTGTCAGAGAAGGTCCTCTGACCTCTTTGTTAAAGGGTATCCATGAGTAATGAAACTTTATGTGTCACAGGTCACTCTTCCACTCCATCACATAGACCTAATATCAGTCAAGGACAATGATGTTTAGGTCTTGGGGTCCTACTGCTGCTAGTATCTCTTCTGAAAATCAAAACGGGACAGTCTGGGGACCACGTTAATTGACCAACAGTAGATACAAAGTTGTTGTTTGGAATATTTCCCACAGCTGTTTTTTTTTTATATATAAGTAAGCAGCTGTGTCTACAATTTTTCATAACAATGTAACAGTAACAAAAGGCCATAGATTTAGTACCTTGTCATTGTAAGCTATAATGTAACTTTCAAACACCAAAGCATTTTGTCTGTATTTTCTTATTGTTTCTGTTACCCCTCAGGTCCATAACAATAGCAGTTTGTGGAAAAATGCCAGTCTGTGGCATTCTCTTGCTTGAGCAGCTCCTTAAATTGCGGTTGTAGACGCTTGTGCTTTCAGAAAGTGGGCAATCGCCATCTGTTCCTGGGCGCTGCCATATGGTGAGCTTTTTTCTCAGGGAATAAAATAAAAACAAATATGTCAGAATGTTCGTTTTCCTCCACGGACACTGATCAACCTGGGGAAAAGCTGTATCTGAGTGTGTCTGGATTAATGGTTTTACTTTATGCTTCAGGAAATGGGGAGAATATGTTTATGGTTGGTGGGGGATTTGTGTAGGTGTATGATTACAGTACATGTGCATCCTTTGTTAGAGCACACACACTTTAATGCTTGTTTATGTACCTGGAAGTGTTTACTGAATCATTTATTTGACTTAAAGGGCAGTCTTGCTGTTCTGTTTCAAGTCGTTGTTTGCCCTAGTCTTGGAGACATTAAATAACACAGAAGAAAAGAGCTTCAAGGTTAGCAGGAATGACATTTCATGGCTGCTGCTGCCAAAGAAACAAGAAGAGATTCTCTCAAGCCGTCATCAAGCTCTCCATATTGCGAGGCCGTGAATTCAAAAGACTTGTCACTTTTGAAAATCAGGAGAGTGTGATGTGTCATTGAGGAAGAGCTGCTTTCTTTTCTTGTCGATCCCCTTGTGTGTCCCTTCCACTGACTGACAGCCACAGACGGCAGTTTGTTTTGGTCGAGACAGAATACATCTTTTGTCTGCTTGGTTATACATGCCGTGTTTTGTCTTTGCTACCTCTGGACAGCGCTGACACATTGAGGTTTTCATTAGCCGTAAGCAGGTGGAGGGGTGGGTGGGGGTGAACTTGATGAACTTGTGCATATGCGTTCGAGTTTGTGCGTCAGCACGGGCCCATTTGTATACTGTAAGGATATCGTGGAGGGGGGTACACGTGTACGCCTGCATGGGTGTGAATGTTCACCGTTACATTTTGTATGTTATACTTGGAGGTTTGCTCCAAAGGCGAATAAATCAGTGATGCCTGGGATAAGGCCATGGCCCCCTCCTCAAACTGCACAGACAAGCTGAGAGGCTCATTAATCAAACGGCCAGTCACAGATGTGATGGCTTCCACACAAACCGCCAGCAGACTGTGAAAGTCACATCCAACAGAATCAACTGTCAGCCAGGCAGGCAGGCTGCACTTTCCTCCCTACTTTGTACCCACCCCCCACCCCCATTGTATTTATCTCTCACTCTCCCTTTACCTCCTCTCAGCTCCAGCATGATGCCTCAGTGTGATACATCTCAAATATTTGTCTTGTCCCTCTAAAAACGATCTCAAGGGTCGAGGAAAATCTATCTTCTCCAAAAGTGGTCATGGTCAAACCATTCTAGAGACACAAGACATCCGTCATTGCTGTACATCACTCTGTTCTGTGTGGTTACAGCACTTTTTTCTAACTTATACAGACATCTTTGTAAGCTATACAACATCTAATTATTTTCATGCATTGATGTAGTACAACATTTTTAGTTAAGCAAAGTGGGGGAACATGTTCATTTTAAACACTGGACTCAGGAATGTTGGGGTGTAAAGTTGGCTCTGTACACATCTCATCATATATACACACAAACAATAGATTTTTTTTACTGTATAGCATGTAGTAATGTATTGCCCATGATTCCTTCAAGGGAGTACAGTTGTGTATAAAATACATTAATGTTTTTTTCTAGTCTGTCATGTCCATTTTATTATTACAATAAATATCAACTTCTGGCTTGACATTTGTCATATTTTTTCCCAAATGCTCATTACAATGACATTAACATTAGCTGTGTCAAATTCAGGGGCTGCATCTTTCGAAGGACCCGACCTACCGGGTCTATGTGAGCTGTGTCTTTTGTCAACTGCTAAGACCAGAAGAAAGTGGCTGAAAATTTGGACGGTCTAGCCTTCAGCTTTATTTCCTCCCCTACCCTGGCGTATTTCTTATTGCCTAGCAACTGTGACGGTGCTAAACGGAAACAATGACAATCAAAAATTGATCTAAATTAACCAAATATTCATTTTACAAACACAAACAGCTTAAAGGCAATACACAAAGAACTGAAGGACCCATCACACAAGCTTGTTTACAATGATTTCTGACAAAAATAATATTTAAAAACCATTTGGACTGCTTTTCGCACATCACTGTGATGTAATCTGCCTTCAAATTCAGCCTTCGAAGGACACAGCCACTGGATTTGGAGACTATGCAGGTATTACAAAACAAGCTTTTCAATATGTTTATAAGTTTTATGTCCATTTATTGGACTAGATTTTTTCCACCTCTTGAAATTGCAAACTTCTAAAATTTTCTAACATATATAGCAATGCCTGTCACGGTTCCAAGTTGAAACATTGGGTGGATAAATAGTTGGAGTCATTTTAACACCAGAGCTAAAAAGAAATGCTACATAATCTACTGCAAAACCCACTAAGGATGGGTAGAAAAGCTGGATTGAACAGGGATAAGACAAAGCCACCCGTTCATGATTAAAAACGGCAAGACCCAAGGCTCTATGGAAACACTAAGGTTTTTGAAACTGCAAGTTAACAGTATTTCTTTCAACAACAGGAATCTTTTTTTGTCCAAAATGTGGGTAATTGTGAAAAGTAGAAGACATTTCATTTGTAATGGTGCCAGAACTTTGAGAATAACACAAGTGAAGCTGGAGCCTCGCAGCACTGAATGTCATGAAAGATGACTTGTTGCATGGACCTTACAACAAACTATAGGCTTGGATGAATATAACAGGCCACCATTCATTAGCCAAATTTTTAACTAGAAAAACGACAATATTAAGACAACTGATTTCACTTATTGAATTACATACCTATTTGAAAAATAGTATGTGATGCTACCTGGACTTGACCCTGCAGCATCAAGATACTGACCACTGAGCTACTGCAGCTCCACAGTCTGTCAGAAGTTTTGATAACTTCAAAAAATTCCATTGTTTAACTATTTTGTTACTTGAAATTTTCAGCTTTGGAGCAACTCTTTTCTTTCAGATTTTTTGTTTTGTTTGTTTTAACTTTGTCAGCAAAAATAATGCCATATTTTTGCCCCTGGAACCCGTTTTGTCAACTACTTTAGATGGACTGGGACTCTGTTCAAGACGTGGTTGGACTGTTTAACACTGTTGCCATTTTTCCTGCTGATTTACTGAGATGACTTTTTAGCTGACTGCAGCAGCCCATTGTGAAGAGCCAGTTTGTGACCGTCTGTTCCAGTTCATCATAGGATGGTTTTTTTTTCACTCTTCAATATGCCATCAATTTTTAGACCTTCTGAAGGTAATACTAAGACTTCAGTTTGCAGATTTTTTGGGAATAATTGTATATAATGTAAAATTACAGTAAAACTTATTTTTACATGAAATATTTTTTAATCTAAGTTATTCTTTCTTTGCATTTTATTACAAATTCAAATACAGCTTAGGATAAAAGAGAAACCTGAAATGCACGATATTTTATAAGTCGACATGTTATATTTTTTAATGCACTAGTCTACTCTCATTTATAATCCCCTTTAAAAAAATGAAAACATCAGTGTTAAATGCTTAATTATGTCTATGTACATCCTGTGTGAGGCAGTAAGGATATGTTTTGATGGTGCTGTGTTAGGTTATATCCTGTTGCCAGACTCATTAACCCATCGGTGGCGCCCAACCAGCCCCGGCCAATCATTGCTCTCAAGTTGGCTCTGCCATTTGCATGTGGTCCAGGAAGAGATAATTAGAAGGATCTCTGCCTGTCACTGTTAATCTGGGACTTAGTGAAGGGCTGTGACGCCGACATGCTGATGGACTGACACACATGTCTACACACACACGGCATGGTGTCATGCTTGTGTACACACATTGGAATCCGATACACACTTTCAAGCTTTCCAAGGGAAAATACAGTACCTGCACACAGAGTCTATTTACACAGGCTAACACATGCAAACACCATCTCTGTTATCTTCCTTTTCCAACTCTGAGTGTCACTCTTTATTACCCGTCTCTCTTTTTGACTTGTGACCGGTCGAGACATCATTTTGTCGTCTTTCTCATCTCTTATCCTGCAGCACATAACACTAAAATATATCAGTCTTTTTTTTTTCTACTCGTATCTGAATGATTGCATGTTGATTCAGTGGCTGTTTACACCAGTTGTACTATGCTGTTGACAGAGGTTTTAGATCCCTTTTCAGATAGACTGCGTGCTTGTTGCTTCCCAAACCGGCAGAATGCTCAGTAAGCCTTTTGAACAAGCCCAGCTGTCAGCCCCTATATACAGTTCTTTCACAGACCCCCACATACACACATGGTTACAAACACATCCCAACAAACAGGCACGCGTGCTCATGCACTGGCACGTCCTCAGCTACGCACAGGCTGAAAACACACACATCGCTGATTGGCAGGCCTCCTGTTTCCCCATAATTCCGACTGATTTATCCAATCAATCTCACTTGGAGAGCTGCTAAAGCGTTGACTAATATTAAGAGTAGAACATGCGACAATTAAAACATCCTTCAGGTAATTACAGAGCTGGTTTAGCAGCAAACAACTGAGGCATTTTATACATTCAGCCTGTTGCCTGTACGTTTTATTTGTACCTGTTTGAAAGTTAATCGGGGGAAATGAGGTACATCTGTTAATGTTTCCTCTGTTAATGCACATGTCACGTATTATGTAAAATACCACATCATTAGCTAAATGTGTCTATGCAAATATTGACTCTCTTCATCTAATTGAATATCATAGGCAGTTTTTGTCCTGTAGAAGAAAAGTCAGTGCAGGAGGACTGGATAGATGTTCCTGTCACTGAAAAGCCCATTTCTATGCATTGACAGCTAGTCCTTTTTGCACTCCTGGGTACCGCTAAATGGTGCATGTTGAGAGAGGGGGTGAGTTCCATTGCCGACCTTATCTGTCCTGCTGTGTGACCCTGTGTCACCACTGATGGCACATAATAGTTGACACTTGACTTTTGGGGCTCTTTAAGTGCCAAGAGTGCCCAGCGCCCTGGATTCATATTCTAATGTAGTCATCTTCGAATTCTGCGCCTCTACCCTTTGTACAGGAGCCCTCACTACACTTGTTTTGACTTTTTCTTTGGCCTGTCTTCATCATTCTGTCGATTCCTTTTTTCTCTTGTCTCAAAAAAAGGTACACACACGTATTCACACATACACCAACTGAACGACTTCATTTTTTGCAGAACTAAAATAGTGCCCTGCCCTTCTGCCCCCTTAGCTTTACAGGTGCACAAACAGAGGTGAACTTTTCTTGACTCCACTGTCTAAAAACATCAGAAGTTAATGGTCCAGCTGGAAATAGCCTTCACTCCTGTTTTATCTTCACATTATCACATTTTGCATAACTTTACCAACAAGATACAAATAGATTTATGTTCTTCTTTTTTTACTTAAATCATACACATTTAAATTGTGTCCATGTAGTCATATTCTTCAGTTCTAGTTTTGGTAACCAAACCTATTTAACACAGAGAAATAAGCTGCCACATCCTCCTGAAACAACCCTCTTTCTATATGTGATACAATGTGAAAAATGCAACATCCATTCCAAGGAGAGAGCTCAGGTGTCCTTTTTGCCCCACGAAAGTGATGTCACCAGAAAGCTCAGAATGTCCTTATGGCCTTTCCACTATGCATTTGGATTTAACGAGAGTTTAAAAATGCCCTTTTTTTAAAGGCTGAAAATATATTTTCTGTTTTAGAAAACAAAACAACAGAAAATACTGGATCTCAGGAGGATGAGAACATGGATCACTAAGTATTCCTTTTTAGGTATAATAAGGTGTTTTAAATAAGTTTCATTCATTTGACTTACATTTAGTAGTTCTTTAACTTTTTATTTAATCATTTTTGGTGATGTTTTTACTTAGTTTATGATATCACTACTTGATGCCATACTTTAAAAAAAAAGATCAAACTCTGATCAAAAAGTGGAAACAAACATTGTCCGCATTGTAAATATCATTAGGCTGTCTGTGTGGCAAATGACAAATCTGTGTTTGCACCCTCCCACTCTGTTTCCCCACCTTTGGAGCTCTTTACTCCATGTTTGTCTCAACTCTGTCTCCTTTTACCTGCTCTCGCTTCTTCTCTCTGCTATCCTCTCAGAGAAACCATCACGGGTCATGTTGTTTTGAGTCTTTGATCACTGAGTAGTCTTTCAGCATGTTGACTACAAGGCCTCTCACCTCCCCGGTGGTTGTTGCCGAAAAGGGGCCACACTTATCTGCCTTCTGTGATGTTGATGGTTGAAAGCATTTGCTGATCTTGAAAGAGTCTGTTTCGCTGCTTGTCTGTGTGTGTGAGGGTGTGTGTGTAGGTGTGTATGTGTGTCCATCCAGACATGATAAAAAATACTCTGTTGCAGTTCTGTGTGTTGATTAGCTATAGATATATTATAGTCACAAATTGAGCAAGTTGATAAATAGGGCATTCTTAACTGGAATTCACTACTAATGATCTTACAACATTACAACCATTCGACTGAAAAAATCAAAAGAATATCAGCATATAAAAATTATGCTATTGTCTTTAAATGGATTAATTGTGTTGTTGGTGCATATAAACTTTTTTTAAGCAAAACAAAACTCTATTTTGAGTCTTATTTTTCAATGAATATAATCCTGGGTTGTGTATCTCTGAGCTTTTCTGCAGAATTGTCCTGTTTGTAAGATCCAGGGATGGACCTTGTGTGACAGGTTGTAATGTTAACCTAAGTAGCTTTTGACAGCAGACAAAGAAAAGGGAAAGGATGGAAGGAAGAAGCTGCCATATAAAGCAAAGAACATATGTTTTCTTTTGAAGATAAATGGACTTTGTTGTCTTAATTTCCTTCTTTTTTTTCCTTTAAAAAATATCAATGTTTACTTCAATTTTTTTTCTTTGTCATGACCCGTAAGAGTGATCTGCTTGATTGGATTTGCCAACAAAGATATTTAGTGATCTTGATTAATTGTTTGGACAGAGGAACTAAGCTTGTCGGAGGAATCTATTTTCGATGCCCCCTCATCTGTAACATTTTGGAATCAGGTCTACCCTTTACAGTGGACTGAACGATGAGAGGTATTGTTTGACAAATTGTGCTGATACATGCCAGTTTATAAGAATGCCAATGACAATCATAGGAGAGGACATTTAGATTACTAGTGAGGCACCCTGTCCTGTCTCTTTCTATCTGGCCTCCTATCACTCCAACTGTTTCATAATCTGTTTTTTCTTCATCTTGAGTCTGACTTGTAATGATGAAGAGTTGGTCAGAAGGGTACAGAGGGTTTTGTGTGTATGTGTGTGTGTTTACTTCTTTGTGTAAGTGGACACTTTGGGTTTTTGTAGGGAAAAATAGTTGGATTCTGTATATCCAGCATCTCTGCCCTCTGAGTCTGAATGTGACCCTGAGGCTGTAGTTCCCAATCAGTCAGCCTGCCTCGCCCTCCTGACCGAGTGTTTCTCCTTTAAGTCCTTTAGAAAGAGCCCTTCTCATCACTGCATGGTGGACCTTTCCCTCTGCCCCTCACTGTTCTCAAGGTCTCTGCATCCAATCTGTTTGGGCGCTATCCTTTCATGTACCATCCTACATACAGTATGTATCTCATAAAATAATTTTGCACTCCTTTTAATTTTCCACTCAAGGTAAAATCTTAATTTTCTCTACATGAGACATTTTACCAAGCTTCTATTAAGCTTTTAAGCACATCAGACATAGAAAAAAAGTTCAAACATGGCTTAACTCCTTTCTTTAAATTTTTATATTCCCTGTTGTTGCTTTGTCTGTTTTTGTTCTTCATCTGGTCATCACATGTATGCACACATATACCAGCACTCTCTGCTTTTTAGATATTTACAAGATCACATCAAGGGAAAGTAAGGCCTTATAGCCATCTGGGTTTTTTTTTTTTTTTTTAACTTTTAATTTTTTTGTTTTCTTTTGAAAAGTTTACCCATCTTCTCCTTGTGGTTATGGATTTGATGCCCACCTGCCTGGCAGAGAGGTCAAAATGCCCATGGTGGTCTTCGAGCCTGCCAGCAGCAAAGGCATTTCAAAGAGGTTTCTTACTCAACTTTATGTTCATAGTTATTTGACTGATCATGTTGACTTACATGACTCAACAGCATTTCACTCCCAACAATTGAAAACCAAAAAGGAATACAATGTAGATATCTCCGGGAAAATAAATAAATAAATAAATAAATAAATAAATAAAAATGGTACAAATCTTTAAAATACAAATGGATCACTGATCCAAAGTTTCCTTCTTTTATATAAAGTACATATTTTTTTTTATTAAAATGCAAATATTTACTAAGTTACACTGAAAAAAAAAACACATTTTTTAAAACATATTTTACAGTTTTCGGGATTTTTCTGTGAAATGATGATTTAAAAAATACAGGTAGAAGATTTAGATTTTATGCTTTATTCATGACTCAGCATTTTTGAAATTTGTTTGAAATTTGTTATATACAGAAATGCCCAGCCTCCAAACAGTTTAACAACATACAAATTCGGAAACCAGGATAGAGAAAAAAATTAAGAAAATACATTTTCAAGTATTTCCAGACAGCACCAATCATAATCTGACCCCTTCAGTTGTTCCTCTTGATATATTTTTTGTGTGTTACAACCAACTTATATAATACTGCATCAGTATTTGGTTTTTTTTCTGATTTAGTGTTGGGCCTCATCCATATTCAGATTTTAACTACAACCCTCTTTATGTCTTTTTGTTGCATTTTGAAAGTACCAACTGAAGTCATTGTTTGAGCGATGATGTCCTTGTACAAACTTGGAAGTGGTAGTACAGTATGTGTTTGCATGTGTAAGTATGGGAATTTACAAAATGATTAGTCTCAGAACTTAAGGAGGTGAAGTAAAGGAAAAGCAAATGAGATGGCAGCAAGTGGTTTCATCATATAGCAAACTAGTTTGAAACACTCGCCTTACTTTGTCCTGCGCTGTGCACTTTAATAGTTATTTATTTATTTTTGGTTAAGGTCAAATATGTGTACAGAAACATTGGCTATCAGTGACCGGGAGGATCAAAGAGCGACACTACAAATGAAGCTGTCAAAGTAACTCGACAGCCGGGTCCCAAGGCAAACATCCCGTTTTTGCACATTTTATTCTGATCGTATTGATACCTCACAGCAAGAAAAAAAAGAGAGTGAAAAAGAAAGAGAGAAAACTGTCATCCTCCTCAGCTAAAAGGGGGAAAAAAAGACCCAACAAGTGCTGCAGCATCATCGCCGTCCGTGAGAGAATAAATTCTGAATGTATGAGGGAGATTAGGGTACAATGGTTGAAGTCACTAGGATCCTCGCCTAGTTTCCTCACCCTCAGCCTGGCAACTAATTAGCACTTTCAGCACTTGTGTATGAGCTCATTAATGTGATTTCTGCTTATGTAATATGCATACAGTTGTGCTCTCTTACATCTACACATTGCAGTATAATTATATAAAGCAATTTAACATATGAACTGTATTGTTTAATGTCAAGCTAATACATTTAGAGTAGTGAAACCAATGTTGTAATGCGGAAGTTTTCATTGACGGTGCTACGCAGTGTTTAGGATTCCCCTTTTGTTTTACGATTATCATAGCAGTCAAAGTATTGATTGGTGCACAGGAAGAATAAAGGGGGAAAAAGTACTACTATTCGTGATTATTGCCTTTCAAGAGCATATTGGTGTCTCATATGATGTTTTAAAGTCTTTCACATACTTGCACAAACTGTTTGTATAGTAGATACAGTTCACGTCAGCTAATTAGGATACACATGCTGAGATATAGGGATAGCAGAGGGGGGGGTGGGGGGAGTAGGAAGAGGGTAAGGGTGGATAATTAGACAGAATTAAGCCATCTCTTTTAATCTCGCTTCTGAAAGAAAGCGAGAGAGAAAGAGAGAGAGAGAGATGGTGGTGGGATGGTAGAGGCTCTTGGGGTGAGGCCTACATATTCACCCCTCTGCTCTCTCCTTAACTCCCTCTTCGCCTGCCTGACACAGGGTGTGAATGTGTGGGAAAAGAGGGGCCTGGTGCCTTTGCTCAGCAGAAGGGATCAGCTTGTGTTTCTTGGGCTCTAGAAGTGTCCTATTGTCATGATGTCACTGCAACTCAAGAAGCCTGACCTATGACCCCAATGGATTCATGGCAGCCTTAGCGCAGCACCCCCACAACGCTAAAAAGGGCCAGATTGCCACTGGGTGCCCACTAGGGGGTACCCAAGCTTTTTGCTTTAGAAAATTTGAGGTGCTGGCGGGTTTTTTTTGTCGAATGGCATATTTGCCGTTGAATCCGCCCGTCTAGGTCCCCCTGGCAAGGGGTCCTTTTGCTCCCTCTACCCCACTCCGTTCCCCTGCTTTCCCTCAGCTGCTCTGCCATCTCTGGCAGCCATGTCTCTTTTTCCCTTTGTAGCACTCTCTTTCTCTCTCCTTCCTTCGTGTGTTGTGTCTCAGTATGCATGAATATAGCGAGTGCCGCCAGATGTCGCAAATACATCATCTGAGGAATACGGCAGTGATGGAAAAAAGTCAAGGCACGTACGAGTGGGGGATGTGAGCTGACTTGAGCTCTCTGAGCGCTTGTGTGTGAGTGTGTCACTGTATGCCAACATTCATCCGTGTGTGTGTGTAGGTGTTTGTGTGTATGTTTGAGATTGTCTGTGTGCAAATGGGTGAGTGTGTCCCTTTTGTGTGCGCACGCATGTGTGGAGGTCACAGAAGGTCAACATATTGTCCCTCAGATGTTTGATATTTTATGTATAAGAGGGTGGCTAGCATGAGAGGATAAGCACGTTCCTGACAGAGGCATCGCTCCGCCACAAACCGCCGCCTCAGCAATGTGGAGCCCAGTCAGATCAACAATGGAGAGGTGCTGCTTTACTCCCAAAGAGGGTTGATGAGAGAAACAGTGAAAGAGTGCCAGGGAATCCAAGATGGAAACACACAACCAAAAAAAAAAACATCTGACACAACTGCTTCTGTTTGGACACAAGTCTACATTTATACTTCGTCATGATATAATGACTACCTTTGTGTTTACATATACAATGTTCTTTACAGAATTTGTTAATATATTTCCCAAGAATTCCACAACTGAAATATATTTATTTTTCATTTACATTGATAAAACAGGATGAGCTGAATGAATATGTGCAGGTGTGTGTGTGTTTGTGGAAGCCTTTTGGTGGCAGAAGAAGGGCAGGGGCACCCTTAGATCAGCCCATGTAAGAGAGGAGTTTCCCCAGAGTGGAGCTAACAGCAATCCTCTCTTTCTCCTTCAGGGGAAAAAGTTTACTGCCAGCTCGCTTTTGTAGTCAGCCTCAAAAGATTTGCGGCAGTCAGCATTAAAAGGCACAGATCTAAGAAGACGCCTCCAACTGAAATACCTACAAACGAATGAGAGGAGAAGGGGAATAAGAGGAGGACAAACTGATACAAACATTAAAGACAGACATTTAATGCTTCTCTTATTTTGGCTTTGTAACCCATGAACGACAAAATAAAAAATAAAAATAAAAAAAACACCAAGAATCATCTTTTGTGGAGCTTTTCTTTCTTTCTGCTTGTTCTTTGATTTACTTATTTCTATTTATGCTCAGTCATTAAAAAAGGTTGATTTCTTTATTCCCCTCTGCACACAAACAGGCTCATGTAGGTTGGTTACCAGGGTGATAACATGGCAGATGACATCACGCCCTGACTGTATTGTAAAGTAGGTGTTCATGGGACGATTGTGTGGACTGGTGACACACTCCTCAGTATGTTCCCTCCATCTTTGCCTCTGTTTTCTGTCCTTTCCCTTCTTAGTCAGTGTCTCCCAGCATAGGCTTGTCCAGTGTGCCTTGTGTTTCCTGGGAAAATGATTAAATATTCAACACACAGCCTCAATTAAATTTGAATTTGGCAGTTCAAGTAACCTTTTAGCATGGTACATTTATTATTAAGGTGAATACTTTGGCCCTGTTTAGATTTAGAGTTTATCTGATTTCTTCAGCTCCTTATCACACAGGCGGTTCACTTGTGAAGGCTGTGAGTCTTGGCCTTGGCTGGAATAAAAGTAGGATATATTTTCTTAAGGCTCATGTGGTTAACAAGAAGCGAAACTTAACTACCTGTACATTTCTTTGACAAAAAATTGTATTGTTTTTTAATTAATTTTGTATGTGGCCAATACAAAGAACATATGAGAAATAGTTTGTTTCCAGTTCCAACTTTTCTACTATTTGAGGTGGCTGTCGAAGTAAAGGCACAACAGGATGTCGCTCTGACCTGCATTTTCCAGTATAATGGATTTTCGAAAACCAAAGAGCCTTCATCAGTTGCAAAGGCCATCTTTTTTTTTTTTTTGACGCTCATTTTCCCATTTCTTCTGGTGAATAGAAGGGAGGTGCAAGAACAAAATAAGAGGACTAAGAATATTAGGAACACTGAGCAATAGAAAGAAGAAAGATAATCAATTTAGAGACAGTTTTATGAAGCCAAACATGTTGCATAATGATTTGTGTTTTGTATAACAGAACTTGTAACTTGTAAAACAATTTGAAAT
>JARVJO010000394.1:14834012-14874312 GCA_031762555.1 Cynodonichthys magdalenae | reverse complement strand
TAGAATACTATTTGTGTACTTGTATTTAACAATCTGAAGAGGTGTAACTGCTGTTTTGTATGAGTAATAGATTTAAAAAATATTACAATTACAGGTTCACTGTTACACATCACGAGTTCACTGTTACACATCACAAGTACACAGTTACAAATTTCAAATTGTTTTACAAGTTACAAGTTCTGTTATACAAAACACAAATCATTATGCAACATGTTTGGCTTCATACAGTTTTCTTACCTGATGTGTATTTGAAAAATTCTCAAGAAGTTCTCTAAGATTACAGATGATTTATTACCGTCAAGGTGGTACATGAAAACACAAATGCTTACATTTATTCCCACACGGAACATAACATAACAAGAAATGGAAAGGAACAGCCTTGACGGTCGTTCTCAATGATTCCCATCCCCCAGTTCCTGTCTCCCCATTTCTCTCTTCCTCCATCAGAGGAGGTGGTGCCTTTGTCAAGCAGGAGCACAGAGACCTCACAAAGCGAGGGAAGATGTCACAACAAACAAAAACAGCATAGTAACCCCCTGAAATCTAATCAGGAGCCATTGATTCATGCTCTGAATGGAGACTGAGTACCTTGAGAGTGGCTCATCCAATAAGGCCATAGACGGCATGACAGGGGCCTTCACAATTCAGCTGTATACTTCCCGTCATTCTGTTCTCACATTTAGACTCAACTCTATCAACTCAAAGATGATACAATCATCACTCCACTCCAACATTTTATGCTTTTTTTTTCAAGGTCTGCTAATTCATATATCATCTGTTTGCCTCAATCAATGATTTTTATTTTTCTGTTCTGTCCAGCTCCGTGTGCTGAGTATTCTTTGAACACTAATAGGTTTTCTTTATGGGTTTGGAGAGACCTGAGCCTTTGCTGCTTTAGTTACCCTGATTGTACTTATAAAGCATGCTTAGATTGAGCAATTAGAAATAACCATGTTTACTGCATCCCCCTTGTGGAAACTCAAAGCTAATAAGTAAATGATCTAAGTATTTATATTATTATTATTTTGTTCTAGTTCTAAAACTACTGATACATATCAGTTATATTAAGAGTGAATAAATTGTGTATATCTGTCCTGGTAACATTATTGTCACTGTACAGCTTTTTGCGTTTTTTTGTTTTTTTCTTGTCATTGAGTCAAGAGGAAAAAATATATTAACGGTGTAACTCCATTAACACTTATAGCAGGAATCTGTGACATTTCAAATGAAATTATTTAATCTATAATACGTGCATGCCCTTCTCAGATTTTTTAAATGCTCAATCTAATGCAACAACTTTGCTCTTATTATTTGTAATGATACTTTGGCATTATAGGGTAGAGATATTGATTTTGGAACCCAAAGCATTTATTGTTGAGGTAAATGTTATTATTTTAATATTGGAGTCATGCTAATTTAATAGAGTGTAACATACACACCAAGGTGTGAGCCGCAGGGGTCTTGTTGCCTCTCTCGTTCTCTCTCTTTTAGTCAGCCAATGAGCTTTTGCACAATATACGATAATATTGGATAATGTCAAAGACCAAACATGGCTTTCCCTATAACTTTTAATGGTACGGTTCCTACATCGGCAATCATAAGGGACATGATTGGTAGCATGTTTTCTAATTTTAAATCCAGACTGCTATTCTATATCTGTTATTTTGTATTTACACTATAATATGCATTAGTAAGTGCATGCAGACATTTCTGTGAATTATCTACAGTAAAAAAATGTGTATTGTTTTACTCAAAGTCTTCTATCCTGTCCACAAACCAGCCCAGCTGACAGTGCTTCACTTCGCCACTTTCTCATCCTTTATTTTTTCTACTCATCCTCTTCATTCACTGCAAGTTAATTATTAAGTAAAGTGTAAAATATTAAAGAAAATGCCCCATCAGTGAAGGTACCGCTGCAGTGCGGTCAAGCATAGTAATCAAATGGCCAGGGGTCATTGGTTCAGAGGTTCACATTGTTAGGAGTTGTATAATAAGCAGTCTCAAACTCTATATAGAGAAATAAACATTTTAAACATCGTACTAAATATCCTTGACTGTAACTGATTAACGATTTGGCATTTTTACAATCAATGAAGATCAGTAACGCAGACTATTTAAAACAATTGTTAAACAGCTGCTTTTACAAAAAGAAATAAACAAATAAAATCATTAAAACAAATTTGCAATCGACAAGCACTAATAAATATATATTTTGGTTTGAAGGTGACTTTTTATTCATTATTGCTTAAGAGGAAGTGTTACTGTAACAAAAAACCCAGTATATTCATGATTTACAGAAATTTGAGTTTAATTACCTACATGGGGGAACTCAAGCAGTCAATTAAATAAACTTTCAATAATATTCAACAAGCAATTAAATAATGATTTGATTGATAAACAATATATATATTTTTTTGCAATAGGGATCAGTCTTTATTGCCTCCTGATGTAAGTTTCTGTCAGTTATACAAGCAATGAAACCAATAGCAAACCCCAGCAACCCTCTAATAGTAGCTCACCATAAACTTTAATTTTAGTTATTGACTAGTTATCAATTATATTTTTAAGTCTAAAAAACAAAGATTTTTGTGTTTTTATATTCAATCTTTATTGTCCTAGTACAACCAGTGACAGAAAGCACAACTCCTCTCCGTCCTGTTGAGTTGATAGTTTATACAGTAAGTATGCATACATGAGGTTTGAGGCAATGTTTCCCCTTCTTTTCTTTAATAGACTAGAAGATCATGGACTCTCAGTTGTTACCATGGCAACTGACCCATTTGTCAGTTGTATATTAAAGTGAGGGCAACAAATACTTAGAATAAATGTGAGACAGGGTCAAATAGTCTGATACATAGTCAGGTGTAGTTGTAGGAAGATATGGTTAAACCATTTTTTTCTGCTTTCAACTCTTTTATCAGCATCTTTGTTTCTGACTTTTTCCCTATGTCCCTCTTTGCAGCTGATCAGCTGTATTAACTGAGGGACACTTGCTGAGTAGGGTTAAAATGGGCACATCAGCTCAGACCCTCAAACGTGTGTGAGAATGCACGCATTTAAAGTGTTGCTGTGAAAATGTGTCCTTGCGTGTCAGTGAATTGGTGTGCTGAAACTTATTAGAGTGGAACGAGATGTGTGCGGGTGTGTGTGCGTAATCGTGTTCGGACAAAGAGGCGGAGCCTTTTTTTTTAACACCCTGTCTTAGGCGTTACTCTTCAAGGGGGTGCGGGGGGTTTGGGGTGGCCTCCCCCCCAATGAACAGATATGAAGCTGTCAAGGGAAGAATAGCTGCATTCACTGAATGACACTTATTTTCTCCCACTTTACACAAGTGCAGCGAACAAAACAGGCAGAGGAGAGCTGAGGAAGACATTTTCTTTGCCTTCGACGGCAATGACAGACATGCGGCAATTACTTAAAGTCTAAGCAGACACCAAGAAAACAGCCATTCCTGTGTAGCTTTGTCACTGCATTCTTTTAAACTGCCTTGGGATTTTAATGTGACTGGTAGTGCTGGCTGTGTGTCTGCAGGTATGTGCATGTGTGCACTTATATTACAATTGCAAGGACATGGTGGCATTCTAGAGGCACGCCCCCCCCCACACACACACACACAAACCTTTTTTCTGTTTTTATTGATGAGACGTCCCAATGTTTTAAATCAGTACAATATGGTCAGACAATGAACCTTTTATTAAAACCAAGTTATGGTAAAAATCTACTTATTTTATGTACAGTTGGTGCTGCACCCTGGTTACTCTGATAAATTAAATTGGTAAAACCTATGACAAAAGCACAACCTGAAAACATGGATTCAATAAATCTTCCTCCCATCTTCTCCTGACAAGTCAGAAAACTGAAAAATGTGGATGTGAAGAAGTACTTTTAAACCGAAACAAGTTTTAGTAGTAAAGCAAAAATACAATTTATGTGGAAACACCAGTCTGGTTTTCACAGTTTGCAAACTTAAGGAAGGTGGTAGAGCTTACCCTACATTATTATTGTTTTCTTTTTATTTGTTTGAAAGAGCTGATAGCTGAGCATGACTTAAAGCTAATTTGCACAGAATGACTGTATACCATCACCTTTTCTTGCCAAGGTTAATTTTTTAGAAAGGTTTACAACTGCAATAACACAAAGATCTCAAAGTAATAGACTTGTTTTGTGTTTTGACTGAAACGTGGCATCATAGCGACGTCTTTGATTCCGTAATCCACTTGAATGGACTGACATCCTTCCCTGTATATAAAGGAGCCTTTCTGCCAGCTAAAACATGTATAAATAAGCTTGAGTACTGTATGTCCTGTATGCACAAATGTTTTCCATCCCCTACAAGGATTGCTAGAAAGAAAGTGTACATTTTATGTTTCTTTAGCCAATATATCTATTTATGTGCTGTCACTTTGCCCACACTTGGTTATCTAATAGCTTGGCAGCATTGTGTCTCCCCACCCTTGCCATGTGGCATAGGGGATCTAATCTGACCATGACTAAATTAAAAGTCCTTTGGTGCGGAAGTAGATAACAGTGTCTCCCTGTGGCTCACCTTGCCTCCCTTCTGCCTCCTCCTCTTTTCCTAGCGTCTTGCCCTCGTGGCTACAAGCCCATTTTCCCACCATGACCAGGTGTCCCCCCACACTAGTTAAGAGTGTGTCTTAATCAGACTAACAGACACACGAACCACATAGTGCTGGAAACACACACACAAACCCAATTACACACACTAATTATGAGTACACAACCATGGGTTCATTCATGCAATGTCAAATTAAGCACACACTCACACACATTCAAGGGACATCCTACTGTCACCCTGCCGTATGTCTAGCAGTGACACTTGGATGACACCAGCAGGATTATAAGAGCGTATTTATTAGCCTTAGGAGCAGCAGGAGTGCCCAAACAGGCACTAAAGTACATTGGCTTAGGGACGTGAGAAACAAAATCTAAAAGATTAATAAAGGGTATTAATAATGTAGCAGTTAGATGCAAATGTGGCAACACAGGCAATAATTCAGTTTATTTAAATCTGAATATCTGGCCGTTTCCAAGAGAGAGTTGGACATCTGCTATCCCTGTCATACTACAAAAAAAACATATCAATCTTTTTTTTGAAGCATGAAATGTCACAGAACAGCGTGGTTTTATGATCTTCTACCCTTTTGAAACCAATAAATAATTTTTTATAATGAACTAATAGATAAAACGTGAGAGATATTGTGTGCTAAATACTGTATGTGATATACAACACTTAATGTGCTCACGTAAGAACTGTTGTTTCAAATTACATGACAGGACAGTAAAGTATAAACAATACACAAAAAGTAGACATTTTTGCATGTACTTATTCTTCATGTACTTGAACATTTGAAGGATATTATGTGCACACATCCTTAAAGCTTAAAACAATAATAGAATAATATGATAAATAATTCTACTGGCATTGTTTAAAACTAAATAAAACAGTCAGTTGAATAAAAATGACTAAATACTTACTGATTTATATATATTTTTTTTGTTGTTGCCTAAAAAAAAGTTGGATTTTAGTGTTTCTTTGTCTCTCAAGTGAAACAACAATGAAGTCACTAATACTCAATATTTTAAAGCACTTCCTCCTTGCCTCAGTACCTCAAGACGATAAACAAAAGTACTTAATCACCAGTAAGAAGGTGGTGACCAATGGTTTAAATAGAAGTACTGTATTAAAAGTAATTTATTTTTCTTATCTGTAATCCATTGTGCAAAGGGACAACTTTGCCCTGTAAGAACTCTGACACTATAAAGTATTAAGAGAGTTTTCATACTGAAATTTACAGTCAAGCAGACAATAAAGATAAAATGACTTTAATATTTAAAAAAGGAAACTGTTTAACAGAGGGGAAAAAAAAATAAAGACATGCTCTCCTGTTGCCCTTTCTCTCATTCTCTGTCTTTATTATCCTGTTTTGATGCTTTAGGGAGGCAAATGAACTCTAGGTGCCTTGAAATCTCTTAATGAACTCTCTGTTACCTCTCTCTGCATATCCTGCACACACTAAGCTCGGGCAGCAGCCCTTTTTTTCATCTTTGGGGGACGAGTAGTTACAGAGATCCAGTCAATTTGATTTAACATGTACCAACATGCACATCTGCATATGTTTGACAGTGCATACACACTGGGAAACTACACACGCACATAAACACACGTCCCACCTGTCGACCACCATAATGTGCACTCCGGTGCAATAAACATGCAGTGCATCATTTAATTTGTAGATGAAAAATCTGGGCTCTTGTTGTCTGTCTGTAGAAATCATTAAGGTATGCACCATATGAGCTTTCCTACATTAAATAATCACTCAGATTATCTCACGCAATAGAAAGATATGAACCAGACAGATACCATGGGGTGTCTCTTCCAGAAATAATCTAGGATATTTTTTTATTTGTAGGCTTTTTTTTCACCCCAACTACTAAGGCCTTTTCTTTTCAGGCAATCTGTCTATGTGATTTGAATAAAAACTTATAAAGAAAGTGACAAACTAAGCCATGTTTGTGCAATTCTTATTCTCAAATTCTCTATTTGTCCCTTTTCAGATTTTCACGTTTTAGATACATATTACGTAACATGTAATACTGGTCAGTATTTAAAGATAGAGGAGAAATGTGGTGTTTTAAATTAAACATTAAAGCTTGGAAAGAGCCGTTTAGGCACTGTCAAATCATACAGGAGAAACGATGTAGAGAAAAAGAAAAAAAAGAGACCTCATCATTAGGACAAATTCAGACACAATAAAAAGAGAATAAGAGAGCCACTGAGAGACCACGGAAGAAGAACAAGCAAATGAAGAGTGACACGGATTGGAATAGAACATATGTTGGGCTCAGGCAGCAAGCATGGCTAGCTTTCTAGCTTCCTTAAGCTCTTTTCACAGCTATGGATGTATATGGAATTGGCTGGCGGGGTAGCTGGCTGGCACTTGTGGCTGCTCAGTGGTCCTGAACCAGCCTATTTGAAAAACCTGATGTGTTTTATTTGGGCCTGCTTCACACTGTCATCTGCGCTCGGAGATAGTCTGTAATTGAGAGTCAACTCTAATCTGCATGGTGAGAAGCTGAGGAAAGCCTGTGCATTGAAGAAGAACTAGGGTGCTTGAGTCTATCACGGCATAAATCTTGTACTTTGGCTTTTTACAACAATGTGGATATTATTGACAAAACAGTTTTAATGCTTTGTGGATTCTTTTCTTCATTTTCTCGCAGCTGAATTTATATCCTACTTCCCACCCCCTCCTTTCTTGTCCCATCTACAAGACTGTAACTCACACATCCATTTAACTCCAACTTTATCTTTCTCGAAAAAAAAGGGCTAAACTCAAGGTCACTACTGTAAATGAACCTTTTTTCAATCCCTCTTTCCTTTTCTCCAAGTCTCCATGTTTTTGTTTTCCCTCCCTTGGACAGCAGTGAGAGAGATCTGCAAGAAAAGAAGCTCTCTCTTTCTTTTCTCTCACTGCTGTCCTTGAGTTTAAACAGTATGACTTCTTTCTTACCAAACAAGCAAAAGAACTGTTTCTGTGTATTTTTGGGAGCATGCTTACATGCTTTTTTTTTTTTTGTGAAATTCTTTTTCCAATTCACAGTAAACCTTGGGAAGCCAGTAAAAGCTCTGCAGAACAAGAGAAACATGGTGTTTAAAAGGCCAGACCCCAGCCTCTAATGGTACCATCTGAGACAGTTCACACAAATCAAGACTGTTCTGTGTGTGTAAACATTAATGTGAATTCGCGTGTATGATTTTAATGTCAGTGTTCATGTGTATGAGTTCCTACTTTGAGGGATACACATAATGGTGTGTGTTTTTGGACACAGCATCACACACCGTGTTTGCATGTATCTCAGACTAACAGCTAGAGAGGATACGGCGATGCAGTATGGTTCTGAGGTTAGGTAGGGAGTTGTACAGTATGCGCTAGGGGGCAGGGAGCGGCTCAGCAAGGCAAAGCCCTTCTGTCTCCCTGTCATCTCCCAGTGTCATGGGGGTTGAAGGTGCCAGTGTGTGTCTGTGTGTGTGAGCGATGCAATGATGTGGGTGGGTGCACAGCCGAACGGGCACTTGACTGGCACTGTGGCACTTTAGCTAGCAAGTAGCTGCTGGCTTGGCGTGACTCCAGGTTAACTCAGCGTGCTGTGAGGGTTTTTGTATCCGTGTGCGTTGGGTGATGTGGCACCAGATGCCGCTCCATGTGCCCAAATTTTGTTTGACATTTGGAGTGTGCACAAGCGGGCACACAGGAAGGAAACAGAGAAGAGGAGGGAAATTTAATCAAATGAAACAGCAGCCTCAGCCATTGTTGCAGTGCACCAGTCAGAACTGACAAACATGCAGACACAGGCGAAGTCACTCAGGCACGCAGATCTACTAAAGGCATATAAACATGCCAGTTTTTTTTTTTTACCAATTGGATTATGCCTGGATACATTTTTCACATTGTCTGTGGGAGGCCAGTAGATAAAGAGCGCAAAGGGATCAAGATTCAGGAAAGAAGAAGAAGAAGCAGTAGGAGAGGCAGAGAGTATAGAGGGAAGTTGAGTGAAAAATGGGCTTCTGTGTGCATGTGCAAAGGGGGTAATTTGATTAAGCAGGCTGGCAGGAGGAGGAAGTGGCAATGGCTTAGGTGACAGGTTGATGTCAACTTCTCCTGGCATGGCCTTCACTCCTACTGGGAGGAGATTGAGTTGAAGGAGGAGGGAAAGGGTTCATAGTAAAGCGGAACAAGAAAAGGTCAAATCTAAAAAGGAAAAGCAGGGAGGAACAAAGACAGCATCCTAGTGTGGATTTAGCTGTATAGTTGCTGTGAATTGCATTGTTTACATAGCTGACGTTGTAGCTTTAGTGCTGTTTCTCATAATTTCATTAATATTTTTTTGTAAAACTCTTTTGTTTGTCTTTTTTATGACTATTTCAAGACCATTGCAGTAGAATTTCCACTTAGCTTTGTTTCGGTACAGCATTAAGCATAACAACTGCGTGGCTTCAGGACACCTTGAAGCTTGTTCTGTCCCCAACATGTATTTTAGTAGCATAAATCCAAACACATATCCACACAGACTTGAAACTTCATTTAAATGCAGAAGGTTAGAACTGGTGTCTAGCATCAGGTCTCATAATAATTATTTTAAATTGCTAAGAGGAGCACATGTCCTGGTGGGATATATTACCCCTACTCTAGCCAGGTATGAATTTCACCCTACATATACAACCCACACAGATTCTACTATTTTTTTAAATATATTATATAAAATATATATGTGCAAGTGCATGTGTTTGTAACCTGCTGCACAGAGACATGTCCGTATTTGTCTATTTGTCTTTCCAGTACACACACTTGTGAGTATCAGTGTTTTGAGTTAATGTGATATATGGTCCTGTGGAATATTAATGTGCAAACAAGGTCATAGGCATGAATCTATATGATTATGTGTGTACAGTATAGGAAATGTGAGTGTGTTATCCTTGGGTGGTAATATGTAATTGCTCTTTTTTGTAAGTTGTTTCTTTTATTATTACTTTTATAAAATACATGTGAGTATGGATCCGTGATTATTCTACTATACAAATGAACACACAAACTTGCACCATTTTATATCATGTTAATTATGTTTAGTTGCTGTGTTTTTTACCACTCTCTCTTTTGATTAGACATTTTGTCAGGTTTACTCATAGGTAAATGTGTCTATGTGAAATTCTGTGTGTGTTTTACTGTTTAACTATACAATATTTATTTTCTAAATCCAGTTTTATGAGGATTCACATGTTGCACTAACTAATTAAAAGTTCAGCTCACATAGACTAAAAATAAATTATTTCTTTTTTACCCCAAATAAATTTGTCCACAAATGCCATTTTTGTGTATATTAGCATATCTTTAGCACCATGATGTTACATTTAGATTTTCTTTACTGGCTTTGAATTTTTTTATTTTTTTTGGTTGATTTAAAAGTGTTAGTCTGCTCTTAGGCAGAAAGTATGTTTTGCTGGTTGTTGTTGTACATGAGTGGGTCTTCAGTCTTGACTCCTGACCCTGAGTTTGTTGTCTTATGAGTGGTGCAGTTGACTTGATTTATTTACATTCTTCATATCATAACCTACTACATTAATAAAATAAGAATTCATTTTGAGTCTTCTTTTGATAAACCAAAATATCAGACTTGTCCAAATCAATAAATGTGTGTGTATGCATGTACAGTATGTATGCAGTTTGCTTGATATATCAGTGTGTGCTTAACTATAACGTAGCACTCTCATTTATCAAAGGACACTACTAAGTCTCATATTAAAGGTGGCACCCAGTCAGTTATGAATCTTCAGGGTGGATAGATAGTAAATGCATGAATTATATACAACTATCTGTCATGTGGTAGAAGAACATTTGATAAACCTATCTCAACAGACGTAAAAGTAGAATTACAGAAATATAAAGTGCAATGCACTCTTTCCCTGTCTGTGCATTCCCTCATCTTTCTGTCTGTCCCTCGCTTCTCCCTTATTTAACCCACACCTGAACCTGTCAGCTCTGTGTTGCAGAGAATTTTCCGGCAGCTCTTCGACATCTCACTCTCGCCCTGCCTGTCAAAGAGCGCTGAGGGCAGAGAGAGGGAGCAAGAGGCTGCACTGATGAATCCTCTCGCAGAGCAGAGAGTTCACCTCGCAGGTAATCCTATAAAAAGCCAAGGTGAGCTGCTCCTCTGCTTCCCGCTCATTATAGCATCTTTACCCCGCACTGCAGCCAACGCTCTGCTACTTTTGGTATATTGGGATGGTGGAGCACAAGGCACAGGAAGAAATGGGCAGGTGGGGCAAAGAGACAAAAGAGAAGAAGACCTTCTCACTAAGCACACAGTGCTTGCACGTTGCACCGCATGCGCCACATCTGTTAGACTTTTTTGAACCTCTTCTTTTTTCTTCTCCCTCTCTCTCTCTCTCTCTCTCTCTCTCTCTCTCTCTCTCTCTCCCTCTGTCTCTCTCTCCCTCCTTCATTTTCTCTTTTTCACTCTATGTCCCTCCCTCCTCTCCACTCGCCTCTTGGTTCCTTTTTTTAATCTTTTATTCATAGCTTAGCAGGTGATGAAAAATTTATGCCCTGAGTCTGGCATTGAAATAAATGCAAAACGAAAACAGAAGCAGTTTATACTGACAGTCTGAATATCTCTATCCAGTACAAGGCTGCTCGCTGCAAATCAGGGAACCTAGTGCTCTCCTGTTAACTCTGCCGTGTAAATGATGCTTTGTGGCTTCCCGTGAAGCTAAAAGATTAGTCTGTTTTGTTTCTTCCCTTTACTCGCCTCCTTTCATCTCACCAGAGGGGAGGGAAGTGGGCACTTTCTCTGGGCACCATTTCTCAAATCTTTTCAGTTCCTCTCCTCCTATATCCACTCCCTCTCTTTCCCCAAGCCCAACCCTTTTACCCCTTCCACTCCCACAACCCTTCACCACAAACGACTTGTTTTCTGTTAGCCGATCAAAGTGGGCGAAGTGTTAGATTTGTTGTGCATGTGCCGGTTGAGTGTATTCTCCGGAGTATTGTCAAACTGTGAGTGAATTATATCTGTGTGAGTGATTGTAAACCCTACTTTAGCAGAAGCTTTAAAGTCCCTTGCCTGCCTTAAAAACACATCCACGCACACAGACACACATACCCTCTGGCTCTTGAGGCTTATAGGAGGGTCTATCCCTCTCTTTGGAAGTGTTATACAGAGGCTAACTCTTCCCACAAGTCCTGCCATGTTGCTGCTGTTGGTTTTGAAAGTGGTCTACCCCCCTTCTATCTTTCTCCACCCTTCATTTAAAGTTTCTGTTTTATGTAACCCAGTCCCACATTTGTAAAAAAAAAAAAATTGCACATAAAAACAGCTGTCAGTAAATGCATCATTAAAACTTGTACAAACGGATTGTTTTTTAAATGTGTGGAAACCTCATGCTTTGTAACAGTGGGTAAGTGTGTGTGTCTGAGAGAGAGAGAGAGAGAGAGAGAGAGAGAGAGAGAGAGAGAGACCAACAGGGAAAATAAAACCATGCACATAGACATTGGTGATAGCTGCATGGTTGCATGTGTGTGCATATTTGGAGCTTTGTGAAGTCCTGCTGTCAGCTGTAATGATGTGTTGTGGTAGAGTGCTGAGAGCGAAGAGGCCGGCTTGGCCTCAGCAATGGATCTAACTACCGATCTGATACTCTCTGACAGCCAGGGAGACGGGCAGATGAAGGTTTAAAGATGGAGGAGGAAGAAGAGGCACAAGACCCGATTTAGGACAGGGAGGAGGGACAGCAAAGAAGTCTGAGCCAAGAGAAAAAGCAGTCAGTGAGGAGATATGTGAAGACAAGACGAAGCTAAAATAAGAGGAAAATCAATATTTCTGTATACACCTCCTATGCGTAACTGCTCATATTGTTATGCAAATCATATATATATATATGGAATGGACAAACATGACTCCTTCATTGTTCCATCATTTGTGCACTACAGTTGTGATTCCTTAGGTGTTGCATTTTGTGCTGTTCCCAGAATAAGCTATTTTTTCATTATTTTGAGCCATAAGTAACTTTCTGGATAAGAGAGAAACACTAAACTTTATTTCGGGTCCATTTCATGGACAATTAACAGCAAAACTAAATATGACATAAAGTGCAGAGTTCAGGCTCAGTTGGTAAAGCTGTTGCCTCCCAGCAAGAAGGTTGCTACATCAAAACAAAGCTGGGGGCCTTTCTGGGAATAGTCTGCATGTTCTCTTTGTGCATGTGTGGGTTTTCTCCGGGTACTGCCGTTTCCTCTCACAGACCAAAAACATGACTGTTAGGCTAATCGGTAACTCTAAATTGTCCCTAGGTGTGAGTGAGCAAATAGTTGTTTATCTTGTTTGTCTCTATGTGTGGCCCTGTGATGGACTTGAAACCTGTCAAGGGTGTACCCCGCCCCTTACACAGCAACTGCTGGATATAGACACCAGTGACCCCCGTGACCCTAAAAGGAAGAAGCTGGAACAAAATAATGGATGAATGTATATAAAGCGCACAGTTTGCTTATTTTTTAAAGTTCACACAATTTTGCAGCAATACATGGTTGAGTTGATTGCATTAGAAACAGTATTTTTACTTGACTTTTCTACAGATATTCGCATGAACATTGCATAGTTTTTAGAAATATTTTCATCCACTCGGAACCAGAAAAATACACTGAAATCACATACAACCACTACTAAGTGGGAGTCTTGTCAGTCCAAAAACTTGATGTAATGACTGATTTCAGGTAGAGTATCTTCAGAGGGACTACTAAAGGGGAGGATTTTCTTAACAGTGTCAAATTATTAGGGTAGATTTTATTTATTTATTTATACAAAGGTGATGGTCATTTAAAACTACCCCCATTTTTGGCCTTTTTATGTATGCTTGATGTACCCATATCATCAGCTGCTTGACATCAATAAATAATAATCCCAATAAAATTTGATAATTTAACCAATTTTGTTAAACTGTGGCTAAAAGTTGTACCTTCTGATCAAAGCAGGTCTTTAAATACTATCAACTGTATTGCACAATAGAAAAGACTTTGTAGCTGAAAAACACAGTAGTATGCCACATACACCCACCCCTAAATCACTGCAAGAATCTGTTATTGCCTGAAATATAAAACTATATTTATTTATTTATAAATGTGGCTTACTTCTGCAGAAGATAAACAAGTTCACCTACAGCAAGATATATTCCTTTAGGATTTATCAGGAAAATTCTTAAAGTTGTGTATTGGTGGGAGTGGCCTTGCTAATGTTTTTTTGCATGTGTGTGTGTCCCTGGCCCTGCCCCAGTACCACAGTGCCAGTCTTTGGCAGAGTGTGGCAGTGTGCAGCGAGGACGAGTACCCCAGCAATTAAATAAAGATCTCTAATTGGCTGCTTCATATTAGGGTCAGCAGCTGGAAAGAGAAGAGAGGTTTGTTGCATGTACTTTAACACACACCATAAAACGCTTGTGTGTGTGTGTGTATACATGTTCCATGCACATATGCTCACACTTATATACTCTCACACACACATGCAAACATGCACGGCTCCTGAGCAAAATTCAATTATGAATGGACTGATTGCTCGAGTGGAGCTTCACTGGGAATCTGAACCTGCCACACTGAATAAAATAAAACCACTGCTTTACATTTTCATTATACCAAACCATGTTTTAAATTGCAAATGCATCTCGGAAATCCACTGTTGCCCCTCCTTCCCTTGCTACCACCCCCCCCCCCCTCTCTTTTTTTCCTTGCTGTCTCTCTACAGCAACCCTCTCCACTTTCCATACTCCTCCTCCTTGTCCATGTCCTCACCAGATACATGTATCTCTGCATACATACACACACACTCGCATGCATATTTTACTGCTGTGGTGTGTGTGTGTGTGTGTGTGCAGCCACCATTAAGCAGTCTTATTAAAGGGAAAGGCTGTGTGTGTTTGTGAGAGAAAGGAGTTGTGTGCATGAGGAAGTGCTTCTGGGCCACAGCGGAGCTCCTTCGCTTATTTGCAATCAGGTCAGACAGACAGCACAGCCACATACACCACTGTCACCTCCCTCTAGACTTCCCTTTTTCTCTCTCCTTTTCTTTCCTCATCCCTCTCTTCTACCCCCCTTCACCCTCACCGCACCCCCATCTGTTTTTTTTTTTTTTTCTTCCCCAACGAGCATCAGCACACTTTGTCAGTAGTTGGATATCTCAATTACCTCCTCCGTAATACTGGGTACCTTCCTTTTTGTTTCACCAACTGACTCTGTCTTGTTCTTTCCAGTGACCCCCCCCCCCCCTCCCCCGCCTTCCTCTCCCCTCCACCATCTCTTGTTGCCACACACTACTGAGCTCCCCTGCCTCTTAAATTTCCATTTCTAATTTACCTTTATAAATTTCATTCTCATCTTGGTTGGCTTTATTCTGTTGTAGCATAATAAGACTGGAAGATGTTGCTTTTACATTTGCATTTGATGCAAAAATAAAGAAAAATAAATCAAGTTTTTTATGAATTTACACTCTGGTCAGACCAGAAATAAAACAAAAAAAACAAAGAAACATTCCTTTGACTTTAAATAAACAAATAGGGTACACTAAGGGTATGTTCACACTACAGTCAAATGCGATCCAAATCAGATTTTGTTTTTAAACCGACCCAGACCTGCCTTTTCAGTATGTAGTATTGAATTGGATACATATTGGATGTTTTTCAAAGTGATTGCAGTCTTTATGTCTTGATGAAGTCTTGATGCTCAGGTCGCATTTCATCCGACTTTTACATCAGTAAGGTGTGGGTAAGTAGATCGATCCAACATTAATGACACTGACCTCGAGTCATGCAGTTTAAATCTTGTAACTCCATGTCTTCAGCTTCAGTTGCTTCATCTTTGTTCGTTTAATTTTTATGTCCTGGATGACTGAGAATCGGCAGAAACACATTAGTAACGTCCAACGTCTGTCACGGACCGCATCGATACTAAAGTTACTCAATTGCAACGTTACTTCAAACACATTTCTTCATTCCAAAAATAAGATGCTGCACCAGAGCATCCGGTCAGAGGCAGGTTCAGATATGAACAGTGAAGTAAACAAGCATGTCAGACAATAATTTAATCAGCTCACAACTTCAGAATCAACATGCTAACAAGTAGCATCTGTGTTTAGCCACTTCTATAACAGCAAACTAAATGTGACATCATGTCATCTTCTGCACATGCAGGTCACATCAGGACCGTGGAGAGTTCATACTGGAGTCAGGTGGAAGTCGCATTTAAAATGTAATGTTAACGTTTAGGCAAAAAAATCAGATTTTTTTAAATTAAAATTGAGCATAAAGACATGCAGTGTGAAGCATCCACTGGAAAAGTACTGCAGCAATATACACTGCCTGGCCAAAAAAAAAAGTATCCACCAAAAACAAGGTCACACACTAATATTTCATCGGACCACCTTTAGCCTTGATTTCGACACACATTCACTGTGGCTTTGTTTCGATAAGCTTCTGTAATGTCACAAGATTTATTTCCATCCAGTGTTGCATTCATTTTTCACCAAGATCTTGCATTGATTGGGGCAGCTGTGGGGTTAGGGGAGTTGTCCCGTAACTGGTAGGTTGCCAGTTCGAACCCCCGTTCCAGCTGTCTCAGTCCTTGTGTTCTTGGGCAAGACACTTAACCCGCTTTACTACTGATGGTGGTCAGAAGGTCCGGTGGCAGCCCCGCCTCTGTCAGTGTGCCCCAGGGCAGCTGTGTTTACACTGAATGAGTGAATGATTGAAGTGTTAAGCGCTTTGGGGTTCATATGGACTTGATAAAGAACTATATAAGTTCAAGCCATTTACCATTTCATGATAGTAGATTCTGACCGCTGCACAAAGCTTTCTCCAGCACATCTCGAAGATTCTCAATGGACACCATGGAGCCAATCCATGTGTAAATATTATGTCTCCCTGAACCACCCTTTCACAATTCCAGCCTGATGAATCCTGGCATTGACATCTTGGAATATGCCCGTACCATCAGTGAAGAAAAAAATCAGTTGTTGGAATAACCTGGTCATTCAGTATATTTAGGTAGTCAGCTGACGTCATTCTTTGAGCAGAAACTGTTGCTGAACCCAGACCTGACCAACTGCAGCAACCCCAGATTATAGCACTTAGTTAAATCCAGATGGCACCTTTTTTTTTGTCCAGGCAGTGTATTTTTACTGGTAACAATTTATTTACACCTAACTGATGCAGTGACTAGCTTCACATTCGTTCAACATGTTACAAAACAAATTTTGTGGTCGTGGAAGACAATATTAATCTATTTAATAAGAGTCAAATTATTGATCTGCACTGAGTAAAGAATAAAACAAAGAACAACTAATGAGACCAAAGCTTTTGCAAAAAAAAAAACTGAAAGGGTGGGAACCAACCCTCACTTAGAAGAAATATGGTTCAGAAAACCTGAATGAACCTTGAATGTTAGTGACTG
This sequence comes from Cynodonichthys magdalenae, assembly GCA_031762555.1. Classification (NCBI taxonomy): domain Eukaryota; kingdom Metazoa; phylum Chordata; class Actinopteri; order Cyprinodontiformes; family Rivulidae; genus Cynodonichthys; species Cynodonichthys magdalenae. Next base: position 14,857,306 of record JARVJO010000394.1, on the reverse strand, counting down.
GATGTCAGCAAAATGATTAGCCAGAAAAGACAGTATTGTTTAACCCCCTATGGTATAACTTTTTACTTTAGGAAGAAAAAAATATTTGACCCTTGTTTTTAGAAGCTTTGGGGTCTCTATTAATATAATGATCCTAAAATAAAAAGGTTGCGATGCGAAAGCTCGGTGTAGTTTCCTTGGCATGGAAATCCATTTCCTCAAAGATATTTTAAATCTGAAAAGGACTGGAGTGAGAAGTAGTATGGGTTGGGGAGGTGTGCTCTGTGATGAGGAAGCTTGGTTTGGAGACACAGCCCAGAGGAGCTGATCCCAAAAGGCGGTTCTAGGCCCAACCGGTCATTTTATCTCCCCTGCCTGGCTGCCTCAGGACACTACAGAATTTCTCAAACATGCATGAATGAGTCAAAGCAAGACTCTGGACATGTTTTTGATGAGAGGATAACATTATAACATGATATAAAGCTTAAAAAATATATTTTTTACATGATATTGCCCTTTTAACAAAACAAGCTAACCACAAAATTAATCCAAAAACTATGGAGCTCTGTAAGGACTGTATTATTGTTCTACTACTTTATTTGCAGAGATTTTATATCTCTAAAATGTTGATGTTTCTGTTTAAATAGCAAGAAAATAAATATTTTAAAATGATCCACAGGGACTTTAATAAATTATTTGTGTACTTATTATTAGGAAAATGATATCAAATAATTCAAAGAAATATTGAATCAAATTGAAATTGATTCAAAATTGAATCGAATTGTGACCCAAAAAATTATAATTGAATTGAATTATGAGGTTTTTAACAATACTCAGCATGACTTCAGTTGTATGGATTGTTTGGAAGGAGTTTATAAATATAATGAGAGGAAGAGTAAAAGTTGGAGAGACCATTATGTTAGAAGGAAACCAGGTTTCATCATTCATCATTTCATCATTGCTTGGGAACATGCATTGATGACAAATAAAGTACATTTAACTATGATAGGCTCACTTCATGAATAATGACCTGAAACAGCAAAACTCTGACCATAATGCCATGTAACATTCAGGGAAAAAAATATAGATACTGCAATTTCTGACAATGATTTTCAGGTAAACCTCAGGCTAAAGACTAGCTTTCACCATTTTACCTTGATAATAAACTGGTTTTAGATTGTTTTATTAATCCATTAAATTTAGTAAAATGCTCTTTAAATAACTGAAAAATGCATAATTTTGAGTAGATTTTTAAAAAAATCTTCTGGGGGGGTTGGGGCATGCACCCGGACCTTCCTAGGATTGGTCCAGATGTTTGTTTATATTAATAAGTGTCTCATTGATGTTAGCAGATGTTTGCTTCTGACATTCTGTTTTAATTTTAATGTATAGCTGCTAACTGTTTTAGCTGGTCCAAACTATTTCATTTTGTATGTGAATACATGTAAAAAAGCAGTGAGATTTAGAAAATTGCACCAACAAATGAAAATTTTAATTACATGTATTCACGTGCACAGTAAATAAATAAAACATCTTCCAAAAACCAACCTGACTTTAAATGTTTACAACTTTTAAAGTGAAATAAATGCTGAGAAAATAAAGAACTGTCCCTGTACAGTTACAACAGATTGCCATATAAGGTAATCAGAAAAAGATTTGCTGTAGTGTAGATGACTAATGTTTTATAATAATATTTTTGTGCTTGATATGCTTTTATCTTAGAGTACAGCCATGTAAATTAAAAAAAATGTAGTTTTCTTTACAGTACAGTAGTAGATCTGCAGCGAGTATCTCCTTTTTGTCTGTTATTAATCTCACAGTAGGACCTCACACAGCTTCTATGTTTTTTCTTTCTTTTTCTTCCTGAAAGTTTTTTTGTTTTTGGATGTATATGTGTATGTACTGTTGTGCTCAGCGACATAGATATAATGAGCATCCCTATATTTCTTGGTGTGTATGCCAGTAAACATCTATGTGTGTGTTTGTGTGGATGTGCAGCATTTTTATGCATAACTTCCTTTTTGTGTTCTTGTTTCTCTACTCTTTTTTTTGTGTGCATTTGAGTTTGTGTGTTTGTGTGAGTGCAAGTGCTTATAGTGGGGACAGAGAGGCTCATGGGAGCTGTGCTAAAGGCCATAGTATCACACTCCACTGTCTCTCAGGGCACATTGTTTATGCATGGGGCCACATATGCAGCAGACACAGACACACACTGCATACTTCAAGAGAGAGACACTGGGAGGTTGTGCATGCATGTCCCTGTGTTCATATGAAGGTGTGTATTGAATGTTGGCATACATATACTGGCCGGTATGTTTTTTTACACATGGGTTTCTCCTTTGTGTGCGCAGGCTCCTGCCATGATCACAGCCCACAGATGCTTCAGTAATCTCATCCTTTGGTCTCCACCTCTTAATGTGTCAGCACCCCACTGGCCGTGTTCTTTACCTTCACACTGTTTCGCTTTGCACTGTGGGAACCTGTTCCCGCACACACATACACTTCTGCATATGTATGTAGATGTACCACATGTGGACGTTTGTTAGAGTTTGATTTTTGTGTATGTGTGAGTTTGCCAGTCAGACACGCTGAAGGTCAAGCACTTTTTTTTTTCTGCTCTCACCTCTTTCCCTCTGCCTTCTCCCAGAGAGAAACAAGCTTGTGCCAGATGTCTTGTTAAAAATGACCCCTCAGTCCTCCCTGACTTCTCTACCATTTGTCTGTCTTTGTGTGTGTTTTTTTTTTGTCCTCATTCTTCTTTTATAGTGTCAAAATAACTACACTCCTGAGATTTTGGTTCCTTACACATCAATTCATTTGGAATAGATAGTGATTTCTTCCTAATACAACATTTATGTTTTGCCCAAACCTTCATCAACAACCATTTGTGCTTCTAAAAGTTAAAGTTAGGTGGGGATGTGCTTTGACTACATTTATGAACATGGTTTGACTGTATAATTAAAGTCAAATGAGATGTTTCATTTCTCTGTAGCTTCACTAAAGTGAATTTTAAAGACAAACTGTGGTCCTAAGTAAATAGTTTTTTAGCTAAACTTCAAGCTGTTTTGCCTAAAAACTGGAACACAAATATCAACCACTTATACTTTGACACTCAAGCTCACAATATAAACATGTTGGATCCAAATTAGTATTTCATTTTCTTCATTAGTGATAGACTTACCGTTAACTTTTTACCTTACAAGTCTTGGGGAAAGTTTGATAAAATAAAGTGCTATCGATGAGGAAAAAATAGCAACTGACTGCAAAAAATGTAAAAAAATTACATAGTAAAGAAAAAAAACTATCAACATTTATAAATCCTGATGCATAATTTGATTTCAATGAATAATCAAAGTGAAAATGATGAGTTAAGTTATTAATTCTGCTTTTATATAGAGTTCAGAATCTACATGATATATAAATTCTGGATAATGTGCAGTTACACTGTAGGAATACACACAACTTATAAACTTTATATACATCCTTGAACAGTAAATACTTTATAAATGTCACTTAAAATGAAAATGCTGTTTATTTACAAATCAAAACTGGGAGAAATCTAAGATTTAGGGAATAGTTAGTAGCAGATTTCAACTAGAGCTCTACACAAGTTTTCTGGTCACATCCTGCTATTTTACCCTAATATAGATATTATTTATAATATTTTACTAATCAGATAATTTTTACAACAGTGTTTCAATCTATTGAGAGATGGTTGTTGCTCTGTGAGTGTGTCAGGAGTATCAAAACATGTCATTGCAATCTTGACAACAAGGTGGCACTCTGCACTAAGACAAATCCCCTGAGGCTTTTTTTTTTTTTTTAATCCCAAGAGGACACCTTTATCCAGTGTTCTTCACTATGTTCATACTGTGTTTAAATGAGATGCTAAAGATGCTCTTTTCTAAACTATAGGGCTATTAAATTGATGTTTTGACTTGTGAGTTCTGCCCCTAACCAGTGCACCATGTTACACTGGGCACAGCTCGTAAATTTGATTGCATCCGTGTGCACATAAACTGCATGATAGTCCATTGTACTGCATTCTACAATATAAGCTGAAGACCATTTAGTTTAGCAAGATTTTCAACAAAAGATTTAGAATATGTATAAGCTTGTTTAAAAAAAAGTTTTGAAAATAAATCGTACTTATTGTAAGTGCATGTGAATTTGAACTTTCACTGAATCGAGAAAAAAAAATGTCAAAATAAACAGCGTGGTTGGATTTGATAATTAAATGTGACATTTTTACAGATTCCTGCTGAAATTTGCTAGCTTTTAGGAAAATGTTTTAAAGCTTAAAATACTTGTTTTTAATAAGAACTTTAAAAGCCATAGATTTGATTTTGCTGGCATGATTTATTTTTACTTCTTTAACTAATTTATTTTTTTTATTAAGTTTGGCGTAGGTGCCTGACATTGGTCCATTTGTGCTGGTGCAGCATACACAATTCATTGTGAGAATGTTCTTTCACTTCTATTTTTTTTTCTTAACAGTTGAATCAGATTTTATTTTGACATGTTTTCACAAGGACATTATCAAACTAGACATATTATAAAAAAAGTGTAAATTTTTTGCCTTCAATTGGGACCCTAAAAAGTATTTGTATAAAAGTCAGAATTGTGAACACTCTGCTTTAAGCATTTTTTAAAGTTCTGAACAAATTATGTTGTTGTGATAAGGGAAATGAAACAATACTTTTTAAACTGATATTCTTTTCCTAAATCCTTCAACAGCAACAATTTTCTGTCACATGCATTAGCTGTAATGCCTGTGGAAAAAAGGCTCAAAATATGTAATTTTTTCTCGTATTTTTAAGCTCGGAAAATCCAAAGCGCATTGCCTTATGTACTGTAGCCCTTTGTGGTTTTCTAATATCCCTACTTTTCAAAAAAGGTAGTTCTCGACCATCAGAGTAGATATTATAGAACGCTGAGTCTAATAACTTTTTTTGATCAGGTTTTTTTCCTGATACAGTCAGGAGGTTCTATGACATGGCTGCATTTAAATTACCATGACCCAACATGTGTCAAAAACAATTAACACTTCTTCCATGTTTAGTGTTCTTGTTTACAGTAGTGTTTAAGGTTTTTTTTATTTTATTTTTTATTTTTTGTTTCCCAACATTACCCAATTTATAGATAGTCTCACTATCCCTTAATGAATTGCATTGATTAAAAAGGATAACCACTTATTGGTGGACAGCACACCAAGATTGTAAGTTTAAAATAGGATGCAACTTTGGGTTGTTCCTTAATAAGAAATGGTTTGATATTCTGTTGTTTCTATCATTAATTAGATTTCTTCAGAAGTTGAAGGTCATGCTGACCACCTGTGTGAATCTTTTTACTTATCAAATATACAAACATGAGTAAAAGTGAGGCATTTAAGTTGTAACATGTTTGACTTTTTTTAATTAAGATCCTTGTCCTGTTTGTGTCTGTATATGTGCAGCGTGTCCTTTCCTATGTTCTAGGCAGAGTCCAGGTCTGTAAGGCTGCTGTTATTACTGGAAAGAGTTCAGTGACAAGTGTGCTCAGAGCCATCTGCACCAGACCTCAGACTGCAACATCTGTGATTCACACACACACACACACGCACACACCATCCCATGAGAAGTATGCACTCCTGTGTTGTCACACTGCTGTTATGTAGCTGTCATACACCGAGCATATGGCGCTAACCCCCCCGAACCTTGAGGCCCAACGTCAGATGTGACAAGCTATGTGGAATTAGTCTCAATTCTACGTCGTTATAGAAGGTAGTTATTCACATTATGTTGAGGTCACTCTCATAGCTTCTGTCAAATTATAGTGCGTTTTCATTTGATTTTCCAACTACACTTGGGGAGATGCGATGATGAGTAATTTCTAACCCGTTCTTCAATAAAGAGTGATTTGCAGTGGCCATGTTGAGTTTAGTTGATGGCTGAGGTCAGCCAAAACCTGTTTTTTATTTTCCTTGCCTTCTTTAATGTTACGTTAGCTTGTGCAGCTAATAATGGACACATTTTGCAAAAACATATTTGATTTTTTTTTTTTAAGTTTGGTGACTAACACTGGTGAGCTCTACAGGCTCTAACACCGTTTAGTATCTGATCTGGTATTCGTCACATTGGATATGTACTTCAATCAACACTCAACTGACACTATGTTGGTTTGTTATTGTCTTTCTTCTGTTCCAACTCATTGCTAACGTAAGTCACAAAGCAAGTCAACAAATTTCACTCAAAACTGCACTCACGTCTATGTATCTTACACATATTAAGGACTTAGCTTCATTCAGATAACACCTGTTATAAGTCTTTGGAACAAGTGCTCTGTAGGACAGTTACATCAAAATGATGCCCATATTTGCCATTTTCATGCTGTTACACATCTAGTTTTTTGTGTTGGATCATTGCTTGCTTGAGTAACTTGATAAGGTTTCTTGGTGAAAAGTCAATAACCTTATTTATGTTCCACTCAGTGTTTTGTATATTCGACTTGATTATCATTGTATTTGTGTGTAAAGACAGCGAGGTGGCCCAGGTCATATACTGTCAGGCTGAATCTAATCATCTTGCCATTGTGATAAGTGAAGGTTAATTTCTCTGTTAAGGGGTTGATTTGTCTATTACCAAGATCTGTGATGAGACTTTTCCACTATTTAAGTGTAATCATGTTTTTTTTTAAGTCATTAGTTGATAATGAATAAAAAGGTTTTGATTTTTGTCTAATCTTTGAGAACAATTGCTGCGGGGGAAGATCATAAATACCTTCTTACATATTTTGCTGTTTCTATGGGCAACTTTTTTTGTATTTCTATTTAGAATTTTTGTTTTGCTTGCTTTGCCATCTTTAAAATATTTCTTTTGTTTTGGTCTTTTATGCTGGCACACCTATTGGAGCACATGTGCAAATGTAGAGACCAGTAGGTGGAGTTTACAGCCACTACCACAACTTTCTTACAAGACTGTGTGGAGTGTTTTGAACAAATGATGCTTTTGTTGTTGTTTATAAGTGTAATAATCTAAAGGGATTTTGACATTTCCCCCACCTTATCTCTGCTGATTAGAATGTTCTTGTCAGTAACACGTTCACAATATTGAATCTCTAGACTCTCTAGAATCTCTAGAATTTTATAAACTCAAATGTAATTTTAGCAAATTTAACTGATTTAAGTTGTATGTTTAGCATCAAAAAATTATTTGTGCAATCCTTTTGTTTGGAGAGTTTAAAATGATTGCATTATGACTTTTGTCTTTTTTTTTTGTTATGATTTTATCCAGTTTCTGTGTTCATGTTTTTTGTTTTTTTTTGCCTCTTATGAGTTTTAGAATACCATCTCAGGACAAACAACCTAATGGTTGAGGCAGAGAGGTAGCAGAAGACCACACCGGGTGCCATTTCCTGTCAACTAAGAACAGAAATCTGAGGCTGCAATTTGAACAGACTCACTAAAATTGGATACAGGAGAAAAAAATATTTCCTGGTCTGATGAGCCTCGATTCACTGGACTCTAATAGCGTTCACATTCACAGGATCCCAATCCAATCCATCACCTTTGGGATGTGGCTTAATGAGAGATTTGCATCATGGATGTGTAGCTGACAAATCTCAAGCAACTGCATGATGCTAGCATGCCAATATAGACCAAAATCCCAGAGGAATGTTCTTAACATCTTGTTAAATCTATACCATGAAGAGATAAGGCAGACCTGAAACCCAAAGGGGTCCTGTATTATCATGGGGTATTAAATAAACTGGGCGGTAAGTGTCTACTCTCAAGGTGTTACTTGCTCTAGATCACCTTCTTGTATCATTCTGCTTTGTTGCTGATGAGTGGTATATTTTATTGTTTGGGCCTATAAAGTTACCAGAAATGTTGCACCTACTTTTTGTTTACCACATTGATTGCATGCTTTTGCAGTTAGGGTGTGAAGTATTGGTAGACCGGGCCAGTCACCAGATTTTAGTTTAACAGAGTTGCATTCAATTTAATGAAGGCTATAACGAGCTGAAGTTGACTTCAGGCTGCAGCTGATGTTAAAGGGTCAAAGACGTCATTTGGCACATATGGATTTTCCACAAACTTAGATGTAATCATTGGGTATGACTCTGTTTATGCTGTAATGTTACTTCTGAACTCCATAAACTGTAGCTGTCTGAGAGTCTGACCAATATCTGCTGCTTTGGGAAAAATGACAAAATGCAAAAAGTATTTTTATTTATTTATTTATTGCTCACACTTGCAACTTTTTTAATGTTTTATTAGATTTTTGGCATGTGACACTTTGATCAATGAAGTTTTACAGTTTTCAAGTTCTATTTATAAATTACAAGATACAATTGCCTCACAGCAAGAAGGTCCTGGGTTTGATCCCCAGTCTGGAGCTGGGGTCTTTTTGTCCAGGGTTTGCATGTTCTCCTCGTGCTTGCTTGGGTTTTCTCCAGGTACTCTGGTTTCCCCGACAGACCAAAAACATGAACAATAGGTTGCCTTCAGGCCCAGGCCTCCCTTGCTAAAGAGATCTGTGATCTCAGTGGGATTTGCCTGGTTTCATAAAAGTCAATAAAAAATAAAAAATAAAAAAATAGATCTTCAAACAAAAAAAAAACTTGGTTAAAATTTATAAATTCTACTCTAATATCTCCATATTGTCTCTTATTCACCTGTTTGATGAGAGTTTTTACCTCTTCTCCGACCTCACACTCACTTTTCTTCAACCCCAGCCCCACCCCTGCCAAAGTGAAAGTGCTGATTGCTTTAAAAGACCATACAGACACATTGGCAGCTATTATCTGTGGTTAGAGGAGACCAAGCAGAGAGCCAGACCTTTTATCCCGATGACTATCTGCTGCCTCCCTCACTCCCCCTCCTGCTGGTTTGTGTATGTCAGAACGGCGTAATTTGGCCCCAACGTATGGCCCAGCGTGCCACAGTTAATGAGGGGGCTGTTTGAGAGTTAAATGCACATGAATAATCATCAGGGAGCTGGAGCTACAGAGAAAAGGAGAACATTTTGAATCAACACATGTTGTGTTACTTGAGAGACTGGATGATCAGACTGAAGTTGTGATGGTAACTACTGTATATGACAGGTCAGTTATTAAAATAAATGGTCCTGTAAAATTTATTTGCTGCCTGTAACTAATGACTGTACGCATATTTTTATTGTGGATAATAGTGTTGTGAAACATGCAGAAAGACAGGAAGCAGGTGGTGGTTTATCCATGCTTGATGGACGTTTCCAAAATTAATTATAGCTTTACATTCAGTCAATAAAGTTATTAAAGTTAAATAAACAAAACATGCATTTTAATACAATACAATACATATCTAGCATTATTAGATGGCTTAGAATATCACTGTTTTTAATAAAGTCTCTAACAAGGAAAAGAAAAATCATGTCAAGTTCTAAGCACACTAGTTTAAATGAATTTAAATAAAATTTTAAAAAGAGAAATTAAAGCCTGATGTTGACCAGTACTGCTTAGGGAAATTAAAATCTTAAGTGACTGCAATTAGCCATATTGACATGATAGCTTTAGCCACTAAATCGCCTGTTGTTGGCACATTTGTGAGCCTTTTAGGTGTTTATATTGCTTGCAATTGACAGATAAAAAATAAACAAGTTGTTCTATGTTAAGATCCAGTGAAAAGTGTGTCCAAAAATGCAAAACAAATTGCTAGAAAATGTAATTACTTCTGTTTAGTTTATCTTAAAGTTGATCTTTCATGTTTGTGTATAGGGTGTAGCAATAAATGTTGACAGCTGTAATTTTAGTTGCTTTTCAAATGCAGCAAGCCAAATGAATCACAACTACAAAAGTGATGGCTGTGTACCTAATCCAAAAATTATCCAAGTGCTGATTTAACACAGTAATTAGACCTCAGTGCAGGGGTGTTTAAACATGCAGGCAACCCTTTGCTCCAACAAAGATCCACTCTGCCCAGCACCAGCTATCGGAGAGGAGTGTAATGGTAGAAGTCAAAACAGGGCCATTCATTTGCTCTTGTTGAGCTAAGTGCATTCTTGGCTCACAGTCGGGGGCATCACACCAGACAGTGCGACTAAAGCCAGAGAGCCCATTTACGGAGGCAAATGTCACCATGTCACACCGCCCAGCATCACTGCATCTTTCTCTCCATGGCTGGTACCCTGCCGTGCCCTTCAGTGCCATTCAGCTGTAACTCTTTCTCTGTTTACATCTGTTTCTGCTTTCTTTCTTTTTGCCTCACTCTTTCGGCTTGTGTCTTACTCTCAACCCCCTCATCACGTCCATCTCTGTGTCTTTCAAAACAGTTACAAACAGAAGCAGTCTCTTTCTCCATATTGTATTTGCTTCAGCAGCCCTCTAAATGTTACCCTTGTGACTTAGGTTGTTTTACATCTATGCCCACGTATTTCCATTCCTCTTTAGGCACAACCTTGTTCTCGCCAGCCATCCTTCAACCTCAGCTGAACTCTGAAAGCAAGTTGCTTTTTCATAGCATTGCATTCTGTGCCACCTTCTATGCCTTCATCTATTTCCATTTTTTCCTTTTGACTGACAATGTAGATTTTCTGACGTGGTTATGGAGCAGAACCTGTGGATTAATAAAACGTGATCAAGGCAAATGTGGGGCATGATCTCCTTCATTCGTCACATCCCTAATTCTGTCTGCCCATTGCTTATCCATGTCTTGTTTCATAGAGACTGTTTCATCTTTCTGCTATCTGTTTGCGCTGCAACCAGAGTGTGCCCCATGGTTTGCATGTTGCCACTCTATCTTAAAACCAAACAGTGTGCATGTGTTCCTGGCCCAGCAAATGTTGTAGAAGGCAGCAACAGCGTGTGTGGAGCTGCCAAGATAATGAATAGGCGACGCAGCTCATGCATGCTAATGTTATGTTGTAAGCAGTTTTGTTGACAAGTGCTAATACTTCTTTCATACTATCATCAAAAGCAGCTAATACAACAGCCATTACTCCACAGCACTCCATGCAAGACATGATGGATTGTGACCTTAATATAGGTTAGCTGAGTTTTGAAAGTTAAACAACCTGCAATAAATCACAGAATTATTACAATGCACTTTAATTGGTTAAGGACTGTTTATTTCCTAAAGAGGTAGGAAAAATTGGGTTTCTGCACTTTTTAATTTGCAAAGTGCATTTTCATTACAAATGGCAGTTTAATATTACCCTCCTTTGTCATGCAAAATACGCAACACACTGGCAATATATTAATTGGACAAAAATGCGGTGCCAGCGTAAATCCTCCTCCTCTCTTACTCTGTCCCTCTGTCTCTCTCTCTCCCTCTACCTCTCCAGTGGTGAGAGGTGGTTACATCGATCAGAACTGGAGAACCAGAGAGACAAAGTTAAACACCCTCTCTCATACCGTGCCAGTCCTTATCTGTTGATGTAAATGCAACAGCTAAACAGAATAAAAATAAATGCAACAAAAAGCTGACAGGCCATTGTCTGCTCTATGTCAGCAGCTTATTAAGAGATAGTACAAATGAGGGCCGTGCTGGTAATTATGCTTGCCCCCCTGTTGGTTTTAGAGTTTGCTCTTTTGTAGAGCAACAGCTCATGATTCATAACATGGACAAGGAGCTTCTTCAGCTTTCATTTATATACATTATCAATTAAAGCATTATTTATTGTGCTATTTAAAAATTTGCATTGTTTTAATGAAAACACTTTATACTCAATGCAACAAATATAATTAGGACTGGATGTCTTATTATTATATTGTAACAACTGAAGCTTTATATGGCATTATACGTTGTTTTTTATTATTATTATTCTCATATGATTGTCTAAAGGAAACCACACCAAAGCAGACACAGGCTGTCACACTGTCAGTTACAATGTAACATGACATTTGTCTTTAAAGTCTCAAAGCACACTTCAATATTGACCTGGGAAATTTCAATATTGACTTGGGAAATAAAACAAACTCAAAAAATATTGGTACATTTATAAACTCAATGTACAATTTAAATCTTTATCCACTGATATCAAAACCTACCAGAATCACAACTCATAGTGCTACAATAATCGAAAATATTTTTACAAATATAATAAACAGAGAAGTAATAATTGATGACTGATGTAAGTGATCACAAAATGATCTATGCAATACAAAAGTAGATACAATCAAGAAAAAAATAATAAACACTTGAAAAAAAACTTTGGATAAATTAAAAGAAGATTTAAGAAAACAAAATTGGAAAGATGTCTATGTTCATGATGTAAACAGAGCATATGATGTGTTCATGAATATTTTAGGAGCTCTGTATGAAAAGATTTGTGTAAAAAAAATGTAAAGTGAAAAATTGTTGAAAAACCATGGATGACAAAAGGGTTGAGAATGCTTGCAAAAATTTACTTGTAATCATGTTTTTTTTATTTAGAACAAAAGAAATAGAAGAAAGATACAAGAAGTATAAAATTAAGTTGGTATGGGTTATAGGAAAGCACAAAAGGGAATATTACTGTGATTTATTAGGCAAAAGTAATGGTAATATGAGGGCAACATGGCAAGTAATGAATAGAGTTCTGAAAAATGATTAAGTAAAATCAAGTATTTCACAATATTTTGTAAAGGATGGCAATGAAATCCATGATCAAAATGAAATTGTAAATGGATTTAATCATTATTTTGTGAAGGTTGGCCCTAGTCTTGCAGCTAAAATACCAAAAGTAGATAAAAATGTGAATCATATAGTTACGGGTTATACCAACAGTATTTTTCTTGATGGAACTGATAAATAAGAAATATTGAATATTGTAAAAAAAATCTTGCAGACAAAAAGTCAAAAAGATTGGGTGGACATGATGTTTGTGAAGGAAATAATGAATTATGTTATTGAAACATTTACATACGTATGTAATTTATCATTTCCAACTGTTGTATTTCCAGACAATATGAATAGCCAAGGTTATTCCTCTTTTTAAGAATGGTAAGAAATGTATGTTTAACAATTAATCAAGTAACAGTCAATACAAGTTTAGAGCAAATACTTCTACATCGATGGCTCTCATAGAATTAATAGAACAAATAACAACTGCTGTTGATCAAAAACAGTATTGTGCTAAAGCATCTGAACCTATTGACCACAGTATTCATCTTGAAAAGCTAAATAAATATGATATTAGAGGGCCAGCATTGTTACTTGAAAGATAGGAAACAGTTTGTTCAAATAAATAATGTAAGATCAGAATTTTGTAACATGACGTGGCGCTCCTCAGGGTTCTGTACTTTGACCTAAGTTATTTATTTTGTATGTTAATGATTTGGTAAATGTGTCGAAAGTTTTTAAATGTGTTTTATTTGCAGATGATACTTAATTTTTTTGTTTGGGTAAAGATACAGAACAAATATTGGAGCTGATGCAGATGGAATTTGTTAAAATACAAACTTGGTTTCAATGTAACAAATTATCATTAAATTTGGATAAAACAACTTATATGATATTAAGTAATAGAAAGAAAACTATTGATGTTCTATTTAGAGTCAATGGTGTTGAGAATTGTAGAGTCAGTGAGGTGAAGTTTCTAGGTGTTATCATTGATGAAAAGCTGACATGGAAATCTCATAAATTATTTAAAAACAAAAATAGCTAAATCTATTGGAGTAATGTATAAAGTAAGAGTTATTTAATGATACAGCTCTGTATATGTTGTATAATGCAATAATTGTTACACACTTAATTTACTGTATTGAAATCTGATGTAAAGCATGCAAAACAATTACAAATCCCATTTTTATTTTACAGAAATGAGCTATAAGAATTATCACCAGAAAACATTACAGCCATCCATCAAATACATTATTTTATCAATTGAAAATTTTGAAATTCTATGACATGATTGACTAATATTTTAATGTTTATGTAGAAGGCTCATAAAAACATATTACCTTCAAACATTCAAATAAATTTTGTTAAGCAAGAAATTTGTTATTATCTTAAGGGGATGGAAATGTTTGTGTAGCCCGGGTTTTGTATGAGTGAAGGAGTGATGTAGTTTAATCCAGGGAATAGGATTCTGGAATGGTCGGGAGGATGGTGTTAAAAATGCCAGATCTAGGTACATATTTTTGAAGGAATATGGAAAAGCATAATGTGATTCCATACAAATTGTTGTTTGAGTTGATGTTTTAATTTAAATATTTTTTTGTTTTTTTTGTTTGTTTTTAGTAAATTACTATTGTTTGAATATATTTTTGTGGATAATAGGGGCAGATATAAGATTTTTTACTCTTTCTGTTGCCTTTCATTTTATTTGATTTTTGATTTGTATATTTTTATTTTCCAGTGTATAATAATATGTATAAAAAACACCCATACCTAATGTATTAGCACCAAGTTGCTAAGAATAAAATGTAATTTATAATCTAACATATTTGTTATACATTATCCCTTTCTCTAGTCTTAAATTGATGCATGAAGTTATTTTAAAGAAAGCAATACTACTAAGACTCTTTTACGTAATAAACTCTAAAGTTTTTTTTATTTTTACTATTATTATTGAACTGAATGGTGGTACTGGTTATTATCTGTCCAAAAAGTTATATTTTCTATTTTATTAGCTCCAGTTTTTAAATCTCAAATAGACAAAGCTTTAAATGTTTGGTTATGTATTTGAATGTTTGCCATTCATACACGCACACCCACACACACACACACACACACATATATGTATATATATATACATATATTGGAGCCAGTGTCTATATGCGAGGAATGTGGGACTGTACCATCTACACAAAAGTCCTGCCTACACATCCTCCCAACTGGCTAACAGGTTGTCACACTGTCAGTCACAGTGTGACATGACATTTTTCTTTAAAGCCTCAAATAACTAATTTATCTAAGCATGCTTTAAAAAAGCAGGTTTAAACATTCAGCAGAAATGTAGGAATCAGCTAGAAATTGTACAGCAACCATCCAACAGAGTACACACATCTTTTGTAGCTTTAACTTCTGGCTTCCAGTCATGTGTCTATAATACTGTATATACTGATGATCAAACAGCTACACAGAAATGCAGATAAGTAGTGAAAATAAATGCTGCTAATGAGTATCAGCTTCTACACAGATTGCACTCCTCAGAACTCTGGCAGTTTTTGACTTAAAATGTTCAAACTCGTATTACATTGAAAGGGGGAACCAGATTTGAATAAGTGGGGAATTCCCAAAAGTAAAGTCTACTCTACAGAGCGCAAGCCTTTATTGAAAAAAATATAAAATATATAAAATTGATGTACAGTATATCATATGCTGTGATTGCAACCCTGGTTATTACAAACTAGTGTGCAACTGCTGTGAAAAATCAAGTTGAATTAAATAACCGAAAAACAGAGCACTCTCTGTCTGTTCCTAAATCTTAACTTAATACAATCAATGTTTTTTTATAACTTTGTTCAATAAATTATTAGTCTCTGAGAAGAACCAATCAACACCAAACACAAGAGAGTGCAGTAGCTTTAGCATAATCTTGTTCCCTTACATTGGTAATTTCAGAAAATTGTAGTTAGTTTTCTTTGAATAGATTGGTAAAATTATATTAAAGTCTTAGTTGGGTTAATTTATCATTTGTTGTTATTTTAACATCCTGAGAGAATTTACATCTGTTTATACATTTAAATTTTCAAAATAATGGAACAATAAAGAACATAGTTTTTGTGTCAGTTTATTTTATGCTGTAAGAGGTCACATTTTCAACAAAGTACAATGCCTGAGAAAACGTGGCAGAAGTAAAATGTAAAATAGGGTAATAAATAAAGATTGATAAATAAATGATACATTTTGAGTTTGCTTCAAGTGAATATCACAAAAATTAAAAGTAAAACGGAAAAATTCAGTATCAGCTTTAAAATGGTCTAAAAATGTACTATTTTATTTATGTGCATGTTAGTTTGTCGTGTTCATTGTATTAACATTGTTCGAACAAATCACTTTCTAAAGAGCCAGTTGTAGGTTAAAAGCATATTAATATATCTTTTTTATTTGCATGAGGTTCACATGTGGGTTAAGACAGTGTGAATCAGGAAGAAAATCTAGTGCCCTATGACTCCCCAATGGCAGTATTACGGCACGTTGCCAGCTGGCTTTGACAAGGTGCCACCCAGACATGTCACAGGGCTGTCCTATGTCTCTAACCCTCAGCCAACACACACACAACGCACACTCACATACACACAACACTCAACTTAACTCGCACGCGAGTTATATCCCCTCGAGGCCATCACTCACCCGTCATTCCTTGATGCCTTGTAGACCAATCAGGCTCTGTCTCATGAGACGCAGTGTCACACATTTAAGGATGCATAACGAAGTGCTCCTTGATTTCCCAGTGGCCACTGTCTGCAGCCGGCTCACGCTTCTAAATACGCATGAATGTACACACACACACTCTTAACTGCATGCTTACACCATCCGAGCGCTCTCTATGTGGTCGAAGATTTGTGTCACAGAGTGTCATGTCAACAGTAGGTGAGATGATGGGATGATGTTTTGACTTAAAGCAGTGTTTCAAGCTTATGCACAGCTGTTAAAGACGATGAGAGACAAGCAGAATAAGCAATAGTGTCGACTTTGTGATAGGATGTTCATCAATTAAATACCAAACTGAGTGAAATACGATTAAAACATTTTTTACGCAAACTTTGAAGCAGCAAACAAAGCCTTTCATTGAGAATTACATGTGTACTGCTTTTTCTTGTAAAAATGTACAAGAGTTCAGGCCTATTTAGGGTGCCATTTGTTTTACTTAGGACGCCAATTTACCTGTAGCAAGGCTAAACTCACAGCCTATCTTACCCCCTGTGCTGTAGAAAAGCCTCTTTTTGATTTTGACATTTTCAAACAAGTAAAAAGCTCTGTGGTTGACCTTTGTTCTCTCTCTTCCTCCTCTGTGTTTTTTCTGCATTTCTGTCCTTTTCTCCTACTTTTTCCTTGCACTTTGTATATCGCTTTGAGCCAGGTAAAATTATGGGGCCTGTGAAATACTGCAGAATGGTCTCACCATTAGAATAGAGAGAGCAAAAGAAAGAAGGTAGAAATAGCAATACTCTGTTTGAGTTGTATGGGTCTCAAAGTTACCTCCATATGACCCACAAAAACAGTGATTTTGCTCAGGGGAAAAAGCATTTTGGACCCATTACTCAAGTCATTGCTGTTGTGCACTCATATAAAACAAGGCATAGAGGGTGGAGGTAAAGGCGAGGAAAAGGTATAGCACCAAAGCTCAATTGCAAACGTAGCTTTTATGCTGGATGAAAGCCGAACTTCAATTGATGAGAGCTTTCAGGGTCTTGTGTAGGGGTGGCATTGAAGAAAGGCATACAGTAATGTTAGAAAGCCATTTGTACCACACTTTTGCACAATTACAGCCTTTTCTCTAAAAATGTGTTGTTTATAATAGGTGACTGAGGCAACAATTGTGTTGGAGTAGCTTTGAAGCTGGGTGTTCTGTAGTGAGATGGAGCACAATGCACAAAACATGTGACAATGAAGAACAGCATAATCTTGAAAACTAACGGTATGAATTAACATTTAACTGGCATTGTTCAGAATTTTTATGCTTGTGAAAAATGTATGTGAGGGGTTCTTGTTTTTACATATTTATTTTTGTGAAAATGTTCTTGTGTGTGAAGCTAGAACAGAGTTTACCTTTGTACAAAAACAGTTCAAAGTGCAGTGACGTACACCAAACAAATCCCTTTATCAATCACAACCAATTAGCATTTTTTACAGCAATAGAGGCTATGGTCTAATGTTCTGACACCAGCTTTTGTGCATTTTCCATATCTTCTTAGGCAGCTATATGAAACAGTATTTGTTTGTGACTCTAGGCCAATATTTTCCAAAAGCCAGCACCGCCTTAGGTTTATTTGAGATAAATCAGTCATAAATCAATTTACCAAACCGTGTATTCTGAGCTTGACTTTTAAAACTGGGTTTGCTTTGGTAATAGAGTAATCCTTTTTAATAGAAAATACACACACCCACATCCTTCTTTTTGGAGAGTTTGATGGATTAGCTTTTTTGCTGAATTCCATGGATGACATCTTGAAGTGGAAATCCAGGTGTGGTGATCCTTTTATTTTTCCCCTCCTTTTTTTCTCTCTCTCTGAGATGGAAATTGGCAACTGGGTGGGTAATGTGCCATAAAAATGATGCGTTTTTAAGAAAGGAATAGGCATAAGCAATTTGAGTGTATTATTTTTTTATTCTATTTTTCTTACTATGTTTTTTTTAATTTATTGTCATGTTTACAGTTTTACTTATATTTGTACTATGAAATATTACTTTGAGTATTTTAAATGAATAACTAGTTTGCGCATTATAAAAGTTGTGCATTTGTTTGTGTGTTTTCTTTATTTAAGAGGAGAAGGATGTTAGAGGAAATGGAAAATTTCTTTAAGTAACTTCTGAAAATAGCATTCACCATCAATTCATCTACACCCACCCTTCATTATTCCTTTAGCCTTCCTTCATCTTAGTACTTTGTGTTTAGTTAAAATCCACTGGTTGGGGTCAGGTGTAAACTCAGGTGTGCAACAAACAAAAGAACTGAACGCAAGTGAAGCTACCGTGACCAAATCTGTTTTTCCAATAGTATGTAGCTAAAACCCTGGCTATGGCCATTCATGAACTCAGTGCTGTTTTCCTAAATGCAAGGCGTGGAAAGTGAAAGTACCAGCAGCAACATTCTGCCTGGTAGCAGGCATGACGGGCCTGTCAGTGAGTGACATGAAACACCTGGACAGGAAGATAAACCAGCCAAAACCAGATTATTTCACGTTTTGCTTTTGTCTAAATCATCTATTTGTTGTTTTGTCTTCTAGCTTTGGATTAAAGCCATTAAACATGATGATGGTGGTTGAACTTCAATGTTTAGTTTAACCCTGTCTGCATGTTCCCTGCTATTTGAAATTGGGTTGTGTTCTCTTGTAAAATACTAGCAGATATGGATAAAAACATACAAATATACATGTCCTGCACACAAATATTCAATAGAAATGATATGACCGCCCACAGAGGCACCATTTCACACACTTCACTCCTGGAGAATATCACTATCCTGAGGATTTATAGATCTTAATAGACATTTCTTGCAGCTCCCTGAATGAGGTGTCACAATTGATGGCATGCAGACTTTTATTACCTAGTATGGTGCGTAATTAGGTTAAATAAATGGGGTTGGACATGCATGGTATAAGCTACATTTCTCACCCCGCCTGAATTTATTGGCCACACTCCGCTGTCTGAGGTCTGCTATAATGCACTCATTTGCATGGGGGCACATGTTACTTATGGGTGTGTTACTGTTACATCAACTGCTAAGTACAATGACAAGGGCTAGCTCATGAATAGTTTGGTTCAGTGGTTGGCAGCATCCTGGCTCACCAACTGCCTATTAGCTATGATATGAAAGCTGCTTGGCAAGTGTTAGATTGATACTTGACACTTCGAACAAAGCTCATTGTCATTGTAATTACTATACGTTGAGTTTTAATTTCATGGTCGTCCATATTGCCAGCATGATAGGGCTGTCTGTTACTTACATCTTCAGTAACAGCTGCCTATTCAGCCAATGTATCTATCCGCCTTTCATATATCCAACAGTCTCAGAAATAACGACTTCATAATGACTATAATCACTTCAGATGTAATTATTATGCATCACCATTAGTACAATTAAATAGTAGTTTCTGAGGAAACATTCCAGGTTTTTCTTCCTCCAGATGTCCAATCAAGTGTGAATCACAGATAAACTAATAGCAGAGAACTATGTGTTATGACCTGTTTATTGAGTAGTCTTTAAAAGGAATCACTTTGACTGGTTGCTCCGTCATTTACTGGCGGTTTCAGCCCATCTGTCTGTTAAGGATGAGCTGATTATGAAGTGTATTTAATGAGGTAAGTTCATAATGAGAATGAGCCGGCCAACAGTAATGACAGTGTAGGAGCTGAAACAATGGCAGTAGCCTGCAGTGGTGGATATTACTGTTCAGACTTTTTTGACCTTTGCAGATTCCAATTTCCCACCCAGTTCCCATCGTCCGATTGAATCATCGAGAAGGCGTGTCTGCTCGTGTGTGTTTAAAAGTGTTCTTGGGAGTATGATCTCATTTGTCATTGTTATACTTTAGGGCTATCAAAAGTAATCTTGCAAAAAGGGGTGTTCACATTAATGTGCACACTTGTGCGTACCTCTAAATCCAAGGCCAGGCAGTTGGGTTGGACCAGCTGAAACATGTCACTTCATACACATAGAAACACGTAGATGCACTTGTTCATTCTCCTGTAGACCTAAACTTGGCTACTTGCTTGTGCAACAGGACATGCTAAATAAATCCACAGTTGGGATGTTTGACACATAGCAAAGCAATTTGACTGATATTTTCTGCATCCCTTTTTTATTCCCTTTGTTTCATACCCACATGTATTACTTTTTTCACTCAATCACTTTTGTTTTTTTCCCCCAATTTTTTTCTTCATACTCAGCAAGTACATGTTCACTATTTTCTCCCTACCCTACCCCCACACCCTCCAGGGTTGGAGACAGCATAGAAGAGTTTTCTGAAGACAGGGCCCATTGACAGGCTAGACTGGCAGTAACTTATTGTCTATTGATGGAGTGTGACAAATCATGTGGGAATGCAGGGGTGCGTGGCAGTGAGAGCCAGGGTGTTATGTGAGTGTGCCTGCATGTGCACATGCAACGTCGACTGGTGTGTTGTGTGTGTGCCTGCATGCATTTTTGCCTTTTTGTGTCAAAAGCCTGCATGTGTGTTTGTGCATAAAGTCTTAGTGTGGGGCAGGCGGGCATAGCCAGGACCCTTCACAGCTCATTTAGTCCAAATGGGGCCACCTGGGTGGTGAGGGGGCTCAGCAGGACGGCTCTGGCATTCTGGAGCCCCGCTGACAGCTCCCTAATATAGGGGCTTTGTCGACCTATTAATCAACACAGCCACTCTGACAAATCACCACAAGTATGACCTAATGAGCAAGGAAAGGAGGATGAGGTAAAGTTAAGAGGTAGAGACATGACAGAGAAGGTGAAGAGGGAATGCGGATAATATGGACAAAGGTGGAGGCTAAAAAGTCACACAGAGAGTTGAGGTCTAATGAAAAGGAAATGAAAGAAAGTAGTTTGACATTACATCTGACAGTTTAGGCCGGGGGTCAGCCATGAAGTAATAAGAGGTGAATGCTAACCCAGTTGTCATTTGGTGCTCACCCTTCACCTCTAAAGTCCCACAACAAACTAGTTGATTTGTATTTATGAAAGAGGAAATTGTGCGGTCCAAATTATTGAGTACCTATTCAGCCCACCAATTCCCTATAACTGCCAAGCAAATTAAACTACAGATGCTTTCTAGACAATTTTTTGCAGATGCTTCAGTGCAAATTAGAGGTGCAAAGACATTTGATTTTGAACACAAACAACATTGATGTATGTCTTCTTCTCTGGTTCCCACCCTGAGGTGAGCTTGCATCTAATCTTTCCACTACCAATCTTGGGTCCAAATCACATTAGGCGGGATCAGAGGTGAAACTGGAGCTTTTCAACAGCAGCCTGTTCTCACTAATGAACCCCCATGGCCATCCATTGCATATTACAGCCTTGCTGAGTGAGGGGGAGAAAGTTTTGCAATAATCATTATGTAATTGCACAATGGTTTCCATTGCCCTGACATTTTGAAAACTCGATAGCAATATCTTTATGCTTCTCCATAGGGAATTTGTTTGGAAGGACTGCACTATGTATGATTGATGGTTTTCTGAGGCTAAATAATCTACTTAATGTAATCATACAATGCAGTGTCCATCTGAAGTTTGTTTTATAAGCTAGTTTATTTGCTGTACATTTTTTGTGGCAAACTCATATTGATTTTATTATACATTGTGTGAGTTAAAGTCAGTAGTTATGTTACTCAAGACAGGTAAACACAGTCACCATGCACGCACTTTCTAGTACTACTGCTATAATATCTTTCTTACTCTCGTAGGATTGTCATAAAAGTTGCATCGAAGTTTGGACCCTACTGATTTGAGCCAACAAATATGCAACTAGCAATTGAACACCTTAGTGAATATTCAGAAGCAGCACCCTCATATTGACTTGTACCTGTCTGCTTTCCAGTGATATACTAAGCCCCAACCTGTCT
This sequence comes from Cynodonichthys magdalenae, assembly GCA_031762555.1. Lineage (NCBI taxonomy): Eukaryota > Metazoa > Chordata > Actinopteri > Cyprinodontiformes > Rivulidae > Cynodonichthys > Cynodonichthys magdalenae. Next base: position 14,835,163 of record JARVJO010000394.1, on the reverse strand, counting down.
GCTCCATTGACTGGCTCAGGATGGAAGGGCCATAAAAAGGATGCAAAACTGCATGCTCCTCCCATCAATTACTAGGTTAGGGTAAGGCTGCAACAGCAACTGCGTCAAACTACAAGCTGTGGAACTAATAGCCTCGTGCACAGCTTGTTAAGTATGCAAAACACTGACAAAGTTTTTGTTCATCAATAAAGGTTCAAGAGTGTGTTTGTGTGGATGGGATGTGGGAGTGGTAGTCATGTTGGGAGTTGCAAAATTAGTTAGGGGCTGAAAATTTTGAGCATACCATAAGAAATGTTTAGTAACCAGGATCTCCTTTTGACTAAAGGGACCATGAAAAAAAAGACGTGGACAGAAATTTTACTTCATTATTTATTTGTTTTCCTTTTTGTCTTAGTTATCTCAACTGAATCTCTGCTGCAGCTCATACATTTTATTAACATCAAATTGCACATGAATTGTTGGTATTGCTTTGCAAACACAACATTAAATCTTTGTAATTCATTCAGCTTCAATCAGCAGAGAAGACAGCACACCACCAGCTGCAGCTACAGAACAAGCTTCAAAATGGGACAAGTTTTAGTAAAGTTGGACCAATACATTGTTAATCTCATCGTAATCTCAAATGTCAGATCACAAAAAACGAAACGGCTTGTTGAGAATCAAGATCAGGAAGTCTTGGAGTTGGAATTACCATAGGACAAAACACCATAACCAGTCTTAGTTTGCTTTCACTTTAAATGTGCATCTTTACAAAAAACTTTGCAACAGTTAAAGCTTGAATTTGCTTTGGTTATCAGCTGTTTCTGAATGTAATAATGAATAATTCAGCTAATGATGCCTTGTTTGCATGTATCAGCTACCATACATTTTATTTGTATTCAGTTGAAGGATAATAATATTCATCTTTCAAATTTCACTGATTATAAGGATCACATCTGGTTTCTAATCCAGTGTGTGCTGGACGATTGCTGTACCACCCCTTTCAGCAGCTGCAGCAACACATTACACTCTCAGAATACAAAGAGATGAACTGCAAATGCATGAATGTATATTGAAATACAGTACAAACCAAAAGTTTGGACACATCTTCTCATTCAAAGAGTTTTCTTTATTTTCATGACTATGAAAATTGTAGATTCACACTGAAGGCA
>JARVJO010000394.1:14801950-14816185 GCA_031762555.1 Cynodonichthys magdalenae | reverse complement strand
GTCGAGTGCATTGTGTAACGGGCAGTGGCTGAAGGCGGGGACCCTGGCGGTCTGATCCTCGGCTGCAGAAGCTGGCTAGACCAGAACTGAATTATTTAAATGTGAAAAGAAGGATTTAAAAGCATCATATGTCTAATTTAAGATTAATAAAAAAAGTAGGGGAAGACAAAGAAGCAATTAATATGGGTGGAATAACAACACATTCTCAAGCTTGGTTTATACCACAATACGACGTGAGACAGCAGGTTGGTGATGGTGTCATTTCAGACATCTTTGGATGGAATATAAATCGGCTGAAGAAACAACGGGGTATAAATTTCTTATCATTTCTACCTCAGTCCTCCTACAGCATTTCCAATGTAGCACAGCTCATAGAAAAGTACAGTTTATAAACAACAATAGTGATGGCTGGATATTGTTTTTTTTTTTTTTCACTCAACAATTAGTGTTGTGTTGGATGAAGAGTTTGATGAGTAAAAAAATATTCTTTTTTTGTAAACGATGGTGATGGAAAACAGATGTGAACATCAGATGCATGCTCAAACCTTCAATAGGATCAAACCAACTGCTTAGCAAAGCTGTTCATCTTACTAATTTAACAACCAGCTTCAGAGAAAAGATCATTTTCAGCTAACAGACATGCAGAAGGAAGAGCTGCTTGGAGTCCTGCTCTGGTCCTGCTCCACAGCACTGTGTTGTTCCTTATGAACAAACACGCCCACAAAGTTCTAACCAATCACACGTTGTAAGCCTCAAGGTCCACAGTGCAGAGTTCTGACTGGGGGCAAAGCACATGATGGCTGCCATCGGGGGATAGCTGCGGGATAGCAGATGAAAGTTACGCAATGTTTTGTCACTCAACATAGGATCAAGACATGTGACTTTAAGAATAAACCAGCCTTTTGTGATTTCTTCTGTCAAAATAAGTAATTTTAGCGTAAATTGTTCCGTTGTTTTTTTGTGATAATTTTGCCACAGTAGAACTCAGAAACAGACTAAAAAAACTATCTACCCAAAGAGTCTATACTTTTAGTTTTGATATTTTCTGAAGTATCCTATACTTTTTTTTTCTTTTTTAATGTGTGAAAAGTTGGAAGTGTGTAAGTTCATGTTTACATTCGTGCAAATGTAGGTGGTGGAGGAATATAAATACCTTGGTGTTCATCTGGACAACAGACTGAACTGGAGACTCAATAGTGAAGCAGTCTACAAGAAAGGACAGAGCAGACTGTACTTCTTGAGGAAGCTAAGATCTTTCAATGTCTGCAGCAAGATGCCGCAGATCTTCTATAAGTCTGTTGTTGAGAGCGTCATCTCTTCTGCCATCATCTGTTGGGGCAGCAGCATCAGAGCCAGGGACCTAAAAAGGTTAAATAACTTGATAAAAAAGGCTAGTTCTGTTCTGGGGATGACTGTGGAATCTCTGGAGATTTACATAAAATCAAGAACATTGTGGACAACCCTGACCATCCTCTTCATCAGACTGTCATAGAAAAGTGTCTTCAGTCGGAGGCTTCTTCAGTTTTGTTATAATACAGACCGCTACAAAAGGTCTTTCCTGCCCACAGCCATCAGCATCTACAATAACCCTTTAGTTAAATGAGTTACAACAGCATCTAATTTTCCTCTGGGAGTAATAAAGTATTTTTGAATTGAATTGAATGTGTAAAACAAACTTCTAATACTCACAAAGTATATTAAAAAACACTTGTGTAAATGTAAAGGGTGAAAGTGTGGCTTGTAGAGCTATGGTAGTCGGACAGCGTGTGTGTCCGACAGTCCAGTTTTGAACAACTATGATAAATGAAAAAAATGCCTCTTAAGGGGAAAAAAGAGGTGTGGAGTAAGATTGATGGAGCACTACATATTCAGTTTGTCCAACATCTCTTACTTTCATCTAAAACTTGTCAGTGGTCAACAAGCACACTTATGATCACTAATCAGCCCCTTGAGTCTTGATGCTGACTCGCCCTTACACATATCTGATGTTTCAGTTGTGTGACTACCTCTCTTGGCTCAGCTGTGTAACAGTTTCATGTTGACTTCAACCACTGTGCTGCCTCAATCCTTACATAAATCACACTGAGATCCCCAAAGAAGTCTCAGGCCTATGTTTTGTGAAAAAATGGTTTTGAGATTTTACACATCCGTGACTAAGAAGTGTTTTGTTAACATTATTTCTGGAAACATTATTTGATGTCACAACTCTAGTGAGAAAATGTATTTTGGACTGACTTTCATTCTAAGTCTAAATCAGGCCACTGTTGCGATTTGTTTATTTATTTTTTCTTTTTTTCCTGGAGTGTGATATAAATAGATGAATGATACAGAAACATAACAGCTTTGTCTTGGAGTACTGATCTAGTACGTTGGCAAAATTTGAATATGCAAAAAAAAAAATAATAAAAAAAATAACACACTGAAGACAAGTTTCACAGTTCCTGCTGAATTGTGTTTTCATTTAATTTTGACAAATGTTTGCTTGTGTTAAAGCAACTGGTTTTGTGTGTCTCCATGCATTCCAGGTGGGATATGCAGGAAAATGCAGAGCTGGAGGATGGAGAGAAAACGATGGTGGAAGAACTTAAGAAAGCATTTTTCGTTTGCTGCTGCAACAAGGAAGCACAAGATCCTTTGGAAACTGATGAGACACCAGCAAAGCAGACCCAGGGGGAAACACAACCAACCGATAAAAGTGCTACCAAATAACAGTCCACACTGTTGGAACTTCTATTATGATGTTTTTTATATTCTAACAGAGCTCTGAAGTACTTATGCATACATGTGTACACATTTGCACATTTATTGTCATAATTTGGCCTGGACATGTACAGAATGCTGCAAATTTGCATGTGTGTGCATAAAAACATAGAAGAGGATAAGAAACAACAACAAAAGTGAGAGTTGGTGCCTTCCTCTTTTCTGCACACACCTGAGACAAACCCTCTGAGCCGTTCCATGCTCCATCAGATCCTTTTTTTTATCTTTTTGGAGCACATCTGCAGAAATCAGTAGTGGGAAATGCAGAGCAGGGATTTGTTTGTCTGGGACAGGACTGTGTGATCATTGTAGGTAGCTGAAGTTTTTTTCAAGACAATGGGTGTAAAGACAGTGGTGTCAGCATACTTTTTTCTGTTTCTGAAAGAAAACATCAAATATGATGTTTTAGAAGCACAGTGATACCTGTTTTGTTTTTTATGTGTCACAAAAATCTGTCTCACATTGAAATCTCAGTCAGCATTTAAAACACACAAAGACATGGATAAAATGATATAACAAGATTTATTTTCAAATGTCTTTAAATATTTACTAAATATGAAATGTATTATAAATGAAACTTTTAGCATTAAATGTGACAATAAAGCCATGGATATACTTCCAAATTGATTTGTCTTTTGTTAAATATGGGCACTTATCAGTATGTGATTGCGCTATAGCAATACAAGTAAATAGAATTTTAGTTCACAATATTTTCTTTGAGAAAAGAGGATGTATTTTCTGTTCCACAAAGTGATACTTTTTAAAAACAAGATCAGTGAAAATGTAGCAAAATTACAATTGCCAAACAACTTTATATACAATTTTGTTTTTGTCCATAAAAAAGACTAAACATTAACAAAACATTAGTTTTCTCCAAATATTCTGTTTTTATTGTCACAATAAAACTGTATGTACTATTGTAAAAAAATAGCAAGCCAAAAATGTATTTTATAACTTTTCCAAAAAGAAACATCATTTTATCTCATTTTGCTCCATATCTCTCAAAGTACCTTTACACAGTCAATTGTGTTTTTACTGTACAACTGCCAGTAAAGCTGACAGATGATTTACAAAGGAGCTTATTTTGCACATTTATTTAGGGATTATCAATGCTGTGCAACCATTTGAAAGCCCAGACCTCACAATAATATAATGCGTGTATAAAAAATAAACAGTCTCTCCATTTTCTCTTCCCATTCCTTATGGTGCTGTCACACAGTTTTGTACTTTGCCATATATGTTGGTGCATTTTAAAATTACTTTTTATTACTGCATTACTTTACTTATATATATCTTCTTTAACCAGATAACCCATTTAGATGAGGATCTATTTTCTTAGGGTGACCTGGCCAAGAGTTCAGCAGCTCATCTCATAAAAGACTGATCAAGAATATTTACAACATAGGCTAAAACTGTGTAATACACACCTAAACAATTACCGAATATGACATGTTGTAATTGTTAATTTTGTGTATGTATCAAGCTAAATGATTAAAAAGTGATTATATAATACAGCACAAGCAAAATTTCCGTTTTCAATGTGCCCTAATTATTTTGTTTTTGGTGTGTTGTTTGTACTGTACTTACAACATTGCTGCACTTTGTCAGTGGTATTCACCACTGTCTTATTTTTGCAGTTCTTCCATGAGTTTGTGGTGATGTATAAACATGGAAGCACTTTGTTCAAAGGAATAAGACTATGGAATAATTTAGAAAATGATTATAAAATTATTGATTCAATAAATTTGTTTAAAAAATGATCAAAATGAAATTGTTAAAGATATATGTAATTGTTTAATTTGTAATTGTAAGAATTACTATTTGAGGAGTTGAATTTTTTGTTTTGTTTTATTATTTGATCATTATTGTTTGAAATTTATTGAAAATAGGAGCAGATATTATAAGATTGTTTTCTTCTTCTGCTATCTTTCATTTTATTTTATTTGTATTGTTATGTTGTATGTCATGTGTTTTGTTTTTTTTATTGTTTATTGAAATAAACATTTTTTTATAAAAAATAAATAAATAAAATAAAAATGAAAATAAAAAGTGTAAAAGTATATTACTGAAGAGGATTAGAGCCAGGAGCAGGAGCCCTATTTTTTGAGAAATAAGTCAAAATTGTGAAAGACACCACCCCCCACCCACCCACCCCAGAATTTTGAGGGTATATACTAAATTTTAGGGTTAAAATTAGAATTCTGACATTTTTAAGGTCAAAGTCAGAATTCTAAGAAAAAAGACAAAATTCTGAAAAATAAAAAAATAAATAATGCAGTGATTCTAATCCTTTTGTAACAATTAATTCATTATGTTATTATCATGTTAATTACTTTTGTCATTTAGAAAACAAAACAATGAATAAAATAAGTATACCACTGCTTTAGAATACTGTATTAGATTTGATCTGTTTGAGTTTGTTTGAGTTTGAGATATTTAGAAGAACACACAACCAGGGACAGCTGCTGGAAAGTTACTGTGCCTTTAAAAATCTCTTCCGGTCCGTTGCCTCGGTAACCCGGAAGCCTCACGCGCTACACACCACTGTAAGGAGAGTCCTTCCTGTTTTAGAAATTTCAAGGAAGCAGGAACAACAGGACAGTCGCAAAATATAAACATAATGGTCCGTGAGTGGATTTGGACGTATGCATGCATCTATTGTAGGCAGCTGGTCCTTTCTAAAGCTCCATATTTCGTTTATTTGGACCGCTCGTCTTTAAAAAACACACGAATATGTTTTACTCGCAAAGAGGCTCCAAATGATCATGTTGAGGGAGAGGAGTTTTAAAAACATGCTGCTTGTGCAGGAAAAAACAAAAATAAAACGGAGCACTTTGAAATGCTTGAGCGTTTAAAACATATTATCTTTTAAACCTGCTGGTTAGTAAACAAAACAAACAAAAAAGTGTGCTCGTTTTGTATAATGAATTCATTTCTTGCACGTGCCTTAGTTTACGAAACAGCTGTCGACAAATTTGTGTTTTATCTCTTTTATATCATAAGATTTTTATTGAAAAACGTATCAAATCTATGTCTGTACAGGACCGTATTTGAGTTTCTATTTCTGTCACAATGCTCGGCATGTTTGCAACAAGTTGTAAAAAAATTAAAAGGATTTGGACTTTTGAAACCATCCGTGATTGTGTTATAACACCACGTGTTTTGCGGCATAAATATTGATCTACTTTAACCATATTTATGTGCCAGGGCTCATCTGTGTGAGGGGATCGAGACCCATGCTCTCTCACCTTTGTGCTGCCACCTCAGTCTTGTACATACTGTGGATCACCATGGCCCAGGTTGCTGGCCAGGATGACCGGGAGAAAACAACTGCACTCAAAGGTGAAATTAAACTTTTAGAAGTGTTGACAAATGAAGAGGAGCCTCCTGTTACATGGAGAGTAAAGCATTTTTGCCAGTGGTAGGAGGTGTTGACAACACAGACCTGCATAACAACAAAAAGTGTTTAGCATAGATCATGCAATAATATTCGGCTGATTCACTGACTTTATTCACCACATTTAGATTTTAGGAGCTTGGTTTAGTTTACATCAGTTATCAGGATTTTGGACAGTTCAGCTGCCTTATCTGAGCAGAACATCAGGTTGATGCCATGGCTGACATGATGCTTGAAATTGGTGTGAATCACACTTGCTCAGGGGTCCATGTCAACACACTGCGGCACCAACTCACTGCACACTCACTACATCTGTTAATGAGAACTCAATTCATAAGTTTATCTGTATGATAATTACTCACAACACTTTTTACCATTGTAGCTAAACATGTTTATATAGGTATATCAATGTCTATATAACGTGTATAACCCTATTCCCTTACATTACCCCTATGTAAATAAAACAGGTAATATGAATCAGACATTGTAAAACATTATCCTGGTAAATGTTCTGCTGTGAGTTAACATGTTGTGACTTGGTCTGATGCAATGAGTTGAAGTTCAGTGAGTTTGTGCTCAAAAAGTTTGCCCCTGCTGCAAAAAGTGTGCATCCAATAAGAGAGAAATTACTCATATGCTTTTCTTTTTAATTGGTCTAATTCTTTAGGGATAATACAAAATAATATAACATATCAAACATAGCAACTATTGCTCCACATGTATAAAGTGTAGCCAATGGCTAAATTCCAGTCCAGGATTCCAGTTAGGCTTTTAGGAAAGCTTTTATAACTACTAAAGCAAAATAACCCTTTGTTTAAACATACATACAAAAACAACATTATATAGAATTAAAACAAAATGGAATAGAACACAAAAAACTATATTTGGAATAGGCAAAAAGCTCTTGCTTTTTATGCTAGTATAGGTTAGCATGGATTTTCTGACTCAGTGATAACTCAGAGGAGCAACTCTAGAGGAATAACATGAGAATTGTTTGACAGTAAATGTAAGTGTAAAATTTTCTATTATTAAGGAAGAATGCACGAGTGTCTACAATAATCTACGTGACCTTTTAATTCTTAGAGGAAATTTTGCCCTGGATTATTAACATATTTTTTATACTGTTTTATTTTTTTCTTTGTCAATAGATTTGTTGTCGAGAATTGACTTGGATGAATTAATGAAGAAAGACGAACCTCCGTTCATTTTCCCCCAAACGCTGGAGGAGTTTGAATATGCCTTTAATGAACGTAAGTACAAGTTTTCCCAGCTCTGAAAAAAAATAAAAATAACTAAATAAAAAAATCAGGAAACTAACAGATCAAACTAACACAAACCTTTATTAGGATGTAATAAAAAAAAGACTTAAACATTATAGAGATTGCTTTATAGCTATTTTTACTGCTAATGTGACTTAGTCACAAGTGTTCATTGATGATGTGACAGCTGTTAGAACTCGAAATTCATCTTTGCTGATTAAAATTTACTTCTGATGGACTGCGCTGTCCAGCATGTACTCTGCTTCTCCCCTCTTAACTGCTGGGATCAGCTTCAACCCCCTCCCCAATACTGTGAGCAAAACTAACAGAATATTATTGAGTGAGTGACAGGTTTTAAAATTACTTAAATTCTACAATGATGCTAAAATTTTACTTCATCCTAACTATACTGGCAAAGAAGCACTACTCTTACATTTAACCAATATTACTGTCTACTGTTTTCTGTTATTTTCACTGTCATGGTGTTCATACTGTTTACCCATTTGCATTAGTACTGTGCTGTCTTGCGTTTCACATTTACATTTTTCTTCCACTTATGTGGTTTAAAAAGCAATTAAAGCACTTGAACCTGAAGAAAATATTAGCTCATTAAAGGGATAGTTCATCTTGTTTATCAGGTTAGCTAAACTTAGTGCATACCAAGTTTTTTTTCTGCAAATACAGCAGAAAGTAAAGCTTAGCCCTGACTAGTTTGTGCCCGGATCATCGGAAAGTCTCTGAGTTGTTGTATTAATCAAACCAGGTTGGGAAAAGTAGAAGGAGTTGGTCAGGATTTAGTGATTTTGGCCCCTTAGTATCCCCCTGTATTCTTTTCCCCTGAGTCTCTTATATTTTCTGTTCTCTGTCAGTGTCTGGCTGGCTGAGTAGGGGGACATGTTGTGTACTCTACGGCCCGTCAGTAACCTACTCAGCCTTGGCCTCTGCCTGACGGAGAATTTGCATAACCTTGCTGTGCCAAAGAACAGAAACTGAGCACCTGAAATTATGCAACACCCACCAACATCTCTTCCCCACCCTCAAGTCTCAGCTCAGTCTACCATAGAGGCAGAAAAAAAGCTAACTCTCCACCACCTCTTTGCTATTTTTTATTTATTTTTTTCTCTCTGCTGTTCCCCCTTCTCTACATTTCTGTGTTTCCTTTTTTTTGTCTCATCCCTCAAAATTTCCACCTGAAACATAGGGTACACACTTACACAGGTACTCATTCAAATATTGCTAATATTTTATTTATGTATTTTTATTGTCCAAGTATATCAGTTTAATTAAAACCATGGTGGCCCTTCAGCAACTTCTCCAGTACCCAGACTAGAAGTCACTTTGGCTCTAAAGCTATTTCATAGTTACACCCATGCTACCATAGCCCGAGACAGGTGGAACAAAAATGTTAATTTCACCATGTAATGATATGAATACAGAAGAGGCTGTGTACAATAGTTTGCAGGTATCTTAATCACTGAAGATGATGGCTTCATCTCGCCAGCCCTCCGGTTTTCCATTACTGGAAATCCAAGGTTATGTACACCTAATTAAGCGGCCAAATTGAGAACAGAATGCTAATTATGACCGAAAAAGAGAGAAAAAGTTGAGAAAATGTTATTCCTTTGAGAGGTTCTGTTGGGGGAGATGGGGGGGCTGATCGCTACTCCCGCTCTCACACGCATACACACACATTTTGCACTCTTCCCTCGGAAATACAGCCACATCCCACATTCTCCTTGTCTCTCTTTTACACACACACCTCCTGCAGTAGGATTTCATTATGGCTCATCTCTTCCCCCTCTTAGGGTTGTAGTGTTTAGATACTAACCCCTCCATGAATGAATGCATAATTTAGATTATTCGAGGTACTTTTTTTTTGTGGGTGCACTCCTTTCTACTAAGTTTTCACTTGCGCCCTGGTCTGTCTCTTATGCACAAATGTATTTCTAAATGCTACATAATACCAAAGTCGCATTCAAGATTAGATGTTTTCTAACAACTAACAATGAAGGCAAGTGGTGTAATACACGATAGGTGAGCAGTGTGAGATTTATCACGTTGATAGGGGTGTAAAATGGTGGCAATTTAAAAGAAAATGAAGGGGAGAAAATGCTCTTATACTTTTTTTTTGTCTTGCAAAGATATTTATTTATACCTTAGATGGGTTCCCCCTCACATTGTGCAATAATTGAGAAAGTATGAGGCCCCTCTGGCTATTTGGGTTAAGTATGTGCACTTTTTTGTGATTTAGCTCTTACAAATTTCACAGTCATAAAGGTCAAAATTAAATTTAACTCTGCTTAGTGTTTTATTGTGTTGCCGCATCAACCGCAGGATCGATGGCCTCATTGCAAAGGTAGTGTTTCCACAGTCACGGAAGGGTAATTGTTTGAAAAGTAGTACCACTTCTGAACAACATTTTCTTGTATTATCACTGTTTCATATGAGATAAATCCTCAGTGTTTTAAAAACTCTCCTAGTTTCCCAGAGTTATAATAAATCAGTTATGCCGAAACTGTTCCAAAGACCTTTGCAGTTCGGCTCAGTAACACTTTACAAACCTATGTTTCCTTCAACAGATTTAATGGCACTATTTGTTTGCGTACAACTGGTCCTCCTAGCTGTAGCTGCACATCATATTAGCTCAAAGATTTAAAACATTTTTTGAAGTAAAAAGAAGCTGGAAGTTTGCGTAATTTGAATAAAATATGCTCTTTTACGTTTGTACAAAGCAAGTCTTATGTACAGGTGTCTTTTATTATCTAAGATCATTGTTCTGTCTCCTACAGATGGCCAGCTGCGACATATAACAACAGGTGAACCCTTTGTATTTAATGCCAGAGAAGATCTGCACCGCTGGAATCAGAAACGCTATGAAGCTCTCGGAGAGGTAATGCACTGCTTTTCTTCTGGCTTACCAAGACATTTTACAGCATGTTTTTATTTTACAATCTAGCATTTTCTATGTCTTGGTTTTTGGTGAATGTGCAAAGACAATTAAAGACTTTTAAAAAGCTGCCTGCATGAGCAGATTTTTCAAAACTCTGGTTGATATATTCTTGTGACAAGACGTTGCTCATTTTGTTCAGTTCTGTGCAGATGACACTCATCCCACCATGTCAATGTGTTTCATTTTATTTGATTGTATTATTTTGACTCTCCCTCATCTGACATTAGGGGAAGTTTCCCACCACTCAACGAGGATTTAACACCAGAAACATATTTTAATTAGGAAAAAAAGTAAAACACAACATCAATTGCCCCTGAGTGTCTTTTATGACAGAGAAGAACATTGCAAAACTAGTTAGCACAAATCAAAGAATATTTTCCTGATCTCTTTTTATACTTGTACCACTTCATCACATAATGCACCTAGACATACAAAACATTCACTTCTAATTCACTCTCACAGTTCCACTACTTTTAGAGTGTACACAGATAATGAGACAAATATTCCTTTGTAATCATTTTTTCCCCTCTGTTTGCATCCTTTTCTATGTTGCTTTTAATTGTTGTATACATTCTTTGAAGTTCAAAGGAAAGAGATAAACCTTTTTTTTGTGGGATTACCTGGATATTTTTTAGTATTTTTTAATGCAGGTATACAGAAGCTCCTTTGAGAACCATCCCTTTCTGAAGGCTTCTTTCCCCTTCTGTTCTTTTGCCTGCCAAGGCTCTATCTGCCACCATCAACATAAAAAGAGAAACAAAAAAAAGAAAGAGAAACAAACATTTAATAGCAGGAAAGCTGAGGACCTGAAAGAACACACAGACACTTACACTCACTGAACTGCGGCTTCTGAGCAGGGCAAACGTTTGCAAGAAACAAATAATCATCAAGCGAAATGTATGCAAATTTTATTCATCCTGTGATTAAAAAATTGACAGAAGTATTTTCTTTAGAGACAGAAAAAGGAATTGGTGTCAATCCCTGTTGATACAACTTTGTGTAATGAGAACAAATATTGTGTGAGTTGTGCTTTAGGAGATTAAGTAGCTGCGAAGAAAGGAGCACCATCTGAATAAGCAATATTCTGTCTGTTGTTTTCCAGCCACAAATGATTTAAGAAAATGAAAACTGTACCTCTCACATAGTTTTACAAGTTGAAAAACTATTTTGTTTTTAATATAAATAACACAACCACTGAATTGTATGCTTTTGGTGGTAAAAGTAGGCTGCCTAGTCAGGCTTTGATATGTAGGGGTTTAAAGATGTCAGTTTTTCTTACATATTTGCAACTGATCAGTTCTGTTTTGAAGTCTGTGTGAGCTTTGTTCTTGATTCATTGATTTTTTTGTTTTTTTTTTGTTTTGTTTCTGTCTGCCAGATATGCTCAGAGGCTAAATGCTGAACAAGTGTAAATGCAAACACGTCTGTTATGGGCTAACACTGTATCTCAACACTCATCTTAATGCCCTCTGTCAGCCCTCTAGCTGAGATGGTCTAAGAGATCGGTGTAAGATGGCACAAAGCTGCGGGTGCACGTGTTTGCCCCTGACTGTGTGAATAGAATAGCATCATTGTTGCCCCCTAATGTTTGTTCACATTCCTTCCTTCCCTTCCCTAGAAACACACCTAGTCCATCTTTCCTTCGGCCCTTTTACTGTGTCTCAATTCTCACAGTTCCTTTTTTTTTTTTTGCATGGAGAACTCTGTGTGCGCACATTTGTGTGTCTGTTTACGTATGTGATGGAGCAGAGGGGGTGGGTTGAGGGGAGGGGGGCTGTATTGTCAGACACATCACATCACCAGATGTCCAATTCGCACTTCAACCTTGTCTGAATGGAGGGACAGATAGAAAGAGCATGATGGAAAATGTTGGTGTGATGGTCCGTAAGCAGAAAAGGAGATGTGAACAAAATCTGACTTGAGCAAAAGTAGTGCCTTTTTTTTTCTTTTTGAAAAAAAAATAAAAAATCAAACTTTTGCAACACAATACTGTCAAAAACTTTTAAATCATCTGTAATTTCTTTATATGTTGCTTCCAATGAGCTAGACTCTTGTAATTTTAAGGAGTGGTATTGATCAGTAGTTCAAGTTATCTAAAGGTCTTTCAAAGCTGTTCTTTAAACTTTGGCTGTTTTTAACTCATTTTGTTCAGTGTATCTTTTTTTATTTGCCAGAACACTTCATAAACCCAAAGATAACACTCATAAAATAAACTGCATTTTATTTTTATTTTCTTTTATTGTCGTATAGAAATGGTTAAAGAAATTTAGACATTAGCTTGGATTGACCCAGAGTCATAAAACATTGCTGACTCCCCAGTGAGCATCATGTACATAAAGGTGACAACTAAAGTGAAATTCCATTTATAATTTATTATTGACAGGTAAAACTTCCTAGAAGAAACAAGATAAACAGTGAAAGCTGTAAAAGAAAAGTGATTTTGAACACTTCTTGAACGCAGCAAATAATTATGTGCCAAACATCAACAGTCAGGTGTCACATAAATTAGCAAGATACGTTAGAATCCACGTCTGAATCTAAAGTGATAGACAATATAATTTGCTGGTTTTGGCTAAAAAAATGTAATTAACAAATATCGCCATAACACTGACATGAAATTTATTTACTCATATCTTTCACACTTTTTGGTTGTATTGTCTTTTATACACAACCACAGACCACAGCTATACAAGAACCTTTAATTCACTAAAATTTGGAATTATCATCTGCAAAAAAAATATTTAGCTACAGACAATTTACATTTTAAAGTAGTATTATGTGGTAAAAACAAGCCACACAACATTATAATGATTGAAACCTGCAGCTCACTTTACATTGTGAATTTACAGCACATTTTTTCAAATGTTTCAAATTAAGACTTAAACGTTTTACATTTGAGATCAGTTCACATTTTGTCATTTTTCAGCACCACATCTGTGACAGAGAGGAAGACCAGCCTCGTTTTATCAGAGACATCTAGATAATTAAAGGCATTTTCAGTAAGTCTGAAAATCACAATCTAGCTGCGGACGTTAGCATTGGCCTTAATTGGCCTTCTGGTCAGCTCAGGCAGCAATGCATTATGGTCTGTTTCCATCAATATAATATACAACTTCTGTTCACTACTCTTACCGAACTACTTGACTAGTCACTTTATGTTGAAAATTCACTCTAAAAATCATTTTTGTTCTCATTCTTTTTTAATTTGTCATTTTATTTATATTGTAAATTGTTCTGTTGATTCTATTTATTTATTTTTGTATTATTTTCTTTTGGGTTTTTATGCATTCAAACACAGACCAAAGAATGCAATAACTCACCAATGTCTGCAGTGGTGACCTTTTCCATCCTTTGCTCTGTTATCATAATGGCTGTATTACAGCTGTAAAACAGTGCAGGTTGTCTGTGGAGCGTTGCTCAGAGCAGCAGGGTCACCTCAGTCTGTGTAGGTGTCAGTTGGAGTCTAATTCCTGTGATTCAGTGATAAATTTCTCTGATAGAAGACAAGCATAGGGTCTGGCCCAGATGGAGCTCTATTAAGCTGTTAATAAATGAGGATTCTTCTCTGCTCTGTCTGCATCTGTCGAATGGAAGGCAGTCACAAATTTGTAAACACACACGCACACACACAAAGACAGAATATTATAATGAGGTAAAGCAAGCCAGATGGCTGAATTAGAAATCTCTCTCTCTCGTACTCTGCAGTCTCTGTTATCATTGTATTTCTCTTCCTGCCTTCTTCTGTTTCAACAACACACTACATTTTGTCAGCCCTATTGATCACTATACAACCATTATCCTGCTGAAAGTAGCCATCAGATGTTGGGTACATTGTGGTCATAAAGGGATGGACATGGTCAGCAACAATA
>JARVJO010000394.1:14748712-14787720 GCA_031762555.1 Cynodonichthys magdalenae | reverse complement strand
ATAGGTATTTTTTTTAAATATGCTGTTGAATGAAAAGACAGTTAACAGTAGATGAAAGTAAGTTAAACACTGTTCTTAATATACTGCTTTGCTTTTTATGGTGGCCCTATCACTACCACAGTGGCAGTTATGCTCATCCATACATCTGCTCCTGACAGTAGTTTCACAAAGCATAGGTTTTACCAATTTGGGCTGGGATTTAATAAATAAATAAAAAATATTTTATTAAGTGCAGCTCAGCCTTTGTTAAAACAAAAAATGGAGAATATAATAATTTTTTTACAGCTTGTCAAAATAAGAAATGCTGGTTATTAATATTTGCTGCAGCAATAAAGTTAAAAGTTTGCATGTATTGCTTTAAATTTACAGTGTTAAAAAACAGATCCAAAAACACAACGTGTTTATAATACACTTTATAATGTTTATAATGACTTGAGCGGGATAAAAATGTATATTAATAGGACACAGCCATGTTCCTGTGTTTCTCAGGCAATGAGAAGATAGAAGAACAATAGAATGAAACAAAGAAAAGTAAAAGTTTATCAAACTGTAAAGTACACTTTATTAACTCGTGTGATAATAGATTCTGTTTTCTTGAACTTATCAAATTATACAATCAAAAAGTCTTTGTCTTTATGTGTTCATCCACATCAGTGTGTGTGTATTTGTCTGAGGTGGGTAGTAGGTCATTTGCAGCTGCAGGCTGTTTATGCGTGTCCCATTGGGAAGGTCTTGTTTAGTCTCTTTGCCAAAAGGCCCCAGGCAGTGAGTGGTGGATACCTCTTCCCTCTCTCACTGGGAACACTCTTGTACGGCCAACACACCCATGCAACCGCACACACACAGGAACACAAACTCGTAGAAAAAAATCTTCACAGTCTTTTGCAAAGTCGTCTTTCTGTGCAGCAGCACGTTAACTGTCTGACAACTGTAACATAACCTTTACTGTTTTTAAATAAATGTGCCTGTATATCTGCCTTACGCATTTCTGTCAATTAATAATACATGCAGACACATAGACTACGCAAGCAGACATAAAGACTCTTTCATCCTCCTGTAAATTTTGCATGAATTCTTCTTCACAGTATGTTTGCAGAGGTTAAAAGTGTCTAGCTGTTGATGCCCCAACGGGAAATTGAGTTTGTGAGAAGTGTTGAGCAGATCTGTGACCCACTGTGAATTTTTTTTTATTTGGCTCTGCGCATTTTTAAAGGAACACAAGCACACACACACACACACACACACACACACACACACACACATACACATAATCAAATTCAGAGAGTATCTTCAGGTTAAAGTTGAAGTCTGCTGTAATCTCTCCACTACCACTTTTATGCTTTTGATCGATGACAGCAAACTTTGTGTTTAAATGGGGGTTACCAGGTGTTCTGGGGGGGCTACATTAGGGTTACAGGCAAGCAACAGAAACAGTTTTCTGTTATTAGTTAATGCCAAAACAGTGTCTGTAAATAAAGTACATGCTGGCAGGTGAATTTATTAGGTGGGCTTGTTTAGTTACTCGTTAGCACAAGCATATTATCAGCCAATCGCATGACAGCAATTCAAAACCTTGTAGATGTGGTGAAGACTATGAAAAAGTTCAAACTGGGCTTCAGAATAGGGAAGAAAGGGGATTTAAGTGACTTTGAATGTGTCGTGGTTGTTAGTGCCAGATGTGTTGGTTTAAATATTTCTGAAAAATTTGATTTGTTGGGATTTCTAAGGTTTAAAGAGAACGGTTCAAAAAATATAAATATACAGTATATCCAGTGAGCGATATTCATGTGGACAATGAAGCCTGGTTCAAAATGACAGAAAGGCAAAAGCTCAAATAATTCCTTGTTGCAAACCAAAGTATACAGGACACTATTGCTTAATACACAAGTCCTACCTTGAAGCAGATGGACTACATTAGAAGAAGACCACACAGGGTGCCACCCTTGTTAACTAAGAACAGGAAACTGATGTACAGTTTACACAAATTCATCAAAATTGGCCAATAAATAAATTAGAGAAAAAAAAAACACTGCCTGCGCTTATGAATTTTAATGCATTAAACCAGTGGTTCTCAATTCCGGTCCTCGTAACCCACTACCCTGCATGTTGATTCCCTGCTCTTCAGCATGTCTTTAAGTTCTGCAGAAGCATGCCAATCACTCGTTCATTTAAATCAGGTGTGTCACAGCAGGGAAACAACTAAAACGTGCTGGGTAGTGGGTCACGAGGACTGAAATTGAGAACCACTGCATTAAACTGAATAGAAGATTTACATCATGGATGAGCAGCTGACAAATCTGCAGCAACCGCATGATGCTATCATGTCACTCTGAAAAATTAAGGCAGTTTTGAAGGGTGTGTGTATAAACAAAGATAATTGTAGTTCTTCCAAATTTACTTTAGTTGCACGTTTGACCTTGTGCATAAATACACTCCATTTTCAGTCTGTTGGTGGGAGCATTACAGACTGAGAAACAAAAATTAAAATGCACACACGTGCAGGTGGAGACACAAGAGTGCACTTATTGTAACTTACTTTTCACAATTGCATCATCAGCTTGCACAGCAAAGAGAATTAGGCTTTGTGACGTATTTATCATCACTTTATGTGTAAATATTATGCAGGAATATGGCATATGTGACTATCTGTATTTTTCCAGAAGAATGAGAAGCCAACATGCTGTCTAGATATATGGGGTAAATGTAATCAGATTATGGTTGTGTGTTAATGTCAGCTATCTTGGCTCTGTCTGAGAGTTTCTCTGTGATTTTCTGCTTGGTATTATGCCACAAAATGCTGACATCAGAATCTGAATTTCCTCACTGTGTAGCAACCATTAAACACATGCTTAGAATTGTCATAATGTGTTCATTACTTTTCTTTTTAACTTGTCAACAGTTTCTTCTGACTCAACAACAAACTGTTTGTTCTGGCTTCCCTTATTTTTATCTGCTGCTATAATGTAGGTCTCATGATATGCTTTATTATTCCACTCTTTGCTGACAGCTTATATTTTAACCCCCTCTGGAGCACACTATACTGCGCTTGGCTGACTTGTTTGCACTAATGTCAAGTTTTAACAGTTAGCAGGCAGTTACCATATGCTACTGTGCTGCTGTCACCCCAGCTGTCTGTCAAATGAATGTCAGCTTAAGCTTATAACAGTACCCAGAACAGCACAGTGAAACATAGTGACAGAGCAAATACACTTGGAATAAGTCAGAAATGCATATGCTCATATTGTTGCCTGGACAAATGCATACAGTGCAAACTACAGGGCAAACAGGGCAAACTACAGTAGCATTTGCAGTACTTAAAATGTGATCAGTCACGCCTGTAAAATTCAGACAAGTCTTAAATTTAGAGGGCCCTTTTTTAGTAATGCTTTAAGACCTAATTGATTAAAGCAACATTTATTCTTGAGATACATCTACAAAAAAAAAACATTCCACAAAACATTTTAAAGCTGGACCTGAGATGTTTATTTTCCCATTTCAGGTGGATTAATGTAATGATCGGTTGATGTCGACCTGCTCCTGTTACATCTCTGAGCTGGCAAGAAAGGTAGTCATTGAATTGAGCTGGTAAATAGGTGTGAAGCGGGCAGTGAAAAAATAGTGCTTTGTTATAATTAGTAACGCTGCAATGCTTTATTTTTGAGTGTAAGCAAAGGTTGTCTCAGTCCTCATCTGCATTTGAGTGAATGAAGGCCTTTACACACTTCCTCCAAGTGCTGAAATAAGCTCTCATAGTCG
The DNA here is from genome assembly GCA_031762555.1 of Cynodonichthys magdalenae. Classification (NCBI taxonomy): domain Eukaryota; kingdom Metazoa; phylum Chordata; class Actinopteri; order Cyprinodontiformes; family Rivulidae; genus Cynodonichthys; species Cynodonichthys magdalenae. The sequence continues at coordinate 14,783,964 of JARVJO010000394.1, read as the reverse complement.
CAGTTGCATAACAAAAATTGTGTCATTTTGTTCACAGCCTTGAGTGTTCCACCCCTTTTTGTCATAACCCGCTGGGAGAACTTTTCATTCTCCTCTGCATGAGAACTTACTGTGTGATCGGTCAGGGGTCAGAAGTTCGTGGGCGTGTTTGTTAAAGCTAAAGGCGCTCGGATGCTGCATTTTGCTTCAACTACTCACTTCCAGAATCCAACTGTTGTACCCAAAAGCAGACATGTTTAAAGTCAAGCTGGGTTCACACCGGACGCGATTTGAGCAACAGGAGCAGCCAGTTTACATGCAAAGTCAATAGTGAACGTGCGTCTAGGTCTCTCGCGGCGCATCTAGAGCGTTTAGCGCAGCGCGCAATGAAGCAGTAGGTGCGGTTTGAGCATTTTTCGTTGAGTTCAAAAATCTGAACTTTTGCTGCTCAATGTGCTGCATCAACCAAGCAGAGAGAATAATTTTTTCCACGTGACGGTTTCCTGAATGTTGCCCACTAAACTGAAACAGACGGACAGGAGCTCTTTAGATGAAATCGACTATCTGTAGTTAGTGTTCTGGCTGGAGATATCAGCACCGATGCGGGTCAGCGGCTCGTTAAACTGACCGTGGTGTTAACCGAGATCGGGACAAAAATAGTTCATCAGCTCGGAGCTCCTGGAGTGGTGAAACTCACCGAACAGACCACCTCTAAATTACCTGGTGAATTAGTTATCTGATTAGCACAACGTTTGCTTGCACTCACTAAATAAAGCAAAGCCATTTTCTTTATTTCATCCAACAGTAAAGACGGACCGGAAAAAAACCAAGACGCTCCTCCCATTTAGACGCATGTCTAGTCTCGTTCTGGTCTGAACGTAGCACGTACAACTTGAGGCGTTGGGCGCGTTTTAGATGCTCAAAACGCGTTTGGTGTGAATGTAGCATTAGCCAAATTACCAAAAACCCAAGGACGGAGATAGCACTGACATTGTGCACATAGAATCCAAAAAAACCGTGGAGCTTTAATCAGAGTTATTGAGGCCAGCAGAACTTAGCTTTGGCTGATGATCGTATTGTACATCAGGTGATGAAGAATCCCAGAGTTTAAATAGTTTTTCAGAATTCAGAAGTTTTTAACTTATATTACCTCTAAAGACACTCTGATTAGTATAACATACCCTCTGCAAATGGGCACAATTAAAAATATAATTGTGCTACATACACGCAAAAACAGCCTACATGCTTAAACAATGCTTAAAAAACATGTACATAGGTTGCCTTCAGGCCTCCCTTGAAAAAGAGATCTGAGATCTCAACGGGACTTGCCTGGTTAAATAACGGTTAATAATAAAATAATTAAACCTTGGTTATTTTGATTTGTTTTTGTGTAAGTTTACATTACACACAGTAACAGAAGTAGGTGTCAGCACTAGAAAAAGGTTATCTTTCACTTCACCTGGATTCACAATCTCCACCACTACCTTTTTGTGCCTGCCGGAAAGGAGAGACCACATATGGAATAAAACAGATATATTTTTTTCTCTCTTTGTTAGTACATGTCAGATAATGTGACACACTTCAGACTTGTGGTTTGATGAAAAGTAAAATGTAAATGTCACTGGGTCCAACTTAGTAAGATGGTTGTCACTACTTTTATAAAAGAGTGACTAAGATGTGTATTCAGACAAGAAGCCAAAAATCTTAGTTGCCACCAGATTAATCAAAAAGAGTTAATGTCTTACAGAGTCTCAAGATAAATAGCAGCTCTTCAAGATAGCTATTCCTTGCTTCCAACTTGACATTTACTCTTTACCATCTGTTTATAAATTGAAGTTCTTCGAGCTTTTCTGTGGTTTCTCTATCATCAGAGAACAGGATAACCACAAATGTAAGTGGACTGGATACCATATTCTAACCTTACCTGATGAAAGTATACCCTCTTTTTTATTCCCTTACATTTCCTTCCCGTCCTTCTTTCCTTTCTCTTTTGTATCCACTGTGTTGGCTGCTGGTTTTTCATGTTAACAGAGTTGTGTTTTACTCAATGTTCAGAGAGTTAATGCGGCCCTGCAGCTTTGTTCATTTTGACCTTGTTTTACCCATGCTTCCCTCTGATTTTTCTTTATCTTATTTCTTTATTTTTTTTTTTCTGTCTTCCCTTTCTAAGATTTCAGTTTATTGGTTACCTCTTAGGGTACCTTTTTGGTGACATTATCCAAGTTGTGGAAAAGTAGTTGTTTGAGTTTTTTTCTCTTTTGCGTTTTAAAATTCAGGAATGCAGAATGCGACCATGAAGGGTTGGACCATTTCTACAATCAGCATGGTTTCTTTTGTTTTAATAACTCTGTTATCTCTCTCTGACTTTTTGCTGCTTCTCTCTGTCTCTGTTTTCTGTGCTCCATGTCTAAATTTAGTTTAGTTAAACTGCTGAGCAGCAGTAATGATTGGAAGTGATAGAGAAGTAACATTATAGTTACAGTAACATGACATGGTTCTGTACAACCTCGGGGAATGACAAGAGAGACAGGCACTATAATCCATTAAAATTTTTACTGATATCATTGAACTGAGAGGGAAAAAAAAGCTGCAAAGAGAGAGAGAAAAGAAAAAGGAGAGAGAGAAGTGAGATGTCTCAGACCAGAGACTGTACCCTACTTGACTGCAGTGCCTTGTGGTGACCTACTTGCAACCTCTTTGAAGTCCACGGGTTGATTATGCTGTAGAGCTAACTGAAGAGATCTGCTGCATGCAGCTTTATTAGACTGGATAAAAAGAAGAAGAAAAGCATAAGGTGTTTTAATATGGATGTTGGTTTGTACATTCTGTCAATTGTGCATGTGTTATTGCAAGTTTGTCTCTTGAGAGTCCCTTGTTGTGTGTGCTTGTGGTCATATATTGTGGTAGTTATCCCTTTTGGAATGTGTCGCTGTAATGTCAGGCCAAACCACAGCCTCTGTCCTTTATCCCAGCACATTAGGAGACAGTGGTGCATTGTCAGGAGAGCTGACCTAGAATACTCCATTCACTTCATTCAGCCCTCTGTTTGCCCTCTCCTGCAATCACTATGCTGCCAGTGCTGCAATCTATACTGTGTGTATGTGTGTGTGCGAGTGTGACTATGACCCAGTTCAGTCACTGGTGTTGCCAGGCTTGCCCCTGGTGAGGGCACGGATGTTACAGCATAAAACCTTCAGATGTGTGTGTTCTCTTCAATATCTGCAGCAGATTTCACATGTCATCTACAGTTGTATCAATCCAACAAATCAGTGTTACTTTGGTTTCAAATTTCTACCTGGATTGTTTATGTTTGCATGTATCAAACTGAGCATATACGTCTGTGCACATTAACCATTGTATCCAATCGCTGCAGATGTTTGGGAGGATTAGGAATTCATGAAATCAAATGTGCACACTCACACACATACAGTAAGACTTAACCGATTGCTGAACTCTTTCAAATATCTAGAGCCTTCCTCTAGGTTTTGTCCATCCCTCCAACCATGCGCCTACCCACCTGCTCCCTATTGAGAGCTTGTGTGTGCAGACATACTCTGCTGGGGGCATGCTTAACCTTTTTCCAGCTGCACAACACAAAGACACACAGACACACATGCTCTTCTTCAGCTTGAGCTTCAATTAAAAAAAAAGAAAGAACCCCCCCTCTTTCCTTTGCTTTTTCCTTTTCATTCCCTTCCCTCACCTTCTTTTTGAAGTTAGCCTGGGGCCTTGCAGGGCCTCATCAACTCTTTGCCTTGGCTAGATTGCATACAGGTATCCTCTGTGACTATTTAAAATGACTTAATTAGCTTCAGAGTGCAGTGGGTTTGTAGAAGCCTTCTCCCTCTCCCCGTTCCTCCCCGTCTTCGTCACTGTCTCTCTGCCTTCATAGAGAGCAAAAATGATTGAGCCCATGTGACACATTTAGCTCGTTGCAGTGTGGTTTCACTTTTTAGGTCATGCTCTGGCTGTGAAACTTGACTGCCTATTACCTTGTAGAATAATATGATATACACTGACATTATGCACGCACCATCATGCATTCACAAACATGCTTCACTCTTGATTTAATATGATTGTTTTCTGAGATCTTTAGCTTTAGGCTACATCCGCGAACGATCATTTGTAGCAGATACTTTTGACTTATGCAATATTTATTAATCCCATAACCAACAAAAGACTGAGCCAGACAAACAAAATTTAGTTTGCTGTTTGACTAGCTGTTTTGGCATATGTTTTATTTGGAGGTTCAGAAACAATCTAACATAGTGTGGTTGTGTTTAGTCCCCAGGCATGAATCCCCATATACTTTAATGATCAAGGTGTGTGTCACTTGTATCTCTGCTTGTGTGTTGTCACTGACAGGAATGTCAGGGGTTTGCCCCATTGTAGTACAAAACACACACACACATACACATTACCCATGGGCACAGCACGCAAATATACAAATACAGCACCAAATATTTTCTGCTCCGCTTCATTGATAGATCATGAAAACATGTTGGATTTTGCCATCTTTGTTGTCCTCTGTTACTTTTTATGGCTTTCAATCTGAGTCAATAAGACTGGATAACAACCACAAACTCTTTTTTTGGAAGTTTTGTCAGTGCTCAGTAGTCCCTGTACCTCTTTACTGCTGTCAAGGTCTTGAAAGTTGAGGGGCGTTCTCAATAAAGCTTTATAGTAATGAAGTGCCTGATGAAAAGATATGGCCACAAGGATTTGAAAAGTGATGGTCATCAATGACTAAATGAGTTCTCCTATCCCTTAGGCTGGAAACAAGATCTCAGAGGGTTTAAGAGAGCAGTGTGCCTCTTAACTTCTGGCTCTGTGGTCTAACCATAGTTTGCTGGCTGTAGCTTCAGGCATGTGTTAAAAACCTGGGTTCGCTAAATTAAGTTTGGCTGTGTGCACAGCCTATGGCACCAAACACATCCACACACAAGAGCATGTTAACTCAGAGCTGCTTGAAGTCAGGCATTAACCCATACCAGTGCACGGACACACACACACACACACACACACACACACACACACACACACACACACACACACACTCTCTCTCCCATTACCCAGTCTTAATTGGCTACCTTCCGTCTTTCTCTCTTCCTCTCTTTCTCTCTCTTGGAAAGGCCTACAGGCCTGTTGGTACGCTGGCACACAGCAGCAGCGTTTGGGCATGCAAGCAGGTCTGGGGGCATGGAAGAAATTGGAAAGAGAGAAGTGATACAGATGGGTGCTGGGATGAGGTTGAGAGCGCAAGTCATAGATGAGAGAAGGTAAATCATTGCAAGTTCCCAATATGGAGTGATACTTTAGACTAAACATTTAGAACTATTTTCTGTATATTCACAGGCTCATTTTCAAGTTGAAGTCACAGTCAGAAAGTAGAGTAGGAAATTCTTCTCTCCTTTTTCACTAGCTGAGGAGTTGTCATGTGCTGTCAGCCAGCTTGTTCTCCATGTGCCTGTCACTGCTCTGGATGGGAGCTGTGGGTCCCAGCATCCTGCCAATTGGCGAACTGTGTGTGATTGTGTGGGAGGCTCTGTGTGTATGTGTGCGCGTTGCCCTCAGAGCACTTTGTTGATTCTGCTCTGCCGTGTCAGTGACACATTGAGCAGGTTCGGTGGGAGTCCCCTGGTTTCCCTCGTGCTGTGTTTACTCCATCTGTTTACTCCCCCAAAACACTCTCAAATCTATTACCCTTCTCTCTCTCCTTATCCCTCTATTTTTCACTCTCTGTCGATCTCTCTTATTTACTCCGTACTCCTCTCGACTTGTCGTTTCAAATCAGTAGTTTTATGGTAGTCAGGTGGCGTGCCAGTCGACAGCCAGCACTCGTCTCTCCCTCAGCAGGAGGCAGGATTGAGTTTGTCTCTAGTCATCCAGCCAGCGATCTTTTTTGCTTGAAAAGCCAGAACACATCTTTCTCCAGGTTCTTGATTATTAAGGTAGGAGTGAGACTGTGGGTAAAATGTCAAATACACGAAAGCTTATTACCAGCTTCTTTTAAAATTGTACAGTATGACTAAAAGAAAACACAACTAGAATAGTTGAGCTTTTGAATCTGGTCATACGATGAAAGAAATGCATCTATGGCTATTTTATCTGGTTATGTATGGGATTAGATGTGCAATGCATTAATTCAGGTTTGATTTGTTTTGAGAAAAATCTTTGTCGGTAAAATGTTAACTGATGTTTTTTTTTTTTAAAGTAAACTAAAAGGTCAGGAGTAAAAGATGTTTTTTATTATTTGAAAGCTTGATGTTTTCATCAAGAATGCCACTTGTAAATTTCTGGACAACCTCATTTGGTTAATGAATAAATAAAACTGCGTTCAAGAGTTGCCCAAAAAGGTGGTCAACATTTTTTTTGACCAGGAAGAATTTTCATTTGATTTGCTTCTATTTAAAGAAACATCATAGTCTACAAATATTTGAAAAAACACATCTGACAAACTGCATTTAAATTCAGTTTGCATAAGAAAACGTGTCTCAGAATTGGTAAATGATCATTGACTTTTCTTTTCTTCACAGCACCACTTCTGAAACCACTTCATTAGGCTGTGTGCTCATTATTCGACCTGTGTTACTGTTTTATAACTCCAGTCCTGAAACTGTGTATGATGGTATGAAATGATAGTTTACATATCCAATGCCAAGGGCACCACCAAGGGCTCATGAATGGGAGATAAAAAGAAGCAGAAGTGGAGCGGTGGAAGAACAGAGAAGCATTTTTTTTTCTCATCCCTGTGACTGGCTAATTAGCCTGCTATTTTACCAAGCTTCAGGTGCACGGATGGGGTTCAATAGTTCATCTGTCTACCACTGAGCTACAATGATGGTAAACCTGGATTATCTGCTCTATGTACTACCAGAATCCAGCTTTACAAGTACCGGTCTTGTTCAGCAATCTGGAAATCAAATCTGTCCAAAGAGCTAGCCAGCATGTGTGGATTTACATGAGGACTGTTGTTCTGCAAAGAAACAAACCTGAACAGTTTGAGAAGCCTGAAAACTGAAGCACAAATATGCTTATAGTAAACCTAAAAGTACTTAAAAGATAATATTCTAAAATCTTTCTTTTAAGTTAGGTATTCTTTTAAAAGAATAAAAAACAGTGACAATAAGAGCCAACAATCACTTCTGTGTTGTAGTAAATTAAAACTTACATGTGGTACGTATACAAGACATTTGTTAAACAAATTACAATGAAAAAGTATAAAACTGAATAAACTTACAGCCTTCAAGAATGATTGTACTATTACATTTAACTGAATGAGTCTGTATTTAGGCACTTTATTTTTGGCAATTTTTTTTCCCCTAAAACAAAAAAACAACAACAACCGTGTATTAATTTATGCACTAGTAGTACCACAGAATCCTTTGAAAGCAGAGAAGAGCAGAGGGTCAATTTGGCTAATGAAGTTGTCAGAGGCGTGTAGCACAAGGGCTGATGGGAGGGCTTGCCAGGCAGCCAATAGTGAGTCTACGGCTGTGATCAGCCGAGCATGATGGGAGACCACCCTGCGCAGCGAGTGCTGAGGCCCGACACAGCTACGAGATCAAAGAGCTGGCCCTCTAATACACCAGCAGTTAGAGAGATGCTGCCGTCTAAAAGATGTGCACAAACTCAAAATTGTGTGCACAGCTTTGTTTTTAAGGTTCATCTGGAAAAAAAACAAAACAAAAATAGACACGAACAACTGTATAAAATCATGTTTGCACTCATACAAAGAATAAAACACAGAACTCGGCACCATACACACTAAATCAGGGAAAAAAATGTACACATTTCAAATGCAAAATTTGTTTTCATTGCGTTTATATCTGTAAGTTTATATCATTTACTTCGTTAGGCCTTTTAATGATCTCTATCAGTCACTGGTCCACTCATATCTGTTCATCTTTATCATGTCTTTCCCTTGCTTGCACATCTTTAGTAAAGATATCTTATTAAAAGTCAATTCTCTTGCCTTCTAGTTAGCCTGCAGTGTTAGCCAGCTGCTTGTTCTCTCACCCTTTTGCCTCTCTGTCATTCCTCCTTCTCCATGTCTCTGCTCTCTGCGCTGCCCAGGGTTCTTGTTTGAAATTCAGGAGTGGTGCAGTGAGACTGCAATAGCCTACATACAGATCTCTCGTTCTCATTCTTATTTTTTCATCACTTTATTTCACTATCATTTTATTTTTTTTATCATGTCATTCACCTAGTATTTCTTTTTTAAATAAATGTTCCTAAATTAAGTTCCCTGCACGTTTGTAAAAAAACGTAAATACATCAATTTAGTATTTGTTTACTTGTATTTGAAAATATTTTTGTCACTTTGACAAATTGGCTACCACTCACTACCACTCTGCCTTTGTCTTTGTTTAATTGAAGTACTGATGTGTCCTTCCTTCAGTTTGCTTGGTTACTTATTCTGTTCCACCCTGTTTTGTGTCCCTGTAGCTTTCCTTAGCCTGTGTGTGCGCGTGTGTAAGTGTGAGATGCTGGAGGTGCAACTCGGGTATGTCCCGCTGACTCCTTGGTGAACTCCTCTCCTGCAGATTAAAATAAAGACAGGAAGAGTAGGAGGCCAGATGAGAAGAACAAAGTTTGTGTGTGCGCAAGCATGCAGAGATGGGGGGGGGGGAGTGTATGTGTTTGTTAGAGTAGAGTGTGTGAGAAACTGTGTGAATGCAAATATGTGCTTCTGTATGCATGTGTGTGGTTTGTGTGAAGTTTCTTGTGCTTTTGCTGCATGGAAGTGGCATATGCTGGCAGTGGGTGGCAGTGCAGGAAAAGCAAGCTGGCTCACTGGTGGGGAATCTGAGTCAGAGAATTCAAGGGGAAAGAAATCCCACCCTCCTTATGCTGTGCGTGGAAAGTGGTGACATTCATAATCCCCCTTTAAAAAAATCCACTGTTGCTGCCCTCTCATGCCCTTTGCTTTTACTCCATTTGTTTCATCACTTCATTTCATTTTTAACTCAGATAACTGTTTCTGTGTTAATCATGATGCTCAGAATGGTTTATGCTTTCATATCTACATTGATTTTGTTTTTAACATAAACACTGCATCGCAAGTAAAGCTGCTTGAATATATTACAGTATATGCTATCCTCTGTGCGTGTTTGCATGTGTGCACACATGGCCTGACCAGATTAACCCTGATTAAACCACAGTAAAAGCCCCTGAGTATTACTTGGGACAAGAGATGCCTATTCCCATGCTCAAATCTGTCTGTATAATAATGTCAAGGAATAAATAATACATAAAGTATATCTACATATGTGGTGAATTTAAATATTCATGATTAACTTTGCAGCAAGATCCTCAAAGTTAGTCAAATTTGATGGTTACAAGTTCAAAGATAAGGGCAGTGTTGGTTCTGTACCCTAGAGGAACTGCAAAATCAAAATAATAAAAATACTTGGCATCGATCTGAACATAGGGTCAGAACACGAGTTTAAATGCTGCAGCTCTAACTCTCTGAGAGAGTTTTGTGTTTGTGTATTAAACAAACAAAAGGAGGCAGGTCAGTCGAAGGGCAGTTACAGTATACTGATGGCCCACCACACAACTTCTCTCTGCCCTGAATCATCATGCTCCTGAACTGATAGGATCCTGCTTCAAAAAGAAGTGAGTATGCGTGAACTGTGGATGAACTGGAACCTGCATATGAACCGAGGTGTTAGCCCAGCCCAGCAGCCATCCGCTTCCCTAGCTGGGTGATGCAGAGACTACACCAATGCTGATCTTGACGAGAAAGTGGGTTGAGGGTAGGAGCTTGTGTATTGCAGGCAAAAATCTTACTTCATTTATGCTGATTCATTTACAGATGATAATGTGCTTTTGGGAATGTTTGTTGTTTTATATGTGGATGAGGACAAAAGGCTCAGAGAGGCTGAAATTTGGTCAAACTGGGTTTTGCAGTTAAGCAAAAGTTTGCTCCAGGCTGCTATTCTTCCTTTAGTAGCAGTGAGACTTTGGTGAAACACATGATTAATTGCCTTTTCCCCTTTTTACATTTCTTTAATTTTCCCCCTAAAACTGTTACGATCTGCATATAAATTCTTTAGGGCTTTGATCATATCTCACATTAGATCAAGCTTTTTTATGGCTGTGTTTTTCTGAATAATTTGAAACTTGACTGACAGTTCCTGAGGCTGATTTGTGAGAAGACTGTTGTACCAGATCTAACAGAAAGGTGGCAGTGCACTGTCAGGCTAGATCAACACACTGCATCTCCCCCTATTTGCTCACTCTCTCTATTAATCCATACATTTTGATATGGAATTTGTTATTTTCAAATTATGATAGTAAAAAAACAAATAATATTAATAATAATAACTAATGTACAGTTTCTGCTGTTTCTCTTCTGTTATGCTATTCGTCTCAATCACAGTTCAGGTTGCCTTGTCTCTTTCCCTCATCTCCCCCTGCAGCTATTTCTTGCTTAAATGCTATAACACCTTGTCACCAGGCACCTGGTAGATGTGACTGTTTATCTTTATGCGTTCAGTGTTAAGTCGGTCAAAGATCAGATGCATAGGAAATTGCAGTACTAACGCCATCAAGTTAAAAGTAATGTAAGCAAATACATGCAAAGATGCACAAAAGGGCTTACATAAACACAAGCATAGTTTTCTCAGATTAGTGCTGTGACTCTTAAGGAATAGAAGCATATCTGATACAGAAACCAGTGGAAATAGATGGCTTTGTCATCAAAACACCCATCTTTCCTACTATTGTTATAAATGCTCAGCACTGACTTTCTTCTTTTATTTTAAATCGTTTTATAATTTACCCTGCTTCAAACATACACTGAATACAGTAGTCCTTTAAAAGTCCTGCCATAGGTCTGTTTTTTCTCTTTTTCTAATACTTACTTGCAGTTTTGTCTGTTTCTCATCTCAAAATATACAGGTTTGCATAGCAGAAAAATTGCGAGCTGCTTCTTTTTTGCCAAGGACAGTTGAGTTAGGTGTCCCTCCCCCTATAAAATGAGGGGAAATTGTAATATAGCGGTGACACCTTATTTCTTATCAGCTCCTACTTTACTGCATTCCCTTCTCTTAGTGAATTTTGTGTGTGTAAACAGATAAACATATTACTTTTGGGCATACTGGGACTTTTATCTTCCCATTTTTTACTAAGTGAAATAGGGAACTGTATAGTATGTACACATTAGGAAATGTTTAAGCTTACTCATTAATTTTTTTATTTTTTATGTGTGTTTACAGGACAGTTCTTTTTTTTTTTTTTTTTGCATTTCTTCTAGTCCTGTGATTTCCCTCTCCTCATTCTAACATCCTGCTTTCAGTCCCTCTTCTTCTATACCTGAGAGTAGTGTGTGTGTGTGTGTGTGTGTGTGAGTGTGTGTGTCGTGCCCAGGTTTACCACATGTTTGCAGGGTCAGCCAGAGTAGCTGGGTGAGCGCCAGCCTGCTGAGAGTGAGGGCCAGGGCAGGCCAGCATTTGGTTTGACCAACAGCAAGACCTGAACAGACGGAGATGGAGACGGGGTGGGGATGCGGACCTTGTATCCTGCAGATTAGAGCAATACGCCATCCATACACACAGGATGGGCTTTTTAACTTACCACTAACCTGGCCATGACTCCCTGAACTTGGGAAGTATGTTCATGTGTGCGTGGTGTACAAATTTGTGTGCCAGAAAGAGGCATACGCAGTTTTTTTTCTCTCTCTCTCTAATGGGTAGAGGAAGGGTAAACTTTTCACCTTTCTCATGTGATCCAACTAAAACTGCATTCCACAAAATACGCATGCGCCTTACACCTCTGTGAATGTGTGTGTGAACTTTATGTGTGTGTTTCTTTGGCTAATAACAGTGAACTTCAAAGAATATTGAACTGGAGATTACCTCTAATTTAAACAGATCTACAATGACTTGACAATTTTGTTTTCCTGTCAGTAAACATGCTTCAGTCAAGTGTAACTGAGTGACAGTTTCGTTTTAGAGATTCAAAGTTAGTTGTTCTATTCTCACATTTGCTTGTTTATGCTGATCAGTTTTTGTAACTTCCAACTAAATAATATTTTTCTCAAGTAATTGTTCATATTGTGTTTCTTTGAGTTTGTAGATTTGTTTGAAAATTCCTGCAATTGAATGAAACCTGATGTAGGTAACACATTTAACAGACAGTGTGTGTGTGTGCATTTGGGTTCGTGCTTGTGTGTTCTCAGTCTTCAGCAGTGTGCCACATCTCCAGCCCCTTGTTCTTGGATAATTGTGCTGCAAGCCCTCAGCCTCCCCTTTAGCCTGAAAACCAAGCTCATTGCGGCCCCTAAAGAGCTCTGCATCCCCACCCACGCGGTAGAGAAAAAAATCCCAAGTTGTCCTTGTGCATAAAAGTAGATTCTACTCCCCAACACCTTTTCAAATTAATATTTGTGATGGGCGCCATTCTGCCAGCCCCAGTTTCTGTTCCCTGCCTTTGTTCCTGCGTTTGATGTAATGGAGGCAAGGACAAAGAGGAGAGCAGGCAGAGTGTGTGAAAATGGTAGTTAAGTGGGCTTAAGGGCTCCTTCAGTACCTACTGAAAGGCCTGGACCCTGAAAAGGACCCTCGCAATGCTAAGCTGTAGTGCAGTAAACAAGACAGGTCCAGCACAAAGGTGCGTCTCAAATGAGCACAGACACCCTCGTCCTCTTTTTCTTTGCCCCAACCTCCCACCCGACTCTGACATCTGGCCAATCCCAAGATCTGTCTGAGTCCTCACTCATCCCCCCCTCCTTCACTCCCCTTCATTTTTCCTCCCCCTCATATCTTTCTTTCTTATTCTTTAGAGTTTCTCTGGACTCTCTTCGGGAGTATGCATGTTTGTGTTTTGTTGTACCAGTCCTGGCTGGACAGCTTGCTCCCCTTAGTCAGTCTTGTCCCCAGTGCTTGGGCGGTTCAGCTCTTTTGTTTAGTTAATTGCAATGAGTATAATGTACTAGTCTCTCGGAGGTCCACGAAAGACAATTAGACAATCCCAAGAATTTAATGAGACGCCACTAGCCCCAGTGTCCCTTCTTCTGCTTGAGAAACACCCTGGTCTTCATTGGCAATGACTGTGATGCAGGTTGGCTTGTTGTTTTTGTTTGTGTGTTTACCAGATTGTTGCTTTGCCCACTACAGAAATAACCGAAGAGAAAAGAACCACAATAACAAAATTCCAAAAGAAAATATTTTATTGAACTTTTATTTCTATATTTATGTCACATTTCTGGGATTTTACATGGTGGCATTCTCATCATAAGTAGAGCTTTGGCTGGACAGGACAGTTTTCCAGTGAATATCAGTGTAATTATTAAGACTGATTATCCAGTTCACCCAGTGAAGGATCAGAGCACTTGACAGTGTCATCCCCGAAAGGAAGAAGGATGGTTGGGAGCCTTGGTGATGGACGAAACCCTGGGTGGCCTTTTAAGGACTTCTCCTGCTCCTTTTTTTCAGTCTTCCCTCTGTCTTCTGTCTTTATTAATTCTCTCTAGCACTCCTTTTCTCTGTCTTTTTTTTTGCTTTACGTTCAGTCATCAACTCTAAGACCTCTGTGTGGATCATACTAAGATAACTCCTGCTTTAAAACAGGAAATATTCATAAGTGATTTATTATATCCCTCTTCACCTCTTGTTAAGATTAATTAATAATATCGCTTTACCATTTTCAAGTGGCTGTAATTCACAACCTTTAAACCTACATTTTTACCACATCATGATTGGAGTTGCCTTTTTTCCTCATATTCTTCTTCTTGTCTTCCTCTGTCATCTATTCCTTCTCTCATTCTGTCATTTCAGTTCATTTTTTTCCTCCCTGGCTAATCACGGTGTTACAACAAAAGACGGGTCTCCATTATTGCATGTGTCTGTCCCAGAAGAAAGGAAATGAGAACGGGACAGAGGGTGGCCGTGGCCTGACACCGCACTATTAATCTTCCAGTAAAGCCTTGTCAGGCAGAAACGGACACAAATGGATCACTCCCATTAACTAGGAGAGTGTAGGTAAGGGCTTTAACAAGCGTTTACCAGAGTCCATTTTCTCACTAATGAAGAGGGGGAATACGCGGCCTCCTAGCCAAACCTGTGAGACTTGCACTTAAAGACCTGGACAAAAGGGGGAAAAAAAGGAGGGAGAGGAACTCGAAGAGGATACAAGATGACAGTATGTGAGCCCAGATAAAAAAGGTATGCTCTTAGTGTTGACATATTGTATTAAGCATGGTGAGAGGTTGGGGCCAAGGTCACCTAAGTATTCACTCTTCATGGGTGTCTCACGAAAGAAGGCTACCTCTTCTGTGGGACAGCAAGAGACTAACCTCAGACATTGGGGAGGGGAGGACTTTGATTCTGGTCCTCACCATTAAGTGGGTAGAAGGAGAAGCAGCATTGTTATTACTTAACTTTAGTTTTAGACTGAGACTTGAGTCTGATGACCTGTGTTATCATTTCTAATTTCTGTGGAAGATATTCACACAGAAGGGCGAACAATTGTTGCTTTCTTTGACATCCCAGTCTCTGGAGAAAGGCAGAGGGGTACTACAGTAGATGTCATATCATACTGCAGATTTGCATTTATGCGTTATGTTTTAAACATGTGTTTGACATTCTATCGAGCTGACAAAAGTTCTGTCCACACAGCCCTGAAACCTGCTGGCACTGTGACATGGCTCTTGGGTATGTCCCCACATCAAACCCAAACTCCCAGAGGGGTGTATGTGTGCCTCTTCTGTGTGGTATACATCTGTGTGTTTTGTATATGTGAGTTATCAAGAGAGACTTTCTCGTTGAATTTCTAATGCGTCATGTCCCTTCTCCCTTGACACAAGTTGGATGGGCAAGTGATGTTTTTGAAAAGCCTCATGATAATAAGAAATATGCTGGAAACAGAGCAAAGATCAAGCTATGGGTGAAATAATGTAATTTATCTCTGTCCCTTGTTTAAATAATTTTTAGTTTAGGACAGTAAACAAGGAATCACATTGTTCTAGTTAGAGTTTGCAATTGCACATTCACATTGTATTATTATTGTGTTTGTATGTTAAAACTAGAATTGAAAAACTTGCAAAGTACAATTGGATAAACCCACATTTCTCTTATTTATGATCTTTGTCATCACTATCAGCTAAACCAGGTGTGGGCATCAAGGCTAGTCTGTTGAGTTTACCAAATGAATCTTTAGCATGCAGAACATGAATGCACGTTATTTTAAATATAATGATTGATGACATTTAGCTATCCAATGTGTTCCTGTTATAATATAAATCTTATCTTATATTAAATAGTTGTTGATATTTCACTCACTTATATTGCAATGACGACAAATTTTTGATTGGGTTGGTTGATGTTGGTGCTCTCCTCTTTCACAACAGCCACACACAAAATGCCCTTGATAAATGACAGTCTAATAGTTAATAAAGATGGCATCTCACTGGGATGAAATTAGTTGGTAAACTGCATTCATGACCGAGCGTCCAGAACATCTTGCAACATTTACATTGCATGAATTGCAAAGGTGCACATTCCTTTCACTTGAGTTGAAAACATTTGTTCCCCTAAAAATATTCAGTTATCGCAGGCATCGCCAACCTATCTCTAGCCCACCTGAATTGTATTATGGGCATTTTTAACATGTCACAGAAACACTAGAACTGTATTTAGAGAGGGTATGATGTGGGCATGCAATAGTTTTACTATAAATGCGCTCATAAACTAGGCGGTGATTTTCAAAATCTGGCAGTTAAAAATGTGCACACATGGCTTGTGGGTCACTTGGTTGCAAACACTCAGAATTCGATGAGACTGCAATGGGAAATTTACAATTTTTTTCTTTTTTTTTTCATCCAAGTTTGAATGTTTCCAACAGTCACAGCCAGGTGAGATACCACTTTAAGGTAACTGTATCAACTGATGTGGAGCTGGCTGTTGTTTTCTTTTTTGTCAAGCGACTGTTCACAATCAGACTAGTTTCCTGCCTGAAGTCACATCAGTGGAACTAGTGTCATTACAGAGATAGGGGAGCATGCTGACCCAAGTGATATCAGAAACTGAGCAAGACAGTGAAAGGACGAGATACACAACCAAGCCCATTTGTCTGTTATCACTGTCTTTGTGTTCCACAGGCTCCCAGGGAAAACTAGAAGACGAGAGGAAGACTTCACCTTCCTCCTCTCAGACTCTTCTCCACCCCGTCTTTCCTAGCACTTTCCCCTCCACCCTCCTCACCCCACACCCCCACATACACCCCAAACATTTTTAATTATATCTTCTACCAAGTAGTGCGGCTCAGTAACCAAGGAGTTGACATTGATGCATGTGCTGATAAATCCACAAACACTGGAAACAAGATTAACAAAGATTTTGAGGAAAGGGTGACAGCTAATTTTGCGCAGTGGTTGGTGCCTCATTCAAGACTGATGTTTTTGATAGAGCAAGCCACGCCTGAGAATTCATGCTTCATACAGGGGAGGGGTACTGCGATATCACAAGACTTAACAGCGTTTTCACTTTTTTAAATTTTCTTTTTTGTATTATTTTTTTCATCAGTCTGATTGTCTGTTTTAGTCCTTCACTACTAATTATTATAGCCCAACCTAAACTCTGAACGTATTCAAAGCTTCAGCTGAGCTAAAATCATCATACTTATCATTTAGATTTTTAGTTTTGTTTTTTTTTTTCCTTTTTGCTCTGCATAATTTTACTTATATTTAAAAATATAACCAGTATTGACCTACTACACATATATTATGCCGGTCTTTGTTTTCTCAAAGAATATTAACAGAAAAAGTGTACAAAAATATTCAAATGCTAGTTAGCTCATTCATGTGTGCATGTGTCAGGCTAATCAGGGCAATCTAATCAGTAGTTTTGTTCTCGTGGAGTTGGTGACATTCCTCTCCAGACCCCTGGTCGTCTCTCTGAACTGACACTCAACCCACTGAGACATCGATACATGCTTCTCTGAGAGAGATATCAGTCTGCTTCATCACCCATACCTACACACACACGCAGCCACTACGAAAGAGAACGAGATAACAATCATACCTGTACCAGCTGATTTCCTATTTTCTCATCCAAGGGGCCATCCCAATCCCACCTCCTTCTGTTCTTTTTCTCCTTACTCCCACCATTTTCAATTCTATACAGTAGAAAAATCCTGCCGATTTCTTTTGTTCTAGTTTCATGCTTCTTTTCCTTATTCCCCTTTCTTTTCTCCTACCTTTTTCTTTCTTTTTTCCAAGACCATGTGATGTCGCCCTTCTCAGAATCACCTCCCCTGTCGTCATCTGTAGGCAGCTGACAGCTTCTTTTTTTCTTTGTCAATTTCTCCTTCTCTGTCCCTGTGTCTTTTTAGCTCTCTTTTTCATCTGTCTCCCCCCCACCCTCTCCATCTGCTTTCGCTTTTGTTTCCCTGGCCCCCCTTCCATCCCAACTTAAAAATGAGGAATGCAGTGTGACCCTGACCTCCATCGGCCTTCTAACCACCTTCGACCCCTCCAGGTGACCTCCTGTCCCTGTTTTGACAGCTTGATTAATTACCTAGTGTTATGATTTATGAGAAAAGCTGTATGTAAAAATAATAGACAACAGGTGGTCTTTAAAAAACGTGCTAAATTTGAAAGGGATTCTTGCAAGGGTTGTGGTGCCAGTGGGGTCGAGGCTGCCTGTGTGTGAGAAAGAGCCGAGGAGGAAGATGAGTAAATTTTCTGTGGTTAATTGCTTTCAACCATTTTGATGGCTACATTGGGTTAATAAGAAAATGTCTTGCTCCATGCATGGTTTCCTCAGTTGCCAAAACATGGATTCCACCACGTGCATTAGTCTGCATTGGTGAAAGGATGAAGGGGATTACAACATGAAACTCCATGTGTGTGCTGTGAAGCATGAACCCAGGCATGTGGTAATGACACAATGGAAAATGTGGTTGAACGCAGACACACACACACACTTGCAGTTATGCTATATGCTCTGCCACTTCATGCTGGGAAAATAAGCAGAGTAAATGGCACGGCAGACCAGCCGTAGTGTTTACCCTTCACACTTCAAACACAGTTTGTGATTGGCTGTAGCGACCTCCCCTGACTTACAGACCTGTGGTGCACATCCACTTAGAGAGAGGTCAAACTTTTGGACAGTTGTGTGTGTGCATATGTCAATGTGGTTGTGGTACTGTGTGCAAATATTGTGGTCTGTAGGTTTGCCATTTATTGCAATGTTATGTTTTCATCATACACAATATCTCTCTAAGTAGAAATACATTTTTCACACACCTTAGGAAACTTTATCTTCTGATAGATTACACTTTACACACATTGTGCCCCTCAAAGTAACAGCCAGCAGCAGTAGGACCACCAGCTCTTTCTCGGGTTGTCCCTTCACAAGGTCACAATAACAGGGCAGAGGTGAGGGGACCTCCTTTGACCTTTTGTTCATTGATACTTCAATGATCTTGCAATGTTTATTGAGATTTATATTCTTGGTACTATAAAACTATGCCATCATTCCAATAATGCTGATTATTTATAGATAATATCCAACTCATTTATTCATTAAATATATTTTTCAATAATTTACCAGAACATATACGCACCTATTAATTTTTGTGTGTTTTCTCAAAAATAATAATGATATACCTCAATCTGTTTACACATGCATTTGTACGTGTGTCTACAATGTTTAGATGTCTCTTACCATTGACCCCTCCCGATCCAATCTGCACATATGGCCAACCATCTCACACCCAACCTGCACATGTGTGTTTGTGTATCAACACACTAATTACCTGTCCAGATGGCAAAGTGGATATATTTGATAGCATTCTTTAAGAGCTCAGGTGGAGGTAAAATTTAGTTTGCTTCAGTCAAATTGAGTGACACATCCACTTTTTGGAGCTACTTAGTGTAGTTTGTAGTTTGCATGTATTTAGTCTAATAATTTTAATAGTAATGATTTTTTTAGAGCTTTTTACAAATCCATGTTTGATCATTTTTCTTTGTTTATTTATTTACTTTTATGTCTGTGCACTGGTTTTAGAAACCTTTCAGGACGAGGTTGCTTCAGAGACACTTCCACTCTTCCTGTCTTCCCTCTTTTGTAGCCTCTCAGCCTTTCCCTCCCTGCTCACCTCTTCCCCTGATTTATACATTAAATAGTTATGTGAGAGAATAGGGAGGCACCTATCATTCCATGATCTATATCTCTCTGTGCCTCCATTAAAAATACATGTGTATGCTTAGGGGAGGCAATATAGAATATATAAATCAAAATGGGAACAGCATCATTGTAAGCCTGCTGTATTTATTTCCCCATAGTTTTCTCTCTGTGGGCCGTGGGCTCTTCTTACTTACTGTATTTCCTTTTCTGTGGCAACCACATGTTTGATGCTCTAATATTAAGGTATTCTAAAATAAAAAAAAAATGTGTTCACTATTTGTCCAGCTAATCTGATAATCGGCTGAAGCAAAAGTCCAAAATAAAGCTGGTTCATATTTTTTTTCTGCTGTTTTGTCAAGTTTCTACACTTGTTAAAAGTTAACCAAGTTAAAAAAAAAATAAAACTGCATTTTTAAAAAATGACTGATAAGTGGCTTTGGAGTTTATGACACATCTAGTAGCCAAGTTTAAAAATCTTTGTGAATTTACATTCACAGTTGTAAATAGCATGCTTTTCTGTTAAAAAAAAAAAAAAACAAAGAAAAGAACAAATTTGACAAATGACTTGTGTAACATTTACTTGCACAATCGATAGCTCTGACAATTTCCACCTGGACGGTGATTAATGCTACATCCACCCCCAGTCTAGCAGCCTCACCCACAACTCTACACCTCCCTCAGTGCACGTTGTGCTGAGAGCAGATGAAGCCGGCCTCCGAACTCTGTGTGTTTCAAAGTGTGTGTGTGTTCCTAAATGCAGCAATGTCACTCCATTCGGAAGCTTGATAAACCATTGAGCGCAGAACGGGCCTGAGCAAATGCACAGGCATCAAGTGTGGAAAACAACTTACTCGTAAAGTGGCTTTGGCATTTTACTGTGTTACTCAACAACTTCTGTGTGAGTGTTTTTATGTCTTCCTTTTTCTCAATTGTGCTGAAAATAGGTTGTGAGAAGTGAGATAGGATGAGAGAAACTGAAAGTGAAACGGAGGGAAAGAAATGTAAATATGAGCTTGAAAAGAAGCTGATGCATGAGGGATCAGACGCTGTACTATTCTTTCCACTTCCTCCACCCCACACTGCTCCACTTTGAACTCATTTATAAATATTCATCTCCACATATAAATACTATCCAAATGAGCCTGTGCATCCAAGCCAAGGTTAAAAACTCTACTTTTTGTTTCCGACTTGATAATTTGACTCGCTCAAAAGGTTCGATCCTTACTCTGGCCTGACCTATTTACGCTCATCAAGCTTAAGGAAAAAATAGAATCGTTATCACAGAGGTATAAACTTTGACCAAATTAGCTTATGACTTCATTAGTTCAACTTAATAACAAAAAGAGTCTTTGATGTTGAAGTAAAAATTTTAATTCAGAGAAATTTTTTGATATGTGCCCTCTTTATTGGACAAAACCGTAGATAATCTACTGAACATTAACAAAAATAATTCAACTCCATTCAAAAAAGTTAGCAAATTATGTTAATGTACCATTATTTCTACTTCACTATAACATGTTAGACTTTTTGGTAGGCTTATCTTAGCTGGTGTTGTCGTTTTAAGTCATTTTCTTGCTATAAAATCACATTTAGTCATATTTAGGCACTCTTTAGGCAGTAGCATGTCCCTGAAGCTGAAACTACGGTTGACATCAAGAGAGTGATTGATTTTGGCTGACAGGCTGATGACAATCCCGTCTCATCCCTTCTCACATCACCTCTAAGATACACACATCTTTTTATAACCCCTGTCGTACAGTAAGTCCTTTCCCACCTCTATAGTCTCCTTCTAACACAACTGTGTGTTTTGTGCGTATGGGGGGTCTCCAACTGGTTGCTGTGTGAAAATAAGAGAAGGGGCACCGTGACTTAATCTGACAGTACTGTGCAAAGTGTGTGGTATCTCGGCCTCAGGGAGACGGGCGTGAAAAAAAGTGAGATAGAAAAAAGAAGGGAATCCAGTGGATAAAGGGGCCCTGCATGCAAAGTTAGCTCACATAGAAGCTGAGACAGACAAGGTCACATGGGGCAGTGTGTCCCTGACAGTAAAGAAAGGAGAACAAGAGCATTTGCTTGGTATTACTATATTTACCTTTTTTTTTTAGCTTTTTTATTTCTCTTCAGTCAGTATGTTTATTTTGTCTTCTTCTTGCCTGTAAACAGTTTGTTATCCATATTTCTTGTCATTCCACCTTCTAGCACGAATGAGCTATGACACCAAAGCTTCTTTTTATTTTTCACATTGCCATTCCTCACAGTTAGCCATCTTACTAACTGTGGTCAGCAAGGATCCTTTCCTCTCATCTTCCTCTTACTGAGAGTACTGGCGGTTGATGCTTTTAAGCGTGTCAGCCAAGACTTTTTAGTAAATTGCAAGCTTTATTTTCTTTAAGCATGGTAGAAAAAGTTAAGAAAAAGCATTACTAGCACTAATCTTAACCATCTCTTATCAAGTAATGCATAGAGAAGGCTGCCTCAGAGACAATTTAAACGAATACAGATAACATTATTTTGATTATTAAAATGGTTTACAACACAAAAGTGAATCAGAAAAACGATCTGGTCTTATTCAGCTGGTAATACCCATACAGTACATACAGCCCTCAATTCACCTAACCATGCCACCCACCTTCCTCACTTCATGCACCCGTGACCGCTATCAGCCATGCTTTGTACCTGTCAAGTGATGTCCTTTTCCTTGTGCCCAGATCCCTGCTTCACTACATGAGAGCTCTCACATCAAAGCTTCGTGGAGCTCCACAAGCACAGATGAAACACCCTCTCACTCCAGCCGCTTTTGTCCCTGCTCTTGCACATTAGACACATTTCATTTCATTACAACACTGGAAAAAATAGATGCGCTGCTGTCTTAAAGGGACATTTTATTTACTTTGACTCATACTTGTACACTCACCCACATGTGGATACACAGACACTGTCGGTTTACTGTCATTTTTATTGATTTCTATTTTTAAATATTAAATATTATTAATATTAAAAGAAACATTTTAGTTCAAAACAATGGTAATGGATCATAGTCAACATTATCGTCATCACAGTGATATTTTTGCAGCACAGTATAGTTCTAGTTTGGCAACAACAAATTAGTAACATTAATTAAATTTGCCTTTGTATTGTATTTATTGATTATTATATTTTTATATATTAAAGATAATGGGAAAAATGTATATTCTTAACAGATTGTCCAACTCTACACTTTAGTAAGTCACAAATAAAAGTTAAATATATAAATATATAAAGTATGACGAAGCAAGCTGTGGTTTCCGTAGCAGCAGTGCTCTTTGTTGTGCTATCTGATGTGGGACAGGCTGACAAAAGAGAGCTAAGGAGCATCTAGATCAGGGTGGTGAGGGTCGGGGTGTCCCCCCTTAGAGAAGCTAGGGTGACCCTCTTGACCGCTGGCCCCAGGGCAGGAACTCAGTGTGGTAGTGGCACAGGGGCACACACAGGGCATGGGAAGAGACTTAGGCTGCACACTACAGCAGAAAGACAAGATTGACCTACTGCTAGAAGACCATGTGTGTCTATTTTATCTGACACAGTCTGTGTATAGAACAAAAGCGGTGTTAAGCAATGCTAGTAATGTGTATGAGTGAGAGATTTAATGGTGTAAAAGAAGCAGGGTGACCCAAAGTTTGCCATCGGCATCTGTGTTAGATTCACACGTTGACAGCACATCACAAAACAAAGATCAGATTATTTAGCGTGTGTGTGTGTGTGTGTGTGTGTGTTTTGTGGTGGTGGGGCGGTATCATAGAGTCACACACTAATTTCTGGCGGGATAAATTTGGTGAAAGACAAAGTTTTCAGTTGGAATATTGTTTTTAATTTTTACTTTGTTTTGTTTGTTTTTTGGAGCCTATTTCTTATTGGTAATTCACAACATGTATTTTTTGTTGTAGTAGTGGTAATAAATTAAATATTTTTATATATTAAAAAGATTTATTCCATTAGGTAATTTCAGTTTTACCAACCAGTAAAAAAAAACTAATAAATAAACTCCAGCATGCCCGGTCTGATTGATGCAGAGAAGAATAGGAGCAGGAAGTGACCAGACAGGGAGAGCAGGGTTGTCTTGACACCACTGTAGGCCTCTTAGTCTTCAAATGAATGATGGCTTCCGACACTGAGGTGATCTTGTTGGCCCTGATCTTCCAGTCTAAGCACGCCAATGACACTGGTTGCCTTTACAGCAATGTTCTTCTGGGTGACTGGATAGGTGAAAGGGTTAGCACTATTAGGTTTATGAGATGTATTTGCTTTTCTTAGGGAAAGGATAAGGGCATTATTGGGAAGGAACTGGGGATCATGATGTTAACGGTGTGTTTAAAGCTGGAGAGAGCAAAGACTGAACATGTTTAGAGGCCGTAGGGTTCACACCCAACACGTGCATTGAGTGTACCAAGCCATTAACTTTTACCCTTTGCAATCTAGGATTATGGTAAGAATTTGAGAAATAAAAAGCAGTTTGTTGAGTATCTAAACAATATAATGCATCTCTGTAACTACTCTGCCTTCAAATCAACTTTTATAAAGTGCACATATTTTAAGGTTTTTTTTTACCTTGCCAGCATTGTGTTGATTTGGCTTTGTCACAGAGTTGTCAGAGGTCCACAGGATTGGCTCGTAACTACTTCTTTATTTTTTTTCTCAGAATTTGTTCATTATTGTGCTACATAGAAAATATCCCACATTAATTACTTTGAAAAAGTTCTTTATGTACATTTTACTGTACAACTTCGAATTATGATGTTACCATTGGCTTAATTGGCCTTGTCAGTTTTTTTCAGGCCACCACCAGTGGGCAGTGGAACAATTCTAGTCTGCACTGGGCAATAGCTCTCTGTCTGTATCTGTCTTATTATTTTACTTCATGTAACTCAGCTTCTACCGCTTTCCCCATCTTCACTACTTGTAGTTCTTCCCCGATTCATTTGTTGAAATGTGTGTGTGAGCACTTGTGTTTGAACTTAAATATTTGTGTACAGATGGCCCAGTGATGCTGGGTCATTAAGTCTCTGTAACACACACAGATTGGGTTTGAAATAATTATTTATTTAGATTTTAAATTTTGAGTGTCATCTATCAAATGTCCAGTTTATTATTATTTTTATTATTATCTTTATTAAAATGAAGATAACAATTTTTTAGAGCTGACAATGAAATTTGTATCAGCACAAAATCATAATTGTTAATAATAATAATAATAAATATTTTTTACACATTTTCTAAATTGCTAATAAATCAAATTCACCTGTTCTGTGATTTGAAATGTTCTTTCCTGAATTTGTTCCATTTATTTCAGTTTTTAATGTTACAAGTATGTATAGATGAGGGAGAGCCTGACTCAGTTTGACAAGAAGTGAGAACAAGACTAATTTTACAATATTAATAAGTGAGAAAGTGTCATTTTACTGTTAGAGCCAGTTTGCCTTTGTCAACACACGGCAGGTGCTAAGGGAAAGGGTGTGTGGCAGGTTTGATATCAGTTGGCTCAGGAGGGACACACACACATGCTGTGTCAACGGAACACAAGCACATTGCGTTAACACTTATTAAGGAAGATAAGATGTGCCGCCATGAGAGGACACTGTGTGTAACAGAGAGGAAGCTGGGCAACATCTCCTAAAAGTCTTTTTGTCATATCTCATTCCTTGCATACTCCTAGTGGGTGTTTTTCAGTGTGTGTGTTTGTATGTTTTCTTGCTCATGCGTGCCCCATAAGGTTCAAATTTTCTGGTGCGTGTGTGTTTTTGTGAGGACAGTCAAAAAGAAAGAGGAATCCATTTATTTCCTGTTTTTTTTTTTTTTTTCAAAGGACTTGAGACAATAAACACAGTTAATTAAAATGAGTTCCAAGTTGAAAAAGTGTCTTGGACTCAAATGAACTTCCTTTTTTTTCGACAATACACTTTTTTACTAGTAGTTTGTGCTCAGGTCATGTTGTCTTAAACCCATCTGTATTTTCTGTATTTTACATAATTAAAATTTTAATAGAGTGAAACTTTTTTCCCCATTTAGAACAAATTTAATTGTTTGTTTTTGGAGATCATTATTTGTAGTGCTGGCAAAAATGTTACAAATTATGCACAAACAATTGCAGGCAATTCCAAACAGATATGTATGCCTTTTCAGCAAACTAACTCTATGTGGGGGTAAGATCGATTGAGTTTGATATTAAGTGACACATGGCCTTTGGAGTCACTAAATGCTACTCACTGACTGAAAGTACCACCGCAGAATTCCAATCCCCCAGTTACTTCTCAGGCTTGTCTCCGCAGTGACACTTTCTCCTTTATCTCATTCACTGCCCTTTCATTCAGTTTCAATTTGCATCTTTCCTTTGGTCATGAAAGATTCTGTCTTTTAAATGTTGTGAAGATTTTATTTGCTCATAAAGATCCAATGCCAAGCTTTTCCATTAAAAAACAAAGCATGAACTGTTGGAAATTGTATAATGGCATTTATACAATGTTGTTATGTTAACAGGCATACATATTTTAGCAAAATATTTGAAGTTAGGACATGTTTTTATCAAACTAATAAAAAGGTTTCATTTCATATTCTCATTTTATAGGCTTTAAAATGCAAAACAGCAGCAAACAGATCTCACATAATGTGTGATCTAAAGTTGAAAACAGATCTGAGCCACATGTCTGCTTTAGTGTCTCTACATCTGTTGATATTTTTTTGTAAAAAAACAAACAATAATAACTACTGTATGAGCATATTTAGTTTTATCTTTCCTATCAACCTGTTTTAATTTTGCCTAAAAAAAGTTTAAACATACAAGTATGAAACTACATAAAGAGCAGTAGCAAAATGAAATGTTATGAACTATTTTTTTAGCAGCTAAGCAGTAACTGATGCTGTTGTTGTAACAGACAAACTTGTATCTGTTTTAGGAGGGCTATGGTGTGATGGTGCTCAACCCCAACCTGAACTACTTGGAAGTGGAAAAGCCAACAAAGTCGTCACCCAGTCACTCCCCTGCTGAAGTCTCGGACGAACCAGCTGAAAAGAGGGAGCGCAAAGAAGAGCAAGAGGGCAAAAAGAAGAAAGAATTTTACGAGAAATACCGTAACCCGCAGAAAGAGGCTGAAACTGAGCGCATACCTATACGGGTAAGTTGGGGGGGATTAAAGGATATTGAGGCAGAAAAGAATGGCAGAAATGAAATTTGGACAGCTGGAAAGCAATGACAGAGTGATTGATGTTTGGCAAAAACATGCATGATGGAGGAGTTGAACAGAGTGTTATGGGGTTGTAGGAGAAGGAAGAAGAGACATAGGTGAGAAAATTTGAAAGACCAAATTTTGATAATAGAAATGCGGTATGAAAGTACGCAGAGCAGCTGAATGAGCTTACGAAGTGAGGAGAGGATATGTTAGATGACTAGGGATGAAGGGAGGATGGAAGAAAGAGGGAGAAAGAGAGGCTCTTGTGTGGTCAGCCTGTGTGTGAAGAGGTTGGCTGTGCTCCAGTCGCCTCTCAGTGAGCAAGTGTTAACCACATGGCTACCTCCCTCTCTTTTCCTCTTCCCCTCCTTTTTTTTTCTCTCTTTTAGATGAAGGGCTGGTCAGCGAAGCACTGGCCTAACAATCGTGTTGACCACTGGGATTTTTATCTCCAAAACACACACACTGCAAACACACTGCAACATTCTTATCAGCAGGACTGACCGTACGCACTCTTACCGTGCACACAAACTCAGACACACACACACACACACACACGGCTCAAAGCACCCAGCTCAGCCACTTTACCTTGTGGTCAAACAAAGAAAATGACTCACAAATCTAGTTTCATTGTCAAAATAAATGTGACGAACAATGAAAGCACTGTCATCCGTTTTAAAGGAATCCTGTTTAAATTCACTCAACAAACTCTATCCAAATTCAGACTTCTGTAGGACAATCAAATTAAGTTGGTGTTTAAGAAAAATAATTATTCAGTCCACCTATTTATTTATTTATTTTTTTGGATTTCATTTAAGAAAAGTTTCTTGCTTACTTTCATCAGTGTTTTGTTTTACTTTATGATATTAACATCACATTAATAATTTAATGCAAGGTATATGCATACAGTGTGTTCTTGTGGTTGTTCATATCTGTATGTGTGTATCTGTCCGTGTGTGTGAAAGACGTCACTCTCTGGTTTATGACAGGAGTTAGGGTTACTGTAGGACTAACAGGCGGTGTGTGAGCTGTCAACGCAGGCTTCTTTTTTTTTTTCTCACCCCCTGGCAGTACCTTCATACACACTTTAATAAGGTGTAATTTGCAACAGCGGCGTCTTACTCCATCACACTCCATTTCATGTTATACACATGAGGAATTTACTTCAAAGCATTTGACACTAGGTTTTTGGTAAATGATCCTCATGTCACACAGTCCTGCTTTTACTGTCAGCTCTCAGTCTGTTTTCTTTTTCATTTCAAACTGTAGGACTGGATGATGAGGCAAAAATTTGCAGTCAGAATATTTTTTATATTGATTGGTGTCAATTGCATTATAGTTTGGAACATTCTGCCATTGTTTATGATGTGAGTAGATTCATTTGTACTGACACATATTTTAGCTAAATTAATACATATTTACAGTTGCACATTTTTAGTCTCTTTGCACATTATTACAGAAGCAACGGAATACTTTCATCATGGTTCACGTTCCCACCTCAACTGTTGGATTATTGCACTTACTAAGAAGACTTCAGTCAAGTTCTGTATAGCTTCTGTCTTGTAAAATCTGTTAATACACATTACTGTAACCTTTTCCTTTTCTCTGCCTATGGCCAAACGGTCAGCCTGAAGCTGTTATATTTTCCTCATGGTGCTTTTGTGAGCAAAAGAAAATGTTTTAAAGAATTTGAAAATGTGTTAAATGTTGTGAAAACAGGGGCAATACTGTACTTGACAGGATGTCAGAATTTTACATTGGAATTGTTTACAGCAGGAAAAAGTGTTGATGTTTGTGTTGTAAAAAGAGTTATGAATGGGGGTGGCATGGTGGAGCAGCCTCTCAGTGAAGAGTTTTTTCTCCCAGCCTATAGGTCCTTTCTGGATGGAGTTTGCATGTTCTCACCATGCACACATGGGTTTTCTCTGGGTTCTCCGGTTAAGTGTCCCTGGGTGCGGGTGATTGTTTTTTATGTGGCCCTGCCATGGGCTCGTCACTTGTCCAGAATGTACCCCACCTCTCACACAATAACTGCTGGAGACCCATTTGTTTCTGTTTTCTTTTTGTTACCTTTTAGTGTTGTGGCAACAAAAGTAAAAGTAACTCATTTTTGAGTCACAAATATATGAATACAATTTCTATAGTTTTAAACTTAAAGTGTTGGAACAAAAAGTAATTTTAGCGCTCCATATTATGTTGAGACATTTTACTCAGAACTTAAGGCTAAGCAATATATTTTATTTAGACAACATACCCTGATTTTTTTTTTTCCATACTATTAAATACAAACAAATGTCTTTACTCACAGCCCCCCATCTCATGAAAAATACATAAATTGAAGGTTGATTTATTTATTTATTTATTTATTATTATTATTTTTTAGCAAAGTACAGTATACTTGTGATTACCGTAGTTGTAGGGTTTGCAGTACGTGGGGTAATGATTAATGACAGAACAGGTTAGCTTTCTGTTGGTGCCCCTTGAATTCTGACCTTTGACCCGAACGTTAGAAAGATGTTTGTGTGTGTAACCTCGTCTTTATTGACCACGTCTCCTCCTTCACCGTGTTACTGCGCTGCCTCTGTTTGTCTAGGAGTAAGCTGTCACATGCTTACACACACACCCACATAAACACAGATATGCAGAAACACACGTCTTTGTAGACAATAGAGTAAAGGAAGCAAGAAAAAGGAATTGAAATTATTTGTTTGTGTGTGCGTTTTTCTCCTTTAGCTTACTTTGTCTGGGTAGGTGGTGGATTAAATCAAACCTCTTTAGCAAGACTGTTTTTATCTTTTTTTTCTTGCTTTTTAAATAGCATTGACCAAAGACACACACACATGCTCTTCAGCATTTTTCTATTCGCCATGCTTCACGCTAACTCATGTTGAGCAGCAAGACCACCTGCACATAGTATTCAGAAAGACACACACACAAGCTATATCGCTCAATTTACTATTCAAAAATCTAAAATAACACAAAAATATCATAAGTTTAAACTAAGACTTTTCTTGATATCAGAAAGTGAAATTGGAAGTTCTCGCCTTTATCCAACACTGACAGACAAAGATGGATGTACGTGCACACACAAACACACAAAAACCCACTGATGGAGTTGAGTTGATTAATACGCTTCCTTACACACATTAATAAGCTCTTAACTGCTTTTAGGATTCTTACTTTTTAGCCCTGGGTTCATAGTGTGCAACCTCTCAACCTCATCTAATCGCTCTGCTCTCTTCTTCTCCAGATCCCACAGCACCCGGCCATGTTTAGGGGGATAATGGCAGAGGAGAGAGGCAAAAAAAGAGGGAGGACATGGAGAAGCATGGAGGGATAGAAAGTCTGATCGGTGGGGGAAGCTGATTAGGATAGCAAAGGGGGAACAGGAGGTGGGGGGGCACTGTCTTAGCACTTAGCCATATAGAAGTTTGGGAGTTCACTTTACTCTGAATTTTAGCAGTAATCCAGTTAGCTATTTTCTGTCAGCCAAGCGGAGGAATGGCAGGAACAAAAGGCACATTCATGGGCTTAAGAAGCTTCCTAAGGGTTCACCCAAGGCTGGTTGGCTGGGATTAGGCCAGCAGGCCCTGGAAAGAAGAAGGGGGAAAAACGAGCAAAGAGGACAAAAAACAGCCTTTCTTTAAGCTCCACTTATTTCTATAAATGACTAGAATAGTTTTTGCTTTTGTTTATTTATTTATTTTTATGTTTCTGCTTTTAGTATTGGTAGTTACCTAAATGATTAGAGACAAATAAACAATGAGGCTCTTTCTTTAACAGAGTTTTGAGGATTTTTTCTTGTTTTTTTACTCTAAATATATTCAAATTAATTGCAATATCAATAACAAAACGATGCACTAAAACCACAATGGAGAAAAATTACTGGAGCTCATTAAGTTACTGGTGGTATTAATTGTGTTGTGGTAAATTGTGCGCACTAATGTAGGGTGTGTTTGTGGACATACAAATTCAAATGAGGACTTTACTTTTCTGGTTTCTCTTCACTTATAGGAATAATCTGATCTTTGTTGTTTTCAGTTTTTGTAGGCCAGTACAACACAAACAGGGTATCCTGTATTGTCTAATTCTGTTGGATTTGAATCATACATAGTGTGTTTTCTAAAGACAGATGCATCCATTATTTAGGTTTCGCCTCAACATAAAACCATTATTCCCAGCTGCACCTGTGCACAGGGAGGGCTGAGGTCCTTGTCTTGGTCTGTGTTTGTGCAGAAAATGTCTGTGTCCCTATGTTCACAGTTTAATACAAAATGTCCTGATGATTAAATAAAGTGCACACATTCACAACTGCACACTCATAGTAAAGCTTGATTATAAGCATTAGGTCACAGACACACTAGACTGGACTTTTTGCTTTGTCACCCTCATTTTTTTGTCCCAACCTGTAGCCAATAAGCAATTATACAGTCAGAGTTTATTTGACCTTTGACACACAGGCTAGACAAGAAGTAAGACTCAACATTTCCAAGGATAGGTAGGAACTTGATTAACCTCTGAACTTGGTCAGAGGAGAGGTCAATGACCAGAACTAGAATGTTACTTTCTTTTTTTGCTGCAGAGAACAAATTGGCTGGATGCCATTTTTTTTTATTTAATTTTTTTTGTAGTTGGGTGAGGGAGAATTGTGTGTTCATGTATTTTAGACACAAGCCAAGTACACTGTGTGTGGCCTTTTTGCACTTCAGTGCTATGTCCTATTAGAGTTCATTGTATAACTTAGCACATTTGACTTCTGAAAGTTTCTAAGTGTGTGCGAGCATTCCTAAGCATGCTCCCTGCGAAGTACAGAACATATGTTTGTGCACTCGTATGTGTGTGCAGTTGTGTGCTCAACCAAGGCAAAACCAGCGTTGCCGGTCTCAGATCCCTGCTCCCAATCTTCCAGTCAGGTCAACCATCAAACACTTCCATCCTGCCCTCCCTTACACCTCCTCACCCACCAAGCTCCCTGCCCCTCTGTTGCTTACTCTCTCTCTCTCTCTCTCTCTCTCTCTCTCTCTCTCTCTCTCTCTCTCTCTCTCTCTCTTTTTTTTTTCTCTCTGCACACAAGCCTGTTGTAAATACAGGCAGACCCAAATAAAGACATACAGGCACACACACTCAGGTGCACACGTAGCCCTCGGGGTCATCCTGGAACAAACACTGCCTTGTCTGCCTGCCCGCTCTCTTTTGCCTTATGTCAATTAATGACTCGCAGTAATTTCACCTGACAATCCAGGAGGCAGAGAGATGCTAGCTGAGATGTCACAGTGATGACCTCTCTGGCCCACAGACACTCTTTTCTAATAAAGAATCTCACAAACCCACAGCAACTTCCTTTGTACTTTGTTAATGAGTTATTGATTTGAAACAATGCCCTGGCAAATATTGTCAGAGCGGAGTGACCCTACCAAGGTCAGGCTATTTTATTGTATACAGTCTGTGCACACTAATCTGCACGTGGGATAACATATACACTGCAGTTTTGCCTCTTTCTTTCTCTCTTTCACTCATTCACTCACTCACTCAGCCTCTTTACACTGTATATTCCTTCATTGCAAAGTCAAATAACACACCTACACATACATTTCTCCATCACGCACACAGACACACACACATGCACACACACCCAGTTTCCTCCCTCTTGTTAGTCTTGCACACGTTTTTCACCTCATTCTCCCTTCTCTCTGTCTCTTTCTCACATCATTATATTCCCAATTCTCCATAGGTGCTATACCTGCTAATTACCCACAATGCCACAGTCATTATTTTCCCATCTCTGCCGCTAATTTGCTCCATACCTTCCTTTCCCCTGCTCTAGCGGACCCATCAGCTCCCAGACAGCTTCCAGCTCGCCTAAGCTCTCTGTCTGCCTTTAAAGATTGGAAAAAATGAAACAAATACGAGAGGGGAAGAAAAAAAAAGAAATGAAGAGAGAGAGAAAGAGAAAGAGAAAGAGAGAGAGAGATGGCAAAGGACTACATGTCCCAGACATTGATTAGAATGCAATTGCAAACAGGTGTCTTACAGGACCACTTTTTAATTGTATGCGAAGAGACAAGAATGCAATTGTGCACGAACAAACACAAACTAACTCATTCTAATAACCTCTTTGTTAATATCCAACATGTAATTAGCTACACTGCTTATTTAATTTCTAATCATTAGACCAAATGAAAACAATCTTGTTCTGTGCTGAGCTTGACATATTAAAGACTGTAATGACTGAGGCTGCAAGTCACTTTACTCAGTGTGTGGCCTGAACACACGAGGGGACTGAGAGATTGAGAGAGAGGTCAGCCAGTTTATGCGTGTGTGTATTTGTGTGAAAACAAGCGAGTCAGTGAGAAAAAGAACTTCTGTGTAATCTAAATAATTTGTTTCTCTCATACTTGACGAGGAAGAACTTGAGGATATTTTTATGCAAGATCTGCTTTATTTACTTTATTTTCCTACTTTAGTTCTCACTGCAGCACCTTGAAATGCTTAGCGACGTTTTTGTAGGATTGAAACCAGCACTGCCCAAGCAAACGAGTCCAGACCCAATAAAGCTGTATAGGGATCCCGTGACACTGTCCTGACATTTTTGGCTCCCCCTGAAAGGTTTGTAAAGGACTGCAAAAAAGTATAATGGCTCTCATCCACTAGATGCTTTCCGGTCATTGCTACTCACAATCTTCTTTGAAATACCAACTGCCTCAGTTGTTTTCTGAGGTCTTCTGTCTTTTAGGTGACTGAGGAGATCTAGCATTAAGAAGAGCAGGGAGGTCTGAATTGGTTGTTTGTCAGAGTGTGTTGATGTTGTTAGAATCATTGTTTCCTGCATTGGTCAGACACTGGGTTTATGTTGGCGGAAGTGCTGTTATTTTGGCTCCTGTTGCACTCCATCTTCTTTGCTCTCCCTGCTTCTCATTACAGTGAATAAACACAAGCCAAGCATTAGACTAAACTACTTTTGAGAAACAAGAGCTTGTGTGCAACGCTTGCTCTGTGTGCATGCCTATTTGTATGTGTGTGAGTGGGGTGTGTGCACATACACACACACACACACGCACACACACACAAGGATGCATTCACAGTCAAGTATGGCTTTTTGAGTGGAGTTCAAGTTTTTAAAGTAAATCGAAGTGCTAAATTGAAACACCCCTAAAAGTTGACAACGACTAGGCACATTCAGTGCAGCGCTATCTTTTTTTTAACACATAGTCAGTGTTCTGTTTATTACGTGGCAGAAACTTGGCTAAAATCCCATTTCTGTTTGTTGACTCCCTGTATAATTTATTTATGACTATGCGCTAATAGGAATATCAGAAAATGTTCTCTTAATTGACCGATTGATGTTAGCAAAACAGTCAACTTCTGGTTGACTGTTTTGCTTGGAACTGTCTATTCTCTATATTAGAAATCTATATGCACTAAGAGAAGAATATGGCTTTCTTTAAATCTAGTAAACACATTCACAAACAGTACTTGTCCTCAAATGTCCACCGATAGGTTAAAGAAAGATAGCAATGTGTGTCCAACAATATTGCTGTTCTGATAAAGCTGGCAGATGGACACACAATCAATACCCACAAAAACATACAGTATGTCTGTAGAAACTTTGGAGAAACACCATACTAAGAAACTACACTAGAGGTGGTAACAGAGCACTGGTCTCACAGGGAGGCATGTTTCTTTTCTGCAAATTAACCCCAAAAAATAATTGCAGTAGTATGCCAATGCTGTTGAGATTATTCAGCACGCTGCCATGCCAGGTAGTCATTCACACTGGTTCTGCTTCAGAGCGGATAAGCAATAATATGCACTTATGTGCAAAGTGGTAGATGGAGCCAGGAGCACATTAGTTTTGCAGTAAATATAGTGGCATTTGCAGATGTTTTAAAATATTTATTGTATCTGTAACTTAGAAAAATCTAATAAAATAAAACAAAGAATGCAGTAATTTTCAGTTGTCACTTATTACCCCTTTCTTTAAACTCTTTTAAGACAGGTCGGACATGCCTTCTTGCCATGAGGCAGCTCAAATAAAGCATTTAGTTGCAGCTATTTCATGGAATGATTTTCTGAGAGAGACTGTTCAGTATTTCTTTACATCCATTGTTATGGGCATGAGTATTTTCTGCCACTTATCCATGATAGAGTTACAAAGGCAACAAATCCAGAAGGAAAAAAAAAACTAGATATTTATGTCTTTAGTTGAACTCTCCAGTTTCTCTTGAGGGGAGTGGGGGTTCCTTAGATGTTCCTAAGTCATAGAGGGTGCATAATCCCTCTAGCAAGTTCTGGGCCTGCCCTGGGGTCTCCTTCCATTTGGACATGGCCAAAAAATCTCCAGAGTGAGGCACCCAGGAGGCATCTTAATCAGATGTCTGAACGACCTCAGCTACCCTTCTATAAACTCCCCTTGGATGACAGTTTCTCACCCACTCTAAGGCTGAGCCTGGCCACGCTAGAGGAAGCCCATTTCAACCACTTGTATCCTTTCAGTGATGATTCATACCTCATGACCATAGATGAAGGTTGGAATGTAGACCAACCAGTAAATCTGAGTGATTTTCTTTTCTATTGAGCTATTCTTCTTTAATCACAACAGACGCAACAATCCAATTACTGTCAATGCATCTCCCGCTCTGTTCTGATGAACAAGATCCTAAATTATTGAATTCATCTACTTGTGAAGTCTACCTTATGTTTTTTTTTCCAGTTGAGAACCATGGCCTCAGATTTAGAGGAGATGACCGTCATTCTAGCTGATAAACTCTTCATTTTGAACTGTCCCAGTGCACGCTGCAAGTCATGGCTTGGGAATGCTAACATATCAACATCATCTGCAAAAAGGAAAGACAAGACCCTAAAGCAGTGGTTCTCAATTCCGGTTCTCGTGACCCACTACCCTGCATGTTTTAGTTGTTTCCCTGCTCTTCAGCATGTC
>JARVJO010000394.1:14723330-14741290 GCA_031762555.1 Cynodonichthys magdalenae | reverse complement strand
TAAAGTACAGATACATGAAAAATGTACTTAAGTACAGTAACAAAGTACTTGTACTTTGTTACATCCCACCACTGGTAATTAGTTCAGGTGTCTCCAATACCTCATCAGCCTAACCTTATATATCTAGTGTCTTTTTATTTCCACTTGAACATTTCAATAATGTCCTGTGTATACCCCCTCGAGGTTTTGTAAGTTGTTCTTCCACATCAACCTTTTGATTTGTTTATTCAATAAAGTATTTTATTTATTTTTGAGAACTGCTCATGTTAGTCTGTAATTTGGGTCTAAACGCTCCTACCAACTGCAACACTGAGGACTCTGCATTCATCTCTCCATCTGCTCTACTTGTCAACTCTTTTTTTTTCATCACTGGTGATGGTGTTTTTGTTGAGGAGTGATAGTCTAACCTTCTGCAACCTTCCTGTTAAGAAAGTGAAAAAGGAGCACTCTTATTGGATGGAACAGGGCATCATTATATAAGATCTTATGTAAGAATGCATCTGTCTCCCAGTACACAAATGTGTGGGTGCCAACCAGACAACCAGCCAGCCGCCACAGCAGCTCTTCAGAAACATAGTTACAGATTTTAAGTATCCTATGTGAACACGCTATACATCCACTATATTTGTTTACTGAAAAACTGTCTACACGTTTTCTGTATAATGCCATCTGTTTCAATTTGTAACAAATATATGCAGACATTTCTTTGCCATCCTTGGGTTTGTTTGTGTAAGCATTTGTGTGTTGTGGCAGGTGTCAGATGTAGAAAGAGATGCTTCAGGTGAGACAGGTAGATATGGAGGTTTTATTCTACTCCTCGAGGACTTCATTTCTACGGTATACCTTAACGTGATTATCATACTTTCAAGTTGCACTATAAGTTGACAAGTAGTTATACTTGTTTTGTGTGTTTACTCTCTCTCTCTATGGTTTAAAAGTGTGGATTTTTTTTTCTTTCTCCTCAATAAAGTCATTGCCATTTTAACTTGGTTTACAAAGTAATTCTTTAGCTTTCAAACTTCCATTTTTAATATTGCTGTTGACTTTATTGTAAAACTAAATACATCAAAACGTCGTTCAAATTGTTCAAAAGAAATCCTAAAGTCTAAATTGCTCCTTTTTTGTTGTTTCTACTTCTATTAATCCCTCTGAATTTGCCCTTCATCTGAGGTGATCTTTCAGGCAGGTTGGTGCCAACTATGTTCCCATACACTATTCTCAAACTAGCAATATTAAAGCAAAAAAACACTTTTCATGTCTTCTAGCTTTTTCACATGATCTTAAACAACTTTAAATCAGTTGATTCCTTTTCTGATGTGAATAACATGATTATTTTAGCAAATTCAACACAGTGGTATTTGTGCCTTAATCTTGTTACAGAATAACCATGAATGTATTATGTAGATAAGTATGAGTAATATAAATCTACATTAGTTATACATTTCACAAGTACCCAAGTTCAAGTTATTACTTTTCT
This sequence comes from Cynodonichthys magdalenae, assembly GCA_031762555.1. NCBI lineage: Eukaryota > Metazoa > Chordata > Actinopteri > Cyprinodontiformes > Rivulidae > Cynodonichthys > Cynodonichthys magdalenae. The sequence goes on along the minus strand of JARVJO010000394.1, from coordinate 14,739,813 downwards.
TGTATAAAAATGTTCTGCATTTAGCTCTTACAAAAAAAAAACAACAACTTAAGAACTATTGCAGCCTTCACCTGAGGTCATTATTATCCAAGCAAAAAGATATTTGTTGACAAAATCAGAGCTATAGTCTTGTATAGGGAACCCCTGAAAAAAATCCTCATCTAATGGTGTATGCTTGTCTCACCCGCCTTTAAAACTCTAAGTGCTAGCTTGTCTTTAGCTTCTGGTTTGTTTTTATCTCAAGGTTCTCCATAGCTGGCGGGCTTGCAAGCGATGCAGTTGTAGTGCAGTTTCCTGGTTATGTTTGTGATGTGTCTGCGAGTGGCTGCACGCATGTTGTACGGATCTTGCCTAATTTTGTGTGTGCGTGCGTATGTGTGTGTGTGTGTGTGTGTGAACCTATATACAATACAAATGCACACATTTGTGTCAGCCCCTTGCCTGGAGAAGCCACTATCGTCCTGAGCAGAACAGCTTGGTGGAGAACAGCTATCAGAGCCACGTTAGGGGAGCAGAGGAGGAGAGGGTGAGAGGCAATGATAAATGGCTGGGTCACACTAGCAGAAATTAGTGGAGCCGTATGCAAAGCCGTGGCGTTTTGTTTGATGTGAAACAAAAGAACGACCACGACAAAAGTGTCTGCCAGCCTGCACAGCAAGACAGCAGCCCCCAGGACATACACTATCAGCTTTAAGTGTGTGTTTGCACATGTGCATGCATGCAGTCCTGCATGAATATCATGCACAGTGCTGTTTCCTACTCCTGTCCGTTCTATGTGCATTATCTCTCTGTGTTTTTGTGCTCTCTTCATAATGACACACAATGCCTGGCCCTTTGTACACCAAGGAAAGACATAGTTTCTTCCTCACTACAGCATATTTGCTCTATTAAGCGGCTGAAATATAGCCGTCTAATTTCTTTGTGAATGAATAGGATCTTAGAGGGCAGCTCTCCTCTTAACATAAGGATGTAAATTGAACTGTTTAAATGTCATGGCTAGCAAGCTGATTTGATTTGAATTGATTTGCTTGTTTCTAGAAAAAAGATCCCCCCCTTCCCTCCCTCTCGTCCAAACCTTAGCTGCACTGGCTGCCATAGATAGACCAAGGTCTTTCTTTCCACCTCAACAACACATTGTAGGGCTCCTGAATTCTTCTATCTGCTGTGATTATGTACAAATGGCCTTCATTTGCCATCCATTTCAAAGCTGTAGTGCTGCATTGTGACTGGAGGCAGATGATGCAGACCAAATTACAGCGGGTTTGCTGCCTGAAAAGGATGCTCGCACAATAGGCTTTGTGAAGTTTTCCCTTCAATATGTCACCATTATTCTCACCTTTGTTGGTGTTTCTCTCTATGTTTCAGGAGCATCTTTGGTTTCTAGATTGCATTTGTGGTGTTAGGAGTGGAGAGGGGATTGAAAATAGTTTACTCAGGTCTTGTCTCTATAGTGCTATTCCCTCTTTATCAAGAGAGAAAAAAAATAATTTGTGCAAGATTCTTGTTAACTTGTTTGGTAGAGTTTGTTTGAATAGAAAAACATTTGATTTCATTTAATAATTATGCTCAGTCCAAGGCGATGAAGATTACAGAAAATCATTTCCGCCCATTGATTTATTTATTTTTGTTACACATTTTTAGATCTCCTACCTTGTTATACATATGCCTAACCCCCTGTTTTATTCCGATTGTTGTCTTTGTTAACGTTTTGCATCTGTCACTGAGTTGTTGCAGTTAATCAATAACTATTAACTGAAATTATTCTTGTAGTAATTATACATTTTTGCATTCATTTTGTATTTTTGTTAAAAATAGTATTTGTTAAATATTTAGTTCTTCATGGATGGCTTGTTTTGTTGGCGTAACACTTTCCTGACAAATACATAACTCGCACGATTTAAGGAAATATGAGCAAAATGTTACAAAGTTTTTTTTAGCATTTTATTTTTAACCTGCTTTAGAGCTGCAGGACTCAATATACATCAGGTTTTACTTCCCATGTGAGTTATTGTTTCTATTATTTAGATTCATATATTCGTATGTAATGACTTCCTTTGCCCCTGTTCTTTTTTTAAAATAGTTAAATGTATTTTCTACATCATATTTGTAGTCTTAACTTGAGATGCAATTCTATCTAATTCATTTGCCATCTGTCATTTTCAATTAGACATTCAACTTACTGGCAGTTGTGCATCATAAAGAAGGTGCTTCAAATTGTTTTTTTGCAGCTTATGTCTGAATTTAGTGTAACATTCCAGGAATATCAAAGCTTCATTCAGAATAGTTAGTCTTGTCTTGTCCTTGAGCTCACCATCCACAGTACTAAATGGCCAAGAAAGCTTTCATTGGGCCATCACAGCTACCAACACATTTCTCTTTTTTTCTTTTTTTCAAAACACAAAGATGTTGCCATGGTGAAATAATTGAAAATCATTACATCTCAAAGTATTGTTGAGGTGACTATTCATAATTCTTCTCTCACCTTTTTGTTTTCCTGTATTTTTTTTATTATTCTTTTTTGTTATCTTCATCGTGAAATGAAAGTGCAAAACCCATCTGTCCTCAGTGCATGACTCGCTCTGCAAAGATTCTCTAATCTCTGTTGTCCTGCTCCACCCACCATCTATCCCACCTCTTTAAAACAAGGTCTCATTCGCCTTTTTGTGATATAAGACACCAAGGTAGATTAAGTTCATTTGAGTTCAGTTAAATCTTGAGGGATTCATCATTACATATTTACTGGCTGAAGCTGATCTTGCTGTAAGGTTCTACCCTCGTCCCATTGATCTAGTGCGCATGTTCACTCCTGAGGTTACAGGACGTGCTTCCATTTGCATAAGGCCCTGGGCAAGGTTCTTTCCACCATTGATTGGCCTGTCCGTGAGCGCCCCGTGCCTCCTCACATTGATCACTTTGTTTTTTTCCCGGAGACAGTGCTACTCAGAGTTCAGCTGCAGCTCTGGCATATCAGACCTGCCGGAGGAAGAGAGAGCAACTGACATGGAGAGAGAGAGGAAAAGCGAAAAGAAACAGGGGCAACTAGGAGTCGCAGCACATAGATAAAGAAAAAAAACAAAAAAAACTTTTGAGCCTGTGTGATAATAATTTGGCTTTATTTTTTGAAACAGAAAAAAAAAACTGTCTACACCTGTCTCACCATTCCTTCTTCATGTACTTCCATTTAAGCAGCTCAAATAAAAACAATAAGAGGACACTGGTTTTATGAGATTAAACATTCAAAGTGTGTGTGCATATTTTTGGATTTCTAAAAAAAATGCATACATAAAAAGTAATTTACATATAAAGATACTTAATGCGGTTTTTAAAAAATCCTAAATTACTGTATAAAGTGGACATCCCACTGCACTTTATTTCAACTTTGGTTTGTTTTATTCAGTGTGCACCAAAAAGGCTCTTTAGTCATTAATCTTTTATATCATCACTTTTATCATTACTATATACATTTTAAATATTTGACTAGTCTATGTCTTTTCAGCTGCTGATTTGTTAAGAAATGATGAGTCTTGATTAGTTTATTTATTTATTTATTTATTTATTTCTAAAATCAAATAATCAAACATCCTATTCTATCCTAACTATTATTTATACTGTGTAAACTCAGATTTTATACTACATGTTGCACTAAATTTACTGTATGTATGCTTTGGGTGATTGTATTATTTTTTTTTTTTCCATTGAAATATTTTTCTGAATCCTGATTATATTATAGGCATTTGTTATATATCAACAAACATTTTTTAATTCAAGCATGCAAGTATTAAAATTAGACTAACCAGTCTGTATTGTATTTTGTGTACGTGCACGACTATGTGTTTGTCCAGCGTGGCATCAGTGGTGGCAAAAGGCTCAGACTCCCATGATGCACCTCTTCTCTTTGTTCTGCTTTGTGAAAGCGGCGTGCGGCTTTGTCTGCTTTTCTCGTTCCTCCCGGCTTGTTGCCTCGGTGGCAAGGTCTCAATCTCTCCTTTTTCGTTTTCTTTAGACCTTTGGACGGTTTTCTTTTTTGTTTTGTTTGTTTTTTTTTTTCACTCTTCCATACTCTTTGGTAACTGCTGCTCACTTTGTCATTCGTTCTTGTTCATCATCATCCTCAATAAGCAAGCGACCAAACTCTCCACTTCCCTGTTCTTCTTTTGCTCTCGTACCCCATTTTGAAAATTCCCTACAGCTGCCGGTTCTGCTGTGACTCTCATACTATCTACACTTTCCCTCTTTTATTATGTCTCTCTTCAACTCAAGCCCAAGTATATATCCTGTTTTGCCTCTTGTTTGCCCTTTCCCCATCCCTTCTAATTCGCTTGCTTCAATTCCCTCCCCCATTTCCCCTCTCTTAACCTTAACTTGACATCACACTTGCTGCAACATTCTATACAAAAACTATTGGTCCTTCCCTTGAGAATACTTCCAATCCATCCTTTTCAGCACACTGTTTATTTATTTCTTTATTGTTTTGTTTCCTGCTAATCATGTTTGCACAAAACCACACATTTTTCATGGGATTCATCTTTCTCACACATCTTGCACACAGTATTAAAAATGAGTTTGAAGAGCAGTTTGCTTTTTGAAAAACTACTAAATTGATCAAACCAAGTTGCTCATTATAATCAAAAAAATATAAATTATTTGCAGTGCTGTTTTTACAAGTTTTTTTTTTCTTTTTTTTCTACTCAAACTCGCCTCACATTGTCTCACATTCGCCGTTGTCACTGTGGTGTTTCCATGCATTCACCTGCTGGGTCTGGGTGTGTCAGTTGGTTACGACCTAGGTCACCTTCAGCAGAGAGGGAATACAAGTGCTTGACGTGAGATTTGAATGTGGTAAAGACGATGTGTTGACAGCTCAAATAAATCACTTGTCACATGTCAATTTTTCCTCCCCCCTTGTTAATTCTGAAGTCGAAAAGCCTAGAATCCTATTTGATGAACCTTGGGTATGAGGTTGCAAATTACACACATTATTTGAACTCAACATGTTGAATCCAGTTTTGTTCATATTAATATTATTATTATTATTTATGTTTCTTTTTTTTATTTGATTTGATTTCAAGTATTTCAATATTCTCATTCTATTTCAAATGTAAGAGAAATCTCTTATGAATTGAAAAAAAAATGTTTCTGAAAAGCTGTGAGGCACAGACAATGTCGTTCTTAGTGCAAATGTCAGTGAACTTAGTGACTCCAGGGTTGAAGTTTAAACCCTTTTTTTCCCCACTGCTTCAGTATCTCTTGTCTTTTGTCCTCCACCCCCACCATTTTTTTCCCCCAAAAATTCTGCACATGCATCTCTGCCTTCCTCTATTTCACTCTGTCTTCCAATGGTTTTAAACAGATTCTAAGTTTTGTACTGTGTTGATATATATACATTTTTTCTTGTTGTCATCTTCAAGCTCAATGTGGCAGGTTCACATAAATTATTATATTGGTTGTTTGTATGCATTTTTATTTATTTATTTATTTATTTATTTTTTGGTCTATGCCTGCAGATTGTGTGACTTTTGCATGGCGGCTGGATATAAATGAAACAGAATGTGAGCGATTGCAAAATAAAAACAGGTCGTGTTTTTTTCTGCCCTTGAAACCTTACATGCACCATCGAGTTTTACTTGGTTCCTTCCCTCTTTTATTTTATTATCTCCAATACTTGCTGAAAGTTATGTTTGAATACCTTCTGGCAATTTTTTTAAGAGGTATGCTTTGGTTATGTACCTGCTCTAAAATGAATTAAATATTTAAGCCTCAAAAGATGATGGCGAAAAGAGATATGAGGTGTTTTATGTGCCGTTTTAAAACTTTGTGTGTTGTAAAACATGATGGGGTTATGAAAATCCCAAAGACAGTAGAAGGAGGAAGATGGAATGGGTGCAAGAAACTCCTTTGACATATTAGTGAGGTCAGACTTGAATGGGAAAACCACTGTAAGAATGGCCTTGTTTCATGGTGGAAATATAAAGCACTTGTGTTCATGCACGGCCTGCTTACTTCCCGCTAATACTTTCTTGCCTTCGTGGCTTCGAATATTTGGTGTTAGAAAATTTTAATTTCCATCACCAGCTATTTAACCCAACATATACAACCCCTCTCCTTCTATGCTAGTTTAACTTCCATCACTGTTTCTTCTTTTTTGTGTCATGTCTTGTGTGTTTCAGATCTCTCTTTGCACTCCGATAGATGTGATGTGCGCTGACCACATTACTGATTCACCACATTTTTAAACTATTAAGCCACTTTGTTTCTCACCTTCTTAAGCATTTTCTTTTATCTTGCTTTTGTTTTTTTTTTGTTTTTTGTTGTGTGGCATGGGTAAGTTAATATGGTCCCAGTTCTCTTTGATGAAAACACTAGGGGGCACTGCCTGTCCTTTGTTACCCCCCTATTTCCTTTAGCAGGCTTCATTGGTGTATTTTTTTTTCTGTATGCATTTTGTTATGAGGACTGTGCCCATGTCTTTACTTTCATTTTGTTAAAAAGTAGTCTGTAAAGGTTAAGACGGTTGTGCAATCAGGCTGACACGGAAGAGAGCAGGCAGCAGGGGGGTCTTGTGAGTGCCAGGACGAGTCCATTGCTCTGTCCTCTCCATCACCCTTTGTTTCTGTTAGGTGAACCGCAGGGTTTGGGTTAATGAAGAGGGCCTTAACAACCAAAAAGAGCGACAGTCATCTCCCAGTTAAATTGCCTCACCTCCAGCCTTTAGAGACCTTTCTTCATGACAGCCCTTCCTCCTCTCCATGTCTCCGTCTCCTTATCGGCCTCTGTTCCTTAGGTTACACCATATCACCTGACTGCCTGTATGAACATTTTAGCTTCAGAGATAAAACATTTTTGTAAAATGTTTGTACCTGATGGCTGTGATTTTGTTCATCCAAATGCTTCATAATTTAGACAAGGGACTTTGATTGCCTTTGGGTCTGGTCAAAAAGAATCAAACCTCAAAATAAAGAGCAGCTCTAGACTCTAGAATTGGAGAAGAGAAAAAAAAAGGATGGAGATTTTTTGTTTCCTTTCTGCTGGTCGTTCCCGTTCTTGTGGCTTCCCCAGTCTTTTTCATCTTTTACACACACACACACGAGCCATACTTTGCAATTAGGTATTATACGGACTTTCCTTGTGTCCCTGTGTTCTTGTTCCTTTCAGTCTTCTAATGAATGTGCGTATTTTTGTGAGAAACTTTGAATTATTGATTTTGCTATGTTTTCTATGGTAAGCAGACAGATGATAACGAGTGTTTGATTGTGCTAATTGGCAGCTCCCGTCCATACAGTGTGTGACTGGTGGTGGGTTGGGGCTGGGCGAAGTGAAGTGAAGCGCTGTTATTGTTTAGAGGTGTCAAACCCAACACAGAACAAAGAGGATGGAAGAAATGTGCTGTGCGTGCCTATCAGTGCTGAATTCAGCTAAAGAACACTCACACACTCACACATATAAATATATATATTTATCTTTACATAAGCAGAAATGCACATTCCTGCCTATCCGCTCCTACACGCACACACCAGCAGCGCATTACCTGGCATCATATATGACAGAGTTCATCCCCACTGACTGGCACACACTCATACACACAAAGACGCACAGATGCATGGTCTTAGAAAAATCAGTTTGAAAATGACAAGATAATCACCACATTCAAACTTACCTTCAGCTCTGCGTAAATGCCGCTCTCTGAGATAAACTAATAAATATATTTTCTTTTCAAATGCACTGCATGGAAGGCCCTAATTATCATACGCTGACAAAGACCTGACAGAGGTGCAGTAGTTAAAAGGTAATTTACCACAAGTAGGAGTTTGGGTAGGGAGTAGGGTCAGTGAAATGTCTCACACACACGCAGTGCACGCACGCATTCACATACGAACGAACACACTCTGTCTCCACCTCTTTCTTTAATGGTTTATTCACGTTTTTCGAGGACTTTTTACATGATTGACTGACAATGTCTTTTTCCGAAATAGCATCTCCAGTAATAAGAAATAATTGACTCCCTAATCAAAAAAAAAGGTTCATGAAATCCACAAACCCAACTGTAATCTTCTCTGGCATTTCCAGCAGAATTGACAGTTCTCATAGCTTCAGGCTCTATACCACTTTGATTTAATTGCTTTTTTTATATGATTAATAATATGCTTTGTACTGAATTGTGTGTGTATGTGTGTGTGCTCACTTTGTGTGTGTGTGAGTTTACACACCTCATCTTCCTCTCAAGTTTTGTTTTTAATCAACAGTTTCACTTTTAAAAAAACTTTTGTGTCGTTTTTTTTTTTTTTCAACCTGACGGACATTTTAATTTTAGTTTTTTTGACTGGTTGTGGTGAATTTAGTTTATTGTAAATATGAAGTAGCTGCAAAATTTTTATATATATTAATGCTTTTTTATATATATTTTGTGATGATTGAACTTTTTTGATTATTATAATATATTACTATATTAATCATGTCTTTACATTAGTCATTTTTAGACATTTCTAAATAATTGCTATTAATATTAAAATAATGACAACAGCAATAATAATATTGTAAATGAGTTGTGCTTTCAAATGTAGTTTAGATTTTGATTCCATTTGTCAACTATTTTTGTAACTTTTTTGTAATTGAATTGCTTGTGTATTTTTTTTTTTTTTTTACATAAGTCTCTTTTTTATCTTTTAGTCTGATGTCTTAATTAGTTTGAGCTCTATAATTTTAATATTAAAAAAATGCCTTGAGACTTGCAAAGTTTTTCACATGATGGGACAAATGAACTCAAAGCTTTTCCCAGCCGGTCCAATTTATAATTTGGCCTCAATCCCTTCTTCTGCATTTCTTTTTCTGACTCATCTTTCCACTTGTTAAAAAGCTATTTTAAATCATTGCTACTGGCAATAGGAAGTTAATTTCAGATTTTTTTAGAAGTTATCATTCATTCTGTTGACCCTTTGTAGTTTTTACCTTCTCAGTTTTTTACTTTAAGTCTGTTTTTGTTTTTTATTATTATTTTGCTCTTTCTTGACCCACTGCTCAGAAGATAAATATGAATTAGTAGAAAATGATCTACTAGTTAGTTAGTTAGTTTTTAGACCAAAAATTTTAAGATAAACCTTTTCACAAAAAGCTCAACTCCTGCAACTCACATTGGGACGCACACACTCGCACACATATTTACATGCTCAGACCTATTTGCCAATAATGCCCATGAAAGGAGGCTCATCCAAATTTGTTGTTTTGTTTCTTTTCCTTTTTTTTTCCTTGTCCCGCTCTCACACCTGAAGTGAAAAACAAACTACTGAGATGTTTGGTAGCTTTTGTGAAAAGCAGACCCTGCCCTTTGAAAACACTTAGCTGGACTTTATGTGTTGGTTTTGTGTATCATAAACAACAATTTGCATGGAACTTATTTTGAGAAAAAAAAAATGTGTGAGTATTGATGAAAAATCTTTTTTTTCTCATGTTGGAAAGTTCAAATTTAGCTCTGTTACAACCTCCTCACAGTAAATTTAGAAGAACTGAGGGGAAAGTTCCACATTATTGTGTGGCGACATTTTCTCACCACTCCCCAATTTAGAAATGTTGGCTTGCATGCCAACTTTGGGCTCAGTTAGTACAAGGAATCAGTGTTTGTCGGCCCCTGAGGCTGCGTGCGTCTGTGTGAGTTCAAAATGGACAGCCGTACCCGATGGATATTTAACACATTAGCTTTGGCAGAGCTGAGAGTGGTGTGAAAACACACTGATTTCCTAAGTGGCAATCATTTCAGCCTCACCATCAGAGAGGCAGCAGAGAGCAAACATCTGTGTGTTCGTGTGTGTGCGGGCATGCATGATGTGAACTGGTTGTACCCAAACTTTAGATACAGATATTTGCTACGTTAGATGTGGGCTTCAAATATTTTAATTTAATGTTCTGTGTGTGGGCACATGTGTGTATGACTTATGTCCAGTTTGAAGCTTTGTCTGTCTTTGGTAAGCTGACTCCTCCCTGCCAGAGTTCAGGAAGCTCTTGGTTTTCCTTGATGTCAATTTCAACCTGAGTTACAACATAGAGGTCTCAGTCTCCTCCAGCACCCACCCTCTTGTTAGGACCTTTCGCTCCCTCCCTCCTTCCATCAATCCCAATCTCCCTTGGCCTATCCATCCTCATATCCAGCTGAGAATCACCCAACCGAAACTATGTTAAAACAGGGTCATCCCCCGGTGTACACTTAAAGGCTGTCCTTTTAACCTGCTCTGAAATACTTATGGCTATTATTACAGCTTATAAATCATTAAGAAAGTTTAATTATATGAAAATTTCATGGTGGAAATGTGCAAGCTGACACAGGGGAAGGGGAATTTAATGGGCCAGTAAGTCCCGGCACCGTGAGGGAAAATATTGAGGTTAGGTTTCTATTTTACAGCATAGCCGGAGGGTTAGGAGACAGGGAGAAAGACAAAAAAGCACACTTTCAGAGCAAGAGAAAAAAAAAAAGGCCAACAGACGTAAAAGAGGGGAGGCCTAGGATGTTCGATGTACAACAGAAACTTTTCCATTTGTTTTTCCATTGACCAGTGCTGTGAATTTGATTATAAACTTTAAATTCTACTGTTTTTTTAATTAACTTGAATTAGAATTAGTCTTTTAAGTGTATAACTAGTATTTTCTATTTTCAGATTTCCATGTATTGATTTACTAAAGTAATATATTATTCAGAGTTATCTGTCTTAAAACTTTACTTTTTCAACTGTGTCAGCTGCTTTTCCCTGAGATTTATATATGCATGTATGTATGTATGTATGTATGTATATATATTACATATATATATATATATATATATATATATATATATATATATGTAATGCTTTATAATTTAAATGTAATATTGTGCAGTGAAATGTTTTTAGTTAAATAGATCCAACTTTAATTTAGAGAGTTTTTTTGTACGCCTGTACGTTTAGGATGCATACGTTTCATTGATAATGTAAGCAAACATGAAGAGATCATTTGATAGCAACAATGTATTTTTTGTATTCTTGAAATACTGTGCATAAACTATGTTTTAAATTATTTTGAAGAAACAAAATCCTTTTTTTATTAATGGAAAAGCAGTTTGTTTAAGATAATATTATTTATCTGCATTCGACCACCTTTAACTCTATCTGTCCCAACCTTCTTCTCTGTCCCTCTTTCCTGCTGTCTCTTCCTGCATGTCGTCTCTTCCCGTCTTCCTCTTGTTTTCTATGGGGGCACAAGTAGGGCGAAGCGCCCGCAGTCGGCAGGTTTCCTGGCACGCCGCTCCTCATCCTCTGCCTTTTGTTTCCATCAGTGGACAACCATTCTCCACCTCTGCTGTGTCAGTAAATATTTATTGGCCTTCCTTTTCCTCACCGCCCCCACTGATTTCAGTGTGTTTCTCTGTGCCTGTGCTTAGACAAATATGTGTAGTTTACATGTTTATACACTCGTAAAAATTCCCTTTAACACGTGTGTGTGCAACACTTTCTCTTACCCACTGTCCAGTCCTGTCACTCACACAATTTAGCAATTCGCCCCCTCATCTTCTCTTCATCATGCATTTGGCGAACAGCCATGAGAGGAAAAAGGAAAATGAAGAGGAAGTTATTGCAGTTTTCACTTGCTCTCTCTTGCCACCTCTACTTATTCATCGCAACTAAAGTTCACGTACTGGAAAATCTGTGCGTAAGTACACATGACCTTAGTGAGCAAAATCTCTTTGCACGCTCACGCAATGCTACATGCCACATACACAAACACGCTTCGTCTCGCTCCTTAGAGGCCCGTGGCCTCATGCTAGAGAGGGCTTCCTTCCTGCGGTTAAGACAAAGGAAGCTAGGGACCAACAGGAGACCTGGGGCCGCTGCTTCAAAGCCACAGGAAGCTCTGGTGTTGTCTCTTCCTGTGGAGGGTGTTGCAGCGTGGGGGGCCAGCTGCCTGTGTTTTCACAGCCAGGGATGAACAGATAGGAGTGTGTGTGTGTGGTTTTGTTTTTTTTTTGTTTTTTTTTGTAGCTGTGAGTCACAGATGAGGTAGGTAAAGTAACAGGACACGTTGCACAACATCTCAGATCAATTACTGGCAACAAATGATTGGAGAGGAGTAAGAAAGACAACACACAGACACATCAAATTAGGATAGACATTATAAAATTAATTTACTATGACTGTATCAGTTGGCTACTGAGATGTTTTGTTTTGTCTAGCCATTGCCATGATCTCCGCAGAGCCCACACATGCCTTCACTGTGTACAAGTTTGTGTTTGTGCCCCCTTTCCCATGTTTCAAGGGATTTATGGGGGAGTACATGTTAGTGTGCCATGTGTTTCCAAACCTTCCGGTGTGCAACCACATGCATGTTTGTTTGTTTTTTGCCTTGTTCGCCTTGGCTTCTCCGATGCTCTCCTCTTACTCTCTGGCAGCAGCAGGACAGTTAATCAATCAAATATTTAAGCAGCGCTTCAGTGCTCAGTGGGTAGTCCTAGATTATCTGTGACTGTTGGCAGTACGTAGCACAGCCACATTATGAGCTTTGTCCCTGACTGCCATCGTCATGGGGTGCTTCTTACACACACACACACACACACACACACACACACACTGTCCTTCTTCTCATTGGCTTCTGCTCAGTTTTCAATACTTACCACTCAGATTTTACATTTTATCCTGTGTTTCATTTTCCATCATTTCCATCATTCTCTCTCTTTCGCTTAGGTTTATTTCTCTTGTTTGCTGCTCTTTATTTGTACTTGCTCCCCATCCCTCTGTGTGTAATTGTGGCTTTTCACAGTGACTGTCTGACAGTGAGCAAGGCTTCTTAAAGAGCTCTCCTCTTCCTGTCTTTGCCTGTTTTTTTTTCTGTTTTTTTTTCTGTTTTTCCTCTCGGTCTGCACTCTTTCTAGGGATGAGTCTGCCTGTCTCCCTGCAGGGTACTCCATTGTGGATTGCTATTCAGTTTTTGCCCAATTATCTACTGGCTTTTGCTGTCTTTGACACATAATTATCAAAGGCCTAAATAATTGTCTTTATTATTGCCGGTGTTTAGATGAAGCGTCAGTGGAGCAGTCGTGAGCAAGGGAGCATCACAGGGAGAGGAGTGAAATGAAGTATTTATCTCAACCAGAGATTAGCTTAGCATGCTGTTAAATGATGTCTCGATGCTTATTTCAGCTCCTCATCTAGATAAATAAACATGATTAATTTGCCCCCTTCCCTCCTTCATGTGCACACAGTCATCCCATATCGCATTCAGTGGTGGAAAGTAAAAAAAGTCTAGCAATTAACTAGCCTTCAGCTGGAATCAGCCTGTATCATTAAATACTGTTTAGCACCAGTCCGGTGCAAAACACAAGGGTTGGAGAAAAGTTTATGTTTATTGCATTTTGTATAGATCCAAATGTGTTGAGTATTGCTATTCGAATACGTCTTTTAAATGTTTTCATTCAGTTATTTGTGTCAAGGGGTCAGACATTGATGATGGTTGTGAATCTCTATTAGTCTCTCTGCAGTGCAATGAGAACAAAATTATTTATTAGAGAGTAAGTAAGGGGTGAGTTTTGAAAGAGATGAAGAAAGATTTTCATAGTTGATCTGAAGTTTGGATGTTTGTGATAAGGGAGCTATTTCAAGTTTGACTCACAGTTTTGCATCACAGATTTTGCATCATGCTTCAGTAGCTTGCAAACTTGATGTGTTGAGGTCAAAATAAATTTGCAGCAAAGAGCAAGCTCAAAAACCGTGAACACTGAACTAGTTTGTTTTTTATACCTTTATATGCTATTTGCTGTTATGGTTTACTTTAGCTGGGCTATGACGTTAAATATACAGTATTGATTGGTGTTATACATTCCATCCAAGTGCTCTTAGTACGATGGATATTGTACAGTAGTATCAATAAAATTCTTTAACTTTGAGGACTGTGGTAAGGTTTAAACATCGGTTTTGGACTGCTTTTGTTTTATAAAGGCCTAAACTTCTATGGATGTTTCAGAAACATAGTAAGTGATCATTTGCTTTACAGATGCTGCTCCATTGTTAATATTGTGGACTTTAAACATGTTCCAAGGGATTTGAGAATATGTCTTATGGACATTAATCAAGTATCTCTAAGTATTGTTTGCTGTGCACATCTGACTCTTCTTTCTTTTACCTCCATGTGGCATTTGTTTTATAGATATTGAACTTATTTTTGCTTTGCGTCTCTCCATCCCTCTTTCAGTTTCAGTTCCTTCCTCCTCATGTTAGAACCCCCTCTGCCCACTCAGGTTTTATTCTGCACATCCAGCTGTTGTAGTTTTAAAGGAAAGGTCAGGAGAAGGGCAGCAAATGTATTAACATCTGTGTGTTGGTTTTAGTTTAACAAGTATTTCCACATGCTTCCCCTCCTTTGTCCCTGTCCAGCACAGGTCTGACCACAACAGCTGGCTTTTTTTTTTTTTTTAGTTAGAGCTGCTGTCTACAGTTACAGAAAGGATTAGCACATTTAACCTCTGTCACAGTACACGACTTATGCTGACATACATGCGAACACAATGAGTTATATGATAAGACCATTGAGATTTATATCAACAGGAGTTTGTGGTTTAATGGTTCTAACTTTTTATAAGTTATGTTTCAAGATGGATTATGCATTTAACATGCAGCTAATCACAGTTGTCATTTTGGCTTGTAAAACATGGAACCCAGTGGGGGTCTATACTGTATTACAGCACTTTAGGGCTGCAGTGCAAAGGGCATTCTCTTTTGTTCTTTTTATTATAACACAGGACTGTATTTGTGTTTTGTTGCTTGAGTGACTGATGTTGCCTATACTATTACTGATGTTTCCAATAATATTATCAGTAAGTCTCAAACCAACCTTACTTCCCCCACAATGACCAAGCGTGAGTTCCCTCTGACTAGCTTTTCTGTGGTTTTTTTTACCTTTGTGTATTGTTATTTGTTTAACTTTTTCATACATTTGGTTCACTGTCGACTGCCGAGTACTACTTTCACATCTAGGCAAAGTCATAAAACTTTAAAACAGCTGCTTTAAAAAAAACAAGTGACTTCTCTTTTATGAAAAAAATAGTAAATCATAGAGTCAGACATGGTCATTTATTGTTGAAGTGATTTTGTGAAGGGTGTCGTTTCAGAATATTTTGAAAAAAGCCAGATTCAGGAAATTGTTGTGAAAGGTAGTTGACATCATTTGATTCATATTACAAATTAATTCCTGCTCAATTTTCTTCTTCATTTTTATTTTACTTTATTTATTTATCATGAATATGCTATTGTGGAATCCTTTGTCACCTGAATGATGCTCAGTACCTAATAGATCTAATTTTTCCTTATTCATTTTCATTTTAATTCATCTAGTCATCAAAGAATGTTTTCAATTAGCTTTTAGCAATTTTATTGTTTTTTGATAAATTATTAAAATAGTTGTTTAATATTCAGTTATGCTATTCTGTATCACTATAACATCTTTTCCCAGATTCACTAAACATATACAGTAAGTGATTGCTAACCTATTGTTGTTAGTCCTGTTCTCCTTTTTCCCCCTTTTTTTATCTCAAAGCCAAGCAGAGTGAAACAGCTTGTTCCATAGGCCTGGTTGTAGTACTCCTTGGGGTCGGACCAGCGGTGTGGGAAGTCTATTGTAGTGGGGTAACAAGTCCTTTGTGTGACATTTTCCTTAGCATTGACATTCAGAGGGGAATAGGAAGACGGGCTTGTGAACGCCACATTCTTTGTGACATCTGAAGGGAAAGGGTATTAAGAATGGGGACCAAGGCATTTGAATGTGCACAGGAAAGGACGTTTGCACAGAACGTGACAAGGACACACTATAGTGGAACTCTGCTCTTTCATATTTCACTTTATAAAATTATGCTGTACACCAGGTTGAATCAGTATTCTCCGGTTACAAACCTGTCCTCTGGGCTATTGCCATCCCAAGTCTAAGAGGGCTGACAGTGCATGCTGCAGCTACTAAGAGTATTTATTTATTTATTTTTAAAGGCAAATGTTTACTGATGTGGTGGTTTGACATATTAAACTAATTTTATTTATTTTATTTTTTTTACACAAGTTTTATTTTTTATAAAGCAAGTTTTTACATGTATTGTTTAAAACAGTATCATCTTCCAAAACAGGTGCATGGTTTTAAGCATGCTTGAACTGAAACTAACACAAGTTTGATTTGCTTTCTGTGCCAGATGAATCAAAGGGAGCTGCAGGTGAAGAACAAAGTGTGTGCTGTGGCTCTCACTGACTCTTCACACAACAACTGGCTACAGGAAACCAACAAAGGGACACAGGACTGGATGTTTCAGGTGAACAAAGCATACAAACACAGTCACTTCCTTAAAAAATAATAATAAAATGCAAACTGGTTATTTCTTTCAGCTTTATTCCCCCTTTTTTACTTCTTGACACATCTGTGCTGGGGGGGGGGGGGGGGGGGGGGGGGGGGGGGGGGGGGGGGGGGGGGGGGGGGGGGGGGGGGGGGGGGGGGGGGG
>JARVJO010000394.1:14687204-14702227 GCA_031762555.1 Cynodonichthys magdalenae | reverse complement strand
AAAAAGGACAACCAAGGATATGTTCCAATTTTTTATTTATTTTTTTAAAGGGGTTGAACTTTGTGAACTTCAGTGCATTTCATTTATCCAGTGTGCTATTTGTGGTGCTTTTCATCTCTTGAATCCTGGCCTAGTTTCTTGATCTTGTTTTTGGAAAACACGAGTTAAGCTGCAGTGCACAAGCCATTAGATCGCTGCACTGTATGCCTGACCCCTGACCAGTTAAGCCTCTGCCCTGCCCCGTCCCTGGCAAACTCCTCGCCTCCCCCACCAACTCCGCCACATCTGCCCAACTCATGCTTTACCCCAGCCTTATTCATTCTTGGAATTGATATTATGGTGTTTGGATGATCCTCCTTGTATTCTTTGCACTGAAATCCTATTTCCTCTGTCATGTGTTGGCTCTCACAGATGTGTGTGTGTGTGTGTGTGTGTGTGGGTGGTATGACCAGTACAGCTGTTTGGAGCTCACTTCCCTCATTGTCTCTTACCAATCTCAAAGTGGGTAGATCTGCCCAAATGCATCTTAATGAAATGACTCAATCACACATCCGCTTGTTTAGTTTCAAATAAGTGCAATATTTTGGGTCAAAGATTTAAAATTTTAATTCTGCCATTTGCTGTAATAAAATTTTAAGCTGAATGATTGAACAAGTGCAAAATAGGATCGAAGGTTGTGTTGTTAGAGTTTGGGTGCAAGTGGGAGGTAGGGTTCCCACTCATTACTGAGGCACAGAGGGAGCGTAAGAAAGCACTGCAGGGTGAGAGGTCCTTGGCAGCAGTCCACCAGTTGGCGTCTTGGTGTCCACATTTATTTCCAGCTGAGTGCCCACAGTGGACCTGACTGCTCTGCCTTCGGTCTGAACTCTCCAGCGAGGACCGCTTTCTACAACCTTTTTGATTTATCACTTTCTTTTCTTTCTAACCTGTACTAGTCGGAAATAACTTCCCAGCCCTTCAAAAAGTGATGTTCATAAACTGATTTGTCAAATCTTTAAATCAGGTTTGTAAGCAGACAAATAGTAGGATGCAATTAGAGCTTTATCTTATTACAGTGCATTTATTCAATATATAATTAAAAACATATAAAACCTTTCACTTTCATGATGCTCAAAATAAAGAATAAGCTACAGAGGTGGTTCCTGTCAAATGTTGAGAAAGAAGTTTTCCAGTCGAGATTCAGAGTGCCATGTGTAGATAAGTGATACTACATTGTGTTATCAAGCCATTATTGTATAAATAAGGAAAAAACAATTCAATTTTTTGCTACTTAAAAATGTGTCTGAGCTTTTAATAAAATTACCTAAATACAATTTGATTTATTTTTATTAGAATACAGCACCAAAAGCATCTGTAACTTATAGCACTACACATTGCACATGCATTTGCGTAAAGCTTTGATTAAGTTTATCACTGTGAAGCATCCTCTCCTCTTTTAACAGTCTGTAAACATCTAGAATCTGGGGTGACCAATTGCTGGAGTTTTTGGAATGCAGTTGTTTATGCAACAACCACCTTCTTCAGAAACGGTGTTGTAATTTCCCCTACTTTGCATTCTGTCCTCCTGTGTGATAGTAGCTGTAAAGGTTGAATCAACTGCTACAACCCCCCAACCATGGAAGAGTTGATAGCTGTTTTATAGTCAGACGCCTGGAGACAAGTAGACTTTTAAAGACCTAATGAATTGCACCTGTATTGATCTCCATGGGAAATGCAAGTATGATATCACTGAAAGAAAAAAATGGAAAAAAACAGTCTGGCTTTGAAGGAATTGAGGTAGTAGAGGTGAGGTTAAAGAGGGCAGACATGTTAGTAAAGACTTTGTCACAATGCAGATAGAAGGATCAAGATTGGATATTGATGAGATAGAGAGGTGGGTGACTGAGTCACAGAAGCTTGAAATAAACTGTCGGAGGCACATGGCCAGTCATTACAGTGAAGCGGACTGGTCCTGCTCAACCTTGAGCCAGTCAATAAGCTATTATAACCATGCAAATTGTGCCAAATCAGAGACCTGACATATTGATATTATATTCCTGTGCAGACTCCGAGGTAGGCATCAATATCTGAATCCAGCAACAATATGCATTATGCTTTGTTGTTGTTGATTGTGTAGACTCACAAAAGAAAACTATTGTCAACAATAAAATGTTGTACATGTTTTTGCAGGCTTTAGTGTTTCTTTAGAAGGCAATATAAAAAAAATACAACTTTTCCAACCTCTTGAACCATTAGTTTTTTATGTTTTATTTTATCATACTTCACCCCTACTGAATTCTACACTTCCCTAAACATACACTCCACCCCATTTTCTTTCACATTCTCTTTGTTTTTTTCTCTCTTTTGACAGTAAAGCAGTGTGCCAGGTCATTTAGTCTCAGTGACAGTGTGAAGCATCCAGCAAGCCAGCGTTTGGGTGATGTAATTTGAGCTAAAAGCTGTGTAAACATTGCTTTGACCTTGGTTTTAGATTTGTCAATAAGGCTGGGTTGGAGAACAGAGAAGAGGATTGTGTAGGATTGAGAGCAACATGTTCTAGCTATGATAGTTGGAAGTCTCAAGCTTACTGGCTGTTTTGATAACCTCATTGAGATCCTTTTGTCTTAAACACAACCAAAGCAACCCTCCCTAAACCATTTTTCTCTTCTTGTCAAAGCTCTCTGTGCACTTCTGCTCCAGTCTTTGCTTTTTGATATTTATACACTTGCCTCTTCTTGAACGCTTGTTTCTGCCCTTTCCTCATTTCTTCATTTTCCCTTTAACCTTGTTTCTCTCTCTCTCTCTTCCCTGACCCTGTTCCTTTTTTTCCCCTTTGATAGCTGTATCTCTGGCATTCTCTCAGCAGCTCGTCAACTGTCCACCCTCGTCTTCTCTATCTCTGTGTTTTTCTCTGTTCCTCTTGACGTGTATTTGGTGCTCACCATCATGAGTTCTAGAGGTCAGCACAAGTAAACATGGATCCACAGTCAGGACAACACTGAGCTGTTGATCCAGTTCAGAGACAAAAAGGTGTTGTTTTTCTTTTGGGTTCTTAATTAAGGTTATGCTCTCTAGATTTAGACCATGTCCTCCTGGAGCCTTCATTAGGAAAATGGTGTAACAATCAACTAGTCAGTAATGATCTACAGTATTTTTATAGGTCTACACAGGTAGCAAGGCTGAGTGCTTTCAGTAAGGAATCAGTATGTTGCTTTATGTCCCTTCCTCTTCAAAGCGATGTAGCTAATTTGATGTTTCCCTGTTATAAATTTTACTTTAGCTTTATCACTGATATCAAAGCGTCATGGCCCTGAGATACCAAACCATTATGTATTTTCCACTAAGCTTCACTTTATTATTTTTGAAACAAAGGACACAAGGACACTAATAAAGGGATCTTATTGAACTTTTGAGCTTAAATGTTTTTAGGCTTTTATTTAAGAATGCACACAATTGCTACAAGAGCCACACACTGTGGTCTGCAGATGGACAGAGTTTTTAATCAGAGGTTGGTGTGAAGTAGTTTGAAATTAGACGAGGAATCTCTGAGGCATGCTAATTTAATCAGAAAATTAGCAACATTTCTGTACTGAGCTGCAATAGGCTAACTGAGTTTGCAGCAGGTGCTAGCCCACTCAGATGTGAAACGTGGTATTTAAGTCCCATTAGCAGCAGTAAAAATATTGCTTAATATGGAATTGTTAGATTTTCTGCTTGTTTTCACTGCCTATGGTACATTGTAGCCTTAGAGCTTAGCCAACTTTTGGTAGCTGCTGCCACAGTTAAAATTAACAATAAACAGGACATAATGTTTTAAAAAAACTGTATGAGAGTTTTGCCAAACATATTACCAAAGATGGTTTAGATGTGTTCACATATTGTTTCTGATGTTTAAAAGCTTCTGTCACAATAAAGTTGCAAATAGCTTTCTTCTTTCCAAGCCAGCTTGCTTTTTCCCTCTCTAACTTCTGGTTTGCTTTGTTCTCTTCACCTTTACCTTCCTCTTCTGTTACAGCTCCCCTGTTCCTTCTTCCTTTAGCTTCTGTTGGGTTCCTGTGTGCTGTCATCTCTCTGACACAAGTTTAAAAAGTTGTAAGAAATTAAAAATTGATCACTTTTGAGCACAGTGTTGCAAACTCTTCAGCTTCTTGACTGGGAGAGAGAAGGCTGAAAGAGATGTGCAAGAAAAGAAAAGAATAGTCAAGGTTGAGAATTCCCTATGCAGTGCTGTGCCTGATAGTTCTAGCTTTCAGCTCGCTGTGTGCACACATACACTAAAGCAGACACTATAGCAGAGGAAGAGAAAAGTACTTCAAAATATTAGTGTGTGTGTGAGCATTTCAGATGGTAAATACCCTTTTTTTGCCTGTTGAGGCCCCAACAATCCTCTTCAACTTTTTGACCCTGTCCTACCTCTGCTAAATCTGATGTCTTCATCAGACAGACCTACCTTCAAACTTTCCAACACAAGTCAAAGTGCATTCGAGAAGCGCAGAATACTTCCACACAGAGAAATGCAAAGCTACTTTTGTACAGCATCATACACCTCCCACTGTGTACAAGTTCACAGATTTGCTCTGTTGTTTATAATATCTTGCTTTCTGTTACTCAATTTGACTCACTGCTACATACAAGTACAACCTTCACACATTTTCAGTTGTGCTTAGATCATACTCATAAGGATGATTACCTGCCCTTTGTGTACACTGGGTGTATTGATTTATGTGTTTGTGTATGTGTTTATATATTTGGTGTCTCTGCTCAGCCAGAAACGAGAGAGGATGGAATGAGGTTGCAGGGTGATGAAAAGTCGTCCGCTATAAACCAATACCATACATTGATTTTCCTGTAATGAGTTCCCAGAATGTATACAGGCTTTGAAATACACACATACTTATTGTACATGTGAGGATGTCACATAAACTCAGTTCTCTCATAAAACATACACATAAAAAAATTAGGTTTGATAACACAATTGAACCATGTATCTTTTGCATCTGATATGATTGTGTGTCTGTGTATATTTGCGTCTAAGTCTTTTATGATCAGCTTACACACATATATATATATATATATATATATATATATTCAAATTTCAGTATGTTAAAGAACAACTCACCATTAATTATATGTTCCAAGTGCTTTAATCCTCTAATTGGAGGCTTTTACAGTTTGTGTGTATTTTCTAAAAAGGTTACCTGAAATTTCCTTAATTGTACTTTGGTACATAGCTTAACTTCTTTCTCCCCCATGAGAGTTTAGGAACACTTGTCTTTAAGTCAACTGTGGAGCTATTCTACTGAATTAACTAAGATTTGTCTCATTGGCTTATATGTAGTTTGGAAATGTTGGTACCTTCTGCAAAGGCTCTGAGGATCTTTAGAAGACTACATTAAAAGTTGTATTTTCTTTGTTTGCTTTAATTGTCTTATCTCTCTGTAAATGACTACACCAGTTTTGTGTGTGTGCGCCTTATGAGAATAAGTCACACCACCTAATTTGTACCAATAGATTTATTTCATTTATGTCATACCTCGATGTTCATAAGATAATCTCTACCATCTTAGTTACTTTTGGTATAAGTTTTGATAAAGGTTTTATCGCACAACTTAAGCCACCTTTATATTTTAAAACCTAGAGCAGAGATGCCCAAAGTGGGGCCCGCCAGCCAAAATTGGCCCACCAAGCTATTTGATTTGGTCCACCAGCAGTTGCCCTTGTTAGGTTGTAATTGTCTGTCGTCGGATGTAGAAACACTATATTTCCGCATACAGTCATTCCATCCATTGGCCCAATGACCATATAAGGATCTGTAGTGCAGATAGTTTTCACTCATGGTGCTTATTTTATCTTTGAGTTATCTTAAAATTAAACATGAAATGCAAGTAACTAGTATTGTAGATTTAAGCACACATTTATATTTTCACATTTTATAAGACCATAAATACTATTTTATCAATTTATGACATGTCCCATGAGCCTTTGCTACCTGAGCTTACTTCAAACTTTCTCTAAGTACATAGGCTAAAAACAATGAAATAAAAATGTGGGCCACTACACTGGCTGATTGTCTAATCATAAACATAAACTGACTTTTCTTAAAATGTTTTTGCATTTCATTAATTACATTATTGCATTTAGCCCACAGCGCTCTGAAACATTTCCATTTTGACCCTCTCGGGGAAAAAGTTTGGGCACCCCTGACCTAAAGATTCTGCACAGTAAAATTGTCAGCTATTCTAACAGTAACAGTTTTCTATGTTTAAAAAACTATTTAACAATATTAATTCTCATATCATTTGAGGCATATGAATTTCTAGCCACTAGCCATTCACGAACCTGCTCCCTCACCCCTGGTTCATCTTTGCAACCATTCCTTCACTCTGATCCTTTTTAGCTGTTGAACCATCAAGAGCTTATCCCAATCTCAGTCTTGGCCAGGGGCCCAAGTGCTAGGCCTGCTTGAACTCAGTTGTGAACTTTCTTCCTTTCACTTAGTGCCTTTCTCTCTGTATTTAACCCCACCTTTATCCACACTCTTATCTCTGCCTATTTTTGGAGGGTTTTAGATTGTTAGATTCTGTGTATCAGTTATGCTTTAATGCAGTCTACAGGATAATTTTAATTACACATTTGAAAGTATATTTAAAGATTTTTTAAGTATTTTAAAATTTTAAGCAAGTTTTTGGTAAATATATATATATTTTTAGTTGTGCAATTACCTGTTGAAACAAACATGCTTAAATACTTTTTTCCTGATTTACAACAAGCCACTCGAGCAGTGTTTGACAAATGAAGCCTAGGCGTAAATTCAGACTGGAAGACTCTCCCCACCTCACCTGCTCCACCTGTTCGCCGTGTCATGTGCCCAGCTGCGACTCATCAGAGCCTGATCCCCTCCTCGCCGTAACCAATCATCTCAGCGATAAAGGCTCAGCACCCAAGGGTTGGTCTGCTCTCCAGACGTGTTCAACCCACCTCCACTTTCTACACCACTTTGATGCAATTCTCTGTAAATATAATGAACCCAGTTCCAGAGGGGGAAAAGCTGAATATCCTTTGTAATGCTTTCCTCGTCTGTTTGACTTCATTTTTTTAAATATATTTTTCAAGTTCTCGTTTTTCTATTATCCAAATCTCTTTAAGGTATTTCTCCCATTACTTTTGTTCTGGTTGCCATTTATGTTGCTGTTCACTTTACATGTCATTAAGAGTCTTCATTCTCTTAGCTAAATGAACTACATTACTTCTTAGCTTTACCTCCTGCTACCCACCTTTAATGTCAACCCCACTTTTGATTCCCCCTCACCTCTGCTCATCATACGCTACACTCCAAACCTTCTTGGAGGTTGACGGGAGTGCCAGAGGTGTGGTGAGTGACGTGGCACTCTGGCTGACCCCTAACAGCTTGGCAGAGCTGCCTCCGTAATGAGATTAGCTGGGTAATGCCGACTCTGTGTCTGTTTCTCCAACCGCCCAGCCCACCCTGGGGCTCTTTATTTAGCCACCAGCAGTACAGGGCGTGCCAGCATTTGCAGGTCGAGTGCAGGACAGGACCCACAAGCCCACCCCCTTCTTTTCTCCCTTTTCCCCACCCCACATTTATCTGAAGCGTCCAGCGTGTGTTTGTTGTTTTTCCATTATCACTTTGCATTGTTGTCTTTACTTGTTGTGGCTTTACTCCTTCAGACACTTTGACTTACTGAAGTACATCACATTATTTTACTTGTTTCCACTTCCACTTTATCTATTCTCTTGTTATTGTTGAGTTTACAAGAACACAATGATAAACAGCTGAAAAGAAGGACTTAAATGTCCAATCTATTTATACACTTTAGTTTTTCCACCTGTCAATCAAAGTTGAATAATGTTTTTTGGATGAGAAGTCAACTGTCCAGGGAACCAAGTAGGGAAATTCAGTTGTTATCTATCTAAACTTTCTCAGCACCACTGACACTATACTCACAGTAGCATAAGATGCAAAGCTCGCTGCAGGATACCCCAAAGATATGCAAACGTAAACCCTGTTAACAAAGATGTGGCCATAAACTAGAAAACAGTTAAGTGGCCAAAGGTCTAGTTAACTTTTTTGATTACTTTAACCACATAATGCAATAACCCACCTCCAACCTTTTATCCCTTTGTTTATTTCTGTTCTTTGAAGCTGTGATTGAGTTTAAGTGTCAATTAAACACCTGAAACTTTGTTGCTATTAGTGCTGTTAAGCGAGCGTCCTTAACAGACAGGGGGCCCCTATGGCACAGGTGTGCCCTCTTCAACTTGAGGGTCACTTTTCATCCTCAAGTTTGTGACAGCTGCAGTAAGTCTGACAGTGCAATGTAGCCAATGCCAGGTGTCCAGGTGTTCTTAGTTTCTGTGTCTGATTGTGTGTGCACACACCAACACCTGCTTGGCTGTGGCCCCCAGGGCACAGACAGGTTCGTGTTTCACCCAAACAAACATTATGTACCAATTGTTCATTGAGCTTGTGTTCATCCATGCTTGGATGTATGATTGTCAGTAAATGCCTCGCAGAAATGTGTGTAACCAACATACTTATACTGTATGCCCTCTGCACTTATCATTTACACTGCAGGATTGTGTTACCTTCGCATGTCAAAGTCTGCTTTTGTTTCGACTGTCAGTTTGCTCTTCACCGTGCGATTGCTCTTGATCACACAGGCATCGAGTTCTGACATTTTGTGTCCCTGCTCATTTCCATCCATCTGAGAACACCACAAATAGATGTGTCATTTTGAGCCAAGAGTAATTTTAAGATAAATAAATTTGTTTTTAAACCAAATCAAAATCACTGTTTCATTTGAAAATGTGTGTCTTTCTCAGACAAACCAGCAAAGAAGTGTCTTTGCTTGTTGTTTTTTTTTCTCCTGCTTCAACAAGTAACAAAAATCTGATTGAGAAATACAAAAATACATGTGCGGATGAGTGCTTATGTGCACACATGAACACACACACACCACCCTTATCACACTGTTGATATGAATCTTTAGAAAAATAAAATTAAATTGTGAGTTGGAATTAGAGGCCTTCATTTTAATTTCCAAAGAGAAATGCAAACATAATTGTTGCGCAATCTCATGCAAAAGAAAGTTAATTAACTTGGGACCTTGTCCATAGCAGGCAGGTCAAGGAAATGTCATCTACATTTTTTTTCTAAAGCATTGCTCTTCATTTCATCACACTGACGCTCTCCCTTAGTCTTTTACATTGTTTATGTTACTGTAAGTCCTTGGTGTTTTATACTCTATGTAGTCATAAAAAGCTCAAGTATAAGGTTAACAAATCTGGACATTATAATGAAGTATATGGCCCTTGGCATGTACAATTAAGTAAATATGAACTCAGATGAACACCAATGCAAACAAAAATTAATTATATTGTGTAATTTGCAAAACTAAACGAAACTGGAATTTTTCACAAGATAATTCGGGGAAAAATCCCAAGACAATAGGAAAACAGAAAAACAGCATTTTAAAAGTGCCTGTGTCCTGTATGTCAGATGGGAAGTGTGAGAGGTTTGAGAGTCCAATAAAGGATTTAATAAATAAGAAAAAAAGTTTAAAAAATAAAATAAAAAAACAACACAAACAGCCTGCAGTGAGGTAAAGACAGAAAAAGAAAGAGCAGCCAGAGAAAAGGGGAATCCCTCTGGATGGGGAGATTGTAACATCACACTATAAGATCTCTTCTGGGACCAACAGAGATGGCGCACACTGCAGGAAGGGGAAGCTTTGCCAGCATGGAAAACATACAAGAGAAGAATGAGAGATGAGTGGAGCAGAGAAAAATGTATTTTTCCCCAGAGGTGAAGTGGGAATTTTCTGCTAGCGCAAACACTATGTAGTCAGATAGTTGAGAAAAAAGAGGAAAGGAGATGGAAGAGCATATTTAAGAGGAAGGGTGCAGAAGGAAAGAAGCCTTATGATAGATGAAATTGGAGGCAGATGGAGGTGAAAGGTTTGGAGGAAATGAGCTGGTGGAGAACTTTTCAGAAGTCAGAACATTTGATCAACAAAACTGTGACTTTCTTGTTCTTTTATAAATTCAGGGCTATTTGTAAAACATTTCAGAATTTTCCAACACCTTAAAATGTTATGGCAGAACTTGCTTAACAACTAAAACATTCTCCACAAATTTGGTTGTTTTTCCAAAATCAGTTTATGTCTGTTAGTAGGACTCTTGATTCTTGATTCAATCACTGAACCAGTCACC
This sequence comes from Cynodonichthys magdalenae, assembly GCA_031762555.1. Classification (NCBI taxonomy): domain Eukaryota; kingdom Metazoa; phylum Chordata; class Actinopteri; order Cyprinodontiformes; family Rivulidae; genus Cynodonichthys; species Cynodonichthys magdalenae. The sequence continues at coordinate 14,692,015 of JARVJO010000394.1, read as the reverse complement.
ATGTTAAACACCATAGCTACTGTATAAGGTTGTTGTACTGTGAAACCTTACATATTATGCGCATTAGTAATTGTAAAATTATAAATGGGGAAAACATAATCAAGCTGAAGTAACCTAAGTGGCTGTGGTTGGGAATGGAACTCAGTCAAAGCCATTAAACTTTAGAGACACAGATCTCAGGTTAGTGTGTGCACCTGTGATCTGGTATGCAACACATCACCAAGAGAGCAATAAATATGGGAAGAAACTAAAACTGTTCTAAAACATGTAGCTGTCAACTTCTTTTGCAAACATAATTCTGTGGCTGCGCACGTTCCCATATGCTTAAATGTGTTTAGTATAGAGGTTTTGCTTCAGGGAGGCAACAGGACAGGGTTAGGGAGGGATTTAATATGATTTTTAGCCCTTGGGGGGTTGTACAGTTGAAAGTCAACGCATGAGGCGTGCAGAATCACACCAGCCTGCATTACAGAGGGACTGGGGGTGGTGAATAAACGGGAGTGGGAGGGGGGCTGCTATAAAAAGTGAAATCATATCACTTAGCAGCTGAGAGCAGATAAAGCTGTGTTTGAACTGGGAGGCATAAATTATACATTGTAAACACAGCATTGAGAGACCATGGCTCGTTTAAATTATGACAGAGGGTAGTTTGGGTTTTTTTTCTTTCTTCTCCTCACTTTTCTTTCCCTCCCATGGTTCCAACTGCTCATGATTCCCGTTTTTTATTTTATTTTTTTTATTTGAGAAACGAATCTTTCTGACTTTAAGGGATTTCTTTCTCTCTCTCTCTCTCTCTCTCTCTCTCTCTCTCTCTCTCTCTCTCTCTCTCTCTCTCTCACACTATGTCTTTTCTGCATCACCTACCTGAGCAACAAACTCCTTCAGAATCAGTCTCTTCTTTTGATTTCTGCTTTGAGGCTTCAGATTCTGTATTTTCATCAGAGGGTGTTTTATTTTATCTCTGCTGGCTTGTGACTTCCTAATATTCTGTAATCCACCTCCCTTTACCATCTTTCTGACAAAGTCCTCTGTGTCATTTTACAAAGGTTCTGATCCACACTTCGTGAATGGAAGACCAAATGTTGGATTTGATCACAGTACTGTGCACAAATACAATGAAATAAGCACATTCATGGGTGGTATTAAAGCTTTCTATAAATTTTTAAGTTAGCAAAGTTGCTTTTTCGGAGGAATTTAAATTAAACAGCTCAAAAAGGTAACAAACACACATTGAACAGCTGCTTTAAACTGAAATATTTTTAAAACAAACTTTGTTTTTTACATAGTAGTTGTATGAGTACAGTATGAGTACAGTGCATTAGGCTGTAAAACGTATACATCGTCTGTCGATGTGGGGATGCATTTTTGCTGGCATTTTACCCTTCCTTTAAGCTTTGCTACCACCAAAATATAAGCCAATCCCGAGGTGTGCACATATGAATTTTATCTGCGCCTGTGGCAGTGAGAATGTGCATTCTCTGTTCTGGAGATAATGGTGGCCACTCTAACTTAAGGATCAGTAACTACCGTATGTCCTGTTTTTGGCAGACACTCATCAAATTCAGTTTGTGTGTTCGTGCATACATAATCATTGTGGTTCCGATTAGGAAAGGGTTCCAGAGAAAGAAAATGAAAATAAAAACTTGATAATATAAAATGTGGCCTCAGTGGTCAGGGTGATAGTTGTATATATGGATAAATCATAGACAGGTAACAGTATTTAAATGTGTTAATTCGTCTCTCTGGTGATTATTTGTCATAACAGGCATAAAACTTAAGCTCCTGTGAATATCTACTAGCATTTGTTGTTTTAGAAAAAGTGCACTCTTGCATATCAAGTAGCTTCCTGATGCATTACTCTTTATGTACTTGTTGTTTCTTTATATTAAAGTTAAAATGAACATAGCTTGGTTTCTTTTGCGGCTTATCAACATGACTTCATTCCAGGACTCAGTTGATTTATAAAGACCAAACTGGAGGCTGCAACCCCTCTCCCCTCTCAGTGGAGCGACAGTAGATAATTATTCTCTTTCTGACTCACACATTTCGATGAAAAATGCATACAGCTGGGACTAGAAGCAGCTTATCAAAAGGTTAACTTTTCCCCACAGTTTTCTGCATCTACAAAGAGGAGCGTATCCAACAATAGTGGCAGCACTGGATGACTTTGTGTTTTCCTGCTGTTTTGTTTGGGTGTTTTCAGAATTGCTGTGGCTCAGTGCTTTGTTTCCACCCCCCCAAAGTTAACTTTCAAGTACAAGAGAGCTGTTGTTTGTATTGTGTTCTGTACATGATTTATTAGGCGGCCATCTTAGTGTGAGTTCATATGATTTCTACATGAAGAGCCTGTGTACACATAGAACACTGATAAATTGTGTGATGAACTTATTTTATTATACACAAACATGTAAACAATTTTGCTTTTGAGTTCACTGATTTTAGTTTGAGTGCAACCTTTAAAAAAAACGTACATTTATGTGATATTTTTAAAGTAAATATAAACGAAAGTGTTATTTTTCGGCTTATAAACAAATAACTTTAAGACGTTCTAACTGAAACTAAGAAATAACATTATTTTCTTACCTCCATTTATTTCCATTACTTTCTGTTTTGTGTCTGCACATTTACACACACCTAAAGTTAATGCACACACTCAGACTTTTGGCCTTATGTGGAAGGACTGCTGCCTGGGAAAGTGATAGCAATTGAAAAAAAGGAGCTCTGGAGAGTGAGTTATCTTTTTAGATGTCATTGAGGGGTGCCTCCTTCCTCTCCCTCTCATTCCCTCTATCATTTCCCTCTTTCTTCTCCTCTCTCTCTCCCTGTCTCTCTTGTTCCCACTTGCTCTCTCAAATCATGCTCGCCTCCAGTGGTATTCAGACAGTCCAAGGACAAAATAGAGATATGCTGGGAGCAATGGACTGTCCGTCAGTTTGTGTTTGTGCGTATGTGTATGTGGCTGGTGGGGGTCGATGTTAAGTCTTTGAAGCTGTTTTTGCCTTGTCCTAACAGATTGGAGGCTCGTCCCTCTCCATTTAACCCCCTGATGCTACATCACACGCTTACACATAAACAGAGCACACTTATCAGGCTGCTGCGGACCCACTTAACACATTCCAGATTTAAGATTCATCTAGAGCTCCATGCACAGCTTGCCATTGTCGAGGTCGTGCCCTTGTGTTTAAGGACTGTTCCATTTCTTTCATTTCATATTTACTGACTTATCAAGGTGACTGTAATGGCATTAAATAGTTAATTTCCATAAAGATATGTAAGATACATGTAACTTTTTATTATCTCCCCCACCTGAGTAGCACCAGACTGGAAGTCTTTATATTACTAAGTCATGCAGTGTGTTAATGTGGCCTTGTCTTGTCTGAGTAAACCAGTTTGAAGTAGATGGCCCCTAGGCCTGTGACCCTGAAAGAGGCATCAACACACACCTACACACATAATCAACCGCATGCATGACCTATCTGCTTCACACCTCACACACACACTCACACACACACAGATATCCATCCTGGAGACAGACTTTCCCCCTCTGCTTGTGTGTGTGACGCGACCGCTCTGCTCCTTAAGACAAACAGGGGAAATCCTCCTTGTCTTGCCTTGTCCATCACTGCCCATCTCAATATCCTAAGGCATGTGCCAGACTGCAAACCTTCCTCCCTTCTCTCCTGCAAGGCTCCTAGAGATTTAACGGACACCCTTTCAACACACACACACACACGTGCACAGGCCCCTTGGCTCCAGACGAGTTCCCCTGACGCAGGGACACCCTCAAGCAGGAAGTTTAAGGAGAGGTTTGTGGCAGTTCATTTCTGTCAGAACACTTCAAGTTTGACCCTCTCTTGACCAGGTGACTTCCTTATCCTCCATCTCTCCATAAACAACCATATCCCCGTGACTGAAGGCGAGGCCGGCTTGCCAAGTGTAATAACATTGCTCATGTTTTGATGTGAGGCTGAACGTCTACGTGAGTCAGGGAGGCTGCGTGGTGCAAGAAACATTTCCTTCTGGGTTTTTTTTCTCTGATTGCGGGGACAACAGATCTTTGTCAAGGAGGAAACTATGTTAACCTGTCACCTTAGCGGTCTTCTGCACCCGCTATTTATCCTCTGTGTCAAAACACACACACCCATGTGCACATGAACAAACACTACTCACTCACAAAAAAAGGCTGTTTGTTGATCCTGTTGAGTGCGTGTCAGCTCTATTAGGGCATTCCCAGATAGGGCCAGAGCGCTCTTATCTGTTGTGACCCATTAATTACACTTTGTTCCATTAAGTGATCTATTTCAGACCTGCCCCGCCCTCAACACCCACTCTTTGCTATCTCCACCTCTGGCCCAATCCTCCCCCCCTACCTGAACCGTCTCCTCTCAAGTGTAGTCTTTTCATCCACCCAACACACACACTCACACACTTGTTGTACGTGTTGCAAACTTGGAATAAACAAGGTCACATGACAAGTAGCTCTGCATTTGCATAGGAGGTGTATCTGTATTTATCTATTCATGACAAAATGTCAATTAAGTCTCTAAGAGGACTTTCAATCAGTGAATTTAGATTTTTTTTATTCATAAGATACTCATAATTCAAAACAGCAGTTAAGTGTGTTACATGCTTCTCATTTAAAACATAAAAACGTACTTTTAAAAAATGGATTTCTTTTGTTTGTGTTTTGAGCACCGTGCTTACTAAAGCTCAAATGACCTCCTTGATTACCATTTGAGCTGATAAATATCCACACTTGTCTGCATTATTCTGCTTACGTGGGTTTTAGAGATTTGTTTTGACTGTTTATA
>JARVJO010000394.1:14593530-14657616 GCA_031762555.1 Cynodonichthys magdalenae | reverse complement strand
AAAAATATCGAACCGTGAGACAAAAGTATCGAACCGAACCGAATCGTGAATTTTCTGTATCGTTGCACCCCTAATATTTATGTATATATATGCCAAGGCAAGTGTTAACTGTAGCACTTTTGTTGCAGTTTTGGGCACCTCCAGTGGGAATTTCATCATTTTTCTCCTAAAATAATGTGCAATGTAAATAATTGATGGTGGTGTAAAGTTTTATGAGATATAGATTTTTTCTCCTTTTTTTTAAGCTGGTCATATTTAAGCTAAATGTTAGCCCATAAATCTAGAACAAATTCATATTAAAGATCTAAAGTCTAACTCTTTAACGTAAGTGAAAAATGAAGTACAGCAACACTTTCAAAGTCTTGTTTAGGGTATTTATTTCTATTTAACAATACGTACAGCAGTACAGTTGAAAAACAGTGAGTGTCAGAGTATTTCTTTTGCCGACAACAGAGATTATAAATGATGGCGATGAGGATGGCCGCCTTCTTAGTGAAGTGAGGATCATTTCTTCTGAAATAAGGCAAGAGTTGAAGAACGACTGTCAAAAAGAGCTTTGTATTGCACTGCGCTCCACATGTACACACACATACAGCACGCCGTACACGCAGAGTGTGAGGCAAGGACCAATGAGGCAGTTTATATCGGGATTTTGTTTCACAGCTATGGCCTCCTGGGAGAGAGGGGTCTGCCAATAACACTTAAGAGACAGAGCAGGAAAAGTAAGTGCTTTTATTACAGCTCATCACTCATGTAATTTCTGGCAGCATTTGTGATTACAGATCAAGTGATTGACTAACTACACATTCAGCGGCTGAGTTATGAAAGGGGAGCCTACCATTTGAGCCCCGGCAGATTCCCAGTGTCAGCTGTAACTCATCCCCTCCCGGGGTGCTAAATCAAAGAACGCACTGCAGCAGGAAGAGTTAAATAATAACTTCAGCTTTGTCGTAAATCTGCCAAAAATTAAACCTGTGTGGACGTTGCTTAGCTGCAATGTTGTACTGCATGGGAGAAAAAAAATGTTGGATCGTAAGGGATCAATAGAGGCCCTGATGGAGGTATTGATGGATGACAGGTGAAGTGGGTGTGTGTGTGCATGCGCTTGAGGGGTGGGATTGGATCACCCTCGGGTTAGGTAGAGAGCACGGCTCAGGGTGTTTAATCGACAGGTCTCACCTTGAATCGATTGGCAGGAGTCTTGCAGGGCAAAGACGTGATACACACAGTCAACACTTACTCAAACTGAAACAAACCACAGGGAATGTCGAAAGGATGTTGGGGTTGTGGGCTGGGGATGAAATCTCTCAATGCCATCAGTCCTAAATTCTGGCACAGCGTTGGGCTCAGAACTCCCAGCCAAAACTCAAGTCTAAGACATTTTCTAGAAATGTTTTTTTTTTTTTAATGATTAACTTATTAAACTCTCTGCAGCTGTTATTCAGTATCTTTTTTAATATGTTTAGAGAGGTCCTAATTCATTATTACACTTTCTTTTTCATGTGTATTCTGTAATGCATTTAATTTATCACCTGACATCATGCAGTGACATAAAAACATGACTACATCACAAAAGGATTTCAATAACAAAACTTAGATCTGCAAAGAATTCATTGATTGTAATTTTATTGTGTTTTTCAGTTATCAACAGACAACATCAGCAGCACTCAGTGGTTAGCACTGATGCCTCACAGCAAAAAGGTCCTGAGTTCGATTCCCGGTTCAGACGTGGGGTCTTCCTGCAGGAGTTTCCACATTCTCGTTTGCTTGTGTGGGTTTTCTCTGGGTATTCCAGTTTCCACGACAACACAAAAATATGTACAATAGGATGCCATCAGGCCCAGGCTGCCCTTTGCAAAAGAGATCTGTGATCTCATGGGATTTGCCTGGTTGAACAACAGTAAAATAAAAAAAATAAAATACTATTTCAAAGTATAAAAATGTTTTGTCAAATATGGACATTTAAACAAATAAACAAACAAAAAAGACAGTGTTTTTACTTTTTTATTAATCTTTACAAAACATCATTTCTGAACAGCAATATGCCAAAATAGTAATCCACCATCATTGGTGTTTGACAAAAAAATGAAGGACACATCAAAAGAAACACAGCACAGACATGCAGAGCAGGCTAGAGTCTAAAGAAAGCATTGTTTTCCATAATGATCCCATTTAGTTTGGGAAACCTCATCATATAGTATTTTCTCTGCAACAAATCAATTTCCTCACCCTCAAAAGAACCTCAGCAGCCTGCACATCTGACTTACACAGCAGAGACGGTCAGCTCTGGTTACGCTCCACTGTGAAATGTGTTGCAAGAGGCCAAGATCTGAGATGTTGCCATGTCTTTAATAAACAACATGCTGCAAGTAATAAAATAAACGTGGCTCTAAAGCACATACAGTAAAACAAGAAAGAAAGACAAAAACCTTTAACCTTCTTAATTTTTGTTGAAATGTTGGCTTCGACTGATGGATTGATTGTCTTCAGATGAGGTCAAGGTTTGATTCATGTTGTTGACTGAGGTGGTTTGTGAAAGCACCATGTTTGCCCAGTAACACTGTTGAGTGAAGTGCAGTTCATTAATGTTAATATGGATTCTGTTTTGGAGAACTTTTAGAGCACAATAAGCTGATAATGGGAAATATATATATATATATATATATATATTACAAGAGTATCTATTTGTTTCAAAGCAGTGTTTCAGGTATTAGATGTAGAACTTAAAAAAATACTAGAAAATAGGTTAAAAACAATCTCTAGATTCACAACTTGTTCTGAAATGACTCATAAATGGAACATACTTCTCTGCATTTGGGACAGAGTTTAAATGTTTCACAAGACAAGGGACATGAAAAGATGAGTTTCACATTGTGGTTTCATTTGGGGTGAGGCGGAGGCCATCTGAAAAGTTGTTCTCCAGGGCCGAAGTCAGAAGAACAATTGAGCACCATTGATTTAAAGCCACTGCAAAGTCTTAAGTTTTGAACAGAGACTGGAGACAATCCTCTGAGCCCCAGGACTTGTACATCCTCCAGGAGGTCTGGGTTTGTGCCTGAGCCTGTGCCTCTGCAACGTGCTGCTATCGCTTCCAGATTTTTGGAACGGCTCAGACGGTTAGGCAGATCTTTCCTGAAGCAACAGCAAAAAATGGAGACAAAACAATAAGAATGGATGTAATAAATGGCCTTTTTTGTGTAAAATATATCTTTTGAGGTGTGGGTAAAATTATTTTCATTTTATTGCACAATATAAAACTACAGCTGCAGGATATAACTTGATCTGTACATGAGGAAAATTTCATTTTAAAGTCTTTTTTTTTATCTGTCAAGTTTGAGTAGTTTGAGCAAACGCTTCACTTTTTACATAAATACTACGCACCATGTTTATTAGAACAATATTTATACCTTTGACATTATATATATCATGTTATTCATTTGATAACCAGTTGTCTTTTTTAAAACTTTGCAATGAGCTTTCTGACCCTGTTTGCCCGATGCAAGGTGCCAGTTGTGGGCCTGCACTCTTTTTTTCCCCCCCCAGTGGCGGTAAAAGCTGCAATATAGTCAAGAGTTCATGAAAACTGTTTCGTCTGCTTCTGTTGGGTTCTTTCTTCTGCTCCCACAACCTCCCTGTCCCGTAAAAAAGTTCCCTTTCATCCTTTCTGCTTGGAGGTGATTGATGGGTGGCCATTTCCTGTCTTGTCCATCCTTGTTGCAGACCTGGCTATGGCAAAGGCTGCGTCATTTAACACTCCATTTCCCTCATCTTTGTTTTTGTTTTTCTTTCTCTCTCTGCACTCTCACTTCTGTCTGTCTCATGCTCTTCAGAGCTTTCAGGTCTCTGCAGATCTTGGATCAGCCTCTGTTAAACTTTCTTATCCTATTAGAAAAACACACAGAATCTACTCAGCTTGTTCCAACTATCACAAAAGAACTGTTGCGTTGGAGCATTTAAGTAAACTAACAGATACCAGATATACAATAAGATAATATGAGGCAATATGGGTATTTGAAAAAGGAAAAAGGAGAATGTGAGATACTTGTTTTTTTTTTTCTTTACAACAAAACCAGAGCTTTTACACTTGAGTTGATGTTTTGGAGTTCATGTCTAAAAAGTCTGTGCAATTAAATGTATACTTCCTTTCCCCCCACAATTAAAAAGCTTTATAGTTTCTGTGTGTGAGGTCCAGGGAGGTGATTTGTGTAAGTAGGCGGTGCTTTGTACAGGTAACCCCAGGAGATTCAAGGATTTCTTAAACTTGCACAAATGAATCAAAGCAACACTCTGGGTATGATGAGGGGATGACATTATAACATGACACACAGCTCAAAAATGTTGATTTTGCATAATAACCCACTGTAGGGTGTGTTTCCTTGTTATAGAAACATGTTTTTCTTTTGACAAGCAATAATGTGATTAAGGGGATACTTTTATTTCAAACTGATGTTCTGAAAGAACATGGTTTGCACACATAAAGATATAACTAAACATTGTCATACTTATAAAACAAAATGCAAAAGATGTAATGCACAGAATAAAAAACATCACAGATTTCTAATGCTTTAGTGAGTCACAAAGGTAATTTTGTGATGCAACTAATTCCTTTTACTGTGGAGTAATTATTTATTTAATTGCTTTATTGCATCTTTTTTGTTTACTCTCAGCACCCAAACACAACGCTAAGGTGCTCTTTATACATTACAGTTTTTTAGTGACTGTGTGTGACATGTTTGGAGGAAGATGTGGTTTGCGTGCATCAAAGCTGCGCATATGGATGTAAGGGAATCAGCGTTGCTTTCATCAGAAGACAGTATAATTGTAATTGGCTTTATCAGAGGGTTTCAATCAAATACAAGCTCTTTGTGTTGACTTTGGCTTTGGTTTTGTGTCTGACGTTCATGCTTCACTATGACAAACAGGCAAGAGATGAGCTAAAACAGATTTATTAGTTATTTAAAAAATTGCACCCCCATTTTGTGAATCAGATGAATTCAGCTTGCTTCTCCAGTCTGAAAGCAGAAACCCCAGTCAATAGACAAATACGTTTAGAGGTTCAAGTCCAATGAAGCAGCAACACTGAAGCTCCAAATGTAATGAAACAGACTTAAGGCAAAAGAAACGCAGCATGAAACTGCTCATTTGACCCCATTTAAAAACTTGATACCAATTAGAGACTTCTGTGTGTAAATAATTTAGGCGATTTCTCTCTCTCACTGAACACACACAACATATTTTTACAGGCAAGCGCACATGTGTGCTTGCGCGCTGGTGCGTGTGCGTCGACTCACAGCCACCCTGTGAGCCTACAGCACGTGCACGCTCCTGTGCACGTGCGCACACCCAAACAGATTCCAGCACGCTCTGGAAACAGACTTTTTAATGAAGCCTTTGCAGGAGGAAAGTAGAGCAGAGATGCATTCTGGCCCATTTCTGCCTTCTTCTCACCCTCCTCTCCTCCATCTCTCTCTCTCTCTCTCTCTCTCTCTCTCTCTCCCTCTCCCTCTCTCTCACCTTCTCCACATCATTTGTTTTATGCATGTTTCATTGTCTTCCTCTTTTGTCTCAATGAGTAAAATCACAACCCCTAATTTATGGCTACAGGCAAAGACACTTCTACAAACAAACTGGCTGATGAGAGGGGATGACTGAAAACATACGCGCTGAGCAGTGTGTGTAAATCTTAAAATGTCTGTTACTGTCTCTTTATCTGTGGTTATTTACATAAGAAATGACAGCGTGTGTAAAAGAATGACTGTGATGCAAAATGGAAGAAAAAAAAAAGAGAAAAAAAAAGGCATGTGCTCTGGAGAAGAGGCGCAGTGTGGGGAAGGGAGTGGGTGGGGGTGTGTGAATAAATCCACTGACACTGAGTGGGAAGCACTCAGGTGTGGTGAGAGGATTATACAAAACCCTGAGTATGAATGACAGTAAACACCTGAATGATAGAGAGACGGGGAGGACTGGGAGGGTGTGTGTTTGAAAGAGAGAGAGAGAGAGAGAGAGAGACTCTTAGTGACAATTTAGTGGCCCTCAATGATTTATCCTGAGTGGTGTGTGGCTATATATTCCCCACTTAAATGTTTTTAGGGCTGCGTTATTTAAAGTATAGTTTGTCATATTGCTTTGTGATTATTTCCCAACAGTGACAATATTCTATTCTATTCTATTCTATTCTATTCTATTCTATTCTATTCTATTCTATTCTATTCTATTCTATTCTATTCAAGCATGTGTTAAAGCTCAAAAGCCTAGAATCAGTTTAAAAAAACAAACCATAAATGGGTGATGAAGATGTCAACAAATCAGGCAGTGAATATGGGAAAAAGAAGAATATCACTCCAAGGTGTTCCACTGCAAGAATTGTCGAGCTGTCGAGGTGGCAAGTGAGTAACAGATTGAGTTGTGTGCAATGCAAGTAAGTAAATCCAGAACCAGAAAGAAGAAGTATGTTTTACTTACTCGCACTGTGTTTTCTTTCTCTGTGTTTTAGTGGTACGGGATTGTTGACAAGTCTTTTTAAGCTGGCTTCGATTTCTGAGCGAGTTCACCGTCTGTTCTTCCCTCTGCTCCCTGAAACACAAACATACTTCTCAGCACCTTCAGCACTCAGTGTAATGGTGCTTTTATTTATCTTCTTCGTTTCGGTCACTTGATTGCGGTTTGGTGTGCTGACAGGTAAAGGCAGGGAATAATGTTTTTGCCTCTGTGTGTTTCAAAAATGTTCTGATATGATATTTGCAAAATATCTCATGAATCAGATTACAGATTTTAATGAAACTCAGCGAAAGGATGCACATATTATGAAATCAACTCAATTTAGAATGACTGGCACAGCTGATCAAACTTGAAGAGAAAAATCAATAACACTGTCAGTTTTACAGTTATTGAACTAAAATTTATCTAAGTTGTAAATTTACTTGTTGTCCAATGGTAAAAATCCTTAAAACTAACTTATCCATCCATTATCTTTACCTGCTTCTTCTAATCAGGTCATGTTTTTGGTCTGTGGGAAGAAACCGGACTACCAAGAGTAAACTAATGCATGCACAAAAAGAACATGATAGAGCCCAGGTCGGGATTTGATCTGGCATTTTAGGCAACAGCTCTACCGACTGAGGCACAGTGCTGTCCAAAACTCCTTCATATAATGCTTAAATATTATTAATGTAAATGTCATTAAACTTTTTTCCACTAAACTAGGATAAAAAAGAAGTCCTAGTGTTTGGTGCAAAGATGCAGACACAATTAAGAACTGAAGCACAAAATTATGATCTATTAATAGTTATCAGAAGACTTATCTGAATTTCACAGCAACCATGTTACTATATAAATTTATTTTATCAAAATCTAACTTTAAATGTATTACAAATAGGTAAGACTTCTGGAAAGGTGATTTGATGGTATCTCCAAATGTGCTCAACAAAAACTACAAATACTGCTACTCGTATTCTCAACGTATTGAGGAAATTTACCATATTACTCCTGGTCCATGAGTTAAAATCTAATTATTTGTTGTAAAAAATGACATTGCTTCACAATGTAGATGTAATGCGTAAACTAGTAATGCAGTAGTTAGACTCAGTCATAACTTAATCATACTTCATGCCTCTTTTAGCAGTTAAATGACACAGGTAGTTATATAGATATTAAGCTGAAACGTAACTATAGTTCTTGCTAAGAGCAATTTCCAGTTAAAACAAGAAGTTGAGTGAGTTGGGGTCATGTCAAGCTAGTTTTTATTATATTATCAATAAAGTCCTGCTGAACTTTAACTTACATGTTTAAGCATGGATTTTTAGTTTTTTTGTTGCAAGCAATTGGCAGGGTTGCCAACACATTTATTCCCTGTTGTGGTGTTCTCAAACGTGTTTTTAACCTTTGGCTTAAGGTTAAATTCAGACGAGTGCAATGTCTGTCGATTTCTAGATCTTCCCTCAGTTAAATCCCTCACCTCTCAAGTTATATCACCGCAGAGCGCTGACTCTACATGAAACGTGACCCCGTTTCACCCCTGGCGACCCCCCTCCCCTCCTTCCCTTCATAGCTTTGGAAGATAGAGGAGCACAGGGGAAAGCATGCCAAAGCTGTAGACACTTTTAAGCAAAGATTAAAGGTTTCTCTTTTTAATCAGTCATTTGGCAGCGATGTTAGCATTTCACCCTGGTGCGGCTAAAGATCAATTTTTAATGCTGCTATGCACGGAGCAGACAGAGTGATTGGCAAGAGAGAGATGCTGTTTACAAAAGATTTATTTACAAGTTTTACAGAGAAAAATGCAGAGGGCACAATTGACATCTCTTACAGAATTTTAAATAAGTGCTTTTCCTTTTTTTCACTTCATCAAGAGGCACGACCTCTTTGAGCCCCTGATGATCCCTGCTGTGTATGTGTGTGTTTTCACTCACATGTGTCTCACATGTAAGAATAATAAAGGGATTTACACCTCTCCCTTGTGTTGCATTATGCTTCATTTCTTCACGTTGTGCTGCCTGGGGATGGGTAAGTAGGTCAATCAACCCTGGTATAAACAATCCACCAAGAAAATGCTAATTTTGATCTATACCCCCACCTTCCAAACTTCCCCCTCTGTTACTAATAGAGTTTTAAATATACAGTATATCACTTCCAAAAATCTTAGTATTTTCACATGACATCCATCCATCCATTATCTATGGATGGATTGCCCTTTTATTATAATTATTTAAAAGTAGTGTATGCAAATCTTTGGTTAATTGATAATCTTTATTCATTTATTTAACAACCACATTGTGTGCAAATTCAAAAGTGCAAACAAACAGGAAGAGGTAGAGAAGAAGAATTACAAGTTAAAAGAACAGCAGGTTTATTCTGCTTGTCAGCATCTTGTCAGTCAGATTAACCATATTTTGTGAAGTTTGTGGACACTTGTGTACTGATTGTTGTGAATGATTGTAAGATGTACTAGAGATGCAGCTGTGAAACAAAAGAGCTTAAGGGACAAGTGCTTTCCCAAACAGGTTTGTCTGGCCTCTGTAAAGTCTATCAAAACTCATGTAAATACAATGCATCAAAACCATCAACAATATGAGTCAAATAGATAGGCTGAAACTATCTTGTCACCAAAATGTTATGAATATGGACAGCTTAGAGTGCCATTCTTTTCAATATAATTTTCTCAGCAGTGATGTTTAGAATCAAACTGCAGTGAGTGAAGCATGCCTCAAGTGTCAGAACAACTGCAAATGATCCATCAGAATGCTGTTCTATCAGTCTTTTAGATTCACTGATGAGAAAAAAAACATTTCATGATTGCACAAATATAAAAAAAGAATTCAAGTTCCACACCATCAAATAATGATATGACACTCCCCTGCTTAAAAAAATCAGGAAAACAGATATATGTGGCAGTAAAAGCAAATTATAATTAAAAGAAATATAATTTTTTAAACACTTGAACAATATTTAACTTGTAGGAATCACACCAGAAACAACTCTTTGCATGGAAGAACTTCATGTAAGTAAATTGCAAAAGTCAAGATTATAAAAGTTAGGCAAAACACCACATTAGTTTACGCAAATGTTACACTTGAGCTATGACAACTAGGCTAATATACATTTCAACTAAATTTGCATCTTGAAATGTGGTCATTTTTAGAGAAATATATCAGAGTAAACACAGTCACATACAAAAGAGGGCAAACATAACATTTTTATGGGTAACACAAGTTCAACTCTGTTCAGACCTGACACTGCTGCTCTCCACACATCAGTCTCTGAGTCCATCCATGGACAAATCCATATATCCATGCATCCATTCATTACGAGACTGTCTATTCATCTGTTTTCTAACTTTCCATTCATTCATGCAGTCAAACAACCTTCCAGCCAACCAGCCCACACATCATCGATCCAGTGATTGACCCTGCATTGGGTGGATCAATACTCTCTTAAATAGCATCTCTGTAAGCGCTTAGGCACAATGGCCAGACATTGTTTGTGCAGTTAATTTCCAAGGCCGTACAGGGCTCGAACTTGAGTCCACTCTTGTTTAAACTCCACTTACATGACCTCGCCAGAGAAATAAAAGAGGCATTCAAACGGAAACTGAGTAGAAAAAGATGCAAAAAAAAAAAACGTAGTTCATCCATAACTCTCTGCAGTGACTCAACACTAAAGGAAAGCAGGTTTGCTGAGATACCTGTGTCATTATACAAGACATGCAAGAAAAAAAAGCAAAAATCATTGTATGCACTTAGATAAAGAGCAGCAACCCTCAAGTAAAATTTAATTAAACCATAGCACTCTTACTGGCTCCACTATTATGTCAAATTCCTGAAAATTACTGCATCCGTAATATATTTTTTGTATTTTAAAGAAAGAATTGCTTTGGATTACAGCAGTGAAAACATTACTTTTACAATAATAACCCAAAGGAGCAATAGTTTTCAGCAGGCTGATGTTTGGAATGTCAATGTTCAGCTTATTGTGGCTCAGTGCGCATACAGAAACCCTGGTTGGGTTAGAGCTGGGGCCAGGTCTTGGCATTAAATGAGTGGGACTCTGACAAGTCTCAGAGTTCTGTCTGTGCAGTTCACAGGTCTCGTTAGCCAAGGTGTCAGGAGGGGTGGAAATGGCTGTGTGTGAGTGTGTCTGTGAGCGTAGATGTGTGTAAGCTGAACATTAGACAGCACTCCTACCTCCACCTCCTCACCTGACACCAGCAATAAAACTAAACAGACCAAGGTGCTGTGCAGTGTGTGTGTGTGTGTGTTGGTGTGCAAACAGGGGAAAAAAAGGGGCATGTGTGCTGCTGCTGTCACCAATTTGCCCGGGCTTCCAGATGGGAGTAGGAGCAAGGTGACGGAGCTGTGGCTTGATAAACACAGAAGCCCTGCTTCGATTTCCCATCCAGTCCACTTTGGAAACACATGGCTCTTCTTGGGCGCTCTTGGTCCAGGGAAGAATGGGGGGATGGGGAGCAAAGGAAGAACACAGTGATGGGCATGCAGTTTGGAAGAAGTAATACTGCAGAAAGGGAGAAAAAAGTGTTAAAAGTGGAAATAAATAAAACTGTGCATATTACCAAGGTTTTGAGCATCTAAACAAAACTCTAAACTAAACAGACCTCTACGCATCCCCAACCATCTTTTACCTTTATCCCTTTCTCAGTGTTCCACTCTGACATTCCCTCCATCTTGCTATTTTCCTAAAAAAACTTGCTATGTTCCGCTTTTCAAGTGATTTCAGAAATTTAAAAACGATCTCCAGCTGTAGTAGACGAGGAGTGCTCCCTCTGCCCCCCTAGAGAGTTAAGGAGATCACATTTGAACCCGTCCCCCCCCACCCCGCTTCACCTCTTTTCCGTGCCTTAACACCAACATAAGAGGACAAGTGTGGGCTCTAAGCACCGGTGATCAAACACGAGCGGCTGCTGGGTACGCCAGGCTCAGGACTGTTGGCCTAATAGGATTGGAAGCCCCCAGGTGAGCCAAAGGACACCTCCAATCAGCGTGATTAGCCCCAGGCTGAGCTACGTTTCAACGTATAGCACTGACTGATGCACAGTGCTAAAAGGATCACCTTGGTTGTGAAGAATGTCAGCGATGCAGAGTGTAGCGTCATGGTTGAATGTGCATGTCAGAGTTTTGTGACGGATTTTAGAAGTGCATGCAGTTTCAAGGTGTCAAAACGATCTTGTGATTTTTTGACTGTTTGCTAATCATTGCTAAGTTCACAGAAGCGTATAATGTGTGGAGCTGCAGAATAATCTCAGGTTGTAAAAACAGTGTATGCTCTCTACACTTGTACGCACATAGCTTTGATGCATGACTACATATGCATAAGTACAAATAAATGTGATTTTTTGTCACATTTGGTAAAAATCTTCTCACATCAACTTGCAGATACACACACGCATACATATGTATATACAGTATATTATGTACACAGAATAAGCAGAAAAAAGATTACTCATCAGACAACTCCACCTCAAAATAAAAAAGAACAATTACCAGATCCTGGGCTCATCACTGACTAAGCAAAAGTCATTCAGCGTGTAAAACACACAATATAATTAGCACACATCAAGCTGCTGAGTCCTACTGTGCATTAATGATGCTTCCCTCTGAAGAGAATTATGGTTTGATAAGTGAGGAAGTGAATGAGGAGGGGCTTCCAGGAGGAACGAGACATGATTCGAAGAAGAAAATGAAAATACAATACGGAAAGAAAAAAAATTTGAAGTGAAAACTGGCATAACTCGTTTAACTTGTTCTGACCCAAAAACAATCAGTCAGAGAAATATACAAAAAAATGATGGGTTGATGATGTTCAAGGTTCGGCAGATGTTCAAGAATTTTTGTGTAAAGCTGTGTTAAATGAAATTGTTGTCATAGAATGAAATGGTTCAAGTTTATAATGGTAAGAACAAGGGGATTGATTTTATAAAACAAGATAGAATCATTTAGGTCTAGTTAGAATTCAAGACATATCCCAGTCCTTCACCAGCTCTGCTCACACTAATGACTTGTAGTGAGAGCTGAAAAGCAATGCAAACTCAGCTTTTAGACAAAAGGGAATCAGTGTGAAAGAACCCTTTAAGAATTCATGCTTATTCCAGCTAAAACTCATTTTTCTGACAGGAAAAAAAAACCTGAGGCCTTCATCTGCTCCACACTTGAAGAGCCTGAAAACATCATTTGTGCAGTCTCTTTGACATATACCTTACGGCCTGCCAGCGGAACAGGCTGGGGGGTCCAGAGCCGTTTGAGGCCCGCGTGATAACTGACCCGAGAAACACAGGGGAGCTGACCCCAGAGAAGGAGCTCCCCACCTGCTGAAGATATGAACGAAAGGGCAAAAGTTCAGACAGATACAGCAGTAACGCATGCATTGTCACCAAGATGTAACCAAGAAAAGTAAAATTAACTCTCAAGAATGATATGATATAATTTTAAAGGGTAGTTCAGAATTTTGAAGCAGTGTTCGGCGGAAAGTTAATGAACAATAAACATCTTACCTGCTGAAGACAGTCTTTTAAACAATGTTTTACCAATTTTTAAAACTTTCTAAAGCATTTTATTAACCCTTCCACCTTGTTTTTCCTGTTCTTCTCAAAGGTTTGTTCATATTTTGATGGGATGCTCACGTCTTACAAATTCAAGGACCCGGAGGAAAACAAATTAAATTTCACCTGGCTTTGATGCAAAGAAACTCTGCTGTAAAGAAACAAACACCTCAATCACAAAGAGTCAGATGGCAATAAAAATTGCATTATGATAATTTAGTTTAGTTACTAAAAATAATTAAAAATGACACAGAACAGTGGACTGGGATGGTAATCTTTTCCACTTGGCAAACACAAATTCGGAGAGAACACATTCTCATTTGGCACATATCAAAAGCACACTCTGTATGCACACACAGACTGTAAACACTCAAGCATCCTGTCATTCATGCTACCTCAGTCTGGCTTTTTAAACCCACCACTAATAAATTTATATTTACTGCCTGCGTTGAGGACTTTTAAATTATAGCGTACAATAAACCTGGCACACACATCTCAAAAGCTCTTCCAGGGAATGTTAAAGCAATACAGCAAGCAATTTTCCAAAGTGGATTACAAATTTCACATCCAGGTTTTATTGCACATTACGATAACTTAACCACATCTAAATGTAACACATAAATGGGAAATATGTGCTGCTTAATATGCTATTTTTCATTTTTTAAGAAGCGCTTTGCGAAACCCTGCCAAGCAAGGCAGCATGCTGGTTTGTGTGGTGAGGGAGTCAATAATCTTTATGAGGTGGATTTTAATTACAAGGAGATAACTGAGTATCCTCCTCACGGCAAGCCTCCATCAATCTCTATTCTGCATCAAGCTTTTTGTAGCCTTGGCTGACACACACACTGACACACACACACACACAGTCACAAATACCCTTTCAGACATGATTGATCAATCAATCAGGAATGTATTATTTTCATCTCGATGAAGCAAACCTTATAAAAGCGTGTGAGACAGGCGATGCTGGATGGCATTTTACTGTGCATGCAAACACATGTGTTCCATTGCTAACACATACATGTACACACACACCCAGGCACACACACCCCTATATGCACATGCAGAAGTGCTGGCAGAGTAATCCAGCCAAAAAAGGTTAAGGCTGATGTTTTCCCTGAGAACGACAGTCTGTGAAAGGTCAGATCAATCATGTGCTAAGCATGTCTCGTAAGCAATCCATAAAGAGCTTGTTTTAAATAATAACATTTTATAGATCACTTAAAGACATCACTGTACCACAGGCAGGTGGTATAAGGCCTCACTCGGCACACGGTCTTGAATGCACCAAGAATTCGAATGGGACAAATGTAATATGTTTTTTTTTCCTGCACTTCATTTAATGAACTGCTGACATTTGTAGCAAAACCATGCACACAGAAGCCGACGTCTCTGCTGAACAATAAACAATTCTTTTAACAGAATATTGCCATGAATGAATAGGCTGTAAATGTCCTATAGTCCTAAAACATACACAGTGCTATTTTTATTTTGTATATGGGCTGCATTTCTGTGTAACTACCCTAATTCCAGCTGTCTGTCAGAGGACAAACAGCAGCTGAAAGAGAAGTGCTTGCCTGACACTTTGTAAAGGACGTAAATGTATTAGAACTTATTTTGTGGCACTTCAACAACTCGAGTAAAGGGAGCTGAGTAAGACTGCTGAAAATCATCAAAGTTAGAGAATAAAGTCAGAAAGCTTAGTAAGGAACCATCTAACAGTAAATGGTTTCAAACCTAGCAAAAAGGGCTCAGGTTTTGCTTTTTAGGAATCACAGAAAAGACAGCAAGGCATATGGGAAAGATTACGTCAAAAAAAAAAGATGGCATACTTTCTAATCACTAAGTCATAATAAGGATAAATGTAGCTACAAGGATAGCCTGAGATCCTAGCAGGGCAGTTTAGGGATAGCTGGTTGAACAACAAATCAATTCATTAGGCATATGATCTGAAACATAAAACTAAAACTGGGTGCAGTGATCCACACTTACATTTGGCTGAAAAGATACTGAGAGCTAATGAGGTTGAATTTGTGCTCCGAGTTATGTCATTTGAGGACACTGAATCCTTGTTGTGTTAATTAAAACTCAATGAAATGATGTAGATGAAAAATTTGCATGGCTAACAGCCACAGCAAGGGATACTACTGGGAAAATATGAATTTCAAGTTAATAAGTTGTTTTGTATAAAGTATGAAGAGTGGGTCTGAAGAACTTTTCCATCACAATAACATTTATTTGCAGTAACAGTTAGATGTTTAAATGTGTGAATTATTTTACAGGTTTTACAGTCATTTTCTTTTTTACTTTAGTTGCAGATAGCATAAACCTAATGCATTATGTACGTAGTCTTGTCAACTTCAAATGAGGCAATAAAAAAAGACACTGTGCTTTCTTTGATAAGGCAGGGCTGCAAAAAATCAAGGTGTAGTTACTGTAATTGAAATGGGTTTTTTTCACAGCCTAGAATTCTTCTTACTAGAGAAAAATGTGGTGAACTCTGAAATACATCCAAAAAAGGGCATTGATGATCCTGCACTGTTCTACATTTTAATGCAAAATAAATAAATAAATTAATATGCAAACTCAACTTTTTTGAGCTTTCAATCATGCTAAAATACCATTACCTCATCAAAAACATACCCAACATGTTGCTTTGACTCATTCACACATGTTTGAGAAATCCTTGAATCTCTTGCAGTAGCCATGTGGAGCATTTGTACATAGCTCCTCCCAGGAATTCAGTCCGCCGCAGAGCGCCTGCCCCACAGAGCACCCCTCTCCCGAAGCATTGTTGTGAACATGTGATGTGGGAGTGTCAGAAATGGTAGGATGTTCTTAATGAGACAGAGACCAACTTGAAAGTGTTCAGATAGACTATGATTCAAAGTCAATTTTATTTTTGATATACTGTATACAGCTTTTTATTTACAACTGAAGGTAACAGTAATTTGATTGCAATATAGAATTGAAATATGTGCCTGGAAAATACATAACACCCCCACTTAAAAAAAAAAAAAGGTACGAAACTTGGATGTTTGATCCATTGTCTTTCAATCTTCAATGCCAGAACAACATTTAAGTATTGTAACAATTAATAGTAATAATACATAATGAGTTTCAATGTTCATTTTCTAAGTAACCTGTATAGGTAAATTTTGTTAAATAACATAATTCTGATACTATCTAAATGTTTGTTTTTTTTATCACCCTTATTCACCCAAAGTTGTTTTACCCTGTAGCCTCTAATACAGTGTAGCATTACCAAACATGTTTATGTCTTTCTCTGTTACAAATGAAGCACATGTTCAATCTAACTTCTTTCAGCTGTCCTGTTCCTCTTGTTTCCTGCTCACTTCTGCAGAGAGATAAAAGGGTTCTGCACTGTGCACATCAACATGCCCTGACATATGTTAGAAATTTAGCACAATATGTGTGGGTTTACGTTTGAGTGTATGTGTGTGGCATGCAGTAATCTGACTTTTTAATTGCATGTTCATACGTATGCTACTGTGAGGATTTGTAGATGGGTGGCAGCATATGTTCCTGCTGTGAGCGCATGCATCTAAGTATTTAAAGCGCGGGTGTCAGAGCTTTCATCGCAGAGGGAGAGTCTGGGTAGATTTACATGCATTTAGGTTTACTGAGTTTGTATACCTGAGTTAGTGTTTGTGTCTTAGGATGTGTTTATATTTGTATATGTGTATATTTGTGTGTGTGTGTGCCACTGAATGAACCCTGTCAGGTGCTGCTCCATGCTGTGCCAGCTGCATCTGGAGCCATCTGTGTTGCGGCTCAGTGGGAGTGGAGCGGATGACTTTAATGTACTTGAACCCCAGACAGACCTTTCCCAGACAGTTGTCAGTATGAAACCAAGACAACTGGGCCCAGTCAAGCTGAACCAGCTGATCTGGATGGTGAGCAGAAGACAGATGCTTTGGTTACACTGTAACCTCCGGTCAGACTCACTGGGGAGTCCTTGGCAATCAGATGCATGCAAACACTAGAATCTGTTTGTTTTAATGACACAGTGGTACTGTAAGGAAACATTATCTTCTGGGTTTGCTTCTACCGTTGCACAGTAGAATTTATCACTTTATACATTTACAAGTTTGTGTGAGTTCAAGTACTTATCTGTGTATGAGAATCAGAAGAGTTTTGGCTTTGGAGGTCAATGTTTCCTGAACTCAAGCAACAAAGAAGAAAAGGCTTTGTTTGAAAAATGTTCAAAGGATTTGGTTTTGATTTTTCTTTTTTTTCTAATTTATGTGGTTCCATCTAATGGGATATTACAGAAACACAAAAACAAGCAAACATTTTTAAAAAACAGCAGTATTTTTAAATGTGGTTTAAACAACATGAATAGAGCTGGTTTGCAAAACAGTTTTGCTGCAGAACAAGGACACATATAAGATATTGTGAGGGGAAAAAAGAACCAGCATGATTAGTGATAACCCTTACAATAAAACCACAAGAAATTCCCATGCAAAAATCACATTTCTCATGTAAAAACATGGCGAAGTAAAATGACATGTTTTACACACATTTCTTGTGTTAGTTCACATTTGTAAAACCACACAGGTAATAATCTAATACACGAAATATAGGTTTTACTAATAATCTTGTGTAATTTAGAAAAAAAAAAAAAAGAAAAGAACATGAATTTCACATGTAGATAAGTACATAATTTTATCTGTGGAAACAATTAAACATGTGAAACACATATTTTGCATATGTTTTGTGTGATTTTGGAACATTTTTCATGAGGTCTCATGCGGTTACATAGTTTTCTATAAAAGATCACGTGAAAAAACATGGTGAATTTATATGTTTTTGTTCTTCTGTGATGTAACTGTTTGTACTTTTCTAATTGATTAAAACATTGGTGTTTTTGCAGCAGGACTCTAGAATTCTTTAAAGAATTGACATTTAAACTAGATGTTTTTTTGACCCAATGGATCCTCATTTGAATCTATTAAAAGTTTCTAATATAATCCTATTTACAACAGCATAATAAAAACAGGAATAAACCTATCCATAACCACTTTTAACACTTCACCCACAGGACTACAGATGACACAGCACATCAACACACAGGACTAAAGTACAAAGACAATGCAGAGGCCAAATAATGGTTTTGTAGCAACAATATGATTAGTGAAGCACAAAATCAATTAATGCAGCAACAGAATCAATAGGTGTCTCTCAGCATATATGTCTTGCAGTTAATTAATAAACAAAAAAAGGCATTAAGCTGCAGAGCATCAGACTGTGGCAACGACTGTCATCAGTCACAATGTGTGTACTGATGGCATCAGCAGGAAGGGAGAGGAAAAAAAACAGACAGATACAAATGTGAGCATGGTGAAAATACTAAACACACCCTCAGGCAACACTGCACACCCACATTAGAGAGGAAGAGTGTTTAAGCACAAAGTAATACTCAAAAACATGCACGGCCCCTTCAACACATGTAGAAAAGACTTCTCATGTGAAACTTCTATTCTCTGAAAGACCATAGTATGTGTAACACTCAGTTAACCACTGCACCCCAACCATATTAGCACCAATTTGGAACTGGCCCAAAGTTCAATGAGGCTTGAACTCTGTTGGAACCAGGCCCAGGGTTTCCAGCACCGTCACGATAGCCCTTTTTTGCATTTACCAAGGCTGGTCAGCCACCCTTACAGATAAAACTGCAAATAGCTGGACAGATAAAGGCTTGTTCATTATACCACATTATACTGGTGATGGGTTGGGTATTGCAGTCCCAAATATAATCCTTTGAAGAGTGACGAAAACTACATTCTGTAAGTGTTTTCATATAATAAGAAAAATATTCTGCAGTGTTTACATTAGACTGGGTTCAGCTTTTTTCACTTCTCTATAAGCAGGTGAAAGTTGCTCTAGATTTGGAACGGATGGCACTGAAATTAAAAGCATGCTCTTAGATTGCAAATGTTCTGTATTTGACTTAAAAAAGTTTGAAGCATCAACTACAATGACCTTCTGGTTAATTCAATAATTCAGTGTGAACAAACTGTGATAACTCTTCATACAACTTTCTTACATTATCAGTGTTATTTAGATAAAGAGTGGCTGAATGTAAAAGTGATTATCTCCTTCACACAAAAAGAAAAAAAAATACTATTAGCTTTCACCATATCAGCTCAGGCTATGCCACATGCTCTCTGACATCATTCAAATACCTTCTCACCCCAATCATGTGATACAACTCAGGCTGTCAGTCTTTTAGTCTCAATAGAAGGAAAACAATAAGATTTCTATCTGTAATAGTATTACCAGCCATAATAGGTTCAGCTCTGGCCAGGTTTAACTTAGTGAAGCAATAGAGAACTTTATTAAGTTTAAGACCTTTTGTTTTTCTTCTTTCTCTGCTGCCACTGATACACAAGAGCCCCTAAGCCCAAGAGAGGAAGGTATAAGCGTAGTTTTTTTTTTTTTAAAGTGCACTTCTTTTTAAAAAAAAACATTATCTTTCAGGATGTGGAACCTTTCTTCCTTTTTTACATGTTTACAGGAGTGGTTTTGGTGTGGCACTGTGCAACTGATTAAAGGAGGGAGTCTTAATCAGCTGGTGCAGTCTGTATGGGGGCCCCTGGGGCCGAGAGTGTTCTACATCCTGTCAGACTCCACAGAGAAACAATCAATCATCAGAATGGCTCCAAGACAGGAGAGAAAAGAAGGAAGATAGGAGAAATGAAGGAAGAGTAAGGGACAAAAATGGTTGGAAAACAATGACTGAAGCAAAAAAAAAAGAAAAAAAAATAGAAAGAGTGAGAAATGAGACAAGATAGGAAAAAGAACATGATGCGAGAAAAGATGAGATTTTACCTGTGCAGTAATTAAGTTTTAAACATGGGAGGATGCTTACAAAAAACAGGCTGGTAGTGATCCTGCAGAATGTTGTGTGGAACCATGTCAAAGTCTATAACATCTGTTGTCTAACATTTTCATAGCTTTTCCCACTAACCTTCCTCCACAACTTCTTTTACTATCTTGATAAAGCATTTGCCTCATCACATTGTAAAAGGGATCAAACTTTGGCCATGACTTCAAAAACCCTGCAGATAAACCCTTAATATTGAGGGAAAGGAGATCAGAGAAAGATGAAGAAAGAGTGGAAAAAATAGTCTCTTGCTTTTGTACTGGGTTCTCTGTAGAAATGCAGAAAGCCCAATCCTCAGTGATAGGTAGGACTCTATCTAGCAGGATGAGCAACAACGTAAGAACAAACACACACACACATACGCACACATGGAGGTGCACATTTGATGGGGCATGCTCATGTTTAAACTACAGAAGGCTCCACAAAAGAGATTTCCTGATTTTTATAGAGAAGCTATAATGATCAAACAACAGATCCTATAAAGATAATTTATACAATTTTAAAAGATAAGTATTTTTGGCACACCGTGAAGGATATTAAGAGCTCAAAATGAGGACATGGACACAGATACCTCCCAAACCTTTCTTTTTAATTCTTCTTCTGTAAAAAAAGTAAAACAAAATGTAAAAAATTTTAATAAATGGCCAATAACAATAATAAAAGTGTTCCCTAAATAGTCAAAAAATTCAAAAACATCCATGTGAGATAAATAAACTTTATAAATCAGAGATCGTATGGTACTAAATAGACCTAAAGTCCATCTCAAGGCCAAATATGGAAACACAATGTTTGGCTTACTTCTTGTTCCATCCCCCCCTAAAAAGACATGCCCACCATCTGAAAAAAAATGAAAAGGAAAACAAATAGAAAGACAGCCAGCTAAACAGACAGACAAAGAAAGAACACAGTAAACCAAAAGTCCAAAACAATCCTAGAGATGCAACAAATAAAAGCCTTGAGTTAAAATAGAAGTAAAAAAAAAAAACAAACAAAAAAAAAAACAAAGAGAGGGAAAGGGAAATGCACAGCTGACAAAAGTGCCTCAAGCATCATACATCAAGCACTTGTTACCTCTCCTGGTGCTTGTGATTGCACATGACTGCAAACAAGTCAGTGATAAAAATCTGAAGAAAGATGAGACCGATCGGGCTGGCTTTAAAGATCATCAATCACAGCCCTGTAAGCTCAGATATTATTAGTTCAAGTAAAGCTGCACTCTTCCATTTTATGGACATCATAAAAGACTTTGGCGGAGTAGAGGTGGAGTGGAGGAGATCCCCCGGTGTTTTAACTAGGAATGGGATGAATGTGTTGGGAAACAGAGGCCGGATGGATAGACAGTTCTAATCTAGTAATGCTAATTGAATCACTTAGACAGCACCCAGCTCCTTAGACCAAGAAAAACAGGCATTTAGAGTAAGACAGAATTTATAGCAAAGTAAATAAGTAAGTGTGAGTGTATAAATGAAAATGTGCATGCTTGATTGTGTAGCACTCCATCACACACACTCTGAAACCTTTGACCCTGGCAATTATGACTGATTTATTGTCTTGCCAGAATTCTTTGTTGTTGTGATTGGGTTTGACAAGTATAATAGTGTAAAAACAACTTAAAATCAATTTTAGATGTCATTAAATTCATGTGATCAGCTTTATTGATGCTTTCAGAATATATCTAAGAGTTGATCCAATGTATCCAAGCAATCTGTTTTCTTTTTATGTATTTCTTTTTACTTTTCTCCTCTTTCTCTGTGCCTGCCAGAGAGGACATAAAGGCTAGTGTGAAGTCCATCACGGCCTGGTGAATAGCTGGCCTTTGTGCCTCAGAACTCAATTGACAGGCTGAAAGGACCCCAGCCCTGCACCTCTGTGTGCTGCCTGATTTAAAAGAGTTTGTATATCCACTGAAGTTTGCCTAAAAGCCTTCGGTTAGGTTAAACACGCCAAGTTCAGTCAGGTTCAAAGGTTTCCAAAACCACAAGCCTCCCAGCCTGAAAACAACATTTTATATTCTTAGCTAAGCATTCTGGTTTGGCATCATATTGTGATTACAATCAATTCTGGTGCCAACCCTGGCCTTTCTGTCAGTAACGTCTGCACTGTTGTCAAGGTAACCTGTTTTTTTTTTCCTGGTTTCCTTGACCTCATTTAATATATGGATCCTTTCACCCCATTCTCACACAACTTTAACACACCAGACGCCGTGCCTTTTGGTGTATGACTCAACTGATGATCGAAAGGACGATGTCTAGTATAACTAAATGTTTGTATTATGATAACTTATCATGTTGCCTTTGGCACATGATGGCTGAAGGGCATCCTCAGCAGTCGGGTCTTTCTCGCTGTCTTTCACTCTTCTTTCTTAAAGATCCTCGGCGGCAGTTGTTAGGCCTGACACTGGCACCCAAGTGAACAAAAGGACTGCACGGCTTAGGGCTGCCGTGGAATGTCAGCGGGTTCACATTTCACATGCAGATGCGTGACCCTCGAGCCCTTTAGTGAGAAGGTGCGCTTTAACCTCACAGAGAAGCAGAAGGAGGGGAGAAGGGGTAAGGGGCACCTCAGGGGGAGTCAGGGATGGGGGAAGGGTAAAAAATAAGAATGTGTTTGCACTGCTTGCATGTGCTCTTACATTGCTTTTATTGTCTAAGTGTCTGTTCTCTTGGCTTCTTCTCTCCCAAAACATATGCCCGCAAGTTCTTAAACTTTGCTGGTTTACCTTACAGAATATTATAATTGTCGATATTTTGAAAACTTGTCAAAGCCGTCTCTTTTATGCATGATCTGTGATGCGCCCTTCTTCTCCTCCTACTTTGGAACACATGAAAGCATTAACTTTTAAAGTGCATACTTAAGAATTCTCCCTATATAATTGACAAAAAGCACAATGGGAGGGGTTATGTAAGGCAAAAGTACTGTGAGCTACGCAAAAGAAACCAAAGCTACTGTCATCTGCTCTCTGTAGACCCAGAAAGGCACAGTTTCAACTCAAGGGCTTCACACTTCTGTAACTCGTTCTCCTTCCCTTGCTGCTCTCCCAGTCCTAACTCTCTTTTTACCCGTTAGTCTTTCTATCTCTCTTTAGCTCTCACTGGTAAAAACTTCAAAGATACAAGATCCTCTTCAAAAAGCATGGAACCTTCAAGTGTGTTTGTTTCTTTTGACCCTGAAGGCCCAGCTACTACTATCCACCTCCAGCTTATAAAATAAAAATCAGGACACATCAGATTATATATATTTTTTCCTGTCTGTCCCAGTCATTCTTTCATGTCCAACTGTTGTGTATTTTTTACTGAGAGCAAATAGCAGACTTTGGAATTAATAAGAATGACCTCCCAAAACTATATTCAAATGCAAAAAGGTTACATATTTTACAACAAGAACAAAAAATAAAGACTGCACACACTTAACTGCATTCAGACAGTGGACGCAAGCAGCATATGATGCAATGCTCATTTGAAAAAAGATGCCCATATGAAGAGTCTTGCTATTAGTTTTCTGCCATTTCTGAGGTGTAAATTTTACTTATCAAGAAATCTGATAAGATAAAACCTTTAGAAAAGAGAGAAAAAAGATACCAAAAAAACCCCCCCAAAAAACTGCATTAAAGTAGATCAGCCAAATTTATAATATTAGAAAGCAGTTTGAGGAAAGATTGTAAAACAACAGAAAGTAGCTGACATTGCAGATTTTAAGTAGTCTTAACAGATAATATTTTGATTTAGTAGAATGGCTTTAAAAAAAATGTACACAGAGAAAACAAAAATAAGAATGCACAAACTGCATTTATCAAGTTCTTGAGATCAAAATAGTCTTTTAAATCCAGCACAAAGTTTGTGATTTATTTATTTTTTGTCTGTGTATAGCCTTTAATGTTTGTTTGATAGAATGTGTGCGTCTGTGTTTAGCAGCTTTGCTGTCCAATAGTTGAGACATCTATAGCATCCGCAGCAAGGCCAGGGGAGCAAGGGAGCAATCCATAGGCCTGTAGCCATGGCAACTAAACAAGGAATAGGCTAGATGTCAGGCAAGCATGGCTAAATTACCCATTAGAGGAAGCAAAAGGGGAGAGAGAGGGAATACTGGTTGGGGCGCGAGAGGCTAATGGGGAGATAAGATGGTCAATGTGTAGAATAACCACACACACACATACACAAACAAAATCAAGTACACAGTGACACAAATAATAAGAAGACAGATGTTGTCACGTAAAGGGTACCAGAGGAAAATAATACTGAAAAACAAGAGGAATTCACTCAAAACGATGCAAAATATCAAGTAAAGACAGTTTGCTCATGGATGAACACACCCTTAAACTTGTACTGATTTGCATATGCAGGTGACCATACAAAACTGAAAAAAAAAAACACAGTCACATTTTTGTGTCGACACACACACTAGCATACAAAGGGCACAAAGGGAAGACAAAATGGTTTTAATAAAGAGACCCTCTTGGAGAGGTTGCTCATGAATGTGAGGGAGATGTATTTATAGGAATCCTCCTGTGAGATCTTCTGTGCTCAGCCTCACGTTTGTGCATGAGAGAGAGCGTGAAAGAAAGGGGTTGTGTTGTTGCTACTTTCTTCATCCAAATCTTTGATTTGTGGCGCACTTCTTCAATCAACAATAACAAATAAAAACAGTTTTTTAAAAGATGGAACTGGCTAAAGTACCTGAACTTATGTGTGTATGTGTCAAAGGCCCAGTCCTTTATTCATGCTGTTAATAAAAATGCAAACACATGTCCTGATGTTTTCAAACAGGCTTTTAAAGTTACAATGAGCATACATGAAGGTATTTGAGCTTTTTTTTTTTCTTTCTCTGAGCACATGGCCCATGAATATAAACACGTACTCTGTCAGACTACTGCTTGCACAAAATGCACAAGCTGACACGCAACCCTGTCTACCCACAGTGTTACACAGACAAGCTTCTCCTGATTTTAATGCTGCACATTCATTTGCATGCGCCATAATTAGCGTCAGGCACACAGAGGCTGGTCCTGGGGGAGCTCTGTGATAACCGCTTCCCCTTCTATTAGAGCTCTCATTCCAAGAGTGTCAGACATTGCACATCTTCATTGTGGGGCCTGCAGCACATCAGCTCAGAGGAAATTCTGCTGCTGTAGCTACAGCATGAAAAAATGGCAAAGGCAGCAGGGACAGGGGGCAAAGGGAAAAGGTGGAGGATGCTATTGGTGGAGGATAGGTGGTAGAAAAATGGAAAAAAAACAGGACTGATATGTGTGAAAAAAAAATAAAAGGAACAAGGTGAAAAGTTTGGAGCACAAAGGGGAAAAAAGAAGGCGAGACAAAGAGAGGTAGTGCATGGCAAAAGCGGCTACACATTGTGCCACAGACAGACAGACAGGCTGGACAGAGGTAATGAATGCAGTTATTAAATTGTTTCAGCTGCAAAGAGGTCTATTCTTATGCCATTATAAAGGGAACAATTTATCCCCACTGATCGGCCCTGTCTCCTTTCTCCTCGCTCACTTTGATCTGCCAGCATATTGCCTTGATGTGTCCTATTCAATAGCGAATCTGGGGCAATTTTAATGCTTTTGTACCTCACCACCGCTCCACTTCTCCCTCCCTGTTTAAAAATAGCTGTTAATTATAAGTGCAGTTTAAATGTCTCTAGTGACCCAGAAATGCAGGTTGGAGTGAGAAGAAGGGATTCAGCATCTCCAAGTTTAAAAAAAGAGCGAGACACTATTTCTTTCTCTCTTTATCATGCTTTCTTCAATCTCTCTTTTCTCCGCACACCCCCTACCACTTCTTTGTCTTCTCCATTCACCACCCCTCCGATTCTAGTTCTCCGCTCTTTTAGTGTTCTTCCACGTTTCTTTTTCTCCATCTCTTGCTCTGTCTTACTCCTCTGTGGTGTTTCTTCGGCTCGGCGGGAGCGAGCAGGGCTGGAGGATACGGGGACTCAGTTCTTTTCCCTCCAACACATGAGAGAACAGCAGCGAGACATCGGAGACCACGGCTGTGAAACCGCTTCAGTCTGCAGATTGTGTGTGCGTCATGTGGAGTCTTTGTATTTCTCTCCTCCGACTTCCTCCTCAAATGCAGCCGCAGGAGTGGGATGTTGAAAGCAAAGGCATGTGAAGGTGCACTAGGTAGCACAGTGCGAAGCAGAGACGTAAAATTTACCTGTGGGGAAGAGAAGGGGCTGTACAGGGACCTGAGGTGTGCACCTGGGGGGTGCGATGTTATAAATAAAGCATTAGCCTCTTGAAGAGAACAGAGATGTGAGAGGGTGTCTCAGTAGCTCTCTTTTCCCCACTAACTTTAACTAACACTTAACCTGCAGGCATGTGCATGTACTCTTTTCATCACAAAGGAGGTACAATGAAAGAAACAAAAGTTGAAAAGTAAATTGCGGGTATCGCCTGTGTCAAAAATTTAGGATCATATTTTAACTTAAGACAAGTCAAGGACTAATTTAAGATCTAAGTAGAGTAGATATAAATGAATTTAACTAAAGGAGGTTATTTTATGTGATATTCTCTGGTTTAAAAAACAAACAGTTTAAACTGCATGAACTATAGTATAAAATGAAGAAGTCAACACACAGTTGGGATTGCTGCATTGATTCAATTATTTAACTATGATGTTTTGATCAGAAAGTTTTTGTTTTTCATTTAAACTAGAAACAGAAGGATGACACCGTTTCTGCACTCTGCCACACTTTGCCAGGTTCGGGCACCAATCAGATTCTAAATGCAGTCTTGGCTTGTTTAATTAAGGTTATACCAAACTAACGATAAACCTGCTCACATTGGCAGACCGTATTTTTTAATACCACCAATGAGCATAGTCTATGTCTGCCTTTGCTGCCTATCAAGGCAATAACATGCAGTGTGCCACCAACAGTATAGCTTAGTTTCACAAAGGTTAAATAATGACTAGGTGCAGCTCCACTCAAAGCTGGCCAGGGGTTTATTGGTAAATGGGGACATTGTATTGATTTGTCTTCAAATTGGATAGCATTTGGCCAAACTTGAAAAACAACGTGCTCATTTTGTCCTTACTAAAAATTAGACATGAAATATCTAATGTAATAGTAACATAGTACGAAAT
This sequence comes from Cynodonichthys magdalenae, assembly GCA_031762555.1. NCBI lineage: Eukaryota > Metazoa > Chordata > Actinopteri > Cyprinodontiformes > Rivulidae > Cynodonichthys > Cynodonichthys magdalenae. Next base: position 14,630,570 of record JARVJO010000394.1, on the reverse strand, counting down.
GTTTTTTCACATCAGCATGATTTGAAAACACAAGATGAGACATTTTCAAAAGCTGAAAACCAATAAACACTCGCTTGTGCCTCACAAGAGCTCATGATCAAGTTCATTGCCTCCAAATATGTTTTTTTTTTTTTTTATCTTTTTAGTAAAACACAAGATGAACAAAAAATGTTGTTTAAAAAATGATAGTTACTGCCCTTGGTTAGACCAGAGGCACAACGATAGAGAGTGTGATGCACTGCTGTGACATCTGAGTAGAGTTGCAGGTGACTAAAGCAGATGAGTAGCCTGCACTTCTTGGCTGCTGCGACACATTAGCATTGTTGTTTGCCAGGGGCATCATGGGTGATGTGTGTATGTGTGTGTGTGTTTGTGTATACACACACAGAGAGGTAGGAAGACATATTGGTTGAGGCCTTGCGCAGTGACAAAGGCTGATACCAATCTAATGAGATAAGAAATGTATGCAAATGAACCTGGCCACAGTTCAAACTAATCTGTTTAACGCTCTGATAGATATCAGCTATTTGTCGCACACACTTACACACACTCTATTCGGAGTTAAAACAATCAGTAAGAGGATTTGCCATGCTATGATATACGCATATGGGCCCAGTAACACAACACACAAATCAAACTTTCCAAATCACCTGTAGATTGTCTAGAAACCTGTGCAGTAAATGTTGTGCAATTGATTCCAGACACGTAATATAAATGGTATTATTATGGTTGAACACACACGCAAAAAATATACTATACGTGCTGTATAAACCAACATAGCAAAATAAAATAAATCTGTCTGGGTTGTGTCTTTCACAAGCTAAACTTTTAGACAAGGAGCCCCCATCAAGGAATGCAGAAATCCAAAAGTAACACAAAGGTAATTGACTGAAGCACAATAAGCTGTAAAATAAAATCTGAATTATTCCAACTTTGTCACCAAGTGCCATTCACTACTGATAACACAATTTGTCTTTTTAATTTAAAAAGTGATTTTTTCTCAATACAGTTATTACATCTCTGTTGGACCAAATGACACTCTTTGTGTCACACCAAAAATTTAGTTCATTCCACATGCTTTCTCAGAGAAAAAACAAGACAAAAAACAAACACTGACAGAAGGTAGAAGGAAGGTCAAGGTGTCATTTTAAATGGTGTGTTATCCCCAGGCAGAGGAGGGTAGTCATGCTGCAGCTGTACACTTCAACACATCTTTCTGCAGTTATTATTATCTGTGGTAATCCATGGCATCCTAAATGGTCGGGGGGGCACAAAATGGTAACCACTAGTAAAACATTGGCCTTGGGGAAACAAAGCTGCACTTTTCTGATGTCTATCAACTGACATTTGCTCATGCAAGAACATAGAGTTGTGTCTTTCAGATACTTGATGTTGAATTTTACAATTTAAAAGAAAACTATGTCTTGACATAAGTGCTAAAACATATCAGGCAGGGTAGCTGACAAATATATATATTCTTTTTACATGTCATGTCTTTGAACGTTTTCTTTTTAACTCATCTATCTCCATCTTTCTCTCTGCCTCTTGGATCTTTGACATTTATCACTAAGCTACCTATTTCACTCGACCTATTCCTAAGCAAAGCTAGGCCCAGACATCTTTATGGAAATCACTGCTGCAGCTGTGTTGATTTGCAAAGGGCACTGAAGCTGTTCCGTCTACCCTTGCCCTATCAAGTAATACAGGGAAAGATGGAGATGGAGGGATGGACACTGACTTCCACAAAGACAGACAGTGACGTAGAGGAAGTAAAATAAAGAGCACCTTGGTATAACTATATTGGTTGGCTCCAGTGTGTTGGCGCCCATCTTATCTGGCTCGAGTCCCACATGGCATTCATCTAATGAAAACCTGGCTGGATGGCGGGCTGGCTGTCTCATCAAGGCTCATTGCCAAAAGGTTCCTCTCCCTCTACATCAAAGTCACTCTACTTTAATGTAGCTTTTATCAATGGCCAAGTAAAAGCAAATAACTTCACTGAAAATTTGAAAGAAATCATGAAAAGACATCTAAAGCAGAGATGAAGAGCAAGGTCTGGTAACTCTTCAGGGACACTCAGATAAACTTATTGTGGTAACAATCAAATCAGAGGAAAGATGATTATTATTCATCAGGACTAACACCGCTAGATCTAAGCAGACACAAAGACATGTGTGCTGCACACAGAAAAAAACGAGACTGAATAAAGAACTTATAAACAAGGTGTAAAAAGGTATTAAAAGGTAGTGCTCATGGTATATGAGTGTTACAAACCCTTCAAAGTGATGCTTTACTATAGTAGACTCTTGGCTAGGGATAACTAAAATATCACTGTCAGGATCCAGTAAGAAAACATTTCCTAGTAGAAGGTGATCTGGTTGTAGTTTGGTCATTGTAACAAGCCTCACTTACACACTTGCTCAATCACAGACTCCCACTCTACCCTGAATGCAAACAGTTCACTTTTCACTTTGAAACACCATTATCAGGAGGCCGCTTAAGTCTTAGTAAGTAGTTCTGAAGTGCTCTAAGACAGATATAGGAGGACAAAATGAAAACAAACTTGAAATATGTAATATGTAATGTAGTAATTTAACCAGCAAATTAAAGTTACTGTGGATAATTAGGTGACAGCTCACTAAGACAATTTTTATGTTGTCCCATTGCCATTTCAATTCAAACTTTACTCTTCCACCAAAGGCTTTGGAGTTTCACACAGTATCACACTGCAAGATTTTAAAACAGTCTGCTGATTTTCAAAGACTGAGAAACGCCACACATGAGGATAAAAAACCCTGGATATACCAGGTTTGGTCCTACAAGAGCCAACACACCACACACGAAAAGATGTTTTATTCATGAACGTTCAGATGTCAGATTTGAAATCATGGAATACTTCTTGAAATCTTGCGTGAACTCCAGAGAGACATGAGTTCAAACTAAACAAACATTAGTGACTAGGAAGAAACAATATTGATCATTTGTGGACTATTTTTACTAGAGTAAAAACAATTCCATAGGACTTTTAACATCCAGCAGACTTTCTGGTGTCAGAAAGACAGTTTTTTTATGTCTGCTGTGATTCCCCTCCGAGTTTACATTACCTCACTTTCTGATTGGCTGCACGTCTATTCAACAGGCTTCAGCTTATTTGTTCTCAGGTAAACACTACATGCGCTGTGTTATTGGGCCAAAAAATCAAACCTATTTAATATCCCCGATTTGAGGTCGAAGCAGTCCCAATGTTCTTCAGAGCTGACTAGATCACTCTTAACTCCCACCCACGGCAGGAATATCTGCTTTGATCATCTTTAGAGCCATCACGATAATCTGGACATCTTTAGGATTGTCGAAAGGGCCAGAATTCGGCACAATTATCCTGCTGTGTGATGCAGCCCTTGGCAGATTTTAGGACCATACTCTTTTAGACAGAAATGGTTGAGGTTGTTCTTACAATACTAAGTGCTTCAATGAACACAAGCACCACTGAGGCATTGATTCTCCATAACTTCTCTATTTCCTCGTTCAGCCCTTGGACTTGATTGGAATTGCTACATTTATCACCACTGTATTTGTCTGTAGCTTGTCAACTGCCACAAAGTCTGGTTGGTTGGCCATCACCTGTTTGTCAATCTGGATCTGGAAGTCCCACAGTATGTTAGCCCTGTCATTCTCTACCACCCTTGGTAAAGTTTTCCACATTACTGTGGGAGCAGCGCGGTTGGTGGCTAGGTCATGGGGGGTTGGTGCCTATCTCCAGTGGTTATTATTTGGGAGATTGGGTTTGTCACATGGCCATACATAGAGACAAATGAGAATAACAACCTCATTCACGCTCTCACTCACACTTAGTGACAATTTAGAGTTGTCAACTAACCTAAGGTGTGTTTGGTCTGTGGGAGGAAACTGGAATACCAAAAGAAAATCCACACATGCACAGGGAGAACATAAAAACTTAGCAGAAATGCCCAAGGAGGGAGTTGATCACACAACATTCTTGCTGTGCGGTGACAGCTCTAACTACTGCTCCACCAGACAATCAACCAATCAATCAATGGCACCTTAGAGTGCATTTTTACATTATTACAAAAGAAGCCCACCAATGAAATGTCTGAACTACTAGATGTGTCACATGCTGACTCATAATGTTCTTTCTTCACCCCCACACTCACACCCTGTCACCCTGCATTTATGCCTCCCCCACCCATTTGCCTCTCATCCCTCTCTCCCCCTGTCCCATCTTTTCTTCATCTCCCTCCTGTTCAACCTCTCATCACTTGCTCATAACTTCACAGTGGCAGTTTGCCTAAGTCACAATTTCCATCAAAGAAACCAAAAGTGGATACTTCTGGGCAGGGACACACTATGAGTACACTATGCTCTGAAATAAACCAAGTACAGGAAGCAGTACTGTATTAACCTAAGTATTAAAAAACAGATGAGTGAGAGTATCTTTTTTCTTCTTTCTAATCTTTTACATTTTTATGGCTAGTTGCACCATGACTGCTCAATAACTATGTAGTTGTACCCCCTGACTGTCTTTACTGCCCCCTTGCTGTCCTCTGGATCTTTGTCAAGCAAGACTCCAGATTGGGAGTGGGCATGGGTGCATGCCAAACTTTTCTGGGAAGGGCTCCAAAGAACATATTTGTTAAATGGAAAAGAGAGTGGAAATGGCCTAGTGTTTTGTAAGCGAGGCACGACTGAAGAAACTGGGTGAAGCAGAGGTGAGAGAGAAGTTGAGTCACTAGGTGAAACTGAAGTGGACAGCCTTGACTCATCACTCATACAAGGTGGACTGTAATTAAATCGATCTCCAGCATCTATCATATTAGCTGTTTATTTATTTTCTATAAGTTATACCATGCAAACTTTTAAGTGCTGAAGAGAGAATATCCATCTGATTGGTTTCGATAACTGGAAGTAATAAAAATAAGTCATGTTTAATAAACTAGGTTTTGCAGTGTTTAGGAAAGTAGGAGCAGCTTGTCATAAACAAAACCAAACTTAAAGAGAATACAAAATATAAATGTAGGCATAACTACAAGGACAGAAACTGATTAGTCTTGCAAGGCACAAAAAATAAATAACAAATGTTCTAGTGATTGTTTTATCTTTTTAATGCCAGTAGGTTCTGGTCATGTTGTTGTCAATTTGTGACATCGCTGAATAAGTGTATCAATTAAAAAAAAAAAAAGTACCACAAGCAAGCATGAATCACAATTGCAAAACTTAAAAATGTTTTTCACTTTTTTTTTCCTTTTAACATTTTTCATTACATTATACAAATACACAAATAAACAAAAATACTATTAAACTCAAAATAATCTTAGTGCATCATATTATATGTAAAGATACATAGCTTGTTTTAATGTTTCAAAACTGAGTTATTAAATACAACAAAGCTGATTCACTGAATAGAGTGCAGTAAATAATTTATTTTAGCACTTTTTTGCCATTTTTCTTTAGCGGCGGACATATTTTGAATATGTAGCAAAATGTTGGTGATTATTACTGTCACACAGTTTCTCCATCCACACCATAGTGCACTTGTTGATATGCTGCGTGTGTTTTATGTTATAGGGTTGGCCTGTGACATGCCGTACTTCAGTGTCAGAGATTTTGTTGGTTCCTTGCAATTTCACACACCTAGTGGAAAAAGAGTGATCCTGGAACAGGACATATTGCCTATTAAGACTTTACTGTGGATCAGAAATAATGTCCTAAAAACTCATTAACAATACTTAGAAATGTATCAGGTACAGAGCAACAAAAACAGCACTACAGACTTTTGGCAAACACAAACATGAAAAGAATGTGTGAACTGAAGAGATGAAAGGTCAAAAACATAATTGATAGGAAAATTACTAGAAATTTACTGGGATCTTTTAGATAACATTGTGCTAATTGTATACAAGCATGCATGAATGCATTTGGTAAATCTGACCAAATAATAAAAAAGATAAAGACCACTAAATTATGAGTTGTTTGGTAACTGAAAAAAACATTTCATCTATAGTTTGTGGCCCTCATTAGACAATCCATGATAGCATGCAAGTATTTTATGAAACCTAAACATTTACCTTGAATAATTATATTGAAACAGTTCTTTTTTCTCTTCACACCAAATGCCATCAAGTGAAAAACTTGTTTTGTCAACATATTTTCTATTGCTGTTGCAGCTTAACTTTGAGCAGGATGAGTGTTTATTCTTTCATGCAGGTCAGAAATGTAGCATCAAACATATTGTTGAGTCCTTGTGACATCAAACTTACTCTGACTTTCTTTTGTCTTATTTTTCGTCACAAACACACAGTCTCTTGAAAAGGTACTATCAAAGGATGTGCAACAGATGTACAAATATAACACCAAAATAAACACACAAAGGCAAGCAGGAACAATACTCATAAACACCCTCGCACTCACTTCTTGAACGTGTTCAAAAAGGCATTTGTACACATGTAACACACACACATGCATATATATAACCCCACTTTGCACACATGCACATACCATGAGCATGAGTTGGCATGCAGGGGTCATGCATAGCACATAAACTGGAAGCGGCACCTTCATGTAAATTCTTCCCACTTGACAAGTGAGCATTCTCAGAAGCTCCAGTAGTCAGCTGTCTACTGCATTCTCCAAGGGGCAGGCATGACATTATGTTAATGCAGGGGGCCTTCAAGGTGTGTGTCAGTGACTTTGTGACTTAGTATGAGTGTTTGATGGAACCCAGATGCATTTTCTTTTCAGTAAAGGCATATTTCAACTTGACCCCCGCAATGATAAAAAAATCTAGTAAAACTATATATGTTTAATAACATTGTTTTTATAATTTGTTATATGAACAATTTGTTGCTCTCATTGGAAATACAAGTGTATCATCCATCTGAATCATTTTAGCACTCAACAAGACTACAAATAGATGTGCAAAGTGGATCAATCCCATCTGAATGTTTATCCGGGGAGGTACATTATAGCAAAACAGACATCACTCTGCAACACCCACAGGGGCTGATACCCCCATAAGCCTGGCATTTCCTACCCTGAGAGTCATAATTAAGAGCGTGCTGGATGGCATCAGAGTCTGAATCCCCCAGACCTTTATGTGGCTTTTGTTCAGCTGTGAGACAAGAGATTTACTTTGGGGTGAAGATAACAGTAACAGCTCCCTGAGAAAGAGAAAAGCCAACATGGACGTGGCACGTAGCTCATAAATGAGGGAAATCCTTCAAATTAAAAAAGAGCACACAAATGCCTCTGAGAATATGTTAGCGATGCAGCTTAGAATTCACACAGAGGGGTTTCTGACACGTCTCGACCATCAAACGCCACTTCTAACCTCTTTTGTACAGAACAGAGTCATACTGTGCGTCACGAAGTGTGGCACAAGTGAGGGCAACAATAGGTCTGTATGTAAACAAGTCCATCATTTAGGACAACATATCCCCACCTTGGTGCTTGTATCGGCCCGCCCAACCCAGGAGGGGGTGCTTTGTAAGAGAAGATGGAGATTGTCAGACCACTTGAATTCCACTTCAGAGTGCAGAGTGTGGTTAAGAAAAACAATCCCTGAACTTGTGAGAGTTACCAGAAGTCCTTCAAGTTACATACAAAAAACAAGAATGAGAAACAGTAATGTTTATTTATAAGAGGGATAAAGGAAAATAAAAAAATATATAAATTTTCTGTTAAATTAAAGCAAAAAATAGCAAATTAATGCATGATTTCCTACATCTTTATTACCTTCAAGGACAGTGAGAAGTGGGCTCAATCTCTGGGTGGGTGTCAGGCATTTTTTGAAGTACATTTGTGCATTCATTCACGTTGGTGCATGTGTGTAGCCTCGTCAGAGTTTCTGTACAAATGTGTATGTGGTGCTGAAATGAGAGCGGGGTAGGCAAGGACTTTGGGCAATGGTAAGGTAATCCTTTAAGTGGAAGACTTAAACTCTTTGAAAAAGTAAACAGCCAAGCAGTTGAGGGAGTATTGTTGTTGGCTAGTGTTACAGAAATGCAAGAGTGCCCCTAGGCACAGAGTATGAGTGACAAACTGAAGCTAAGTATATGTGGTGAGAGTGGTTTTGTTTGTGTGTGTGAACTTCTTAAAAACCACGTGCAACACGGGCTGCAGCCTTGAACTGCACCGTGGCAGGAAAAAAAAAAAAGAAAAAAAAGTGGGCAGATGCCTCTTCACTCGGGTGCATCGGGCCACCAAATCGGAAATATCACTGATCAAGTCCCAATTCAATTACAGGCCACCAACTGCTGCATAGCAGAATCTGTTTGTGTTTCCTTGACATTGTGTCTGAGGCGTGTGTGTGTTATGTATGTGCGGGCATGCGTGGCTGCAATCTTAGCGTTGTGGGGTTAAGGGGGAAGAAGGATGACCCCGCACAGCTGACGGTCAGTCATGCAGGACAGAACAACACAATAACACTCTTGTTAACCAGGACATGGCATACCTCCCACCTGTTACCCTTCCCCCCATTCAGAACCACCCACAGACAAGAACATTCTTTCAGATAAAGCGCTGCGTTCATAAAACATCAGAAGGATGGGCATTTAATAAAACTCATACAGGAATAAAAAAAGTTTTTAAACAACATAAGAGGTGCTTCTTTTAACTGGCTCATTCTTCTTACTCCATTTAGCCAGGCGTCCATTTATCTCCAGGGCTGTCTGGGAGTTTCTCATCACTTAGCTCACTTCCTGTCTGTCTACTGAAACACTATAAACAGGCTTTCTCAAAGGAGCGTGTTTAGACTGAGCTGGGTCTGGCTGCAGAGAAAGAAGAGTGAAGAGCGTTTGTGGAAATATGGGGAAACTGACACGTTAACATATCTCCAGCAAGAAACAAACAGGAACAGTTCCTGCTGCCTCAGCCAGGATACTACACACGCATCAAAGCACACACGCACTCCAGTGTGTTCACTGCTTTTTTTACATCCCAATCAGTGTTTCTGGCTGTAGATAAAGGCGGTGTTCCCAGATTTTTAATTTTATTTTTTAATTAAAATTTTTTTTTTACATTTCCGATAAAAACTTAAATTCCTCCAAATTTGTCAGTAAACAAGAAGCCAAATTGTCAGTGCTGTTCACATTTTTTTATGTGTTTTGCAAAACACTCATATCTTGAAATAAACATAGTAGATAGATAATATGTTTAAACTGTCTTAACAGATTGGGGGGGGGGGGGGGGTTGTTTATAAATCTTCGTTTCACTAAGACCTAATTAATGTGTAAAAGACAGAATCTGTTTGCAAGCATGTAACTGAAAAAAAGCATGTGTATAAGAGGGTGTATATACATGTCTGTGTGTCACTCGTTGCTGCCCACTGTAAACTAAATTCAGCATACCAACTTTTGAGCTCTGAAGCCAGAGCAGAGAAGACTTTGAAAAACAAAAATAAGCTTTCTATAAATGAAGGGTCACAAATGCATAAACTTGTTTGTCCCTTAAGTGCATCACATTAATCATTCCACAGTGGTATTACAATATGTATGTGTTCTGTCTTAAAGTATATTAAACTCCTCTCTGTTTTGACAGATCAGTCATGGGAAACACAAGGTAGACTAAATCTACACAACACAAAGATTTAGTGGGTGGATGAGTGAGTCTTCCAATCTGCCAGATGCAAGACGTGAAAAAAAGGATTTTAAATGAATTTGTTCTGTGACTACCAGTCAATATTAAAGACAAAAAAAAAGACAATAAACAACAACAACAAACCACTTAAATGTGGAAGATAATATTCCTTCTTTACATCTCAAAAATGACATCTCATAGTATTCTTTACATCTAAACTTTTTAGAATCGGGAAATATGTTTGAATGATCCTTTTTTTTGAAAGACAAAATTGTAACGTTTTTAAATTTAAATAATTTTCAAAACATTTTATCAAAAAAATGAAATAAAATACTGACTTGTGTGTATGAGAGACGGCACAGGTGAGTGTGTTTGTGTGTGGCAGGCTGGGGGTGAAAGAGGGTGAGAAACGAAAACCCGGCGAATCCCAAATTCACAATGCCAACCCAACTTCCAAAAGTGTGAAAATCTCTATAAACCCATCAGCTCCAATAACAGGCGCGGCTGAATAGACGAGAAACAGAGGAGGCGGGGGAAGAGGCAGAGCAGAGCCAAAGAATAAACTGGCCTCCCCCATTCACTTTTAAATTTCCTCCTCCGCAGTCCCTTGCACACTGTTAATTACTGGCCAGGCATTCCCCTGCCACCTTTTCACACATAACAAGCACCCCAACCAGACCCACCGCTGGAATATGCCTGCAGCCCGAGGATCAAGACCAATTATGGCCCTAAGCTGGACCTATTTCTGTTTAACCCAAGCGGGGGTGGGGGGTGCACAGGGGGTGTTAAACGGACAGAGGAGGGGAGCAGAATTGAAGGTGTTAGTTTTCCCACAACATAAATGAGTCTGTTTATTTAAGTGTTGCTTTCCGAGCTTATTGCTGACTATAACATAGCAAAATTTTAAACTGGCATTCTTGCAAAACATAAAGAAGCCATAAAACAGATACAAATTTTTGTTTATAATCAATCACACCAAGACACACAAACAAAACTGTTAAATCATAGAAGTAAAATACCTCCCCCCCCTAAAAATAAAATTGCAGTTGATAGAAAATCAATAGTAGTTGCTGGTATGATAAATAGAGCAGTGGACAAATTAAGATGGAAGTAAAAAGAAAACTCAAAGATTTAGACTTAAAGAAAATGTTGATCTTCTTATTGCAGTTTGACGACAACACACATAGAAGCAACTTATGTAGTGGAAATACCACATAAAATATATGGATGGATGCACATAGGCACACCAACAAGCACTTTCATAAACACACACACATACTTTCGAATTACTGCTCCACGAAGCCATTAGTTTCATATATAAGCAGACCTGCTGATGAAAGCTCATAAAGGCGGCTATGTAAATAAAACAAATGAAAAGCCAGAGCTCAGAGGTGAGAAGGAGAAGGGGGGAAAAAAGAGACCCTCAGGGATTTATTGTTTGTGAAAGGCTGCTCCATTTACTCTCGCCACTGGAGAAGTGAGTGGTGCCATCATGGATGCATTAATTCGCATCTTCTAATGGCGAAAAAAAAAAAGGGCAGCACACCGTGCATCAGCCTCGCAGCTCAGTGAATAGAAAAAAAAAAAAAAACGAGGCGAGAGAAGTTGTGTGTGGGAACCATGCACGCAGTGAGGTTGTGACCCTCTCACGTGCTGCACACAGGATGGACACACAAAGATACACACATATGCAATAATGTTTCAGCTATTACATGTCTTATCAGAGGGATTTTCCGCATGAGGACAAAAAGGTGAAAGGTTGTGGCTTGGCCATGCTCTTTTTATTGTATGCAGCGGCGGAAACATCATGCGGTAATGAAAAGGTTCAGGCATAATGGAAGAAAATGTGACCTTTCTGTACCAACAACTTAAAAAGCAGAACATTTTCTCTCACTGTCACTCTTTATTTTATTTTACTCCAACATTTTATGGTCTTTCATCTAATTCAAAGAGCCACGAAAACGTTATTCAAACTTGGGCTTTGCAATCGTTCTATTAATTAGCAAAAAGTTAGATATATAATTTTGCTGTTACTTTTTGGGAAGCTGACCGACATATTATAGAAACATTTAAATCAGTGCTGGGCATAGGCAAAAAATTTTAATTGCAATTAATCTGAAGATATTTTTGCGATTAATTGCAATTAATTAATTACGATCTCTCTACTATGGCTGAATGTGTGGGTTTGTTGCATTACATTCCATGTGTGATGTACTTTTTTTTCTTTTTATCTTCTTATGGCTTATTTGTTTATGCTGTCAACTGTGACGTCAGTATGTCTTTCATTCCTCATGTAGTTCTCATTTGGAATGAAAGAAACAAAAATATCCTTGAATCCTTGATTTAACCTCATTATTCTCCACAAAATTGAATTGACTCAAATATGTTTAGAGCATGTTTAGGTAATGTTTTATTTTTAAAAAGGGGCAAAAAACCCCAAAACAAATAAGACAAAACAAGCTTACATTTTTTCTTTTTTTTTCTCTTCTCTAACACGCTGACCGGTGTTGTCTGCAGAATCGCAATTTATTTGTTTACGCTGGTTTTAAACTGAAGTGATATTTCAGGTTCGATCTGCTCTGGTGGTGAGACGGTTTAGCGTTGAAGTGCTTACAGAGAACTTCTTTCAAACCTGCTGTCGGGAAAAGTAAAAAAAAAAATTATCCGAAGAATCTGGTGACTTCCGCCATGTTACCTGCCCTGGCTGCAGCTCGACTGCATCATATTCCGGAACTAGTAATTGGTAGTGATGTAATTTCCCAACAAACCGTATGAAACTGCATTCCCGTTAGCCAACAGGTGATTGTATTGCTACTGCTAACCTAGTTACAACACTGCTAAAATATAAACAATGACAAAAAGAGAGCTCTACTATGTACATCATGCAAATAAACATTGATTTTAATACGTAGAGTATGCACAGAAAATGCACTACTTTTATGAGTGATTAAACATGCACAAACACATTAAGAATGACAATTAACAGTAAAAGTTATGGAGTTAACTTTCTAAAGCTGCGAGAGCCACCATCTTGAAATTGAAACTGTGGGTACAAGCAGTCACGCTCAGTATTCGAATGAGATTTACCACTGGAGGGGTCGTTCCAATTTTAATTTACGAATGGGAGCAAGAATATCTTCACTTCCCAGTGCTACTGGAACGCCATGCAATGGCTCGACAAGAAAGGCTCTCATTGGTTGGGATGGTTGACGAAGGCCATCTAAAGCAAATAGTGATCAGGATCCCGCCTCCCCGCCGTAACCATTGGGTTTGTGTGTGTCTGTGTTTGCTGCCCAGTAAACATAGAACCGATTGAGAAATATTTAAAAAAATATGCGTTAACGAGCGTTAAAATAATTATCGCTTTTAAGCGTTGACTGCATTAACGCAATAATAACGCATTAACGTGCCCAGTACTAATTTAAATATGCATTTACTGACTATGGCTATGTCTCAATTCAGGGGTTGCAGCACATGTAGGACGCATTTGTCCTATATGTGTCTCTCAGAAAAAAAAATGTAGGCTGCATCTACGTATTCTATGCAACTGACGATATCCCAGGATTCATTGCGCCATCAGGAAACTAAACAGAAACAAAGAAGAAGACAGAGTTTAATTATTTATTTATTTATTTTTAGGGTATGGTTTGGAAGAATGGATGAAATAATTAGTTTTTAAAAATAAGTTTAGCAGCTCAGCTGATTACATTTTTTGCTGCAAAGAGAATTTAAATATAATGCAATTACAAGCACTGTTATTTGAGCTAAACTGAAATTCTGAATGTTTTTATTTATTTTTGTGTAGCTTTTTTTTAATAATAAAAGTTATACCTCCCGTATAAAGACGTGCGAATACATGTCCCAACTGTGTATGATATTAAATGTAACACCATGGTAGCGGAGCACGCAAACATACATCATCCAAAGACATTTCACAGCCGTTTTATGCAGCCTACTTATTAAATGGTGAGGAAAATACAGCAGGTGAGATTATTTTAAATGAGTAACACATTCTATATTGATTTCACTTCATCCAAAACTTTCAATGTCTTTGCATTTCATAGAAATCTGTGACAGATTTCATCCACAGTATGTGCTAAGCTAAAGCAAAGTCAAATATCACACAGAAATGATTGAGTATCCTGCATGTCACAGGTTTTTGCTATCTAAACGGCATTTTTGAATGAAAGTGTGTGAGAAATGTAAAACATATGCAACTGTATCCCCAAAGTTTTAACTTTCATCATAAATGTCCATCTAACATGAAATAAAGAAACGGAGCAATGTTTTTCTGTTTTGCCTATGATTTCAGCATCCAGCATTAGCATGCTACAAAATCCATTTGTCATGTCTAAGTGCTGAAAGATTCAAGAGGCAGGGCTTCATGACTTCATGTTTGTTAGAGGGCCAAAATGGTTCATGTGTTCAGTTTTGCACCAACCCATTTAGGTGCACAGGGCTCAAGTGTTACTCAAATATTCCAACATTAGTCATATTTTGTAAATCAGAGTGAAAAAACAAAACAAACAAACATACCAAACAGGTAACGTTGAAAATCTGGTAGTCATATCTAATAATAATAATAATCTCCATAAAAGTCTGACAGTCGTGTTTAAGGTTGATCTGGCAATCAGTAGCAGAGCAGCAGAAAAATGACTTTCCGTACTTCCTGTGACATGACCGCACTTCCCATGGTGTGGCATTTCGCATAAACAGATGAGCTAATCTGAGCTGTGGATAAGGCACCTGCCTCATTCCACTAAATAAATAAGCCCTGTATCCCAGTCCTCCTCCCCCTGTGTATCTCTTCACACCTTTTCCCTCCAACTCCTGCTGTGCCCCTGCTCTCCATTTATTTCTCCTCCTCTCCATCAGTCGTGTAGATGGAAAGAGGGGACGAGGGAGAGTAAAAGTGGAAAAAATAGAAAAGGGCTCATATCATCGCTAGGCCAAAGGTGAGTCGCCTGGGGAGGCAGCGGGAATGAAATTCTCCCAGTCCCATTTTACCAGCCATTCAAAGCACATTACTCTGGAGAAGGGGAAACTTATAAAGCCCCTGCACTTGAACACATTTCTGTGTGTTTACGGGAGACAGAGAGGGGCTGCTCCACACATGCCTCAGTAATAGATTCCCAATTTAGGCTCACTTCTCCACTCTCTTCCCTTTTTGTCTTTTTGCCTCTCACTTTTGCTTTATCAGTCTTTCCGTATTCCTATTCTCTCTATATATTCATCCATTTCTCTGCAGATTGTTCTCTCTGTCCAGCTTGGAGAGATTGAGAGTTTCTTGCAGCCGGAATGCTTAAAAAACGGAATATCAGGAGATCTGTTTGTCTGTGTCTGCCCCTGCAGACACTGCAAATTGTTTCATTGAGGAAGACTGGTGGTCTTGATGATATAACTGTTATCTTCATAACTTGATGGCCATCTATGACAGCTTTACTGTAACTGTAGTGTGCTGCTGCTATAAATTTCCGCTTAAGTATGCACCCCTTTGAGAACAATGCAATAGTTTGCTACAAAGGAGGGCATACATAAAAAAAATGTGATTGATGAAACTCTTTCAGGAGAGATAAATGTAAGCTGTTTATTTTTTTTCAAAACTCCAAATATCTAATTTTTTCCTTTCCAACATTTTTATCTTGAAAAGTTTTACTGTTAATTGTGAATTATTTATGATGACAAACATGTCAATAACTGCATCACCTTTCACATTTTAGCTCATGCAGCTGCAACTATGTGGGATGATTTTCATCACAACTGTAATTACAGAAAAAACTACCAAGGGTGGAAGGGCAGCATAGTTATAATGGTTGCTAAATTAGCTTATTTGTAAGGTACAATGTTGATGTAAAATATAGTAGTAGTGGGACAGTCTCATTAGTGCATGTTTCTGGCATTAATTGGGTCTACATGAAATTTGAATACAGGATGTTTTGTCAAGTGTATTATATTGAATCAAGCACTGGGCGTATGGGTGCATTGCTACAGTTTGTATTGACACAGATAAGTTTGACTAAAACTGAACTAATTATCATGCTATGGTTCTAATACATGAAGCTGCTCAGAGGCTATGATTAACCCCTGCACCTTTCCTAGTTTAACAACTGAGCGGTCATTGGGTGTTATATCAGCAGCTTTTAATTAGGTTACCGTGTTACCATTGTTTGGATTCTGATTGGATGCTTGAGGATAAAGGTATACCATAAATGCCTATGTTTGCTGCAATAAGTTCCCCTTTGCACTAATTTAATATAATTGAGACACAGATGTCACAATGCTTTGAATGTTATCAAGTTAAGGCTAATAGGTAGATAAAGAAGTGCTCATTTTGATAAACTAAAAACCATTTGATTAATTGTAATGTTAATGGCTCAGAACTAAAGGTGCATAAGTGAATTTCATCCCATTTGATTAACACCTACAGGCTTTCACACCTAATTCAACTTTAATAAGTTTTCTTTAGTTATATTTTCATGATCAAACACTTGTAAGGTTCAAGTCTAAGTGACGCTTTATAGCAACTAAAGACAGAACATGAACTGAATAAAAAATAAACATCTCAGTGTCTTGTCAGAAGCTGTTTCAGGCAGAGAAGAAAAGACATCACTGAATGTCTTTGGAAGCCAGCCGTTTAGAGTGGACGGCAGGCTGCCCATCAGTGACAGGCCTTAGGCCAGTGTAAAGAGAAAGAAACAATAGGAGCTGGCAGGTGAGACCTGGCCTGAAGTCAGATCATACAAGTCCAGCTGGTGCTAACACACCAGCAGACAGCAGCACAATACAGGTGGCCTGACACAGATGTAAATATGACCTGCCAGTGATGGGCTCGAAGTGAATTTGGTTTGGTTCAAATCAGGATATATTTACATTAAGATGACTGGCGAGATGGAACGTTGTCACATGCTTGTGGCCTCGAGAGAAACACACAAAACTGTCATGGGTCTCAGCAGGCTTCAAAACAACATTGGAGACTGTCTTTCATAACCTGATTAACCAGCCAGTCTTCCATTGGCACCCTAATCTCCTCTCAATTTCCCAAAGTACAAGGAACAAAAAGGGCCTGCACCCCTCTTTTCTTGAGACCATAAGGGTGTATTTTAATCAACAACGTGTGCAAATGAAATGTCATGCCCTTTAATGTGCGAGCACCGTGGGAAATGTCGATAGAAATGTCAAGTGGTTGCAGGGATGTGGGACCAGAGGGGTTGATATCATTTGTGGTATGGCAAACTGGAGGGCCCATTGGGCATTCCCAACCTTAACACAGAGGGCAGCAGAGGGAATTTTGAACTTGTTTCCCAATTGCAGTGCATGTGGAAGCTGATAAAATTCAGTAAATGGCTACAGTTATAAAATGTTGTTTTGATTTCAGATACAGATACCTGAAACAAAAGTGATTATGATTCATACTCATTACTCATAGACATTTTTGTTATGTAATATGTAATGAGTTGCTTTTAGGTTTTCAGTTTAGGAAAATATTTCACACAAAACAGAGCATACATACTTTTCAGATTACCATAAACATATTAGGAAACTTGGTTAGTGTAGGTAGATTTCTGCCTTTACAGTGTGCTCACAATCAGGTTCACCACAACGGCTTAAAAAAAACTGAAGATAAACATCCAGCATGTTCACTTTGAAAAAAGCAATGAGCTTTTTCAAATATTGTCTTTCATTAACCTATCAAAGCAGATTTAGGTAAGACGCCTTCTTTTTCCTGCTCTTTGCCAACCAATGGTTTGAATTTTGCTGGTTTTAAAGCAGAGAAAGATTATTTTGCCTCACAGATATAAGCGTCCACCTGTCAGAGGGAGTTAAGAATGACGCCCTATCACTGACAGTTACACTATCAGCCTGCCCAAAATTCAATGTTTTTCAGTGAAAAATAAAATATAGGGAAAATAAGAACATGGAAACGATGCCCAGTGGAAGAAACATGGCGGCTTGGTGATGGCACAATTCTACTGTCAGAACAAGAAAGAAAGAGAGACACAGAGAAGGTGCCTGGACTTGTACCTATGCAGACAGATTGTGCAGTGTGTAAGTGTGACGTGCTACAGTGCTATACCAGAGAGGACCTTTGTTCAAGCTCAAATTAACTGTGTGGCAGACTGGACTGTCAACTGCAATTACCTGTCTTGTGCTTCCTGAACCATCCTGGTAATTTATTTCCTCTTTCCTTCCCTTAAAGACTTTCTCTCCATGCTGCCTCTGTGTTCTCTCAATCCAAGCTTCACCCGTGAATGTAAACAGGCATTGGCCAACTCCATGCAACTTGTAGGGCTTAATAATAGAAGCATTGCGTTGCACATTTATGGGCTTTTTAAGGTGAGGAAATGGGCCCCAACCCTGTAATCTGGCTCAGTCTCTCTCCCTCTTTGTCCTCTCAACCATTTTATAAAATAAAATCAGCTGATTGTTTTTACCAAAGTACATATTGAAGTGACAGGGTTGTTCCATGCTTTAGAACATGTTATGGATGATGTCCATCAAGAAGTGCCACTAAATTAAAAGAAAAAGAAGTAGAAATGATATGACTGATCTTCTACTGAATTTATAGTGTTCACTTGAAGAAAGAAAAAAATATATACAGTAAATACTGTAACTCTAAAATGTAAAAAAAATAGCAATCTCACTTAATAAGCTGTTAACCCAATATGCATTTTCTGCCATCGTCAACAAAAATAGATAATTCCAAAGTAAATTAGCAGAACAAAACTGCTGTATACCAATGTCAATGTGGTACACGAGATGATAAAAAATGTAATAAAATCAATGTCAGAATGGTTTTGAGTAGGAAAAGGTTGTCATTACAAAACTTTAGAAAAAAAAGTCATTGCCATTTTTGCTGTTATAGTCAGACTTACTTATACTTTGAACTTTGACAACTTTACCACTGATATTTATTCTCAGCATTTTCAGATGATGTTTTTTGTGTTTAATCTACATATATTAATGAATTAATTAGGGAATAATAACATTACTAAACTTGAAAGAAAAACTAGTGTGTCATCACATACAGCAATATCCAAATATGCCTCCTTACATATTTTGTTACTCCAAAAATTACTTTAAAATAATTACAGATTTGGTTAATTGAATACAATTAAGAAATTAGAATTAGTTTTAAACTGACACAAATATTCAGAAGCAGTCAGAGGCATTTCTTGACTTCAGCTCCAGTCACAACTGATAGAAATGTGAAACCTGGGCAAACACAAGACTTCCTTTTTTTTTGTTTTAGTGAATGGGGATGGGTAAAACCCATGAGACATGTCCTCATAAGTGGGCCCATTACTCTCCCCAAAGAGACACTGACCTTTTAATCAAACCTTTTGAGTACTTTAAATGAATGACACCAGGTCTGAAACACTCAGTGTTCTGAGCTTCTCGGGATCCATAAAAGGTACGCCAAGAATTTTTTTCCTTTGACTGCTAAAGGCCAGGCAGTGGCCCAAGTAGTGCAAAGAGGTCTCTAATTCAATGCCACAAGAATTACACTATCAGACCACTGTCATGGAGTTCCATCACCATTTTGTGGCGATTGAGCAAGTTGTGTCCAGTTAGGACTCCAACCAGCGTCCTTAAAGTTTTCCTTGTCAGGGCAACAAGAGCTTTTCCAAACCTAAGATTTGGGCCATTTATTAGTTCCCATGCCTGTCTGCAGTCCTTTAACTTCCTTCAGCAGATTGAGTGTTGACATCTGATCTGTGCCTGTAGGGCAGTCCTACAGATTGTTTTCGAAATGCCCACAACAGGCTCTGGTTCTTTGAAGTGGGCCTGACTGCCAGCTTTTGCAAGGTACTCAGCTCCTTCATTACCATAAAGGCCAGTATGCCCTGGTACCCATTTAACAGTAACACTGTTATCTTTCCCCAGTTGGTTGACTGCTTCGCTAAACTCCCAAGCCAGTAATGGCATAAAGTGTGGCCCTTGGAGAGCTCTAATAGCAGCTTGGCTATCTGTTAGGATAAATATTTCCTTCTATTTACACTTAAGGACTTTGAGAGATGCCACACACTGGTGGATGGCGTATATCTCAGCTTGAGATACATTTGCACCAGCTACAGGGTATCTGTACTCTTTCTCACTATGGTTGTGCAAAATCAGTGCCCCTGTGCCTACTGACCCCTTTAGAAAGGATCCATCCACCATTAAGAAATTACTCCAGGCGGACCTATCTTCAATCTCTGTCTTAAAACTTGGTTCAAAATTGCATTTTTTTTTTACCATTCTGTCTCCAGGGTCTGCAGTTACTGGAAAAGCAGCAACTGCCCAGTCCCAGATTCTAGTGTTCTGTGAGTTGGATAGTTAGAAAGTGTAACCTCACCACACTGGATGCAGCCTCCCCTAAGATGTATAAATCCAGTGGAGGCAGGTCCAGTAGGACTTCAAGGGCTACAATGGGTGTTGTTTTGATGGAACCCGTGATGCTCAAGCTGACCATATGTTGTACATAGGTAAGCATCACTCTTGTCACTCCAGTTTGACCTCGAACCACCATAAAAAAACCTATACTAAAGCAGCATAGCATAGCATGGGGTGGACTATGACCATATAGATCCATCTGATAACCTTTGGGGTAGCACCCCAATGACCACCAGCAATTATCTGGTACTGGTGTAGGCACATTGCTGCCTTCTTATACTTTTAATTTATGTGTCTTTTCCAGTTAAGCTTCCTGTCTAGATAGATACCCACTTACTTAACCGATTCTGACAAAAAGAGTCCTACTTCCTCCAACTTTGAAGCTGAGTACCCCTTTCTTGACTTCTTTTGAGTGAAAAGAACCAGTTCTGTGTTGTTTGGATTGACAGAAAGTTCCTTCTCCCAGCACCATCTGGATTTCATTTTCAGACCCCTCTGCATTAGGTTACATACAGTACCCAGGCAGAAGCCTTCTATAAGTATGACCAAGTCATCTGTGTACCCTTGTGTGTGAAGTCTAGATCTATTCAACTCACTTAGTAGGCTGTCGACAACCAGGAGCCAGCACAGGGGTGAGATTACTCCTCTCTGTGGATAGCCCTGTCTGAGGTTAACAGCTATTAAAAAGTTATCTCCCAGAGTTGAAGATGCTTTCCTTGTCTAAAGCATAAAAATTAGCTAATTTGTGGTTGTCTCATCCACATCTTTGCTGGCAAGTGTTCTCTCAATAGCTTCTACAGGTACTTTGTCAAATGCCCCCTGTATGTCCAGAAAGCAGCCAAGTGCACATTGTCCTGTGCCAGACTGCATTCTATTCACAAAACAACATCATGCAAGGCTATTTCTGTAGAAAAACCTGCCTGATATGCATGTTGTTTAGGACTTAATTGTGATAGCCTTAAAATGCCATCTCGTACACTCCATTAGAACACTTTTATAGTGATTGTGGGACTATACATACTGTTCTCACCTGGTTGCTTGGCTGGGATCTTATCTATATGTAGTTTGCACAGCATCAGTCAAGCTTGTGACCTCTGTCTCGATATCTTGCACAGTTTTAATCCTGGCAATTCTTCCACCCACCAACTGTGATAGATTGGTAATAAAATAATCCAGTTGGTGTTTTTTGGGTTTTTGTAAGAGACTGGGCATTGTTTCCCCAACTTCAGCCTAATGATGGTCTGTCATAGTTTCCTCTGGGGACACCTCCCAATAACATATTTTTTTTATCAGGTCCATATACCTGACTGTTTTATCAATGACCTCCACCCTATTAACAGTTTTGAAGGTAGATACATTGCCCTGATTAAAGATGAGCAGGTCTTCTGTCAGCAGATATTCTAACAGTTATCTGCTTCTAGGGTTGATATCAGAGCTTCCCTAGCACATGATGAGAATTGGGATCACAGCCTGTAAGTACTGAGACGCCCTTAGCTTTAGCATAGTCAACTATTGCCAGGAACTCCTGTGATGGAAGTGGCTGCTGTGAATTAAATGGCAAATAAACAGAGGCAGCAATAATTTTTCAGTATTCACCACTTTACTGAATATTCAGCTGCACTGCTATGGCATCCCCTGTTGGGGATGTCTTTAGGTGAAGCAGTGGAGTGTATCTCACACCTTTTTTCAGGGCTACTACTGCTCTGGGTCTGTGGTTACTTACATCATATAGACGTGAGCTCCCAGGAAATTCTAGGCCTCCTACCATAGACTTTACAATCCAAGATTCTTGCATCCTTGCTAGGGCAAGTACAAAGCAAAGTACTGGCATCTTTACGGTGATGCAAGTTGCTCTGAATGAGTTCCATCACCTCCACAGCCACAGAGACTGAGAAGTAGGATAGGATTCACTACATGGCCTCCCTAATCACTTTGCTACTGTCCTTAAAGGTCAGCCGGCTCAGCTCATAGTATGGCCTGTTACCCAGATCTACTAAGACATTCAGAGATGACTTGTACATGCAGAGACAGTAGTCTGCTGCTCAACATGAACTACTCTCCAGACATCTGTCTGCAATCCCGGGTTCTGTCTCCGGAGTCGGCATAGAACTACCTGGGGTTCTGCAGGTTACCCAGGCACAAACCACCTCTCGAGAAATGGGAGGTCCCAAACCATCTTGGCAGAGAATCCGTGGCCCTCCCATCTAGGGATCTCTGAGACAGCAAGTACAAGTCTGGTTGGTCCATGCAGGTCACACGAAAGGTGCCCTGCACTAGACCTGACATACTGAACCGTGGCACTTCTGGATCGTCTGGCATCAGGTCAATGAGCCCCATCTGGCCGGCCCACACATGTTCACATTCCTCCTTTTTCAAAGGTTTATGTGGGTCATCAGCTAGAAAGATGATGACCTGTAAGTCCCCACCAGCAGCCAGTGCCACTGAAAACCTGTTGCAATATTTGTTTGGTGCTTAAGCATTGCCTGCATTTGAGGCCACAGCCTTCTTCCTCTTATAAGAAGAAGGCCCCGGTCCATCTTCAGCACTGTTTTTTGATGTGCTGGGTTTAGGGTGGTCAATTCCTGACCTATTAGAAGGCTCATTTGCTGACTCCCCCTTCCCAGCCGTTAATCAAGAAAAAGGTTTTCTCATTTTCCTTTTCTTCTTCCTCCTTTTCTTTGGTTCTTGAAGGGAGATACCCTCCAGGTCTCCCGAGAGGAAAACTCCCTCTTTAACCTTTCCTTCAACAGAGGACCCCAACAACATGTCAGTTTCCTCATCAGATAGAGACCCCAGCACTTGTGTGGCCCAGACTGCTCCCCAAAGAGGTGCAGTCAAGGGGCTACCTTTGTACTGGGTACTCCTGGTAGATCCAACATCAGCGAGGCAGAAGCCCTCACAATCGCTGAGCCCCTAGGCACTGTGTCCTCTGATTGTCAAGAGCCAGACACATGATCATCAAGCTCCAAAGCTGGAGTAAGAGTTGTCACAGTCACTGTACTGGCCTGCCCAGTTTAGTTCCCCACCAGACAGGCCAGAGGCATGGTCGTAAGACCACCTATGGCACCCGCACTTAAGGCTCCACAGGCTGAGTCTCCAGTAATTGTAGAACCCCCTTTTGCCATGTACCAGGGGCCGGTCCCTTGTCCCCTCATATTAAAAGACTTTGTCAACTTGCCGTAGATGGCTAATGAGTGTTGACAATGCCTGGGTTTTAAATCAGTTTTCCTTCTCGCAAGCGGATTGTCTGCCAAGACTAACGAACCCCACCAGCCCGACTGCTTTTGGTTCATGGCACCCTATTTGCCTTTTAGCTTATTTAGGCCCCCATCCATACAGCAGGGATCCCCTATCCACCAACTGGGGAACATGCCTTTATGCAGTGCAGCCTTAGCATGAGCGCAAAACTTCCTTACCAAAACTAATGAGTACAAACCCAAAAGCAAAACATGGTGTCCATCCATTGTTGTTGTCCTCACCACTGGCAAATTGTTTCAAAGAAAGTCACAGTGCTGTCCACCATATGTTGGACAGCACTGTGGACTAATAACAACATTGCCACTAAAAGAAGATGCAATTCCAACACTCAGAAGGACACAAACACCGTTGTCATCTGCCCAGGTAAGCTGAAAAACAACTCACGTTGTTTTGTTCACATCGTTGTTCAGTTATGTTTACAAATTTGTAACTTATTATGATAAGCATGTGTGTGTCTGTGTCAGCAACTGAAATAATCTTACCAGCTGAAATGTCATCTCTGTAATCATTTCGGTTCTTCAAAAAACATACTTTCCGGTCAGACAATAAGGTTCATATGTATCCTGAGATGCAATTTTCCAAAACTAATACTGTTTAATGTTGCTTTTTTTAAATTATCATTACAACATAATATGCTACGATGCTCCAGGTTGTAAACAGCAGAGAGAAGTTGTTGTGATGACATGCTGAAATGAGTGTGACAGAATTAAAAGGAGGTTCTTAAAGAGACAGAGACCAATTTCAAGATGTTTTGAAATGAATACGATATGAAGTCAATTTTATTTTCTATTTAAACATATAAACAACATTTTAATAAAAAATGAAGGTGACATACCATATTTATGCCTGTATAATACAATCTCATGTATAATACAATCTCATGTATAATATGACTCCCCCTTTTTTTAGCCCGAAAAGCATAAAAAATTAAATTCTCATGCTACCTCTAATTTCATTCGGTCTTCAGGATTTTTCAGCCTCTGTAATCTTTATACATATCAAAAAAATGATCATTTGACTTAAAGGAAATTTTGTAATTGATCAACTGAATGTTTGATGCAGTTATATATAGTTAAATATTTTACACTTTTTTTTCTGTTCATTGCAGCAGTACATTTAAAACAGTGTTGGTCTATGCATTATCAATGTGTTCCTTCTGTCTATAAACAAAAGTTAGTTACGTTCTACGTCTGACGTAAAAGGTACCATCTTCAGGGGTTGTAACTAGGAAGAGACTAAAGATGTTGTAATGTTGAAGTTGAGAGTTTTTCAGAGTCTCTGTTCAGATCCAGTCTGGACAGACTGGGATGTTTTGTTTGGTTTGGCTGAAGGGCACTGAGGCCTGTGCTGTGTACTGCTGAAACTGACTGGAGTCAGAGATAAGAATAAAGATTTTGAGAGTAAATCCAGTGGATTCCTGCATTTATTCGGACATACCATTTTGAACATTATATTTTTTATTCTACAGACTGTTGTATCAGTATTTTAAAACTTATTTTAACAACAAATGTACTAAAAAAGATACACAACAACAAATGTATAACAGTAACTACAACAAAAACTATCAATGAGAAATTTAGCAATACACCTTTTTTAACTGGTGTGATATAACAAACAGACAGAGGTATGTGGCTCTAACAAGTGTGAATGGAGCTGAAATAAAAGCCTTCAACATCAGGTTCACCATCAGGTTTCTGGTATTCCTCCTTTGTAATAAAGGCATCAGTAATCACACTCAAAAATCTCATTTTCTGTGTCTCGCAAGCTCTGGTGGGGAAACTTACTTCAGAAAACAAACTTTTTCAGAACACTGGTAGATGGCAGCCTTTGCAGGCACGTGTGTTTGTTGTTGTTGTTCCAGGAGTGGCCCGGTCGCACATTAATGTCATTAGATCGTTATCATTACTAAGCTGCAAGACTGCTTTTTCCCCTCTTTTTTGCAGATTATGTCGCCTGCCTGGATTTGTTACTACCTCACTCGGAGTGTCAGAGGTAAGCTCTCATCAACCACTTTTTACGACGTGGGCTCATTTCTGGACTCCTGTATTTTGTGAATGAGGCTGATATTTCAGTTAAAATACATAAGCAAAAAAATATTTATCCTAGTATGGTACAACCCCTCAACTTTGTGGATGATTTTATGGATTTAATTTTTTGTGTTATACTTGAATAAATATGGTAGTTACTTTATTATGGTATAGAATTTAAATATACAGTATGCCTGAGAAACACATAATAATGCCCCTTTAACATCATTACTGGATTATAATGATTTAAAATATTTACTCTATGTAAAAGGTTTGTAACCCTTCAATACGCTTTTGAAATAAAAATAGAAACATATTCTTTATTCAGAATGTCACAGTCCTATTAAATGCTGTTTTATTATTCAAATGACACAATGAACAAAATATGTGAGAGAAGGGTGAGACCTTAATGGGAATTCAACCACTGGTGTGTGTTCTTACATCTGTATTCATCACTGCAAGAAGTAGTCTGTGCTTGCTTTTATATATTAGCATGCTGCTTTAGTGCATCTGCTAAATTGGATGGCGATTTTAGGGCTAAGCTATCCCTAAATCCACCTCAGTGACACGGTTATGGTCATGATCCCTTGATGCTAATGTTCCTGGGGGGAAAACAAACATTTAGCCATGATGAAAAATCCTGTAAGACAAGCCAGCACTTGGCTCAAGAGCATTTATTCATGCAGCCTTGTTCTGGTTTGCATCATGCAGTATCATCTAAGGGAGACAGAGGCGATCTAAGAAATTCAGCCATTCGGTCACATAGTCTTTTAACTACAAGAAATAACACTGGGCAAGTAGCCAGATGTAACATCAGGCCTATAATCCCCTCTGCTGCTTCTGTTTCATCATGTAACAGCAAATGTGGAGCAACTATACTTGATGTTTCAGGAATGTGGTATGTAATATCAAATGCATCACCTCTCCATCAGGGTTTGGTGACATTGCCAGCTGAATAAATGAAAGCTTAAACAAAACTAGATGTGCACAACTATATTACAGATTTGTTGTGTTTGACATCTTTTATGGTATTCTTTTCCTTATAGATTAAGTTCTATCACTGCAACCCTTATGTTTTTTTTCTTTCACAACTGTTGTTGAGCTTATGAAAACACATAAAGATATGATGCTTTCTTCTGTGACGTTGTCATGAGAAATAAAATTGGGGCAAACAGTGAGAGACACTCTGCAGGTGATTTGAGAAAATTTGTTCAGTGAGCAGATTGAAAGTAAAAAAAGTAAAAAAAAGAAAGAAAAAAAAATCAAAAATGATGAACCAAAGAAGAGAGTGGAAAGCATCATGCAGAGTGCAGGTGCGGGGGCTGTGGGGGACAGGTTCTGTTTTATTGTCTGTCCAATGTCAAAATTAAATTCACATGCTAATATGCAAAAAAGTGCTTACTCTAATATTAACTCTCTACCGGTGGCAGCAGTAAAGGAAAGGGTGGAAATGGACTAAAGACTGGTGTTGAAAGATGCCCGAAGAACATAGAAAGAGTTATAATGCTGACAGTAAAATAAAGAGGAATGAGAACTCAATTAAAAACAGAGAGCTAATGAGGGGGGTGGGGTGATGGCCCTTAGGTATGTTTCAGGAGGGAGAAATAGTGAGGAACTCTCCTGCCCTAATGAGCTTAGCCCCAGGGCCTAACTCACAGGTTGACTGGCTAAAGCTAAATGACCAAAGGACTACTCAGATGACTGAATCTGCTAAGGTGAAGAGTTGCACAAACGTTGATGAGCTGATAAGTGGTAATTAACTAGAAACAAGTGGAATGTTGCCATTTATATATATATATATAAAAATATATATATATATTTTTTTTTTTCTTGGCTGATAGTGGACTGTGTGTACACTATAAAAGTCAAGAATTTGTTTCCCATAGTAGAGATTATAAGACAGTAACATTTACAGTTTCAACTCAATTTTATCCTTATGTTGTCATGAACACAAAGTCGGTCCATATTTATTTAATTTTGTTGTGCTTTGATTATCTGCACACCTGACCCCCCACACAAAAAACAATAAATAAATAAATAAATAAACACACCAGACCTCATCCTTCTCTACTTAAGTGTTTTTTTTATTTCCTTCTCTTTATCACCACTTTAACAGCAAGAACTTTCAAGACTGCCAAGTGGCAAAGTTGAGCTATAGCTGGAGCATGGAATCAAGAGAGTGAAAGAGAAAGAAAAAAAATGAAGATAAGAATAATAGAAATACAGTGTGATGAACTGGGGCTGCTTGGTGTTCAGAATGTTAAAAATGACGTGGGTGAAAATGGTCTTTAGACAAATGGACACAAACACATGCAAATAAACAGCACTGTTATTTACCACCTAGTCACCTGCTTGTACATGGATGGGGTCGATTGCACAGCCCTGACTCATCCTTGGGTACATGTCAAACCCCAGGAAGTCTCCGATTGGCATAGAGATATTAATGGAGTGGAGCAAGAGAGCTGCTGGGAATGGCAAATCTCCGACTGTGGGGATGCAGCGGAAGTCTATGTGGGATCAAGCTCCCACCCGTCAGCCTTGAGTTTTGATCTACAGTGAGGCACAGCTTTTGATGTCTTAATCATCTCCCTCAATCGAGCTCAGGGAGGTTGGGGAAAGCAGAGCAGAGTGGAGAGGAGGGGAAGGGAGAGGAGAAAAGAGGCAAGAGGGTATGGAGGGAAGCAACGGGGCAGCCCAAGGATGTGAGAGATACGAGCCTTGTGTGGGAGAAGGATGCACAAGATCGCCTGTCTCTCCCTGGATGACTAAATCTCAGTTGTTGCCTGAATCTAAACTTGTTGTAAACACGTTCAAGCTAGCTGTCCTGATTATAAGTTCAGAACTGTCTTTATCCTCCTTGCAATCCACGGAATAGACAACTTCTAAATTCATATTTGCAGAATACCTGAAGAAGAAAAGCAAAAGGAAAAGATGTAACGGTGACAGAAAGTAAAGTTCAGACAATATTGGAAAGCTAAACTTCACAGAAAGCCAGAGTCAAAGAGGTTCACAAATGATCATAAGAAATGCAACTGAGAGCCAGAGTTCAGCACTATCCAATTAAATTAGCAACTACTGTCTTAAGCAAGGAGCAGAGGCCAGAAAGCGAGAAGAAACGATTTAGACAGGGAGCAAACGAGAGATAGAGAAAAGACACAGAGAGAAAGAGAGTCAAGATTAAACAGTCAGATAAAAGAAGAGTGAGTCAGAGATGTATTCATTCATCAAAAGTTAGAGACCCCCACCCACGGCTTCTCCTCAGGGCTAAGTGTTCCATGGAGAAGCCTTATGAGCAGAGGGAGAGGGAGTGAAGAACCCCTCCACCCACCAACTGCAAACCCCTACCGAAACCACTATCAGTATCTAAAGAGAATGGCACAGCATGCCTTGTCATCTCCACACTTCTCAGATAGAAGACACAAGCAATTAATAAGTCAACAAAACTGGGGGGTTTCAAATACTATGTCATAATGCCACAACATACTGCTAGAGAATAAAAACCAGCACAAGTCCTCAGAAAGAACGAAAACAAAAAACAAAACGGCAGCTTTCATTTTTTGTGTTAAAATATGTAAAAAAGCTGATTAATGAGAAATGTGAAGCTTAAAAGAAAGTCTCTAATGCAGCAAAATAATTAATTAAAAAGCGACTGTCATTGAGAAGTTGGTAGTCGGCAGGGAAGATATCAACTACAAGTAAATGGTAACAAATGACAAATACATGGTGAAGCAGTGGTGTAACAGTTATAAATGATGCAGCTATGTTTATTAAAAGTTTGAAGAAACACATGCTAATCTTTTAACAACAACTTTTACCCCAATGTCTTTGGGCAAATGAGGACTTATTTCTTTCAAATTTCAAATCTTTCAAATTTATTTCAGTTTCTTCACTAACTCCTAGTTCCCTTCAGAATTCACTTTAATATCCTCTTGTATGTTTTTAAATGCCTAAGCAACTCTTCCCACTCTTACCTCTCCAATCTATTGCATCCATATGTCTCACAGCACTCTCTAAGGTCAGCTGATCAGCTGCTTTGATGGTTCTAAACTCACGACTCAGACTCAGAGGTGATAGATCCATCTCCGTTGCAGGTCCAAAACTGTGAAACGACCTGCAATTAAATGTCAAGAATGTCTTCTTCTTTCTTAGTCTTCAAGTCTCGTTTAAAAATGCACTATTCTTCCATTGCCTTTGAGAGTTGGTTCAAAAACCTCACTGTGTATTATAGCTCTCATCTGTTTAGCTGTTTCCAGTCATCCAAAATGTTTTTGCATTTTTAAACTTATGTAACTTACTCTCTGTCCTTGATGTGTTTGCTTTGTTTTATAGCTTGTTGGTTGGCTTTGTGCTTTATAAATAAAATGGTATGGTATGGTATGGTATGGTATGGTATGGTATGGTATGGTATGGTATGGTATGGTATAGTATGGTATGGTATTTTGTAGAGTCAAGTAGGAGTTTGTGTTCAACAGCTTTCTGTAATTGTCAAGCTACTTGCATATACTATATTTGTATTAGGCCAAAAGGAACATTTATTAAAACTAATTTTAGGCCTAGTAAAAATATAAAATACACAGTGGAAAAAAAATCCTATAATTATGTGTGCATAAAGAAACAATGATAAGTAAGCCATGCAAATCATGGTGGTAGACTGAATGAGTGGTGGGTTTAATCATGAATCCTACTTATCAAATCCAGTATTCTGATTGGTCGACTACCTGAATTAAAAGGATACTTTGTACAGAGAATGTAGTTAATTTCAATATTTCAGCTATTTACTGTGGAATGGGAGGAGATCTATTCCTGGACCACTGCTCTAAGCAGATGGTGAAGCTCAAGAAAACATGCATAAAGAAATTGTCTGGTCGAGACTCAGTGAAATAATATTACACTTGTACTTATGACTTCAAAGGGGTTTTATGCACAAAAAAAAATCTAACCCAGCACCAGAGCAGACATTCTCCCCAGAAATAGCTTACAGTCCTAATTTAGTAACTCCAGAGTCAATGAACAGATACAGTAGATAAATACCATTGATAGAGACCTCAATTGCCACTCTTGAGCAGCGTAATCTGAGCTCTAAAATGAGGTGCAGAAGACATGACAGTGGAACAGATTTTGTTAAATGTGGACAAAATTTTGTTATTGAGCTTTCTTTTTACTAAATTATAGTGCACATTAACTCCAACCCCTTAACCACTGAATTTAATCCATCAATTATCCAGAGAGCTGTTGCAAATTCTACTCATTGGCTGCAAATTGTGGCGTCTCTCTCTCTCACACACACATACACCGTCTCATGGCAGATTTGCCACTTGCTATATTTATCTGGTACCGATGCATATTTATTTCTAATTCTTACATGGCTGCAGGCTCTGCCGTGATTCGCCATCCTCCACCGGCATTAGTGGTCTATAATAGGGCTTAGAATTACATGTGGAACCCTGTTGGAGTCTCATGGCTGGATTTAAGGTGGGATTTATCATGTTCAGAATTATTCACCGCTCAAGCTCATTTCCAGGCTGCATAAAGTACGACTGGGCTATGAGACCCCCCAAAAAAAGTCGATATGGAATATTGGGAGGATGGTAAGAAAATAATAGAGTGAGAAGACGGGAAGGTACTGGGGAAAGTATAACAGGGTGAAGGAATGAAAGAGGGTAAATGGGTTTTTTGGAAAAACTTAATTTTAGCTAAAGAGACAAAATATGGTAATGAAGATGAGCTGAAGAGCTATGAAATTTATTTTAAGTCACTGCAAATGAGCATAGCATTACCCACAATATCATTTTATAGTAAAATGTTTAAAACTAACATTTAAAGCATGATTCATACATATATATGTCAGTTAAATAAAGAGACTGCATGCTCCGTTTTCACTGCATAATAAACCATTCTGAACTTCAACAAATACACTAAATTTTATTGTGTAAAGCATGATGGAAATGAGGTCATATGGACCTTGCCACTGTGTTGATGCTGTTAACACACATAAGTCTTAGGAAAGCTCAGTTCAATTGTCAAATGAAAGAGGGCAGTAGATGAAACACACACACACACACCTCAGGGGTTAAAACAACATGTCTGAGGGAAAAAAGCAGGGCAAATTGGAAATAAAAAAAGTTTCAGTCATTGTGAAACGAAGTGCAAAAAACTGGATAAAGAGAAAAAATAAAAAGTTAAGAATCAGTGTAATATTTCATTTATTTTACAAACAATATTGTAAGACCTTCAATGTTGCAATCAAAAGGAAAACAACAGATCATGAAGGCCAAGGTTTACTGAGATTATTTGGATTAGAAAATTATAGCACACCCTGACTCATCAAAACAACTACTTTGACTAACTTCAATATTCTAATTTAATACACAAATGCAACAGCAGAAACAAAGAAATCTGACAATAAGTTTCACAAAGTCAGTAAAACTGTTTAGGCTGAATCACACTGATATTCTCAGTTTCTTGTTGTAGGGCACATAATAGCATTTTATGACACAAAAACAAAAAACAATATGATAAAAAAACGCAAGCATTTTAGAAAAATAGATACAAGCTATCTTATTTGACATAAATATTTTGAAATCAAACAACTCCAAAACTTGAATCATATCAGTTCTTTTGTTCTTGTTATTCATATGGGATGAACAGTTATTTTCTTTTAAAGGAAACCAACTTAGAAATATATATATTTTTAAATAAAGTTAATAATTAATGACATACATCTAATGGTATCTTTTTTACTGCTCATTGTCTCATTTGGGACTACCCTTAAGACAAACTAGTTATCCTAATTTTTAATTAGCAGAACCATGTTTTGTTCATTTTGGCAGCAAACTGATAATGCCTTTATCTGAACGCACCTGCTGGAGGGCTCGGGAAAATTATGTTTTTGAATGCGCTGTAGGTGTTAAAATGCATTTCAAACAACTTCAGATTTAAAACAGTGGATAATTTATTTTCTTACATAAGATTAACAAACTATATAAAGCCGTTTAAAACAATCTTAAAAAACAGAAATAAACAACCTCTCAAAAATGCATCTCACAGCACTGTTTCCACATCTAACTGCAATAATGAAACATGGGTTTGCACAAGAACAGAATTCAACAGTGACTCTGAGAAAACAACAAAAAAAGCACAGAGCAACTTGACCTTTGCCACTGTTGGCAGCAAACCAATCACTAGCACCCATATCTGAACATGTGCCTGAGGCCAAACTCTCTCCTCACACACAGCAGGAGGGAGGAGGAGAGGAGAGAAGGGATTTGTTTCAGCCACATGATGATGATACAGAGAATCTGCCTCCACCCTCCCCACCACTCGCAGCTCCCCTACCTTTTTCCAGCCACAGGGCTTTTCCTGACACTTCCACATTAATTTTGTTCTTAATAACGCACACTAAAAACCTAACCTTCTTTTCTCTGCAAAGAAGAAGCGAACTTGTGTTGTTTTGGTGTTCTAAGTTTATCAATAATGCTTATTATGCTAAGTGTAGGTCAAGAGAAAAATGCTTTTTGAGTGTATCTATGCTGGCCTGGGCATTGATTTGGCTCTGAGGTATTATGTGGGTAGTTGGTGGTCTGTATTTTGTTACTGGACCAGCTGTCTCTTTGTCTTCGAAAACTCCAACAGACAGATCAGAATAATAGGACCACAGCAAACGAATTGCAATATGACCCTAATTTCATTTCTAATAAAATCAGCTCCTTCAATGCTGTCTGTTGATTCTTCTTCATAGACAGACACCAACACAATCCCAGGCATGCATGTGTAACCCAGTTACACAAAAACATACACAGCCTATTTCCATCTTTATTGGGACTGTGTATTGACTTCCGTTCGTTTATTTAGCCTAACTTTGATGCCTTACCCCAAACTGTTACCAGTACATGACTATCCCTAACCCCTCCTCAATTCACACAATAGCCCCAAATCCTAACTCCTAACCCTCCAGTGATGTTCCATCAAATATGGTTCCCAAAACGACTACTGGTCTTGATTGACAAAGGAGGTGTTTATACCAAACAAAAGGTCCTAAAAAAGGGAACAAGAACTAGGTACACTCACAAACTAATATGTTTGAACACAGAAGCACTACATATGCTAATAGAACTATAAATATGAATAGATTCTATAAATCCAAGAGCATCTCAGAAGACACAGAATACTTGACTTTTTTTTTTTGCCCTAGTTGTTTGTCTACCAGATTGGCTAATTACACTTGAGGAGAAAAGGGCATGGGTCAATGGGAAAGAAACACCATCAACTTCTTTAGAATCATCTCCAACAACATTTTAAGCTTGTCAGTATCCACACATGATCCAGTGAGAGTTTACTTAGTGTCTCATTACCAGATGCTTGTTGGCAGATGGCGGGTTTATTTTAAGGAAGGCTAATGGGATTGTGTTTTAAAGGAAAATCCACATAAATAAACATTGTTATAAAGTGCTTTGGTGAAAAATAAAATTACTACAAAGGCATGTTGGTTGGATTTAAGTTTATGGATGTTGCACTTTTTAATCTGCACTCTCAATGTTCAGCTGGTTGCAAGATCTAGCCATCATCAATGGTGTTTAATCATTCATAGAGCACAAAGATAGATTCTACATCTCTCTGTGTCTCTCTCTTACCTCTGTCATGGATTTAATCAGTTTAGCTGTGACATTCTGTTTTTCTGTGGTTTTGCTGGATTCCCTGTCAATATTTAATTAATTTGCTCAACACACAGGGTAAAGATTAAAGAACTGTATATTGGATTATCAATGGCACAGAGGCAGGCAGACAGAGTGGTTGACTCATTGCAAAAAATCCAACCAATTACACTGGATTACTAGACTTGTTTGGCTCACACTGTGATGCTACATTCTGTGCTATTATAACATATATTACAGTCTGGAGCCTCTAAGGATACTTAGGATGAATGCCATTATAGAGGCTGGCATTGCCATATCTGGAAAATTTTTAATAGACTATGAGTGATGCTAATCCAGCAAAATCCAGTAAAATGTGGAACAAAAGACTTCAGAAAGAAATGATGAGAAAAAAGCTGTGCACAAAAATAAACATGAATACACATTATAACTCTTCATGCTAGAATTATAATGAAAAATATCAATTTATTTTGTACTCTGGCAGAAGATACAAAGAATTAAATTATTATTTTGGTATGGCCAACATTTTGTAGACGCAATCCTTTTCCAGTACTCTACTATGTGAATATTGTTTTAATACCACTTTATTACTTTATTCCTTATGTCATCAGTGTTCTTTAATATTATTGTTATTATTATTATTCACTCCCTAAAACTTTTTTTTTCTGTATGCGTATATTGCAGATGGATGCTAACATGATCACATTCACACAAAACACACAAGAATACAGGCCTGAACGGAATTTCCCAAAATACACCAAGATGCAATATAAGGGTATGAAATAGTTGTACAAGCAGTGTAGGAGGAGGTGGTGGGCGGTTGCAGACCCAATTAATAAGACAATCTGACTCCACCTCTATCTCTTCCAATTTACCACATCCACCAGACAAACTATTAATGTGTGCACTGCCTATGTGAAAACTTCTTTAACCCCCATTAAATTCAACCAAGGTCATAGCAAGTGTATGCTTATGCTGTCGTGGGATCAAACTGGCCCTATTAAATGTGATTTGAAGCAGGAGGGGTCTGAAGCGGCAGGAGAGCAGCTGGTGCGGAGAAGATCTTGTGTAAACAGCCTGTATAAGGGCATTATTTTCTAAATCCCACTTACTAAAGGCTTAAAAGTAACATTGAACAGCATTATGGCAAAGTATCATTGTTGTTTTTATGGGAGGGGTTCAGCAGTTCACAGAGAGGTTCTTCAGGTCAAAGCTATGTTGTACAAGGACAACAGCCTTAAGTCCCCCCCAAAAATGTTTAATAAATAAAAAAAATCATAGAAATGGGAGTGAGCAAAGATGATGTGTAGGTGTGTATGGAGTACTTACCAAGTGGA
Organism: Cynodonichthys magdalenae; assembly: GCA_031762555.1. Lineage (NCBI taxonomy): Eukaryota > Metazoa > Chordata > Actinopteri > Cyprinodontiformes > Rivulidae > Cynodonichthys > Cynodonichthys magdalenae. The sequence continues at coordinate 14,595,332 of JARVJO010000394.1, read as the reverse complement.
TATTTCAATTGAGTGTGTGATCACAAGGGATCAATGTAAGAATAGGCAAACCTTGAAAAATTACGCAACACTACACTAGCCTAGCTTTACAAATGATAAAACAATAGAGTTTGTCTACACAATATGAACAAGGTAAAACACATAACCTCTTCAAAAGTACACACTGGAAATCAAGAACATTTCCAGACTGCTTGGCAACTGCGGTCACTGAATTACTGGTTATAGGTTTCCTATAAATGCAACTATGGGGGCGGCTGTGGGAGAGTGGTTAGGGAAGTCATTCTGTAACTGGTGGGTTGTTGGTTCAATTCCCCATTCCAGTAATCTCAGCTGTTGGGTCCTTGGGCCAGAGACTTCACCCATTTTGCCTACTGATGGTGGTCAGAGGGTCCAGTGGTGCATGACAGCCCTGCTTGGGTAGCGGTATCTATATTATTGCTTGCCACCATCAGTGTGTGAATGGGTAAATGTCTGTAAGTGTAAAGTGTTTTGTTGTCTGACATGACTTGATAAAGCACTATGTATAGAAGTTCAGACCATTTACCATATTTCATTTAAACACAAGAAAACATTGATTGATGGCAGTCCAAATTATCTTTATATTGACAATCTTTTACAAAAGTCATGTTTTGAACCTTGGTACATTAGTCATGTACAATATATCAGTATTATAAGGGGTCAAAGTTGCTAATCACAAAATCAAAAAGACAACTCTGTGTAGTTATGGTCTGAAATCGCATTCTCTAACCACAACACATCGTTTTATCCAGCACTTTAGCCACACTAACCAAGCTGTTGCTCGTTAGCTAATTGTGCAAAGCCAGCTTATTTGTTTGTAGACACAGTGATGCACTGTGCCTCTGTGTAGTCTGAATGGACAGATATGTACAATGAGGGGTTGCCATTTAAACACAATTAACTAGAGAGAAATAAATGGCTTAAGTAAATTTTTTTTTAAATTTTATGTATTCATTTTTTTTCTTACCATGTCCTCCCAGTGTGAAACTCAGAATTGATGTCTGAGTGCCAAGGTGAGGCCCAACAATTTTACTTTCTCAAGTGTAGCATTATGGCTTATGTTACAATTTACAGCATGATGCCATACTATTGTGTCAAAAATCCATTATCAGATTTCATTATTAGTTGTCCTTTTTACAAAAACTTTAAAATGTCAAGGTATCTTTATAGTTTTTTATAGTTTTTATCTTGTTATGTGGCTATTAAAAAAATCTACAATTTCTTTTCTAACATGCTTCCACTTTCAGTGCCAATTTAAGCACTCTAAAAGGGGCAAAGGTACGTAGTTGAGAGCTTCTTTGGGTACTTGTTCAAATGCCTTTGTTTGTTAGCATTTTTTCTTGTATTTGGAGTTTCAAAGACACACTATATTTCAATACACATTAATAAACTTGCCTGATGTTAAATTACTTTTCTTCAAAGAGAAACCTATTTGATCAAAAAGGGTCCAAAGTATTTTTTGGAGCAAATGATGTGGTCTTAAAGTCCAAAGTTTTCCAAATGTTCTCTTTTTCTTTAAGCACAAATGTATGCAGATACACTGTATAACTCACATAATCTATGAATTTTAAATTAGTTTTACTAACTGTAAAACCTAACCTCTACTAACCTGTACAGATGAGGGTCAACCTTCCTCAGCTCCAAGAACCAATTCATTGTATTACTGTCTTGGGTTTGAGGTAAGATAGTGGGTGAAGTAAGGTAAGTGGGTTGGAAAGACAGAGAAGAACAGAGGTTGAGAAAGCTGTCAGTGCTCAAAACCTCTCAGCATCAGAATTCAACAC